>OY796884.1:29607884-30207884 GCA_963680785.1 Diplosoma virens
AAAATAAACTTTTAAAAAAAGCAGCAAAAAAATACCAAAAAACCCTAAAATAAAGTAGAGTTTTTTTTAGGATTTTGGTTCCAAAAACTAACAAACTTCTGTGACACTTGGGAAAAAAACGTACACTTTTTTAGGAGAAATTTTTTAGATTTTTTAAGCAAGCTAGTGTTTCCGTAACTTTAAAATGTAAGACACTTGAAAGAAAGGTCGGCCTTTCAAAAAAAGATGAATTTTTTTTACATAAAAGGAATTTAGAGTTTTCATATTAAAACCTTTACAATGTGAGGCTCTTGAGGAAATTTTTAAATAGTGATAATTTTAAGAACCTGACCACAAAACCTCTGTGTGAAAACTGTATAAAATTATATTCATGGATCAATTTTAATATCAATTGATGAAACTTTTGGTTAAAACGTTTATTTGAAAAAAGAAAAACTAAAATATTTTTGGTTTAACTAGTGTCAAGCCGTCTTTTTCTAAAAATTGATGTTTCAAAGATTTATTAAGCTAGTAAAAATAAAAAAATTTAGCTTAACTTGAATCATTTTCACTCGGTTTGTTATCGTTAAGTTTGGGGGATGATGACTGATCGCAATTGGTTGTTAATCAACGCCCCGTGCCTAATTCAACGATTTTAAAAATTTTTCTTGGAATTCACCAATAAGTTTCTGTATAGCATTTCTTTTTTAACATCTCAAGCAATGTTACGTTGAAATAAATTAAATAAAAAGTAAAAACATTTAGTCAAAAATTGTATGAAAGTCGAATATTTGCCGTTATCTAACAATTTTGGTAACTCAGTTTGGTCACCCTCCTTGTTCGTCAAAATCGCAACATTCGCGCAATAAAGAAAACAATTGTCACAACCATTTTGAAGTTAAATTGTTGCTATACATTGGAAAAATAGCAAAATGTAAAATAAAACAGGATTTTTTAGGATTTTGTTCTAAAAACTAACAAACTTCTGTGACACTTGTAAGAAAGATAACCCTTTCAAAAAGTTCAATTTTTACGTAAAAAGAATCAAGTGTTTCCATACTAAAACCTTTACAACGTAAGGCTCTAGAATTTTTAAATAGCAACAATTAGGCTTAAAGTTTTTGCAATTTTTAACACCTAAAAACCTCCGTCTGAAAAATGTATAAAATTATATTCGTGGATCGATTTTTAATTCAATTAATGAAGTTTTTTGGTTAAAACATTTATTTGGAGAAAGAAAAACTAAAGTAGTTTTGGTTAAACTAGTGCAATAATTTAAAACTTGACCACAAAACGAAATTTAAAAGTTTAATTTTTAATACCCCGTAGACGTTTTCTTGGACATGGTTGATGTCCACACGTTTTTCTCGGAGGTTAGCAACGTTCAAGATAAAGCGCTAAATTTGTTGATTTCTTACTTTATTTGTGTTTGTCACCCCAAACAAAACCGTATCCTGAAAGCAAAGTTTTAGCTGTTTTTTAGAAATCCTGCTTTTTTAAAAGTTTATTTTTAGATTTCGAGTTAGTCAATAAGATAATTAAATAATTTCAGATTGGTTTGTTTTCATTTAGACATAAAAACTAACTGCGATAGGACTTGATAGAATAAATCTTATTATATTTTCAAAATACAACCGATTTTTCTTGGAATTGATCTTCCTTACGTTGGTCTTCTTTGACTTCAAATTTCATGTTAATTTTAAAAATTTTAGTTGGTAAAATGTCTATAATGTTCAGTTTTATGAGAAATTTTCTTGTTAAAAGTGAAAAAATGTAAAACTTTTTAGTACAAACGGTTGTATTTGATTGGGGATCGAACTAAGTTTAAGTCGGTATTTTGAAATCAAATTTTTTGGGTCAAGCTTGTAGTAAAATTTATTTTTACATACGGTTGTTAAAAACTATAAAATTCTTCGCTTACTTTATTTTTACACTGGAAATTAAGGTAACCAGATTTTCAAACTCCAATCATGAATACGTCATAGTTTTAACAGGAAACGTGATACGATATGAACAGCAAGCTTCTGTGTAAGAAGAGACCTTGACACACGTTGTCAAGGTTACAGTAGTTTTCTTGTTATTAAAAGTTTATAAAAAGGACCAAAAGATGAAACATAGTTAGAACTGAATTCCTTTTTGAAACAATTAAAATGTTAACACTAGAAATTAAATTCATACAACATAAAAATAATAGCTATGTTTGAATTTGATTTACTAAATAATAAAAATGGAAAAAAGACGACTTTTTTATTATAAAGCATCTGTTAATTGAATCTGTTTATTTACGAATAATCTATCCATAAAAATTTTGTTTAAAACTTTTAACAATTACTTTAAAATTGACTACGAATAAAAACCAAGAATGTCAAGAAATTTTAACAAGGTTGTAACAAAAAATCAAACTTGTCTAGAAAAAAGTTAAACATAGGTAAAACAAAAATCAAGGTTTATTAGAACATTTTTTTTAAAATTGAACAAAACTTATAACAAAATCAAGGTTGTTAGAGAAATTTTTTTAAATTGAACAAAGCTTATAACAAAAATCAAGGTTGTTAGAGAAAAAATTGAGGTTAGGTAGAACAAAAATCAAAACTGCTAAGAGAAAATGTTTTAAAATTGAATAAAGCTGCCTAAAAGTCAAGCTTTCTTAAAAAAAAATCGAATGCAGGTTTCTAAAATGAAGGTTGATTAAGAAAAAGTTTTGAAAAATTGAGCATAAGTACAACAAAAATCAAGGTTGAAAAGAAAAAAACTTAAACAAAGGTATGACAAAAATCAAGGTTGTCAAGAAAAAAAATTAAAAATGATAGATATCTAAAAGTAAAGGTTACCAAGAGAAACTATTAAAATTGAACAAAGCTATAACAAAAATCAAGGTTGACTAAGAAAAAAACTTAAACAAAGGTATGACAAAAATCAAGGTTGCCAAGAAAAAAAATTAAAAATGATAGATATCTAAAAGTCAAGGTTACCAAGAGAAACTATTAAAATTGAACAAAGCTATAACAAAAATCAAGGTTGACTAAGAAAAATTTTTGAAAAATTGAGCATAAGTATACAAAAAATAAGGTTGCCAAGAAAAATTAAACAAAGGTATAACAAAAATCCAGTTTGCCTAGAAAAAATTGAGGTTAGGTGTGACAAAAATCAAGATTACCAAGGAAAATGAAACAAAAGTTTGACAAAAACCAATGTTTGTTAGAAAAAAAATTGAAGGTAGGTGCGACAAAAATCAAGGTTGACTAAGAAAGGGTTTGAAAATTGAACAAATATGTAGCAAAAATCAAGCTTGTTTAGGAGAAAATTGAAGATAGGAATGACAAAAATCAAGGTTGTCTGAAGAAAAACTTTTTAAAATTTAACAAAGGTATAATAAAATTATGGTTGACAAAGAAAAATTTTGAAAAATTCAACAAGGGTGTAGCAAAAATCACATTTATTTAGAAAAGAATTAAATATAGGTATCTTCAAATCAAGTTTTTTATGAAAATTTTTGAAAAAGTAAACATAAGTATAACAAAAGTCAAATTTGTTTAGAGAAAAAGTTTTAAAATTGAACAAAGGCATGACAAAAAATTGAGGATATCAAGAAAGAAATTGAAGATAGATATCTAAAAATCAAAATTGACTAAGAAGTTTTTGAAAAATTGAACAAATGTGTAGCAAAAATCGAGCTTGTTTAGGAGAAAAATGAAGATAGTTATAAAATGTCAAGATTGTTTAGAAAAAATTAAACAAAGTTATAAAAACCAAACTTTCTTAGGGAGAAAATTGTGAAATTAAACATAAATATAACAAAAAAACCTTTACAAACAATCCTGGTAAAAACCTAGGGAATTTTCCATGGGAAAACTCGGTATTATGCAACAAAACTGACTTGTCCAAACTTGCCCGGTTGGCGAACAAATTCGTCACCACTGACTTTCTTAAGTTTAGAGATTATACTGTCTTGGTTAGGAATCAAACTCAGGACTACTACCTTTCTTAGGTTTAGGTTTGAAATTGTACACCTGTTTTGGTCAAGAATCAAACTCAGGACTTCTGTTTTTCTTAGCATTAATATTTATATTATCTTGGTTGGGAATCCAACTCAGGACTACTGTTTTTCATAGGGTTAGGTTTGAAATCTTACACCTGTCTTGAACAAGAATTAAAGTCAAGACCACCGTCTTTTTTAGGAATAGGAGTAGAATTAGAAATAGGATTAAGAATAGGATTAGGAATAGAATTAGGAATAGAATTAAGAATAAGAATAGGAACAGGAAAAGAAATAGGAATAGGATTCGGATCTACTGTCTTTCATAGGGTAACGTTTGAAATCTTACACCTGTCTTGAACAAGAATCAAACTCGAGACCACTGACTTTCTTAAGATTAGAGATTATACTGTCTTGGGTGGGAGTCAAATTCAAGACTACTGTATATCTTTCTTAGGTTTAGGATTTATATTGTCTTGATCTTGGATAACTCAGGACCTTTCTTAGAGTTAGGGTTTATACTGTTTTGGTTAGGAATCCAACTCAGGACCACTGTTTCTCTTAAGATTTAGATTTATATTATCTTGGTTAGGAATCCAACTCGAGACCACTGACTTTCTTAAGATTTAAATTTCTATTATCTTGGTTGGGGATCCAACTCAGGACCACTGTTTTTCTTAGGATTTAGATTTCTATTGTCTTGGTTAGGAATCCAACTCATGACTACTACCTTTCTCAACCTACCTCCTCACCTCCTCAACTCCGCCGCTCTCTGGTACCCCCAGTGGACAAAATACCTCCTCACCTCCTCAACTCCACCGCTCTCTGGTACCCCCAGTGGACAAAATACCTCCTCAACTCCTCAATTCCACCACTCTCTGGTACCCCCAGTGGACAAAATACCTCCTCTCCTCCTCAACTCCACCGCTCTCTGGCACCCCAGTGGACAAAATACCTCCTCACCTCCTCCCCTCCTCAATTCCGCCGCTCTCTGGTACCCCCAGTGGAGAAAATACCTCCTCACCTCCTCAACTTCACCACTCTCTGGCGGCCCAAGTGGCCCCCAACCTGCTCTTTGGCGCACCCAAGTGGTGCTCTCTGGCGCCCCAAGTGTCACTCTCTCACGTCCCTAGTGGTGCTCTCTGGCGCTTCTCGTGGCAACCTCCTCTGCTCTCTAGCGCCCTCTAACGGACACCAACGAAAAGTACCATTATATACTACTATCGTTGTATTTTAGCTTGAAACTACATTCGGATATGGTTTCTCTTGCAACTGATCATGATCTTGATTTTCAAGATGCTAATCAAGCCCACTTATGTGTAAGCAACTGATTTTAGAAAAGTATGTAAATGAAAAGGTAAAAGTTAAAAAATGTAAAAAATGTAAAATAGCCAAAAAAGGAAAATAACTTTTTTGAACTCTTTAGACACATTTTGCTCAAGCAAACCGTTACTGACGAAATTTTAATAACTGAAGCATCTGATTGGCTCAGAATTTTTCTTTTCTATTCTCAAATTGTGCGCTGTTTATTTATAGCCTCATGTATACAAGCTATTTTTAAACTTTTTTCTGACGTTTAATGATTAGATAAATGTTTATTTTTATCTAACTTTAATTGATATTCTTAAGATCAAATTTTCGCCTATACTGGTTATTCCCAGTTAAAAAATTAAACGTATTGATGTTTATTCGTATGTGTACGGTGCAGCGATCCCAGTGTTTGAGATTTTTTCCAAGATCTTGGGATTTCAACTTTCGTCTTGGAATCTTGGAAAGTAGCTGCGAAAACAGTCAAAATCTTAGATCTTCGAGTAAAATTGTGTATAAGTTAATATAAATTATAGTTGGGACGGTAAAGATGGTTTGAATATCGTTTCTTTCGGTTTAAAATATGTCTTTGCTTATGTGTTCCGCAAGAACGTGCTTAACTGGTTGCATTTGACGGTTCCACCACGACTCAGCGTATACTGTTAAGTTATTAAAAAGACTTATTTTGTGTGAATTTTAGAATTGGAGATAATTAGAGATCAAATCGAAGTGAAGACCGTTTTTTTTTAAAGATCACTATGATTTTGGGAGAAAAATAGCAAAATTAGAAATCAAATCGAAGTTACGAGCTTTTTTTTCTTGTTGGGAAACCCAAAAAATCTCACTGGGATCCCTGGTATGGTAATAATGATACACAATTTGTTTATTGTTTTTTGGAAATCAAAGCGTAAAAATACTTTTCTGAAGTTCGAAATTGTCAATTTGGTTCAAGTCTAATTAACTATGGGCAGATGATTTTGGCCACCAGGAAAAAATAACGGACGGTCCACGAAGACCTTCTGTTGCAGCAAAAATGTTGTACAATATGGGAGAAAACTTTCCTACCAAAACGACAAAGGCAATGCATAAAATGTGCTACAAAAAAAAGTACCGTTTTCTTTATTTTTTATGTTTCAATAAAAAGTAAAATACAGTGCCTTTTGTTAGAAATGTTACGTACTGCCCTTGTGCATAAATTGTTTCGCACATTATCACAGCTAATTCGTGTAAAATATTTTTTTGTAAAATGTGTTTTTGACTTACTCAAGAATTCTTCTTCTGTTTCACTTGGGACATAATTAGTCGAGTGGTTAAAGCACCGGACTGATGATCAACATGGTCTCGGTTCAAAACCCACTTGCGCCATTCTGTTGTGTCCTTGGGAAAGACACTTTACGGCACTTTCCCCTGCTTGGTGGTCTTGACAAGCAGTTCTAAATTAAAGTCATATCTCTACTAAATTACTAGCGGACAGCAATATGATGGCATCTCCGGAAGCAGGTCGGGGTAATTGCTTACCCTATGTATAGCGCCTCCGTCGCTTTCCTGCGAGTCAGGAGGATAAATATAGAGATAAAAAAATAAAAAAAAAAAAAAAAAAAAAATTAGCCCATTTTTAAAAAAAAGTAACAGTAAGGAAAGCAACTACATTTAAAAAATTTGGAACAGTTGAAGTTCATATTATGGTTTTAGATGTTTAAGTTGGTTGAAACAATGGCTGTCTAAATTTAGTCGAAAGAGTGTTTGGGAAAAAAGTAATAAGAATTAAAAAAGGTTTACTAGAAATCAAAACTATTTGTCTAAACTTGACGAATTAAACCAGGATTAAACTATTTAATTAATATGCTTCATGAATTTCAGTATAAAATTTGAACTAAAGACTTTTTTAATATTCCAGTAGAATCTAAATTTACTTTGACTGAAGAACAAATATCACAACACATTACATTAGTGGTTTCGATTGGGGTGCCCGAGAATTTTAGTGTGCCGTTTTTAATTGCTAGGATTGCCACAAACAGTTACATTTTTTTTGTTTTAAAGTTCAAAACTTTTTTTGTTTTTAAGTCTTTATTTGAAAGGAAAAATAGCTAAAAAAATTATTTTAGAGTCCCGAGAGTTGAAATTGAAACGAGTCTAATCGCTATATACTGTAAGACTAGTGCTTAAATGACATACCAATGTACAGGGCGTTCATAAAGTCTTGTTACAAGTTAAAAAATTTATTACAAAGGCAGTTGATAGAATATCTTATATAGATTTATTTTGTATTGTATATCCTGGTTTATTGAGACAAAATAGGATTTTTAGACTCAGCAAAAATACAGAACTAAGTATGGAAGAAATCCACCATCACGTCCTTCAATTTATTGATGGCACAAGAAATTTATAGAGACAGGTTCAGTGTTGGATACAGTTAGAAGTGAACAACCAAGGACATTTTGGAAAATTGTGTCTTCTCTTGAAGAATAACTCTTTTGCAAGGGTTTATGAACACATTTATTAAACATATAAAAATTTAATCTGAAACACAAAATATTAGTTTCAATGAAAAATTCAATAAACACTTATTTATATCAAACAAATCTTTATAAGATATCTCATCAACTGCCTTTGTAATAATTTTTTTAAATTGTAACAAGACTGTATGGACTCCCTGTATTTCAAGTTCGCGTCACGTAAACATGTCAATTCATAAATGACATTTTAGTAAAGACCTACGTAAATAGCTTTTAGACTTTGACTTAACATAATTTCCAATTCAGTTTTTATGTAAAAGAAACTTTTACAATAAACTTGCTTTATAATCAAGTTTTTCCATAAGAAAAAGCAGGAAATGCATTGTTTTGATTGTTTACTGTATTATCTCTTGCATTTACGACAAAATATATTTATGAAGTTGTTTAAAAACATTTTTTAAATAAAAGTTGTTTTTCTTTAAGCTGTATAAAATGTTTTTGAAAAATTTTTAATGTATGACTGAAAACAAATTGTAATTTTTTAAACTGAATTTGAACCTAAATAAATATTTTTTAACATATTTTGTTTCAAAAGTTTAATGCTGACGTTAAAGAACAAATCTTTTGACATTTCAAGTGCCATTTTGCATGGAAGTCAAAGTTTGTTGAGGTTTACTGCTTCACAAAAATCCATGAGTTTCCTCATTGTAAGCTTTAACCCTTGGACTAAACACTGTTTACAACTATTGTTATTAGTATTTTTATTAGTACGTTTGAAATAAAACAAGGCGGATCCATTTTTAATTTATTTTTTATTGAGGATAAAAATAGAAAAGCTTGTCCTTCTTCAAACCGTTTATTTAGTCACATGTTTGTACATATTCTGCGTTATAGCTTTTTTTAGCTTCTTCTCTCATTTTTTGCACTCCTTGATTAGCCTAAAAAAATGAGACAAATAATTTATGAAATAATGAACAAAACTGTCGACTACACCCAGGCAACAATTGCATCTAGGCCCTATGAAAAAAGCGTGTACGGGATCTGTACCAATTTGATCACGGGCACTGCAGTGGCATCGTATAAGCTTACCGCATGTGGTTTCATGTCTTTTAGCCATTTATGCAAAGTGTTCCATTTTTGAGATAAAGATACACTTGTTATCAGCTTTCTTTTTTAACCCATATTAACCCAAGGGTAGAACTAAAAAACTAAAAACTAAAAACTTTGATAGGCTATACAATTCTATGGCACAACTTAAAACAGTGTTTGTAAAGATATTTTACAACTTTTATATATCTCAAAGCTATTCATAATCTAAAATAATAAAAAAAACAGTTATTTTTAGTTAGAAAATGCATTTGAAATAATGACTACAAATGACTACAAATGTAGTCATTGGGATAGTTCGGGTTAAATTACAAATCACTTTTTATTTTTTACACTTATTTTGCTTCATAGAATACCTTGTTTTAACGACTTATTACACCAATCACCATCTCTAAATAATATATAAAACAAGGTGTCCTAAGAAACGAAGCAAGTACAAAAAAGCTGGTTGTAATCTGAAAGAGAAAATTTCTATTTGAAGAATTAAGAGGATTTAGAATTAATTTTTAAACAAGCTGCATAAAGATGAGAAACACCAGACTCGAGTTTCGCTCTCATTAGAGCTCATCAGTGATGCTTATCTCACCGCGAATCGAACCTGGGACCTGTAGTCTTCCACGCAGGTTACTTTACCACGCAGGTGATATAGTAACCTGCGTTGATAACCATCACTGATGAGCTCTAATGATGAGCTCTAATGAGATAAGCATCACTGATGAGCTCTAATGAGAGCGAAACTCGAGTCTGGTGTTTCTCATCTTTATGCAGCTTGTTTAAAAAAGAAAATTTCTATTAAGTTTACCTTGTTATATGTTTTGAAAATGCAACACTTGACATAAATGGCTTAAACCAATTAAAATCAGTTTAGTAAGCCTATACAGGGCCACTCCAATGCGGACGGCCAAATCGATACGAGTCCCGTACAGGTGCCTTCACACACCACCCTTGCAAGCTTTGTATAGCATTGTTGGCTGGGTATAGGCTAAAATTACTGTACAGTTTTAATCTAACTAAAAAGTTATAGGACTTAAAAAAAACTAGTTTAATTATTAGAAATTTTAATGTTTTTTTAATTACGTAGTTCTATAATAAGTTAGGCCTATAAAAAAAGCAATAGCTAGAGATCCGGTAGCGGAATACAAACTTTTGAAAATCTAAGGTCCGGTAACAGATGTCAAATTTTTTAGATTACAGGTCCGGTAATGTTTGTTTTATGACTGGATTTTTATTTTATCAATTTTTGTGCAGTGATTTTTGATGACCGTAGCGCAGCAAGGAAGGCGTTGATGAACAGATTGAGAATCTACATGTATGGTTCGATTCCTGATTGAAACTTGTTTGTTTTTTTCTAAGATACACTATAAATACTTGCAGATTTTGTAACTTAGGTCTAAGTTAATAAATAAAATCATAAGCATAGGGACTAGAAAATTGATAAGGTTAAAGAAATTAAAGCTGAATTGAATTTAAGTTAGCTTAAATTACATTAGTTTAAGTGCAAATATTAATGGATTCGTATTAAGTTTTTAATTGATTTTAACAAGTATGTGTATGCTAATTTACGCTTACGCCAACTCAAATTAGCCTAAATCATCCTTACACTAAAATTAGCTTTAACCACGTCTTAATTTAAAACTAAGGTAGGGAAAAAAGTAACTTAGGCTAATAAATTAAGACCTGGTTAAAGCTAATTTTTTGAGTGGAAATAACTAAGGCTAATTTGAGTTGGAGTAAGTGTAGCTTTGCATATACAAACTTGTTAAAATTGATTAAAATGTACACTTAAACAACCAATGCAATTTCGGCTAATTTTAAACTAAATTTAATATAAAATTTTTAAACCCTATTTATTTTTTATTTCTAAACTTTTAATTTTATATGTTAACTTCATTTACAAAATTTGCAAGTATTTGTAGTGTTTTAACTTAGAAAAAGTAAATGTTTCAACCTAAAATCAAACCCGAATCTGTCTTGCTTCTTGCGCTAAGCTTATTGATAAAACATGGGATTAAAATGTCAATTTACGTGAAAATTCTTTACTGTTCTGAACCTGCGATTGAATTAGAAAATTGGGCAAACAGGTTAAAAGATGAAATCGTTGAAGTGAAGGCCGAATGTAAGAGCGCTGGCCAGGAAAGCACAAGTGCTTCTGCTAAACCAGGATTAGAAGAAAAGGTTCACGCGGGTTCTTTAATTACTGAGAGCAATCGAACTAAGAAATCTCCTGTTGCGCTGAAGAAATTTGCAAACAGCTCGGGCTCTAATGATTTAGATGGGTTGGGTTTTCAAATGCCTTCTCCCAGGAAACGGTTTATATCCCCAAGTCTATCAAAGCGATTTTACCAGAGACAACCAGGAATTTAACGTCCCCGCCTTAGACAAACGCAAGGTTACAGAGACGGCTCAAAATTTAAATTATTTTCAATCATCACATGAAAGCGATGAGTTGTGTGATGGCGTAAGTAGACCATGCCTTGGCCCTAAGTCAACAGCTGAGCAAGTTCCTCCTAGACCCAAAAGTTTGAGACTAGGGTCCGGGCTAGATCCAATTGCTTCACCTTACCAGTTTTCTTCTTTTCCGTATTGTCCTGAGGCACATTATCAAGATCATGACTATAGGTTCTTTAACCAGGAATATTGCCTTCCCCCAGGGTTCAGATTGACGTTAGAATTTTTTGAAAAAGATACCCTGAAATATTTCGCATTTAAACAGATATTTAAGCAACCGTGGAAGGAGTATATCCCCATTGGAAAGATAAAATGGCCTTCTTAGAAAGTTTGTGGAAAGGTAAGGCCCACGAGATAATTTCTGGTCTTAGACGTTTAACCAATAGCATAGATGGTTCCAGCAGAGCATGGAGTCGGTTAGACGCGAGGTTTGGTGACACGCGAAAGTGATGGCCCGTTTTTGTAAGAAATTCTTAACCGGTCCATCTATTAGAGGAAGTGATTGTGATAACTTGTTTCAGTTAAGTGATAAAATGTATCAGTGCGGGGCAGGCAGGCCCAGATGGTAGGTGCTTTCACGCAGCCTGGGCCGTGAGTAAGTCTGTTCATTAATTTAAAATGACAGACCCAAACCGAACCTACCAAAATGGAAGGGTATCCACCCATTCCGATGTTCAGTGTGGGTCTATTAATCGGCAAACTTCCTTTTCAGGACGGGGAAATGCTAGGATAAAACTGCCCTTTTCAGGGCACATTGCCAACAAGTTCCGAAGACCCACTATTCTTCAGCTGAACATCGAAGGCCTCAATGGAAGCAAGATGAACGTTCTTCATCACCTCGCTATGCAGTCTGAGGCACTCGTCATCCTACTGCAGGAGACTCACTGCACTGATGCAGAGAAGTTGGTACTTCCAAACTACCAACTAGCTGGATCTTCTTTAAGCAGGAAGCATGGCCTTGCCACGTTTGTCCACGAGCGACTGAGATACACGCTTTTGGACCAATCTCCACCGACATCGGAGATCGAGTGGCTGTGTGTGGACGTTGATGGTTATAAAATAGTCAACGTCTACAAACCACCGCCAACGCGATTGCGAATTCTGGATCTCCAGTGTTTCCTCACCCCTGTCTTTACGCTGGTGATTTTAACTGTCGCCATGCTGACTGGGGTTACGATGACAACAGTCCGGACGGTGAGTGCTTGGCTGGATAGGCAAGTATTAATTGTCTTGCCCTTTTATATAATGCCAAGGACGCTGCCAGTTTTTATTCCGGCCGCTGGAACACTGGCACCAATCCGGATCTAGCTTTCGCTAGCGTAGGTCCAAACAGTCGCTTACCGAATAGACGTGTCCTTGACAAGTTCCCCAGGTCACAACATCGACCCTCGCTTATTACATCACCAAGGTTTGCTATGGCAGTGCCAAGCATGCCTGTTATGGAACTTCCGCAAGGCCAAATGGAGTCACTACATTGCTTTGACGAATAAATTCGCAAAGACTTTGTTGCCGCCTGATTCACTTGATATGGATGCGGCTTACCAGGACTTCCGTAACACCATTAAGAAAGCAACCAAAAAGACTATTCCACGCGGGTATCGAAATAACTATATTCCGTTTTGGGATGTAGAGTGTGAATCCATCTATAAAACCTTTCTGCAGTCTCCTCAGGGAGACGAATCAAGCTTGGCTGCTACAGCACTGCTTGCCAAGCTTGACAGAAAGCGGAGGGATTGATGGTCCGAGACAGTTTGGAACATTGATTTCTCACACTCTAGTCGAAAAGCGTGGAGTATTTTGAACAACCTTACTGGTAGGTCACGACACTCTCCTTGTCACTGTCCCGTTTCAGCCGATGCTATTGCATCTCAGCTGGTTAGAAATGGGAAATACGAGGCTGTTGACCGCAAGTCATCTCGACTTGTCTTTCAAGAAGTGTCTGACCTTTGGAGGGCCACAACACCAGACGCAGTTAATATTTCTGACAGTTTTTTACATAGAGAATTTGCTGCTGCCCTTCAACATTTAAAACCAGGTAAAGCTCCGGGACCTGATTCCATCTGCCCCCAGCTTATACTCCATGCTAGAGCTGCTTTGAAGTCCTGGTTACGTGACTTCATTTCTTCCTGTTTTCGCCGACTCAAAATTCCCAAGATCTGGAGAAGAGCGCTTGTGGTCGCGATCCCAAAACCAGGAAAGCCCGTGGGGGATTCAAAGAGCTATCGACCGATATCTCTGCTATGTGTCCCCTACAAGATCCTCGAGAGGCTTATCTACGCACGCGTTGAACCAGTAATCGATCCACTGCTCCCTAAAGAGCAGGCTGGGTTCCGACGCGGGAAGTCAATCGTAGATCAAGTTGTTCTACTAACCCAGAACATCGAGGATTCTTTCGAGGATAAAAAGAAGGCCGGTGCCGTATTTATCAATCTGACAGCTGCTTATGACACTGTCTGGCACTGTGGCCTTACCTGCAAGCTGCTGAGACTACTTCCAGATAAGCACATGGTCAAAATGATCATGGAGCTTGTCCGAAATCGAAGTTTCACCCTTACCACCGGTGACAGCAAGCAAAGTAGGCTACGCCGTCTTAAAAACGGCGTTCCTCAGGGATCGGTCTTGGCTCCCCTCCTATTTAACATCTATACGTACGATCTTCCTTCCACGATTTCCAGAAAGTTTGCTTATGCTGATGATTTAGCATTGTTGCACTCTTCTGGAAACAGGAAGGACTTGGAGGGGACTTTAAGTCAAGACATGTCCACACTGTCAGCGTATCTCCAGACTTGGAGGTTGAAGCTCAGTCACACTAAGACGGTGACGGCAGCCTTTCATTTAAATAACCGAGAGGCCAAACGTGAGCTAAAGGTCTACAAAAACGGTAGACTTTTACCGTTCTGTCCAACCCCTACTTATCTTAGGGTAAAACTGGACAGATCGCTCACGTTTCGTCACCGTTTAGTGGCATTGCGCAAAAAACTATCCTCGCGCGTCACACTGTTGAGGCGACTCGTGGGCTCGGAATGGGGTGCTGGTGCTAAAACACTACGCATAGCCACCTTGTCTCTAGTCTACTCAACAGCTGGGTACTGTGCGCCAGTCTGGTGTCGCAGTGCTTACACTCGCCTCATTGACAGTGTCTTGAATGACGCCTTGCGCATAGTTACTGGATGCCTGCGTCCCACTCCAACGGACCACCTACCTGTACTCTCAGGCATACAGCCAGCTGAGCTTCGCCGACTGGGAGCGACACTCTCCTTGGCTTACCGTCTGGACCCCGATCATATCTTGCATGGTCTTTTAAGTGGGTCCTCAGATACTCGCCAAGTGAGACTAAGATCCAGACACCCGTTTGTGCCAGGTGCGCGGAATCTCTTGGACAACCTTGCCAGACTTGGCATCCGCGCCTCTGAATGGACAAATCACAAATGGAACGCGGAGTACTGTGAAAATGCTTCCAGGCTCCGTGCTTTTGTGCCCGAGACCGGTGCCAGGCCTGTTGGGATGGGCTTACCCCGAGCAGCTTGGGTTAAGCTCAACCGCCTGCGGACTGGTGTTGGGCGATTCCATTCGTCCATGCACAAATGGGGTCTCGCCCCTTCACCGAATTGCGAATGCGGCGCCTCTGAGCAAACCGCAGACCATGTACTAACAGCGTGCCCTATACATCGGGCACCACATGGAGCACGAGTTCTGACGGTTTTGGATGACGAAACTCGATGCTGGCTTAATGACATCACTGCCAGCATCTGATTCAGGCAGTGCAGCAGTCTGGGGTATTAAAAGGATAAACCCTCGGCCCCAGTCCTGTTTGTGTCTGACCTAGAGTGGATGCCCTTCAAACGACGACGACGACGACGACGACGAGTGCGAGGCAAGTTTTGAGGAATGTGGAAAATCGTGGATGTTAAATAGCCAGGGTTTTTTGCATAGTCTTAAGATTGTTAGTGGAAAAAGCTGAAAATTGTTAGTGGAAAAAACTGCAGCTGAGGCTAATAGTGAGTTTGGTGTGCTACTTTGTAAATCGAAGGTGGGTACTGGTTCAAAATCCAAACCCTCTCGTTCCAGATATTCTAGATCATGATAAGTTTGTGTTGCTCAGCAAGCCACTAAGATTAAAGAAAACGAGAGAAACACCACTTTTAAGGGCTATTGCCTTAATAAAAACGGAAGTGTTAAGTTGCCTTGTATTTACTGCAACGAATTAAATCGACTATGAAAGTGCTCATCATTTAAGAGTAAACCATTAGCGATAGGAGGAAATATGCTAAGGATCAGAGCCTTTGCTTTGACTGCTTGTTGGCAAATCACCACGCTTCCATTTGCAGAGTTAAAATAAGCTGCCGTAAGTGCCACCGCAAGCAAAATACCTTATTGCACTATGATCAAAAATTCTTTCAGGATTCTGAAGATTCGACCGCTGATGCGAACAATACTAAAATATCTGACTCTGTGTGTGCAGCTGGATTTCAAAACAGAGTTAATGCTTCTGGCTCTCCCATTTCTAAGGTTGTACCTGTTAATGTTTGGTTCAATGGCTTTTCGAAGCAGGTCTCAACGTATACCTTTATTGATGAAGGATCTAGTGTCAACTTTTGTTCTGAAAGATGTGAAAAGTTTAGGTCTTCCAATCACTGCCACTCATGTGAAACCGGTGACCAAAAATGCTACATCTCTAATGATAAGAGGGTAAGTTGTATAGTTATTCAGGGTTTAGGAGAGTCTAGTGCATTTGTTGTTCCCGATGTCTTTGTAGTTGATGAAGTGGTGGACGTAAGCTCCAGTATCCCCGCAAATAGGATGGCCCATGCTTTTTCTCGTTGTAATGCTTAGATTTTCCCTCATTAAAGGAGAAACAAGTTGATCTGTTGCTGGGGTGCGACTTGCACCAAACTTATCTGTCTAAAAATTTCTTATTTGGAGAACCAAGTGCACCGCGTGGCATTCACACTGGTTTAGGATGGATAATATATGGAAGAGATAAAGGAGATAGGCAACTGTATGATGAGACTCAACTCATGGTCAATTTCATGACGATTGCTGAAAAAATTGCTGAATCCTGCAGAGAAATATTAGAAGTCTTAAGAAAGAATTTTGAAGACAACGGCATTCTGTCAGTCTTGTCGTTATTAATCGAAGATAAGTATACACTTCACATCTTAAACACAACTGTTAAGAAGGTGGACAATCATTATTCGGTTGACTTGTTTTAGAAGAACGAGAATGTAGTTCTTTTCAATAATTGTTTCTTGGCTGAAAAACGTTTATCCAGCTTAAAGAGACGTTTTCTCAAGGACCCTGAACTTTTCAAAAGGTACTCTGAAAAGACGAATGAGTATTTGGAGCACTATGCAGAGCCTGTTAATGATAAAGACATAGCGGGAATGCGAGTAAACTATGTGCCACATCATTATATTACAAGCGCTTCCAAGGTCAGAGTCGTATTTAATTGCAGCGCACAGTTTGGTAGGACTTTACTCAATGATTAGTTGATGCATAGCCCTGACCTTACTACTACCGTGGTTGGAGTGTTGCTCAGATTTTGAAAGTCCCCCATAGCTCTTGTAGGTGACATAAAGGATATGTTTTTGCAGATGCTCGTGGACGAAAATGATCGAGATGTAATGCGGTTTTTGTGGTTTAAGGATGGCAATTTACAGCAGCAGCCCATCGAGAATCGCATGCGAAATCACGTTTTTGGGGCAAAATCAACAACATGCTGTGCCGCTTATGTTTTGCAAAGGACGGCAAGTGACAATTTTCCTAGCTCTACTGAAAGGGTGAAAAATACATGTATATATGTTGACGATTTGTGCCTGTCCTATCTTTCTGAGCAGCAGATTTGCTGAAGCAAATATGTTCTCTGTTGGCCGGAGGTGTTTTTTGACTAACAAAATTCATGTCAAACAGTCAGCAGGTTTTTTCTCAGGTTCCCACAGAAGATTTAGCAGCACAGGTTGAACCATCGTCGGAACAACTGTCAGTTCACAAAGCGCTGGGAGTGATTTGGGACGGTTCCACCGATGGTCTAAAGGTAAGAGTAAATGTAAAGTGGAAGCTATACACGCGGCGTGGTTTGCTATCGATGGTGAGTCAAACATATGATCCGCTGGGTATCATTCAGCCCTTTGTGCTCCAAGCGAGGCAGCTCTTTCAACAGGCTTGTTTATCACAATTGGGTTGGGATGACAATGTTACAAATTTTCCAGGCATGGAGCTTGATTGGAGGATTGGTTATGCAGCTTATCTTATTGGCTTGAAAAAATTAATGTGCCCAGCCAGGTGCACTTTGCCAAGAGACAAAGCAACCAGAGTGAAAATTTACACTTTTTTTGACGCTTGTTTAAATGGTTATGGTGCATGCGTTCACACTAGATGTTTATTTTCGGATAATTCGGTTGTTTGTAATTTCTTAACGAGTAAGTCTCGAGTTGAGCCACTAAGAGGCATTAATGTACTGCGTTTGAAACTGGTAGCGGCCGTACTTGCGGCCAAGTTAAGTTCTCTAGTGTGCCGTGAAATTAATCTGCAAGTAGACGGTGTGTGTTTGTGGACGGACGCTTCTGTAATGCTGCGTTATATTCAAAACACTTCTACCAGGTTTGAGACGTTTGTTTCTAATCGCAATGAGCTTTTGCATGCCTAAAACTCTATCTATTAAGCAGTAGAGATACGTGCCGAGAAAACAAAATCCGGCCAATCTAACTTCGCGTGGTTTATCACCTCGTAGTTTAGATAGCACCCGACACTTGGTTAAATGAAATATTGTTTCTGCAAAGTGCTTGTGAGCATAGCAGCCCAGTTTCATAAATGAGTTGGCGGAAGATGATCCAGAAATGAAACAAGAAGTGAAGTGCATTTGCAGTGCACAAGTTCAACACAAGGACACTCTTTTTCAGCTGTTTGCACACTATTCGTCCTTTGAAAGATTGCAAGTGGCTGTTGCTTGGCTTCTTCGCTTCAAATGCTTCCTTTGCTCAAAGCCTACCAACCGAAAGAAGTCAAATACAATTGCTTTATGCACAGCTGATATGACGAAGTCTGAGATGCACGCTGTCGTTCTTGGAGATCGCATGCAGGAGCTTAACAGATGGGAAATTTACCACCACCTCACCGCGTCAAGAAGTTGGAAATCTTTAAAGTCATTGGAACCGACATGATGGGTCCACTGATGGTGATAGTAGGTTGCAGTTGATTAAAACAGTACATTTGTATTTTTAACTGCATGGCCACAAGAGCAGTGCATTTAGAGGTCGTGCCATCTTTGGATGTGAGCCCATTTCTTCAAGTGTATTGTCGGTTTTGCAGCCGTTAAAACGTTATTTCCAGTGATGTGTACAGCGCTAATGGAGAATGTTTTGTGGCGGCCAAATGAAAGTTAAAGAACGTTGTCTGCTGGCACTTCAACCCGCCAAGGACCTTTCATCAAGGAAGAATTTATAAATTTTTTTTCAAATTATTCCGGAAATCATTTCACTCGGTAGTAGCGAATTCAACTCTAACCGACACCGATTTACAAGCTTACGTCTGTAAGGCGGAAAAAATTTTAAATAATCGGCCGATCGCCGCCCTTCCTTCACATCCCCTGATGATTGGGCAGGCCTTGGCGCCGAATACCATTCTCACGGGCTTTCTGGCCGATTATGTTCTTCCAAACATGTTTTTGAAAGCCGACGCCTATCGGAATTCGTGAAAGAAAACTCAATATCTATCAGACAAATTTTGGCAGCAATGGCTGAAGCAGTACGTGTCGTTGCTTAAGCCCAAACAAAAATGGCTTCGCTCTACGAAAAATTTTCAATCAGGCAATTTGGTTCTGATGTTGGACGAGAATAACCCGAAAGGACAGTGACCAAAGCCTGTAATAACTGATGTGATGTCAGACAAAGCTGGCTTGGTAAAACGTGTCCGTGTGCGAACTGCCGACGGTGCAATGTAGTAGAGACACCAGGAAACCGTGCTTGCTGGAAGGCCACAGAAA
This sequence comes from Diplosoma virens, assembly GCA_963680785.1. NCBI lineage: Eukaryota > Metazoa > Chordata > Ascidiacea > Aplousobranchia > Didemnidae > Diplosoma > Diplosoma virens. The sequence continues at coordinate 29,627,140 of OY796884.1, forward strand.
TTGAATTGTTCGAACGTCTATATTTGTATTACTATTTATGTTCGCTGGTGCCTTTGATTTACGATTCTGTTTCTTATCATTTTTCAAAGCGTCTCGTAGAGTTGGGTGTTTATTTAAAGCGTCTAGGAGAGCCGCTTTTGAGATTGGGAATGTAGGAAACAGCATTATTTGTCCCTTTATTCCTTTTGCATAAAACGTATGATTATCGGCGCACGTGGTGCGGTATATTTTGCCTTTGCACTGAGTAAGTTATCAAACAGCGAACCTTACGCATGAAAAATCTATAGTTAGCGGAAAATCACAACAAACAGAAATCATTGTCCCTTGAAAACGATCGATGATAGAAAAAACTGATAGCATTTTTGAAATCAACGCATGAAAATCATACAGGTAAATTTAAAGAAATTTGATCATAAATTTTTAAAATTTTTATTAAGTAGTGTTATTGTAAAATAATTAGTGCATCTTGTTTATTTTTTAATCCAGATTTCATACAATTTATGAAAACGAAACTTACATTTTACAGATACTTCTAGTTTCCCCCAGTCCTATTATCCTGATAACAATAACCGCCGACTGCATGAATATCATATTGATCAATGTTTCGAGCTAGTATGGTAGCTCCTCCTGTTGGAAAAAATATAAAGCCAGCTATAACACAGAAGTGTTGATTAAATTTTTAGAAATGCCAATATTTTTTTTTATACCATCGATTACGTATGCCGCATGTGAAGTAAAAATACACTTGAAAATCAACGGTATTTTAATTATGTTTTATGATAGTTTTAAGTCAACTTTGCGCAAGTGTTATTTGCTAAGGAAACCATCAAATCGATATTTTGAAGCAAGTTTCAAAAAGCAAGTTGACTGACGGTTTCAAAACCACCCGGTTTTATTGCTTGGTCTAAGCTGTTTCATCTACAAAACTGCATCAATTTATTTACGTACTTATCATCAATGTATCATCGACTCGATGCTTTTCTTTGTATGATCAGATGTTCTCACCTATGTATTCCTTAATGAGTCGTACTTGAGTTTGTTCAGTAACATTTTCCAAATCATCATCATCAAAAATGCCGATCCACTCCTTACGCTCCTTATTGTGATATTCGAAGTGATAGTCACTGAGAGAAATGCGCAACTTATTTTCAATTCCACTTTTAAGACTGTTGAAATCGTTGCATTTCACATTAACAGTTATTTTTTCAATTTTGACAAATATATTATATTTTGACATGATTATAATACAACTTTTATCTTGCTACACAAACATAGTTAGGTTTTTATTTTAAATCATATTCATTTACGTCCATATTGATTACGATAAAAGGTAGTTCAAAAATCGTAGCATATCGTTCATCGTTTTTTTAGCAATTACAACGTGTCGGTAATTGAAATTCTTGTTTTTTTATAATAAAAAAGTTATTTCTTACCAACTAAAAGAAATTATTTAAAAGAATGTTATACTACAAAGCAAACAAGATCATATGACGTTTTTTTTTTGTGACTGCAAAGTTGTCACGGTACAAGTCTATTTCTTGCTTTTGAAAATAACTATTTCAATTTACCAAATAAATTATACCCGTTAAAGGTAAACGTTGACATTAACTGGACAATTACAATTATGTATCAAGAATTTAAAATTGTACTTGAATTTCTATAAAGTTCTTTTGCAGCACTGGGTGACCACAACAAAAATAAACAGGAATTTTCATTCAACACTAGCCATAATCATCAGGAGCAGAATTTTTTCTCACCAAATTTAAAAACAGTGTCAATTCTTACTACACCAACAGTAACTATTACTACAAACCTAAAGGTTAAGACGAACAAAACTTTCTTCACTAACACCAACTCTTTAAATAACAGCAATAAACGTAACCAAATAAGGATATCTAGCTACATCTGTCTGTAAAAGAATGGCCAAAGCGTAAAAGCTTTTCGCACCTATCGGAAAAATATTAAAGTTAAAATATTTCAACTGCTTAATGTGGTTCACACTAAATGCAGATGTAATTTAAAAATTGTCGCGAAAAATATGCGACCATTTTGAATGGAACCAACTTTAAGAATTCACAAAACAGAATTCAAATAGGTGTCATACAAAAATGTTCTTAGGTTGTAAACAAGGCTTAATCATAATTTATAATCGTAAATTTCTGCTACTATTATAGACAATGGCGGCTGGTAAGTAAAAAACGAAGAGGTGCTGCAATCAGAGGCGCCGGAAAATTTTTGGCGGGCGGGGCAAAATTTTAGAAAAGGCAATTTTTTGGTCCAAAAGACACTCTCAACAAATGCAACTTTTTACCGTGGATATAATGGAGAAAATTTTTATTGAAAAACTTAATAATAAAGATTAAAAAATTAATAAATAAAGGTCTTCACTTTGGACCGTGGCGTTTCATTTACTTAACCTGCAAAATTTTTATTTATTGCAAAAAATGAAAAGTCTCTTTTGCAAATAAAGACCTTCTCTATTTTATTGACCTTCTTTTTGCACTACAAAGATTTACATCTTCAGTTTAAACTCAAGTGAAAACCTTTTTTGTCTTCACCAATTTTCAAAAAAAATTTTTTCTCTCATTTGCTAATTAAGTTGGTTGAGAGTGTTTTTCTTACAAAAAAAGTATTTTTTTAAAATTTTGTCCCTCTCACTAAATTACTGTATTGTGTCTTTTCAAAAAAAGTGAGGTGACCGCTCCATATTTTCAAACTTTTTTGGATTAGATTTTGGTCGAGTTTATAATTGGTATTATTATATAAAAATGCTTTTATCTTGGGAATTTCAAAAGCAATTGCCCCCTTTGCCTCACTTTTGCCGCACGTAAATCTGTCATCTGAAAACACAAACTGTTTTAATTTGAATATATTTAAGTTTATTGCTATTTAAGTATTTTAATTAAAAAGCTGTATGCCAAAGAAATCGAAGCGTTGTACTTGTTAAGCCTATGAGTAAATCAAGTGAACTGCGTTTCTTGCAGCTCAAACATACATTGAATCTTCCATATAAAGCGTCAACAGAATGCGTCATTTTGCGTCACTTTACAAAAATTTTGAGCTGAATTTAAAGCAGCTCAAAAAGTTTCCAATTCACAATTAAAAAAAAACCAATAACTGCTACACAGATATTTTAAAGTGCTGCAGCTCTGCAGCTCCTAATGGACGAGCCACCATTGATTAATAGACGTTCTTTAATGAAATCATAAAATGCGATTGGAGCCACAACAAGACCACAATTCTCTTGAGTGTCTTCGAAGTTGCTAAAAAATGACAAAACAAATACAACTGATGCGTCCGAAAGAAGGTAAATGACGTGTTAATAATGAATTTGAGTCTATCTTGCAAATAAAATATTGTGACAATTTAACTCTGCTTTCCTGTATTATTCTAATGTTGTCAAATAAGATCTTTGTTGGACATTTTTTCCTGTTTTGTTGGTCTTTACATGCTCTTTTAAAATAGACAAAATATCAAGCAAAAAACAAACAAAATCATTTCGACATTACTACCACAAATTCACTTCTAATTTCTCTATGTTTGATCTCTTATCGTTGACCTGAAAGTTAGCAACATAAATATAAACACTTTTAGTCTGTATCAACTTTTGATTTCTCCACACAACGTAGTAGGCCTATATCAAACTGAAGCTTGTTTCTCTGATAACATTAAAAGCGAAAAACTACTCTTGAAAAACCATCAATTTGAAAACGCAAAGACTTGCTTTGAAACGACACAAAATAGTTTAATAGTAAAATAAAGCACAATTAAATTTACCGTCGTACAAATTTTCACTAACAAAAATTTCAGTGTAATCTATAAAATTTTTTTTCGTTTTATGTAACTTTTGCATTTACTGTTAATGTTATTATTTTTGTTTATTCTCCTGGCAGGCAAAAACGTGAAAGACATTAACCCTAATTTACCTAAGGGGGGTCCTGAAAGGACCCCCTTATATAAAAACAATATAACTCGTAAAGTTTGGATGATAAAAACCTAAAATTTTATGACTTTCATAAAATTTATTCCTGAATATTTTGGTATTTTACTTGAGCAAATCCGATGGGTAGTTTTAGTGTAGCAGGGTATTTTTTTGACTTACCTGATGATTTTCGTACACTTTTTGTGTGCAAAAACCATGAGATAAGTCAAAAAATCTTTTGAACCTCTTGCTGTGTTTGTCAAGATTACTGCCTCACGTAGTAGTTATTTATTTTTGCAGCAGACTGTGACTAATCTGACTATGTCGCAAAACAAAACAATTAGCGAAAATTTGAGGACTTTCAACTTTATGCAAAATAAGAAAAGACTAATAGTAAATATATAAAAAGTAAAGACATTTAACGAAACTACAATAAATTTTTTCCAACATATCAAAAAATCAACTGCGCAACTACTGTCTGTTAAGAGTATTGGACATGTAAACTTAAGGTTCTCTGAGGACCCCCCATTAGGTAGTCAACAGAAAAAAACAGCCTAGGTAAATAAGGGTTAAATTTGGGCAACCGTTAAACGATTACTAGGAAGTTTTTTAGTTGTTTTTTAGAATGAAATTACTTGTTTTTTGTATGAGATTACTGCTTTTGACTGATTATGGCTGAAATTTAGAACTGCTCGCCCAGGTCGCCGAGCAGGAAAAATGTCGTCAAGTGTTTTTTTTAAGGACACAAGGAAATAGTGCAAGAAGATTTTGAACATTACTCACTAAACCTCCAGTGATTAAAATCTAAACCACTTGACCACGCTCCCGACTTCAGCGTTCAGCAACCATGCTTCAGCATCTAAACTCGATTACTAAAAAGCTACGTTAATTCTCAGTTAAAATTTTTTAAAATCAAAACAAATCATTTAAAATAATTTTAAAATTAGAATAATTACAAATCAAAATCCATTTGATCACAATATAATAATAAAAGTTTGTTGGTGTTATGGTTTGGTAGTTGACACTTAATTAGGTACACATTTTCTTTTACCATGCTTGACCTCATTTCTTGCTTACTTGGCTTTTTATACTTGGTCAAAAAGTATTTGCAATCACAACTTTGATCAGCAAAGATAAATGTATATCAGTCAGTCTAGTTCTCTGATTACTTTTAACACTTTTTTGTTATTGTTCGCAAATTTTTTTTTCTTCACTAACATAATTTGACCCAACAAACAGCGTAGCTTTTATTGATAATTTGCAAACGTTATTGCAATCTTGGTTATTTGAAGATAAAAAAAAACATTGGTATTCCAACGTAATACTTTTAGCACAGAACTCGACTCATTGTTTACCGGGCTTTTCCGAAAAAACGCCCTAGGCTGTTAATTGGAAAAAAGGCAAATCAGAAAAATAAGATGTGAACTGAATAACCGCCCGGGCTGTTATATGGCAGTTGTGTCCGAAAACAACACATGCACACAAAACTTATACACAATACCGTTTATGTACAATCACTTTTATTTACAAGTTAAACTCAAGGTTATACCGCATGAAAGCATTTACTTAAATACTCTTTTTCAATTTAGTGTTCTCACTTGCTTGGTTATTTTAATTTTACAAACTGCATTAATCGATGAAAAAGCTAAAAGACTACCGGTACCGGTATATCTTTTGGCACCGTATAACCACCCACCTAAAATAAGCGCCCATGGGCGAGTTGACGATTGGGCGGTTTTTCAGAAAACCCCGGTATTTGATTACATTCATTAGCTTGGACAGCATCATAAGCAAAAGGAAATAAAAATTACACGAATTGATTTTCAATCAGTTAAAAATCAAAAGTGTTTTTCGATTCTTCGAATAGTTCTAAAATAATTTTAGAACAAGATTTGTATATTACTTAATGTTCTATGAATATTCTGAATTGGTAGATTTACTGCTCTCAAGTTGTTTTAACCGAAAAAAATGTGCCCGAAATTTCATAATTTTGTTGAAATCTTATATTGTTTTTCCAATTTTGAGAGGAAAAGCTGAAAAACTCCAAAAAAATTACATTTGCGCTGGACGCAACAATTAACATCGAAAGACCCGAGTTTGACATTCTTGACGTAAAGTGTCTTTCCCAAAGTCACATCAAATTGTTTTGGCTATTTTATGCATTTGCATTTTGTTGCGTAATTAAAATTCTCAGTAGTATAAAAAAATTGCAATTTGTGATGCAAAAAATAAAACTCTCAAAAGCAATTCAATTTAATTGCATTTCTACTTTTCGAATAATTTTGTAACCAAAAACGACATTTATTTTTCCAAAAGCTTAAATTTTAACATTGTTTAAGAAAGTACTTTTATAATTTTTGTTGCACCTAAATTTTACCCACAAAAATTTTTAATTAGTGCATAAGGATTACTTAAACTTTTGATACTTTTCAATAGTGAAAAATAAAAAAAGTTGAAGTACGAAGCAATAGGATTATGTAAACAAAGTTCGACTGAAAATTTTCTGTTTTTGACAAAGCAAACAAAAAGGAATGTTTACTGTTTATATCAAGCTGCAGTTTAAAAATGTTTGATGCTTGCACAACACGATCGAAAATTAAAAAGAAAAACCTTCACGGTTGATTTCCTTGCTACTTGTTAATTGTATTTGGGAAATATACCGGGGTGGTCTAAAGTCCTGTTACACTTTCTTATTCAGGAAATAAATGAATAATTAAAAATTTCATGAATGTTTTTCTATTCCAGATGAAAGTTATTGCTTTAATTAGGTTATTTTAGCCATTATTATCTAATTATTGGATAACACATTGCAGATGGAAGCAAAAAGAATTAAGATTGCCGCTCTACTACGTGCACCTCATACCGTAAAAAATCGGACATTGCCAAGCTCCTTAATGTGAGTCGTATGACAGTACATAGAGTTGCACGTCTTTTATCAGAAGGAGAAACTCTCAAGGATCAACCGCGCGAAGGGACAAGACACGATGGTATAACTGAAAAAACAATCAAAAAAATGTAGGAATATTTATTAAGATTTTTTTCAAATCTCAAAAAGCTGAAGGCACGCTCATCACGGGAATGGTTAAAACTTGGTGATCGGTGACCGGTAAATTTCACCCCTGTATATTCCATCATAGGTAAATTTTACCACGGTATATTCTACCACGGGAATTTTTTAGGTTTAGAGGGTTAGGGATTAGGGGTTAGGGTTAGAGTTATGGTAATACATGTAAATGTACTTGTCAACTACTGTAATTTGTACTTGGCAACTTATAGTGTAATAAATCAGCAATAATTAACAACTAAAATGAACGGCTAACATGGGGTGATATCGTGATGAAATATACCGAGATGAATATAGGATATCGTGGTGGAATTTATTTATGGTGAAATTTACCGCGCTGAAATGTGCCATGGTGGAATATACTTAAAACCAAAACTTTTTCCAAATATTTAATTATCTCGGTTTTCTGTGTTGGCGTGTTGTATTTGTTGGCTATGTTTGGCTTACATAAAATAAAATTAGTCTAATTAATTACCTAAAAAAGATTACAAATAATGACAAATTATACAAACAAGTAATGGCTGCTTAACAGTTCGCTGGTTTTTCTTTCTGCATTACCCTTGTTTATTTTACGTCTAACTGTGGGTAGGTTAATCGAAGTAGTTTATAGTTATTTTTCTCCTTTTCTACTTTGTTTTATTAGCAATTTTGTAAATTAATTAAAGCAATTAGATTCATACAATGGTGTTTCCAGAAATTTGTTATGGGAGACGGTTGAAAGCCAAAAATACGATCACCATACTTCGTGATGTCTTTTACAAAGGAAATGCCTGGTGCAACAAATAAACGAGCCACTTACAAAGATTCACTCAAAAAACAATTAAAATTTTTTATTTATCTTTGATTTTATTATTTTATCTTTATTCTTATCCTCCTGAATCCCTGACTCACAGGAAAGTGTCGGTGCCACAATACGCAGAGCAACTGTCAAGCAATTACTTTGACCTGCTTTTGGAGATGCCAATGTATTGCTCTCCGGTTGAAATTTTTATTTTGTTTTTTAGTTTGTATTTAGAGGTATGATCAAAATTTAGGACTGGTTACTAAAGCCACAAAGCAGGGGAAAGTGCTTTTTACCAAGGACACAACAGAATGGCAAAAGTATGCTTTAAACTGCGACGGTTTTGATTACGTTTACCATCAATCACAGCGCTATTAACCACTCAAACACGCTGCCGATAAATGTAAAATAAAGTAAAGATGTTTTCTTTTTTGCTCTTCAGTTTTTTCTAGCCTTAATTCTTTTCAATCAAATAAATTCTTAACTTTATTTTAACAGTTTTTAAGCTGTTTTAGTACTACTATAAACCTTTAACAATCATTCTTTATAGAGGTTTTTTAACCCCTAATTCTTCCCCTTCCGCGTATACGGATTTATGGATCAGAACTTTTTAACTGGTTGTTAAACGGGTCCTAAGCAGCGTGGTTGAGTGTTTAGAGCGTGATGATTGTGATTAACAAACCTACTCATGCAATTCTGTTGCGTCCTTGGGAAAGACACTTTAAGGCACTTTTCCTTACTTTGGGGTCTTGAAAAGCAATTCAAATTTCAGTTGTATCTGTATAAAACTAAAAAGCAAAATAAAAATTTCAACTGAACAGCAATATCTTGGTATCTTTGGAAGAAGGTTGGGGTAATTATACTTGTCCTAAGTATAGCGCCTCCGACGTTTTTTTGCGGACAGGAGGATGAAAATAGAAATGAAAATAAAAAATAAACAAACTTAGAGGTGTGCAAACGTTGTAACTTAGAGGGCCACCACCTCTTCCCTTTTATAAACAATCGCAGGTCATAATAAATAAATATATAAATAAACTGTTTAAATTATTGCATACATAAATTTTATTACAACGAGAAATTGTTTGCTTCATTTAGGAAAAAATATTTAGGATCAAATAATAAGTTTTTTGGGGAGAAAGGGGTTTGATCCAAGTTAGCATGCGATAATCCAAAAAACGTTAAATTTAAAGACCAAAAGACCAATATTTCCGAAAAACGTTAAATTTAAAGACCAATTCTTTTTACACTGTAGTTTTTTACACTGTAGTTCTGTACCGATTGCGTCCCAGGAGATATTTGTAAAAAAATTTGACTCCAAGCGTGTAAAAGTTGAGCACCCGTGATGTAATTCTAACTGTCGGTAATTTAAGAATTTAATCATTTTATGTAACTGCATTCCTACCATATATAAAACTAAAAAAAATAAAAATAAAAATTGTATTGATTATGTCGCGGTCTATATTCTGAACATTCACAGGTTATATTTTGCACAGGTTTAAACTATACTAATGCATACTATTGTACAAGTCTCCGACAACTTTATCGTTAAGATAGCGTTATCACTATTTGAATCTAATTCTAAATTTAGTTTAAGACGTTTTTAAACTCAATACTTAAAAACGCACTATTGAAGCAACTTTTGGAAGAGGTACAAAATTTTAAGGTCGGTAACTAGCTGTAGATTAACTGTAACAACCAACATTTAAAAATCTATGTTTGCTCTCTGGGACTGCCGCTGCATTTAACATAAATTAAAGCTACGTAATCTATCTTGCTGTTGTAGATGTAGTTTTTCTGTAATAATTTTTTTGTTCTTTCCTTAAAGTTTATCTTCTAACTGAAAAAACCTAACTCATGTAATCAAGTTACTTGATTTTTCTAAAATTGGATTAATATGGTGTAACGACAAGGGTGTGGGTAGATATATTCAAAGCACCACCAGGCTTGTTTGTTACCGAACGAAAAAAAAATTTAAATAAAGCTTTTTGTAATCGGATTAGCTTGTAACAGATAGGCCTGATCACAATAAAAATCTATATTGGAATAAACATAAAAAAGTCACAAAACTAAAAATTAAAGAAGTTTGACTCTAAAGAGTTTCTTTGTGGTACAGAATTTTAATATCGCTTTAAACAAAGTCGATTTTATCGGAGCCATAAGCTTTTCGTGACGCTCTCATCAGTGGCAATCGCGTCAAAATGGGACAAACCAGAGAAAATCAAGGTATTTATAGTCTCAACAGTTGGGAGAAAGGTGCTGCAGTCTCGGAAAGGATAAAGGCACAATTGCACAAAATTAAAAAAGTGTGGTGCAATACAGTGTAATCTCGGAAAGGAGAAACGCACTATGTGCAATTACCCAGGAGAAACACTGTTACTCGCAACTTAGGTTATTTGAAAAATTTTAATGTGTAAACAAATTTCTTTTGTTTACATAAAACCGGATGTTTGGTTTTGATAAAAGTTGCCTCGAGTAGACACAGATGGAACGAGTTGCGTGCCACAGTAAGAATTTTAAAAAAGTTTGTCGTTATAAATTCTATTTCATTCATATTGTCGTTATAAATTCTATTACTATTTCAAATTGCGGCAAAGCTGCATGGTCAATTGGGTGTTATTTTTAAACAAATTGCAAAACTCATGACAATAGCATCAAATAAAAAAAAAGATCCGGTCTCGAGACCAATTCAAAAAACGCGATACTGAGCCATCAGCAAAAGACCGAGACAGCAATAAATCGGTCTCGAAACGGGTACGCACCCCCACACATTTCCCCTAGCAAAGCCTTAATCTTGCATTTACTTATTAAGGTAAAGTAATAATTACTGTTAATATCCTTGTGACACTGTTATACTTTTGAACTTATAACGTTTTCTTGAAGTATAAAAATTGATTAAATTATCGCGGACCGGCGGTTGAGAACCACTGCCAAATATTAAAACCCTTGCAACTTTATTTTAACTGTAGTATTTAACATAAAACATAGTTGAAATAACAAATACCTTAACTGTCAACAATATTCATAACTCAAACAGAGTTTAGCTTGTAGTTGTTTAACATTCTATTATCAAAATCACACGGAAAATGATAAAATTTTTACACGCCGTGCCGCCAAACTGATGCATAAGTAGTTTTTCCACAACATCACCTATATCAGTGGTTCCCAACCAGGGGTCCACATGGGTACCAGGGGGTCCGCAAGTGCACTGCAAATTTGACAGAATTAACTTAAAGAGTTATGGTTTTGCTTTCTCTTCTGTGCCGATTATGACGTTTATCTGAGTGCGGAGCAACAAAATTAAACGTTGAATCATAGTCTTTATGATGTCACACTTTCTCTTGGTTGAACGCCAGATATTTGAATCATGTCAGACATTAGTAGTTTATTAAGCAGCAGGTTAGGCACAAAATTTAGCAAAAGAACCAATTGCAATGGCTGCGAAAAAGAGAAAATATAACAACGAATACATATCATTAGGATTTACTGTTACAGTAGACGCGATGGTACAGAAAAACCTCAATGTTTCCTGTGTGGAAAAGTTCTAGCTAATAGTAGCATCAAGTCAGTAAAGCTAAAAGAACAATTAATATCTAATCATCCAGGAAACCTTTCTGACAGTCGCAATGCATTTTTGCAAAAAAAAGGCTAGATTTGAAAGAGGCGGTACTTTAGATAAGCATGGGTTTATTACAACTGGAAAGCCTCTGCTTGAAGCAAGTTACAAAATTGCTTATCAGATTGCCAAGAACAAAAAGCCGCACACTATTGCCGAAACACTAATTAAACCCTGTGCTTTAGAAATGACTAAAATAGTTTGTGGCTCAGAACAGAGAAAAAAACTTAAAAGTATACCAATGTTAAATAATGTTATTAAATCCAGAATAGATGATATTTCAAAAAATATTCTTAAACAAGTCATGGAAGAATTGGCATCTTCCCCATTCGCATTTAGCTTGCAGCTTGATGAGAGCACTGATGTTTCTAACTGCAGTCAGCTCTTGAATTTTGTGCGTTATGTTAATGGCAATAAAATCAAAGAAGAAATTTTGTTTTGTGAGCCTCTTTTGGAAACCGCAAAGGCTAACGATGTGTTTAGAATGGTAAAAAAATTTTTTGTCAAGCAAAACTTTGACTGGAAAAAGAAATTAGGCTCTATTTGCACGGATGGAGCTCCAGCTATGCTTGGAAACAAATCTGGGTTTGCCGCTTTGGTTAAAACAAAGTTCCTGATGTAAATGTTACTCATTGCATGCTGCACAGGTATGCTTTAGCAGCAAAAACTTTACCACCAAGCCTCAAAGAAGTTCTGTCGGTGTGTGTGAAAGTAGTTAATTTTGTCAGAAGCCGAGCTATTAATCATCGTATCTTCAAAGTTTTTTGTCAGGATCTTGGATCAGATCACGTTGTGCTTTTGTATCATTCAGAAGTACGTTGGCTTTCCAGAGGCGAAGTTTTAAAACGACTGCACGAGCTCAAACGAGATGTGTCAATTTTTCTGAAAGATAAAAGAAGTCACCTTTACGAAAATTTTGAGTCTAAATTATTTTTGTACGGTCTTTCCTATTTAGCTGATATTTTTGGCCACATCAATAATGTTAATCGTGCGCTTCAAGGACCAGGTGTGACAATAATGGATTCAGCTGAAAAACTGAAAGCGTTCCTACTCAAGTTGTCACTTTGGAAACGTAGGTTGCAAGCAGGTAATTATGCTAATTTTCCAATGTTAGAAGATCTTATCTTGAAGAATGAAACTAAAAAAGAATGTGAAATTTTTATCTCTATGAATAAGGAATTTTGTTCACACTTGGATACTCTACAAACCTCCTTCCAAGGATATTTTAATTTACTGGAGATAGCTTGAAGAGTGAAGCATGGATTCGAAATTCTTTTCTCATTGACTTGAACGGTATTATTGGCAAAGATCCCATCCGCAAGCTTGATAGTTTTTTGAGTGGGGTGCTTGACTAAAAAAGGTTGGGAACCACTGATCTATATAGCTGGAATATTCAAAACATAGCTTTGTTGCGGTACCTAAACAATATTATACATTGTAATACAGCTATTTTCCCGTCATTTTTTACCTTAATATGCCAAACTTCATTTTGCTAAAAAAAATTTTGTGTCGATTTAGTTTGTACTAAAAAGAAATTGGCAATGTTTAAACACGAGAGAAATGTATTTTAACCAAAAAGAAACCGAAGAATTAATGATTTACGTTGAAATTTTGCAATAAAAACTAAATTGCACTTATTATTCTGCGCATTGTTAATTGTTTTTTATTTGATATGTGTTTTTCTTGTTTGCTTTTCTTGTTTTATCTAATTGATATTGTGTATGGAAAACTACGTTCTTTATTAATAATTATTTTAGTTACAACATGTAAATTGTATCATAAACAAAACACATTTTTTAATTCGTTCTAAAATATCCGCATTTCAGACTAATAATGTCCGAAAATTTTCTGAGCTAGATGGCAAAACTAGTCATAAATAAGCTTTGTTTGGTTTGGGCGCGGGTGAGTGGTTCGCCATCCTTAAAGTTTAACAATCAAAATTCTTCTGCAGGGCACATGTGGCCTCGGGCCTGGTTTTGGACCACCCTGGTTTACAGTTTTTGACAAATTAAGAAAAAATGCATAACTAAAAATGTTACATATATTATGTCACAACAAAAAGTAACAAAAAACTTTTTAAACATTAAATCTTGTTTTCATTTATCATTTTCGACCAGCAATTTAAAAAATAATTATTTTTTTTCATATGAATTAACATCATTAAATTGGACTGTTTTTAACAAATTTTCTATCACAGATTGTACTGCTGAAATAAATTTCTAAGACTAATTCGAAATATCATAGAAAAACATATAGGGAATCACTCCTAATTCTAACCCTACTCATCTTATAATAATAATTTTTTTGCTTTCCATTAAACTAACGATATTTGAAATTCTACCTGTACATATATTACTGATAAAAGACCGGTTAGAGAGACAGGCAGTTGTCGCTGCTATGCATGCTTAAGGTGATTGTTCAAAAGAGTTTAAACGCAACAATATTTAACTTGTCCCATCTCCTTTAAGTGTAGCCTAAGGATGTCCTACCTGCGGCTCACTGCTTACTCAATATTTTTAGTTATATTTTCATAACTGTATAGAATTCAATATTACTGCTGTTATAGTACCAAGGGAAACAATGTAAATACATCAGTTGATTGCTGCATTGCGTGATTCAATAAATTCTCTATGAAAAATTGTGGGCGAAGCTTGTCATAAAAACGCTTGCCCCAAGCATCATTTTCAGTATTTATATTGTTTTGCAATTACTATATTAATATTGATTGTGCTATTTCCAAACCTTTTTTACAATGTCAAGTGATAGTTAATTAATGAATTTAGTGGTAGTAAAGATAGTAACATTGAACCAATGCGGAGTGATTTGGAATAAGATTACAGAAGTAGCAGCGATGCTGCCAGTGATTAGTGATAAAACTGGGAAACGTGTTAATTTATTAGGACAGTGGAAAAAGGATCAAACATTTCTAGAGATTCTAGGTTCAATTGCTCCTAGGTGGCAAAGCTCAGCTGGCTGGATGCCTTAAAGTATGGGTATGTGGTCCGTTGGCGTGGGACGCAGGCATCCAGTGACAATATAGTAGGAAAGGCGTCATTCAGGACACTGTCTATGAAGCGAGTATGAACTCTGCAGCACCAGACTGGTACGCAGTACTCAGCTGTTGAGTAGACCAGGGATAAGGCAGCTGTGCGCAGTGTTTTAGCACTTGCACCCCATACTGAGCCTACAGGTTGCCTTAGCAACGTGATGCGCGAAAATAGTTTTTGAGCAATGCCACTAGATGGTGACGGAACGTGAGCAATCTGTCGAGTTTTACCACAAATCAAGTTGAAGTCGGATAAAATGGTAAACCTCTATTGCTGCTGTAAGCATGTAGCTCACGTTTGGCCTCTCAGTTATTTAAATGAAAGGGTTTCATCACCGTGTTATTGTGACTGAGCTTCAGCTTCCAAATTTAGAGATACGCCAAAAGTGTATCATGTCTCAATTTCCAATTTCCAGAGGAGTAGTCCCCTTAAAGACCTTCCAATTTCCAGAGGAGTTCAAAGTCACATCTTGACTTTCAAATTCCAGAGGAGATTTCCGATTTTGAAAAAAATGTCCGCTCAAAGATCTTCCAATTTTCAGAGGAGAGCAACAATGCTAGATTGTTTGCGTAGGTAAACTTTCTAGAAATTATGGAGAGCAGGTCCTACATATAGAAGTTGAAAAAGAGGGGATCCCATAACGATCCCTAAAATAAGCTGTTTTTTTAGACTGCATATGAAGCTTGCTTTGCTTGTTGTCACCAATAGTAAGGGTAAAAATTTGCTTTCAAACAAGCTCCATAATCATTACGACCATGTTCTTATCCGGAAGAAGTCTGGAGAAGCTTCAAAGTAAGGCTACAGTGCTGGACAGAGTCATATGCCGCCGTCAGATTGACAAATTGACAAAAAATCCTCGATGTTTTCTGTCAATAAAACAACTTGATTCACTGTTGACTTTGCGCGTGGAAACACGGCCTGCTCTCTAAAGAGCAATAAATCAAAAGTTGGTTTGACATGGGCATAGGTAAGCCTCTCAAAGATCTTTTAGGAGTCACAAAACAGAGATATTGGTCAAAAACTTTTTGGGTCCTCAACGGGCTTCATCGGCGTTTAAAATCGCGAATACAAGGGCTCTGCTCTGGAAAATTGTTGTCGGCGCAAACACAAATAAAAAAAGTCACATCAGCAGCTGCTGCCTTGATGTTTCTTATAATAATTGCACAATAATTTTAATTGTTTAATCAATTTTAAATTTATGCTTTAATCCCATCATTTAGTCAAGGCTTTTAATATTAAAAAGAAGAAATTTTATATACATGTACTTTTGCAGTCGCTGAATGTACTTAAATTTATAATTTGTACATCCTTGGTGTAGTCTACTTAAAAGAGATATTTGATTAACTTTTTATTTTACCATATCATTAAATTTTAACGAAAAAAAAAACAAAATTGTTAAAGCGTTTTAATTGACTTTTATAAACAAATACACCCAAACTGTAGTAAAAGTCTGAAAATTGCATGAAAAATATGATGACCGGTTAATTCCACCCCAGTTAATTCCACCTCGGTTAAATCCAACCCGGTTAATTCCACCCTGGTTAATTTCACCCCGGTTAATTCCACCATTGTTAATTCTACCCTTGTTAATTCTACTCTGGTTAATTTCACCCTGGTTAATTTCACCTCGGTTAATTCCACCCGGATTAATTTCACCCTGGTAAATTCCACCCTGGTTAATTTCACTCTTGTTAATTCCACCTCGGTTAATTCCACCCCGGTTAATTTTACTTTGGTCAATTCCACCCCGGTTAATTTCAAACTGGTTAATTCCACCCCGGTTAATTCCACCCTGATAAATTTCACCCTTGTTAATTTCACCCTTGTTAATTCCACCTCGGTTAATTCTACCCTGGTTAATTCTACCCCGGCTAATTCCTCCCTGGTTAATTTCACTTCGGTTAATTCCAACCTTGTTAATTCCACCCTTGTTAATTTCAACTCGGTTAATTCCACCCTGGTTAATTCCACCCTGGTTAATTTCACCCTGGTTAATTTCACCTTTGTTAATTCCACTTTGGTTATTTCCACCCCGGTTAATTCCACCCCGGTTAATTCCACCTCGGTTAATTCTATCCTGGTTAATTTTACCCTGGTTAATTTCACCTCGGTTAATTCCACCCGGATTAATTCCACCCTGGTTAATTCCACTCTTGTTAATTCCACCCTTGTTAATTCCACCCCGGTTAATTGCACCCTGGTTAATTCCACCCTGGTTAATCCCACCCTGGTTAATTTCACCCTTGTTAATTCCACCCCGGTTAATTTCACCCTTGTAAATTCTACCGTGGTTAATTTTGCCCTGGTTAATTTCACCCGGTTAATTTCAAACTGGTTAATTTTATCTCGGATAATTCCACCCTGGTTATTTCCACCCCGGTTAATTCCACCCTGGTTAATCCCACCCTGGTTAATTTCACCCTTGTTAATTCCACCCCGGTTAATTTCACCCTTGTAAATTCTACCGTGGTTAATTTTGCCCTGGTTAATTTCACCCGGTTAATTTCAAACTGGTTAATTTTATCTCGGATAATTCCACCCTGGTTAATTCCACCTCGGTTAATTCCACCTTGGTTAATTCCACCCTGGTTAATTCTACCCTGGTTAATTCCAACCGAGTTAATTTTACCCCGGTTAATTTCACCTCGGTTAATTCTACCCTGGTTAATTTTATCCTGGTTAATTTCACACCGGTTAATTTCAAACTGGCTAATATCACCTCGGTTAATTCCACCCGGATTAATTCCACCCTGGTAAATTCCAATCCTGGTTAATTCCACCCCGGTTAATTCCACCCCGATTAATTCTAACCTGGTTAATTCCACCCCAGTTAATTCTACCCTTGTTAATTCCACACCGGTTAATTTCAACCCGGTTAATTTCACTCTGGTTAATTCTAACCCGGTTAATTCCCCACCCCGGATTAATTCTACCCTGGTTAATTCCACCCCGGTTAATTCTACCCTTGTTAATTTCACCCTGGTTAATTCCACCCTGGTTAATTCCACCCTGGTTAATTCCACCCTTGTTAATTCCACCCTGGTAAATTTCACCTTTGTTAATTCTACCCTGGTTAATTCCACCCCGGTTAATTCTACCCTTGTTAATTTCACCCTGGTTAATTCCACCCTGGTTAATTCCACCCTGGTTAATTCCACCCTTGTTAATTCCACCCTGGTAAATTTCACCTTTGTTAATTCCACCCTGGTTAATTCCACCCTGGTTAATTTCAACCCGGTTAATTCCACTCTTGTTAATTCGAACCTGGTTAATTCCACCCCGGTTAATTCCAACTCGGTTAATTTCATCCCAGTTAATTCCACCCTGGTTAATTTCACCCTTGTTAATTCCAACCCGGTTAATTTTACCTCGGTTAATTTCATTCCAGTTAATTCCAACTCGGTTAAATCCACCCTGGTTAATTCCACCTCGGTTAATTCCACCCCGGTTATTTCCACCCCGGCTAATTCCACCCTGGTTAATTCCAACTCGGTTAATTCCAACCCGGTTAATTCCACCCCGGTTAATTCCAGCCTGGTTAGTTCCACCCCGGTTAATTCCAACTCGGTTAATTCTACCCTGGTTAATTCTACTCTTGTTAATTCCACCCTGATAGATTTCACCCTGGTTATTTCCACCCTTGTTAATTCCACCCTTGTTAATTCCACCCTTGTTAATTCCACCCTTGTTAATTCCACCCCTTGTTAATTCCACCCCTTGTTAATTCCAACCCGGTTAATTCCAGCCTGGTTAGTTCCACCCCGGTTAATTCCAACTCGGTTAATTCCACCCCGGTTAATTAGAACTCGGTTAATTTCGTCCTTGTTAATTCCACCCTTGTTAATTCCAACTCGGTTAATTCTACCCTGGTTAATTCTACTCTTGTTAATTCCACCCTGATAGATTTCACCCTGGTTATTTCCACCCCTTGTTAATTCCACCCTTGTTAATTCCACCCTTGTTAATTCCACCCCTTGTTAATTCCACCCTTGTTAATTCCACCCCTTGTTAATTCCACCCCTTGTTAATTCCACCCCTTGTTAATTCTACCCTTGTTAATTGCACCCTTGTTAATTCCACCCCTTGTTAATTCCACCCCTTGTTAATTCCACCCCTTGTTAATTCCACCCTTGTTAATTCCACCCCTTGTTAATTCCACCCTTGTTAATTCCACTCCTTGTTAATTCCACCCTTGTTAATTCCACCCCTTGTTAATTCCAACCCGGTTAATTCCACCCTGGTTAATTAGAACTCGGTTAATTTCGTCCTTGTTAATTCCACCCTTGTTAATTCCAACTCGGTTAATTTTACCCAGGTTAATTCCACCCTGGTTAATTCCACTCTAGTTAATTCCACCCTTGTTAATTCCAAACCGGTTAATTTTACCTCGGTTAATTCCACCCCGGTTAATCCCACCCTGGTTAATTCCACCCTGGTTAATTCCAACCCTGTTAATTCCACCCGGATTAATTCCATCCTTGTTAATTCCAACTCGGTTAATTCCAACCCGGTTAATTCCACCTGGTTAATTCCACCCCTTGTTAATTCCACCCCAGTTAATTCCACCCCGGTTAATTCCACCCTTGTTAATTCCACCCTGGTTAATTCCACCCCAGTTAATTCCACTCTAATTAATTTCACCCCGGTTAATTCCAATTCGGTTAATTCCACCCTGGTTAATTTTATCCCAGTTAATTCCACCCTGGTTAATTCTACCCCGGTTAATTCCAAATTGGTTAATTTAATCCCGGTTAATTCCACCCTAGTTAATTCCACCCCAGTTACTTCCACCCTGGTTAATTTCATCCCGGTTAATTTCACGCCAGTTAATTTCAACTCGGTTAATTTCGCCCTTGTTAATTCCACCAAACAATAAGTTTAGGGTTTGGAATAAGATTAATCTTGTGGTCTTCGTCGACAAAAAGAAACTCAATAGTGTCCGATTGAGCTTTCAAAGGTATGTGACAGGGGTGGAATAACGGAAATTTTTTTTTTTAATTTAAATTGGTAAACATTTTTACCATATGCTGTAGAGCAAAGGTTCTTAAAATAAAAATTGCGCAACCCGGAATGGGAGTGCTAAAAGTTTTTTGAAGAGAGGTTTGAACTTGGTGGAATAATGTAAAGCCGGTAAAACTCATATTTTTGTTTCGGAAATTAAAAAATATCGACGCTATATGGTTCGCAATCCCAAAAGTTTTAAATAATAAAACTGTTCATAGCTGCTCAAAAATTTACAAAAATAAGCAAAAAATGAATTTTTGTACATTAAATTTGATAAGATAAATTTTGACAAATTTTGACTTTTTTTGTTCCCTTAAACTTGGCAAAAAGACTTCTAAATAACCGAAACTATATGTTTCACGACGTAATATAGCTCTGAAATAAAATTACTTTATTGAGTTTAACGGGCCCAAAGTTATAACCTTATAACATGGAGATAAAGTAGAAAGGAAATATTTAATAAAAAGACTTGCAATTGCAGTTACATTAGATTTAGAAACAATTAATATATGGCATAGTTACACCTGTAGGGAACGCAAAAAATTGATTTTTTTTAGAGATCACTACTTTTTCGCCACAAAAACTGAGAAAATTAGAGACAGATTCAAAATAAAGACTTTTTTAAAGATCAGTACTTTTTTGGGCCAAAAAATTGAAAATTTTTTTTAGATATTTCTGATATAAGAAAAAATTTTGTCCCAAATTTAGGGTAAAGACCAAAAAATAAGTCTTCACCTCAAATCTTGATAATTTTTTGCATTTGGAATCTTTGTCCTGCAGAAGTAGGCCCAGTTCATTTTTGCTGTACAAAAAGTTTTTTCCCCAATAATTCCTTGTCAATGTCCTAATATTTTTGATTTTGCAACAATATTTCCCGTCACAACCCGTAAAAATTTGATTTTGCCTAAATATTTCCTGTCGCTGATTGCGTAATTCTCCTGTCTCACGCTATAGCCTCAGAGTTTGTAAACATGAAAAAAATCTAAATTAATCAAAACTTCCCCTAATTAAAAATACTGTGGGTTTTTTTGTTTAATATAAGAAAAACAAACAATTAATCTTTTAAATTATTTACAAGACGGATGATCTTTTTCTCACAAAAAACCAACACATACTTAAAATTACATAAATTAACAATTAACAAACATAAAATCAAAGCAACCAGACGTGAAGTAAAGTGATTCTTCAGAATAAAAAGTAAAGCCAATATATTTGAAAACCTAGTTTATTTAGGACGTTTCCATCATCAGCTGCGTTAAACTGATTAATTAATTGCAAATATAAATATTTAAATTTGGATAATTTATGACGCAACAGTATAAAGTATTGGAATTCTTTTATTGGATAGAAGAAAAATTAACGAATTAATCTATTAAATTTACTATAACGCGGAGAAAAAAAAGATCACTAAAGCTCAAAAAAAACTTGGAATTAAAAAATCCAACTAAAAGTTAGAGTCACAATTTAGTAAAGTAAAGTAAATACAGTTATTTTCGTGCTTTTGAATATTAATTTTACGATAAACAACCGGTAATATATATATTTGTGTTTGCCCGAATTGCTATTGCATTAATTTAATTTTAAAGTTACGCCTAGATAACTCCGTTTTTTTGATATGCATATTTTTGCAATACTTTATTCTGTTACGTCATAAATTATCTAGAATCTTTTGTAGAAAGCCCCCCGCCACTAATGCAAAATGTGAGATTTGAGAAAAACAACCCTGCCACGTGAAAAACAAGAGCGGTGGCGGGGTGTCTTTCTGGCGGGGGCTTTCTACAAAGATCCATTATCCAAATTTAAGTATTTATATTTGCAATTAATTAATCAGTTTAACGCAGCTGATGATGGAATGAGATATAATTTCTAAACGTCCTAAATAAACTATCTTTTTAAATATATTGGCTTTACTTTTTATTCTGAAGGTAGTCAAGCGATTCAAATTTTATGCTTTGAAAGTGATTCTTGATAATGAATTCTTTTCTCGTAATTTGGTTTATGTCGTCACTATCATCACACAATTACTGTTGATATGAGTAGTAAACCTAAGCAAGATACAGGTACAAATTACTTACACAATGGTGAATTTCCTTCGTGCACTGTTTTTGATTGATTGCGATTTATCGAGAAAAAGTGTCTTAACACAATCAATTTCGAGGAGGTTTACAACCTACTTGCGTCATTCTGTTCTTTACTTGGAAAAGACAATTTACGGCATTTTTTCCGCCTGTAGGTCTTGGCAAGCAGCTCTAAATTTCAGTCATATTGCCAAATAAAAAAACCTAATAACAAATAATATCTTTAATTGGACAGCAACATCTTATAGAAGTGATCATTTAACCGTTGCCCGAAATTTAAGGGCTTCAAAGTTCTGTATATCAGGACAAGAAATAAAGAATATACATGAATGAATTTTTACCCCACTTCCTACACATTTTGCTTCATATCAATGCATCAACTTAATACCAATCAACGGTTTATATATTTAATACCAATATTCATAAAAATAAAACTTATAAAATTTATACAGCCGTTTTACGAAAATAAATGGTGAAACAATCAACTTTAAAATTGCTTAGTACTTCTGTTTCTGCTGGTGATTTGATGTGCAACGGAATTTATAGGAAGCGTTTTTTTTCTTTTTTTTTCTCGAAACAAGATTGGGCGTCACCATGACGCATTCTCGAACTAAGATTCAGAAATTGGTGTCATGACGTGAGAGTTTTGCAAATTTTAAAAAATATTTTGTGCGTCCATTAATCAAAAATATTAGGCTTTTTTTATTGGATAGACGAAAAACTAACGAATTAATCTATTAACCTGTTAAGTGTGACGTGTATATCCGTCACAGCCAGACGCTCACTCAGTGCGTATGACGGAAATACAGGTCTTGATCGTCGCAGTTGTTTACAGCGCAGATTATTTCGTTACTCGCATTCGCAATTGTCTCGACGCTACTATTTGAACAAACCGAAAAGTTTTGTTTATAATAAAAACAAAGTCTCCTTTCAGACAAAATGTTATCATTTTTATTTTTGCTTTTTATCTAAATCAGCTAAACTTTTTTTGACGTTTGAGTTAGATTAGGAGTTTTTAATCTTTTTAATGCTATGGCCCAAAGAACTTGAATTGCAATTGTTGTGGCCCAATATGTCTAGTCTTGGTGTGTCACGAGGTGTATCAATTCTTTCAGTCATTCTCTTTAATTGTGTCACGAGGTGCAGCAAGTGTATTGTCGTGGCGGCGACTTTGTTGGCGGGCGACTTTATTGGCGGGCGACTTTGGCGGACGAACAAAGCAAAATAAATAAAATAATTTAAAGCTGAACCTCGATATTCCAAAAATTAAAACAAGACACAAAGCAATTTACCAAATACAAAGAGTGATTGTTATCATAATCAAATTGCATGCCATTATCCGTAATTTTGTGATACTTTAAAATAGGAGTTCTTAATCTTTTAACACCGTTCCCCAAAGAACTTAAAACGCATTTGTTGCGGTCCAATGTGTATGATCTTCACTTTTAATTCCGCCCCCAATTTCACAAAATCGTTTCCAAATCATAGGCGAATATAAAAAAAGTCTTCACTTTCAATCTGTCTCAGAATTTTTTTGATTTTTGTCGCTAAAAATTACTGATCTTTAAAAAGAGTCTTTGATTTTATTCCATACAAAATTTCACCAAATTGTTTCTTGTCAAGAAAAACCAGCCACCGAACATATCATTTCAACATTTTTTCACACCATCTCGGTGTGGCCCACCTAAAAAAACTCGCTGTGGCCCACCGGTTGAAAATCTCTGATTTAGATTGGTTGTGTCTCGTGTTGTACGTGTAGGTTAGTTTTAACATTCGTTTTCACTACGAGCATAGAATGGAACATTCTTTGTTTGTTTTATTAATTTTTTTACTTTTTTCCGCGCTTAAGTGCTAAGCAAACAAAAAAAAATAAATTGTAGAGACAACAAAAAAACTTTACTTTACCCTCGTAAAGGAAACTAGCCCTTAGCGTGCAAACTGACACAAGCGCAGAAAAAATGTTTGATTGAATTGCTCTCAGAATTTTAGATATCACAACTAGATTTGAAATATTGAGAACTCAAATTTGTTTTATTTTTGCCTTTTCTTTTTTTGTCTATTTGTTTGGATTTTTATTTCGCTTGTATCCAGTGTTCCTTCTAGGGTGCGTAATGTGCGCAATGCGCAGTGCCACGATCCATTTACGCAACAAAATCTCGGTTTTGCGCACAAGAAAAAATTCAATTTTAGACAGATATAGAGATCACTACTTTTAATGACGAAAATCAAGAAATCCGAATCAGATTTAAAGTTTTACTTTTTTTAATGCACTGTTCTTATTATCTGTACTCGCTAAAAAAAGTATTTGCCACTATTAAGCTTTTTTAGAAGGAACACCGCTTGCGTCTCTTCTTTCTGGACTCCTATTTTTTCAAATTACTATTACTTTGTCTTTTTATTGCGATTTGTAAATTAGTATTGAGTAATTTTTTCCAAAGCGCTGTTATAAAAAATAAACGAAGTAAGCTGATTCGACGTCGGGGACTTTCCCGTGAAGCTTGAAACAGAATTTGTAATTACTATATACAATCAATCGAGACGAGAAAATAAGCGAGACGCGAAATTAAATACGCAATGTAATTCGCATAGCGAAAAGTTAATTCAGCATTTAACGGGTTAAATTAACTATAACATGGAGAAAAAAAATCACCAAAGCTCAAAAAAAATGTGGTATTAAAAAATTCAACTAAAAGCTAGAGTTACAATTTAGTAAAGTAAATATAATTATTTTTGTGTTTTCGAATATTATTTTTTACGATAAACAACCGGTAATATACACCCTTGTACAAATTAATTGCATAAAACCACAAAACAAGGTAAAATTGACAATTTTATTCACATCAACAAGTTTATACACAATACATCAATTTTAATACATGATATGATCACCATTGTTCTTTATGACTTGTTGCACTCTGTTTGGCATAGAATCGACCAACGTTTGACAATTTTCTCTGATTTCGGGTTCCCGATACCGGATATCCGGATTATTGCCTCTATAAGCCTGGTTTTGGTTGTACAGTCTTCACTGCGAAGTCGAAGTTTAATTATCGACCACAAATTCTCAATTAGATTGAGATCTGGGGAGTTCCCTGGTCAATCCAATATTGTAATTTTCATTTTCTTCATGTAATTCATCATTTTTTTTGCCTTATGACATGGCGCCGAGTCCTGTTAAAACACCCCAGATCCATCCGGAAAAGCGTTTGCAAGATCAGCGACCACTTTTTTTTTTACAACTTCTATGTACTTCCTGCACTCATCATTCCCTCAATGGGCAGCAATGATCCAATCCCATAGTAGCTGAAACTACTCCAAAACATCTGTTTGGGAGGATGTTTCACAGATTGATACATGTGGCATTCACGGATGGGCTCTCCAATCGATTGACGGACATGCTGACAGCTGCGCTTTCCTTAAACCAGAAAATGGCTTTCATCGCTAAAAAGCACGTTTATCCAATCGGTTGCAATCCAGTTTCGGTATTTTTTGCCCAGTCAAGCCTTTTCTTTTTCATGTTAGCCGTTAAAAGTTGATTTTTTACTGGTCTCCTTGCCATTCGCCCACATTTGATCAGTCTACGACGTACCGTATTTAAACTAACATTCATTCCAGATGACAATGAATCCTTCCCCAGCATATCACTCTTCTTTCTTGGATCCTTTTTACTCTCTCGCAATAACCTGATATTGTCTCTTGTTGAAGTCTTTCTCTTCCTACCACACTTTTCCTTTCTCATAGGTGACAATGTGCCAGTGGTTCGGGCTTGCTTTAAAATTTGTGAAGCTGTGGACTGGTTTAAACCCACGATACTGGCTATTTCACATTGGTTTTTCGCTGTGTGCTCGTGTAGAGTCAGTATTTTTGTTCGCTTACGTGGAGCAGTATCCATTATGATGTTTCTTTAATATGTGGTGAATTTGCTAAATTTGCAAATTACATTAGGATTAAGTTAATGAAATATTGCATCACCTTCATAAATAAGGTTGAAAAAAGCAAAATCAATTGCTAACACTGAATTACGATTACAGTATATCGTCACAAACAATCCTTATTACAAAATCAAAAATGCAATTTTTGGCATAAAAGCAGGTTTTATGCAATTAAGTTGCACAAGGGTGGTCGTTGATCGGTGGTCCCTAATCTTGCAAACGCTTTTACGAATAAATCTGGGGTGTTTTAACAGGATTCGGCGCCATGTCATAAGGCAAAAAAAATGATGAATTACATGAAGAAAATGAAAATTACAATATTGGATTGACCAGGGAACTCCCCAGATCTCAATCTAATTGAGAATTTGTGGTCGATAATTAAACTTCGACTTCGCAGTGAAGACTGTACAACCAAAACCAGGCTTATAGAGGCAATAATCCGGATATCCGGTATCGGGAACCCGAAATCAGAGAAAATTGTCAAACGTTGGTCGATTCTATGCCAAACAGAGTGCAACAAGTCATAAAGAACAATGGTGATCATATCATGTATTAAAATTGATGTATTGTGCATAAACTTGTTGATGTGAATAAAATTGTCAATTTTACCTTGTTTTGTGGTTTTATGCAATTAATTTGTACAAGGGTGTATATATGTATACAATGATGGCCTTACAAAAAGGCGGCCAGCTGCAAGAAACATAAGGGAGGGCCACTATTTCGTGTACTAAAAAAGGTTGCTGGCTGAAAAAAAGGAGCAGAGGGGCAATTACCCCTGCCCCCCGACTGGTACGACTATGTCGGCGCCGATATATTGCTATTGGCCGATGTGGTTTTGCCAATATATTGGTCATCGACCAATTTGCACATCGGTGCACCTCTAATAATGACAAAGTTATTGGTGCGTAATGAATCATTAACTGATTTTTAATCATTTACCATCTAAAAGTAGTTTATTAATCATCAACTAATTTTAACAAAAATTTTAACAGTAGTGCCGATGTTTCTCAGCCTCGTATGTTTGTCTGAGCTGGAGGATTAAATTAAGGATAAAGTGGCAGACCACTTTAATATTCTACAAAGTAAATTCAAAAACTATTTTTGAAGCTTGACCAAAATGATTTGTAGATTTTCGAATCAATTTTATGTGTCCATTGAAAAAATTTGGATGAATTAATTGACCTCAAAACTAATTCAGGCTGTTGTGACTAATTTGAAGCTTTTTTTTTCGGTCGCCTAATTCTGGATACGAGTGTCCTCATCGTATCCATGTATCAGCAGAAACTGTTTTAAAACCCTTTCACCAACACAAACCTTTCACCTTAATTGCCTTTCACTACCACATGGTTGCGTGAATCAGCCTTCTCATTTCTATTGAATGAGAATGTCTATCAGCGAAACCGAATTGATGATGAAGACGACATACGCTACGCACTTTCATCGACTGCGCGGCCAGGATTCAAAGTATTGTGGACAAAATGCAGCAACAATCTTCTCGTTAAAGTTATGTAAATAAACTGATGATTGATATTTTTTGCTGCTGTGATTTTGTGTTTTTCATTGCATAAGTTAATGGGCCACCACCAATATTTTTCTTGTTTAATGAACCATGAGCAGAAACAGATAAAAAAATCCTGGACTAAGCAATGTTAAATGTTTTGCTGCACGAGCCGAGAAAATTCGGCATCGAGATTTACTCGGTGATCGAGAACTTACGCTTTATTTATGATTACTACTCAGGTAAATGTTAAATTTGTTAGTATTCGCTAGTTCCCAAAATTTTTACAATGTCCCATGCCGCTTTATGGAATGGTGGCTATGGTGGAATTACATACAAACTGGACATAAATTTTTCGTTTATTCGTCTTTTGATATTGATATACTGTATCTTTCTGCTTTTTATGAACATCATCAAAGGGGATGGTGAAATACGCTATCAGCCATCGACAAGAAAATCATTCAACCATTGAAAGCTAATACCAGAATTTATTCCAGGTGCCATCTTCTAAATAATCTCTGGCGATGAATTACGAATCAACTCTATAAATTTTTTAAACATATTTTCTGCTTCTGGAAAATTAAAAAAAAAATCTGAACAGATCTTTTATGTGAGTGTCATCACTGGGATGTTATGCTCAAAATCATGAAAATTTAAAAAAATAGCGTTAAAACTTGTCAATCAGCTTATTTAAGTGGTTATTCACCACATTTGATTAGCATCGTAAATGCCAATAACCACACTCATTTTATCTTAATTTACTACAATATGTTTAAGGTGCCTTCAGCCCAACCAATTTCTATTTTCATTTTAACGAGTTTAAGCTTTGCTACAGCTACTAATCCGGAAATCTTGTCTCTTTGTTTCCGCATTATCCAGTCTGTATCTCTCTACTAATTGTTAAGTATTGCACGTAACTGCAAGCAATGCTGATATTTTTTGGAAACATCCGCTGTAACTTCCTTTCTTTACTTTTGAAAAATTGAATGACTTACAGCATTAAATGCGCAGCCGAATCAACAAATGTATTTTCGAGAAGGAGAGCACATAAGGGTAAAACAGCAAATATTCATACTTAGACTACACCTTTATAATTTTTGAGCTATTATCGAAAGAGTCGAGTATAGAAAGCATTCTTTTTTATAGTTCACAATTATTACGAGCTTAATAACTTTTATATCAACTTTTAATGTACGCATTCATAGGCGTACGCAGAGGGGAGTTAAAAATGAAGCTTTCCCTAAAGCCATGAAAAATGTATACAATCAACTCAAAAAGGAATCAGGACATAAAAAAAGTCAACAAAAAAGTATTTGCCTTATTTTAACTGTTCTTCATGGTTTTGGGGGAGTTTCATTCGTTAACCTTCTCCCTCCAGGTACGCGTATGCACGCATCTAATTTATATTTAAACAATTTGCATATCGTTCTTGAGGCTAACGCTTGTCGGTGTATAATACAGTTTGGAAAAAGTTTATAACACTGCATTATTTTCAGTTGCCCAGCTTTTCAACAAATGCATTTGTAAAGTCCACAAAATAAATGATAATTTTACTTTCCTTGTGTTTTCAAATTTAGCTGATTCAATGCTTCAAAAATATTCACCAAATATGCCAGGCGAAAAACAAACCACTTTTAAAATGAACAGCGAGTTCAGGTTTTGACGTTTCGTAAAATATCTTAATCTCATCACAAAGCTCAAACACTCTGGCTACAACATTGGATCTTGACAACCATAGATAGCACT
This sequence comes from Diplosoma virens, assembly GCA_963680785.1. Taxonomy (NCBI): domain Eukaryota; kingdom Metazoa; phylum Chordata; class Ascidiacea; order Aplousobranchia; family Didemnidae; genus Diplosoma; species Diplosoma virens. Next base: position 29,655,825 of record OY796884.1, read on the forward strand.
TTAATTCGGTAGAAAAAGTATTTATATTCAGAATTTAGCTCTTCACACAACTTCAGGAACAGATAAGAATTGAAGCATTGCTTTTCATATAATTCACAATCTTAATGACCAAATTAAAAGTGCATTTCAAACCATTTTGTAAAGTCTTTAAAGATAACGCTTCCCGATGAATAAAACAGAGAATGGTGACAACATTAAGTGTTTTTTCTGCAACAGCGTCTGAAATCACCTTTTTGGTCCAAGTGCTATCCTGGTGCGCCATCAGTTTTATGCACCCCAAATAATGGCTTATCTTTAACTTCAGTGACCACTTGCTTTTTTATACCATTCTCCTGAGTAATTCTTCTCTGAACTGTGTTGTTTAACAAAAAGATTGCTTTTATTTTCCTTGTACTTTCTTGGAATAGCACAATCCGGACAATAGCCAGAGAATTTGGCTTGTCAAAAGTCTCAACAATGTTATGAGTTTTTTCTGTTTGGCAATCATTAAGCTGGGTTCAAAAAATGCCTTTGTCAGTTTCTTATTAGTCTGTCGAAAAACTCCAGACTTGTTAAGACGTTGACATTTTAAATTTGCTTCCAGTCTTTTTAAATTTTATTTTATTTTTATTTAAAATAAATAAAAAATAAGTAAATAAAAAATAACTGTGTTGTCTAACATAAAGATTGCTTTTATCTTTCGTGTAACTTCTCGGAATAGCACAATCCGGACAATAGCCAGAGAACTTGGCTTGTCAAAAATCTCAACAATGTTATGAGGTTTTTCTGTTTTGGCAATCATTAATCAGATCAGAAACTCGATGCTGGCTTAATGACATCACTGCCAGTGTCTGATCCAGGCAGTGCAGCAGTCTGGGGTAGTAAAAGGATAAACCCCGGCCCCAGTCTTGTTTGTGTCTGACCTGGAGTGGATACCTCTTCAAACGACGACGACGACGAATCAGATTTCAAAAGTTGCCTTTGTCAGTTTCTTATTAACCTGTCGAAAAATTTCAGTCTTGTCAAGACGTTGACGTTTTAAACTTACTTCCAGACTGTTAAAATATTCGACATCGTTGCTCTTAAGACCAAAATGAGTCTTTTTCAAATAAATTTGCAATTTGGATGGTTTTAGCGATTAATTGCTCAAAACACGAGAACAAATAACAAATAAAAACACTGACCTTTTTCTTCTCCTCGATCACTGACTGAGATAAACAGACATACTTTATATCAGTGCTTCCAAACTTTTTTGCCGATGGCACCCTTTAAAATTTACAAATATTAATACTTACGGCGTCCTTGTAAAACCAAAATTGGCAAGCATTTGAAATGATCAAAAATTATATTAAACTATATTTATCGCACAAAAATACTGTACGTAATGGGATGTTTTATGGTCACACTAAATTATTTAACGCGAACAGTGAGCTTGCTGCTCCATGCACATTTTATCAAACCGCGGCTCAATGTTCGATATTGCAACATGCATTTCGCGCTCAATGTCGATCTTATTGCGTTATTTAGACCTGATTACAGCTACCGATGAAAAACCGGCTTCACATAAATACGATGCTGCAAATAGTATAAGAATACGGAGAGTTTTCCAGCTTACAAATGGAAATTCAAATCGAGCCGTAATCCAGAAAAAAGTCATTGAATCAGGACTGTAAATGCTTTTCAAAGTGGGTCAGATGAAAGATCGATGAATTGTTCAGCTGCAAGAAATGTAAACCCTTGAGGTGCAATTGCATTGTCAACAAAGGGATTTTTTATCCACTTGTATTTATCCATGTATTCAGAAAAATATTTATCAAAATGTGAGATTAAAAGATCAAAATGCCAATAGATCACATTCTTTACACTACAATGCAAGGAAGGATTCCCAGATAATGAGCTTAAATGTGACTTTAAAAGTGGAAAACCATTACACTGCTTTCCATTTTCCAACAGACCAGTTTTCCATAATCGTAATTTTCTTTTAAAAGCTGTGAGTTTGTTAAAAAGTTGCAGGATGTGAATATCCCTTCTTTGGAGTGAGATGTTTAATTGATTTAGTTTTTTAAAAATATCACATAGATGCGCCAACTTAAACTGAAAAACTCTATCTTCAAGTGTAGTAACAAGAGAATGCTTTTCTTCTTTCAAAAATATGATAATTTCACTTCATAATTTGTGCACACGAAAAAAACTTGCCTTTAAGAAGCAATCTTGAATTACAGTAAAACAATAAATTATTCTGTTCGGCTCCGAGTTTATCGCAAAAACGTTGAAAAAGTCAAGCCTTCAGATGTCTTGCTTTAATGAATTTTGCGATTTGGACAACTATTTCAGGCACTTCATTTAGGTCAGAACTGAAGTGTGGCGAAGTCAGCGCCTCTCGGTGTATTAGGCAGTGGGTCCATTTAGCGCGCAGAGCAACACTTTGCACTAACGCTCGTAACCCGCTGAAGCAACCGGACATAGCACGGGCACCATCAGTGCATAAACCAACAAAATATGTCCAATCAACATTATTTTCCTCGAAAAAATTATTCAGAATTGTAAACAAATCATGTGCTTTACAACTTAATAAAATGGGCTTGCAAAAGAGCAAATCTTCAACAATGCCGCCATTTTTATCAATGAATGGTACGTAGCAAATTAAGTTAGCATCTTTATTTTTGTACTGATTGTTGCTTCATCTAACTGTAAACTGAACTCATTTTCATGCATGTTTGTAACGAGCTGATCATTGATATCATCTGCAATTCTTTCAATTTTCCTGAAATATTTTTGTTTGAGAGTGGAATAATTTTAAGCTCTTGCGCAACTGAATCCCCAATCATTGTCGAGATCAAGTCAATGGTAGCAGGTAATATTAGCTCCTCTGCAATAGTATGCAGCTTTTTACATTTTGCGATTCTATGCGCAACTTTAAAAGACGCTAGCTGAGCTTTGGCTGGTATAGACAAAAAGTTTGAAAACACAACCAATTGGTTCTTCATTTCTGATAACTTTCGGATAAAAAAATTTACGTGGTTTTTCGGATAAGTAGTTGTGATTTGTTGTAAGGTGGCGTTTTAGTTTACTGGGTAGCATGCATTCCGCAGCTGTTTTTGCAAATCTATGCGGCGCCCCTGCCAAAGTCTTGCAGCGCCTAGTTTGGGAAACGCTGCTTTATATTATCAACAGTATACTTTCTTTTTGCCATACTTACAATGAACCAAATCTAAACAACATAAAGTATTGTTAGGCTAATTTAAAAAATGAATTTAAGACATACAAAACAAATTATGTAATCGATTATATGTGAGACCCAGCGATCCAGGCTGGTGGGTTTAGAACAGCAATCTAAAAGCGAATGCTCCATTTTTGTAACGCTTATAATCTCACAGATTTAAAACTTTTATAACTTTAATAGCTGGTGTTTTGCTGCATAGAATCTATGCCAAAGCATATCATTTCTCGCACATACAGTTTCAGCTAGCATTGTAAAGTAGAAGTTATGCCACAAACGTACAATTTAGATTAAGTTTTTTGCTATTTGTCAATCTTATTTGATCATATTGACGTCATTATACAAGTCTCATATTCCTTTCATTCAAATTTATAGCAACCCCTGTGATCCACTGAAAATAGCGTCATGGCCTATCACCAGGCCATGGTTCACCGGTTAAAAACATTGGCTTTCTGCTTTACTTCATTCTGTCAATCAACATTTTCGATCGGTGTTTTGTTGAAAAAAAACATGAATTCGGTTGATGGGTTTGAAGCCAGAATTTGCAATGTTAAATTCTAATAATAGATCCAATGTTGTGTTGGTTTTTTATAAAAAAAAAAGAGCCTGGCAACGTTGTATAAGTTTTAAGTGTTTTAAATTGTAATGTTCCATTAGTTAAAGTTTTAATCTATGCTATAGTGAAACTGTTTTGATCGGGTTTGATTTAGTTTTAGGATTTCAAGCACTGGTGACTTGAAAGTATCACTCGAAATGAGAACAGGTAACGAAGGGAAAAAATTAAGGTACAACCGCTGATATACAGTAAAGCGACTCAGGCTCTTCCTTTCTTTTTCTCGAACTAAGATTGAACGTTATCGTTACCGTTGAATGCAATTTAGCGATTGGTTCTGCAACAATATTTCCTGTCACTACCCGTAACATTCTGATTTTGCCTAAATATTTTCTGCCGCTGCTTGTGTAATTCTCCTGTCTCACGCTATAGCCTCAGAGTTTGTAAACATGAGAAAAATATCAATCAAACTTCGTGCCTTCCCCAAATTAAAAATATTGTGGGATTTTTATTGAATTTGGTAGAGAAAAAGTATGAAAATGAAGAAATCAGTCGCTTATTGTTAAAAGAAATGATGCCAGGTTATCCTTCGACTGTATCAAGAGAGTCATCGGGAAAAACCGAGCAAGGAGAGACAAGAATTTAATGACGTAACTTTTTTTGAAATTTGGAATTCTAACTAAGAATCTACAATGCAGAGCTTAAATATTAGCATTGAACATCGAAAAAAAGCAATCAGAAAAGAGTTGAAACGTTGTAATTTCGTCAAACCAAATGCAATGAATTTCGTCAAAAGAACTTTGAAGCAACATTGAAAAGAATAAATAAAATTTGAATTTCGGATTTCATCGAATGATTGTTAAAAAGAACCAATCAGAGAAGAGTTTCGAACCAAGCCAGACTAATGTGGAAATTGAAAAAATTGAAAAAACATAGCATTGAAAATAAAGATTTAGGTTAAAAACATAAAAATAAAAAGTGTGTAGACAAAATTATTTACAAGAGGGTGCAAAATCTTCTGCCAGACAGCTGTTTCGATTATTAAAATTTTGTCAGTGACAGTTAAACCTTGCAAAAAAAACAAGCAAAACAAGATTGAAAGATAAGTAAAAGAAAGCTATGAGTTTATAGTAAGGAACTACTCAAATCGGATCAACAAAACAAGAAAAATTGGTAAACAAGTGGCAGTCAAATTGGAACCCAAGAACCAAATAATCTATAACATTTTTAAAAGGATCTTATTGGATTTTCTTTGCTTAAATTGTAAAATGACAATTTAAAATATATCTTAATAATTATTGATGTGTTTTCGAAACAAGCTTTTACAGCTTACTTGAAAACCAAATCAAGCTCAAACATGATCGAGGCTTTTGAGCGTGTGATGACAAAAATTGGCAAGTTTCACAAACGAATATGACGGATATGAGACGCGAGTTTGACATGACATGAAAAATAGCGAGCTTTAGAAATAAAAAAATTCAAAGAAAATTAACTTTTGAAAAGTTCCTCTTTTAAATATCAAAACATAAAATAATCATTTTATTTTATTCATAAGCTTTTCTTTTAAAAGTAAAATCATAACGTAAAATACTCACACAAATAACTAAAACGCATTTATTTACATCAAAAAAGCAATTAATTCAAACTAAAATATATTAAAAGAACTACTTATAAATGTTTTTCTTTACAATTTTATTATTGCATATAATTTCTGCCAAGACAAATTTAAATTTTCATTTTGGTTATTATTGAGGATAGAAATCGAGAAACTTTTTCAAATCATCTCTCAAGGTACATGTTTCTACATATTTTTCATTATATTTGTTTTCAGCTCCTTTTCTCATCACTTGCACTTCTTAATTAGCCCAAAAAAGTTGAGACTAAAGAAGAAAAACAGACCCACGCAGCGTTTGCTTCAAAAAGTTTCTGCATCTTTGCAAAAACGTATTCTAGACAAAGGCGTCGCCAGAGTTAACACTTTGTCTCTGGGTGACTTTGCTCACAACGTGCTAGAAGGAAATGTCCGTTTATCGCGCCATCACAAATAAAAATTAAGACAACAAAAAGCCAAACTACGAAAGTTGCCTGACCGTAAAGTAGCGTTTAAAAAAAAGTAACCAAAACGGTGCTGTTTTCCGCTCTTGTTGTCTGCTCTAGCTCTTGTGATAAGCGATGTAATAGCCGGTTTTGCAAATTGAGAAAATTGATTGCGTTAAAATTTGAAGTTTATGAAAAAATTTGCAAGAAAAAATTTGAACTAGCTGATAAAAAGTTCTTTTGAAACCCTACGCAGAGATGCAAGAAATCTTAAATTCAAACCAACCCGACAGCGAAAAAATAATGCTCAACAAAACGTTGCAAAAATCAAAGCCATTTTTAAAAAAGTTTTAACAAAAACGGCGCTAAAAAACTTTTGACCGAAAAGGAAATTTTAAACGATACAAAAAACGCACCAGGATCAAAAAACTACTCAAAGATTGCAACAAACAAACAGAACTAAGGATGCCGATAGTCCAATGGTGTCAAACGATCAAGCGGTACGAGGTTCCAAAATGTACAATTTAGTTCAATCTGCACTGAAGAAAAAAATTTATTTTACCTGGCGTTCGTGAGTTCGAATCTCTGTTATGATAAAAAAAATTAGATTACTCTATTACGTTACGGAAAAAAACGGTTTTCTCTCGGGAGCTCGTCGCTTTCCAAAGCAAAGTTTGCAATCGCACGACACGTATACCCTTCACAAACCAGTGCAAAAAAATCCAAGCAAAGAAAATTGATTGTGCCCGGTGCCGACTTTTAAATGCAAATGGATCTTATTGGATTTTCTTTGCTCAATCTTAAAACGGCAATTTAAAATATATTTTGTAATTATTGATGTGTTTTCGAAACAAGCTTTTACAGTTTACTTGAAAACCAAATCAAGCCCAGATACGATTGAGGCTTTTGAGCGTGTGATGACAAAAATTAACAAGTTTCACAAACGAATATGACGGATATGAGACGCGAGTTTGACATGACATGAAAAATAGCGAGCTTTAGAAATAAAAAAATTCAAAGAAAATTAACTTCTAAAAAGTTCCTCTTTTAAATATCAAAACATAAAATAATCATTTTATTTTATTCATAAGCTTTTCTTTTAAAGTAAAATTATAACGTAAAATACTCACACAAATAACTAAAACGCATTTATTTACATCAAAAAAGCAATTAATTCAAACTAAAATATATTAAAAGAACTACTTATAAATGTTTTTCTTTACAATTTTATTATTGCATATAATTTCTGCCAAGACAAATTTAAATTTTCATTTTGGTTATTATTGAGGATAGAAATCGAGAAACTTCTTCAAACCATCTCTCAAGGTACATGTGGTATATATTTTTCATTGTATTTGTTTTCAGCTTTTTTTCTCATCACTTGCACTTCTTAATTAGCCCAAAAAAATTGAGACTAATACTTTATGAAATATTTCACAAAACCACGAGCTATGTAAAGTTACAATTCGTTATTATTCTGGAACAGAAAGTTTGAGTTTTTAATTTTGGCCCGTTAAAATAAAAACTAGATCAGATATTAAAATTTTCACATTTTTGTAATTACAGACGAAATCGGTTAATCGCATAATTAATTTGCTAGGCATTTTTACGCGATTATCCGATATATGCGTTTAACCGATTTGTCTGATTACCCTTCAACCACGTTGTAGATTTTCAATTTAGTTTGCAATTTTTCTACGCGATTAAGACATTGTACAAACACTGGCAAGAAAATACACAATTTTAATGTTTGTTAATTGTTTATACTCAACTTTATATACTCAAATCTTCAATTCTACTCAACTTTGTTTTCCCGATTTTCTCCCAAAAATTCTCCCAAAAAAAAATAATTAAAAGGCCTTCACCTCCATTTCGTCTCCAATTTTGCTATTTTTCTCCCGAAATCATGGTGATCTCTAAAAAAAAAGGTCTTCATTTTGATTTCGTCTCCGATTTCGCTATATTTCTTCCGAAATCATAGTGATCTCTAAAAAAAAAAAAAAGTCTTCACTTCAATTTTGTCTCTGATTTCGCTTTTTTTTTCTCCCGAAATCATGGTGATCTCTAAAAAAAAAAGTCTTCATTTCGATTTCGTTATATTGCTCCCGAAATCATGGTGATCTCCAAAAAACGAAAAAAAGTTCTTTACCTTGACTCGAACTTGTATTTCCCACTTTTCATCCCAATTTCATATTAATCCCAACAAAATATTGCCGTTTCATAAGACGTTCTTTTGATAGGCATTGGAAAGGGGGATGGCATGCCGTCCAAACATCCCCCCTAGTTGCGTTCCTGTTTCATGACACACCTTGAAGATTATCGTAATTTTTTGTTTTACTTCTTTTGTTTTGTATTTTGCCGCAATTGCGCTTCTTTTGTTTTGTATTTTGCAACAAATAGCAGCCACCGTGACAGATTAAGTTACCGCTGTTTACTTTTTCGATCCCATTGTAGATTGCATTGTTGCTTTGTTAAATGTTTTCCCTCCGGAAAATAATGCGATTAAGTGAATGAAGATAGCAACTGTGACGAAAATCATATGCGATAATCCGACTTATTCCTTTAAGCGGTATGCGATTAACTGATGTTTTTACTTGATGATATAGGAATTTGGTTCGGGATTTCAGATTTGTATGCGATAAAACGATATATGTGTATATATGTGTTTAAGCGGTATGCGATTAATCGATTTCGTCTGTAGTTCTATAATAAATTATTATAGCCTAAAATAAAACTATGAGAAAAAAAGAACTTGACATCAAAATAAATTGTGGGTTTGTATCATTGGCAACTTTGTCGCTACTTGGGCTCGTATTTGATATTGATGCAAGAAGTTGCAAATATACTACAACTAAAAAGTTGTAGGCTAAAGATGGTGGATAAAGTTTTGTAATAAATTAAACTATATGGAGGCAAAAACTATAAACTGCTGATTATTTTTTTGGACTTTGGCTGAGCCCAAGTAGCTCGAGTGCCGGAGTCGCTACTTGTTTGTATATAGTTAATTACATAGTGTGTAACGAAAAGATCACAAATCGCTTTAACAAATGTTCGATCAGTCCCGTTTCAATTAATTTTAAAGTGAAGCTAATATCATTTAAAAATGAAAAAATTCTGTTTTTAATTAGTCTATGTAAAAAAACAAACTTACCTTTTCGAAGAGTTTATTTAAGTGGTCTTGATGAACGTTGGGAAATAAACGCCAAGCAGATGGACAGAACAAACCACGACTCTGACTTATCTCGATAAGTTTCACATTCTAAAACAAAAAAATCTTAATTGAATCAGTTAATACACTATTGTAAAGTTAATTTCTAATCAAAAACAATGTCAAGTATTATGTTGTTGGATATAAATATATCTGATCTTCAAATCATTCTCGGACAAAAAAGTGATGATTGTGTATTCTACGATACGTCACTGGAAAAGGTTAATATACACATAACATATGCCACAAGCAAGCGAAATCTTTGAGTTTTTGACTGGGTCGTTTTTATACTCAAATTCCGGAAAATCGAAATCGCCATCTTAATTATTTAAATAAGGTTTTGAGTGAAAATAGTATAAAGCAAAATTTATATGTTGTACCGTGTCTTGGGTAATTCATGTTGCAACTTAGAAAATAACTGAAAAATAATAGTTCTTAGATCACATTTTCAGACAAATTACCTTTGATGCAAGTTTGGCTAATCTGTAATGTATATTGTTTTGTTAAATTTGTTAAGTTTAGCATGATACTTGTTATTTTGTAGTCTGTAAGGTAATCAAGACTGGGCGCCAGTGTGGTTGAATGGTTAGATCACCGTGCTTGTGATCGACTTGATCTTGGTTCAATACCTACTCGCGCGATTCTGTTGTGCTCTTGTAAAAGACAACTTAAGAAACTTTCCCTATTTGGTGGTCTTGGCAAATAGTTCTAAATTTCAATCATATCTTTGTAAAACTGAAAACCAATATAAAAATTTTAAGCGGACAGCAATATCTTGGCATCTCCGGAAGCAGATCGGGGTAATTGCTTGCCCAATTTATTAGCTTCTTCGTCGCTTTCCTGCAAGTCAGCAATCACCAAGCAGGGAAATGTTTCATAAAGTGTCTTTCTCATGACACAACAGAATAGTGCGAGTAAGTTTTAAACCAAAACCATGTCAATCACAATCACATGGCTCTAACCACTCGACTACGCTGCCCAGAAAATTATTTGCGTTCAGCTTGATCAATGATATTCACTCAATAATTGCAATTATGTAGCGAGAGTTTACAGACGTACTCGAATTCCAACAAAGTGCTTTAGGAGCACGATGATCAGAAAAGAAATGTATGTAAGAATTTCTACTCAACACTCGTTACAACGTTTGATAGCGTTATGACTTCTTCCAACCACCACGCTGCTATGTTGAATATAATTAGTTTTCCCCAATTGCCAACGTTTTGATTTTTATGAGCTGCTATGTGAACTCCTCCTGGTGGAGCACCTTCTGAAAAAAAAACACTAAAAAGCAAGCTATAAAGTAGAAATTGAATTATAAGAAGTGCCAATATTTTATTTTTATATCATCGACTACGTATGCCGTATGTACAATAAAAGACACTTAAAAAGTTAACGAAATCTTTAATAAATTTTGGAATAGTTTAAATCAACTCAACATAAGTATAATTTGCTACGGAAATTTTCAGATTAATATATCAAAACAAGCTAAAAAACTCAAGTTTGACTGATGATCAAAACCACACGGTTTCACTGCTCGGTTAAGCTGTTTTGTCTATAAAACTCCATCTATTTGTTTAGTTATCATCAATGTATCATCGACTCGACGCTCATCTTTGTATGTTCAAATGTTCTCACCTCTGGTTTTTGGAATGAGCCATACTTGAGTTTGTTCATTGACATCTTTTAAACCATTATCATCAAATATGCTAATCCACGCATTATGCACACTATCGATATATTCCAATTGCTGATCACTGAGAGAAACGCTCAACTTGGTTTCATCTAGCGTTGGGATCCCGGTAAATCCCGATCCCAAAATTCCGGTATTTCAACATATTTTTGCCAATCCCAATCCCGGGATAGTTTGTCGTACTGTCCCGAGATTACAATGTTATTCAATGACCACAATGTAGCTTAAAACAGTTTGCCAATATCATTTGCTATATAACAAACTCCTCTTTTAATGTGAAATATTTACAATTGTTATAACAAGATCAGCGGACATCAGCTGACATCAGCGCTTCTTTGTGCAAACCACCTATCGTGTGATTGGCATTACAAAAAATGGTCAAATAAACTCCTTTTATTGCGTCATTAACAAGCTTCTAAAAGTTTTATTGCAGCCATTTAAAAAAAGGTGGGTCAGTCAGTTACACTATAAAAGAGTCTGCTTGTAATTTCTCATAAAGCTCGCATTAAATTTTAGTCAAAATGTCGAATTTTAAAGACGTAGGATTGTCAAGAAAATTTGAAGTGTGGCAAAACTTTACATACTGTAAAACTACTAAAAAAGCAAAGTGAAAGTTGTGCCAAGCAATCTTAAAAGCTTCTGAATCAAGTACGAGAGACTAATTACGCATTTGAAATCGCAACATAAAATTGAAGTAAAATCAAATCGGGTGGAAGTTGCTGAAATAGATAAGCCAAAATTTACAGTAAAATGCGAAAGGTTGATTCCTTGTTTAAATTGGAAAAGCAGAGCCTCGGCAAACTGGTTAGTCAATTAACTTATGTAGATGGACTTACATTTCATCAAATTGCCATTTAAAGCTGATGGATATGATATGCCTAGATTGCACAAAAAATTTGAGATTTGGTGATGAAGCAGAGGAAGGATATAGTAAAAACTATCCGAGGAGAGCTTAATGCAATTAAACTAAGAGATGGCCGCCTTTCGATCACTTTCAACGAGTCATGAGATAGAATAGAATTAGATTGCCATGAGAAATGTTCGGTACATGAACATTAATCTTTATTTTTTAGGAGGTTTTTGTTCTCTAGGAATGATTTCTTAAATTCTTCCTTTTAAGCTTCCTTGAATGCAGCAAAGGCAATTAAACTGGTGAAGAACGATTGCAATTGTTTGGTCTGGACCTGAACAAAGATGTGATAGCTACTGTTACAGATGCCGCAAGTCTTATGGTAAAATTTGGAAAAGACACTTTTCCTGAACAGGTGACATGTTATGCCCATGCTATTCATTTAGCGGTCTGCGATGTTCTATACAGAAAAACACAGCACAAGCCAAGTAAAGATTTTATTTGTCTTCTGGATGATTGCGAAAGTGACGCCAAAAACGACTCCATTACTGAAAGTGAAGATTGTTTTGAGGAGGAAGAAAGGAATATTGCTGTTTCTTTGGCATCTAACTCACAAGATGTGGAGTAAAAAGTTCAAAAAATTGTAAAGCACTTTCGGCAATCTCCAGTGAAATATGAAAACCATCTCCAGCCCTATATTTTGAAAAATTTGGGAAGAGAAAAAATGCTTTTTCTAGATTACAAAACGAGGTAAAATAGTTTATTGACAATGCTAGAAAGATTTTACGAGCTAAACAAATAGGTCAAAATGGCTATGGTACAGCTTGATGTTCCCTTTGATTTATCTGAAAAAGAGATGAAATAAATAAATTAGATGTGTGAAGCTCTTGCTCCCTTTAAGGCTGCTGTTGATGCTCTTGCCGGCAAGGATGCAGACATGTTGCTCTCAGAAAAGATAATTGCATTGGTATTGAAGAAACTTGGTGAACTGCAATCAAATATTAGCAATGATTTAATCGAAAGGTTCAGCGTTCTTGTCGATGAACGTCGCAACGATCAACTTGTACATCTTTTTGAATACCTCAAGAAACCATCTTACATTGATCAACCTGAAGATCATCTTGGACACAGGTAAGTCGCAAAAAAATTGCTTCTATGGCTACAAGTCTGCTATAAAAATTGTTTGTCAGCAACGAATCTGACAAAGTTGCCTCTAATGAAGAACAAGAAGTGACAACAAATAATAATGGCCAAGAAATTCAAACTCAAATGACTTTAGCTCAAGACCTGTATGCTTTCGTTGCAGATGACAAAAGCGAAGAAGAACAATGCAATAACATTAGATCTCGAATTGTGCAAAAAAAGGTAATGCTCTATAAAATTACTAAAAGAAGGCGAAATAATCTAGAAAAGTTGTATGCAGTTCTAAAAACCATCAAACCCACGTCAGTCAAAGCCGAGCGTGCATTTTCAGCTCTTGGCTATTTTGTAAGCAAAATCAGAAATCGTCTTAACGATGATACCATTGATGCTTTGTTATTTTTACCATTACTATAGTAAATAAATAAACTTTGCTTATTTTACCGTACAATCGTTTATTATATTGCTTTGTCAATCCCGAGAAATCTCGGGATAATGTAATGGAAATCTCGAGAAAATCCCGAGCCCCGGATTTCTCATTTTGTCCCGATATCCCATCCCTAGTTTCAACTCCATTTTTAAGACTGTTCAAATCGTTATATTTTACTTTAGCCCGTTCTCTTTGATATTAGACAATTATATTAAGTTTCGACAATGTTTCAAATTCAAGTTTTATCTCGCTACACAAACATAATAAGATAATTATTTTGTACATATTTATTTACGTTTATATCTATCTCGACAAAATGTAGCAAAATATACATTAGCCTATCGACAGTGAAGGCTTTAATAGGGTGCGAACGGAGCGGCTACATCCAAAAGTGGGACTCCATCCGCAAGATATTGCTCTACTTTTTTACAGTAGCACCAGGACGGTGGCATCTCTACAATGAAGACTTTTTTTTAGAGATCACTCTGTTTTGATACACTAAAAAGTGGCCCTCTTAAAACAATTTTTTTAGAGATCTTTTTAGAGATTACACTGTTTTAGAATCCTAAGTAGTGCTCCCCTGAAGTAAACATTTTGTTTTGATACACTAAAAAGTGGCTCCCTCTAAAACAGTAACCTTTTTTAGAGATCACTTTGCTTCAGAACTCTAAAAAGTGACCCCCTACTTTTTTGCCCCGGGCCTCACTTTTTGTAAGACTATGAGTGCCTATCGATCATTGTTTTCTCAGCAATTGCAACGTCTTTTTAATTTAAGTCCATCTTTTTTACAGTGGAAATCTATCTGTTACCAACTAAGACAAGTGATTTGTACAAATGTTATATGAATAAATTCTTTGTCGTATAGAATTTAAAAATAACCAATGGTACGGAAGGAACCAAAATCTTTCAGTAAGTGTTTGGTAGTCTTTAAAAAGACTGTTTTTTCCTGAGAATTTTTTTGGCAAACTCTCGTCAGAAGAAATCGTTGGTAAATGACAAACTACATAAAAGCCGTGGCTTATAACGTCTTTTCCGATTGGGACAATCGTCTTTACATCTGGCAACGCTTGAAGCCACCTTCATAGATTCTCTTGAACTCTCTCTTTGTCGCCAGAAAGAGTTTGTCTATGGACTGAAACTTTATCGCTTGCTGCGCAAGTTAGCGCGCAACCAATTGCGTGCTCTCTTTTTTTAACCAATCAGAAACGGCGTTGTTTTCGATGTCTTGTAATCTTATATAAACCACGATTTTTATCTAGTTCATCATTTGCAATGATTTTTTTTTGACAAAAGTTGGCCGAAATAATTTTCGGAAAAACCAGTCTTTTTAAAGACTATCAAAAACTGAAAGTGTTATGGTTTCGTCCGTACCATTGCTTATTTTTAAGAATGTTATACTACAATGTTATTCTACAGTTTTGGGCCAGTGAACAAATGACATAAGTTATTAGATAGAAAATATAAACGGTTTGTCCGATAATCCATGAATTGCATTTGTTTTTATGTGTGGAATGCCAGTGTCCGTCGGTGAGACTTCATATTTATGAAAGTGTTTCCTTAAGGGTGATTTGGCTGGTGTCCTTGATATGGCTTCTAAAATTCCAAGACCGTTCTCAACATTTTTATACATCTGTAACTAGAAATAGTGTTTAATCAATTATTCAATAAGACCTAAATTAGTGATTTTCAGTGAGCTACTTACTGCGGGAAAGCATTTCTATTTCAGATAATATGAATTCAGAAAGTTCAAGCACATGTCTTTTATAAGGAGTAATTATCAATATTGGTTCTCTTATCAATTTTCCATCAGGCCACAATCTTCAAAACAGTTTCAATCTCTATCAAGAAAGAGTGAATGCTACACAAGAGAATTGGAATCAATTGAGATAACAAATTCAAACCGTTGAATGGACAATCAACCTTATTTTTTAACTGATTATTCAAATCAATTTACACAGTTGGCATGTTCTACTGTTTTCTAAACTTTATACTTCTTATGCTACTTTATTCTCTCTTCGAATTGTATATTTATATATATATACAGTATATACATAAGTATATTTTGTTTTATTTTCATGTTTGGTTATTTACAGTGCATCCAGAAAAGGTTTCCGGACCTGGTAAGGTTCCTTTTCGGGAGGTTTTCTTTACTCACCATGCTCAGTTGAGCTAAATTCATAGTTAGCAATAAAGGGCGGTTGTGCCTTCCAATGATTTACATACCTGTTCCTGCACTGCACATTTTTTTTCTTTTTAAATATTAATATTTAGTTTGAATTTAAAGTAAAGCGGCCGTGCTTTTCATTTTTTCTCTTTCTCAACTCTCTCTATACTTTCTGCATGTTTAACGTTCGTCGTTGTCTCGCGTTTCCTATTCATGCTTCATGGTACATTGCGTATTACTTAATAATGTTACTAAGCATGAATAAAATGTCATCATCATCATCATCATCAATGTAACGAAGGTCATACATCATTTTTTGTTTTGTTCAATAAATCGGCAGAGTGTTTTGCTTTTAAAATTAACCACTTCAATTTACCAGATTATTGGCGATAACGTGAACGTTGATAATCACTCGATAATTACAATTATGTAGCGAGAGTTTACACCCGTGGTCGAATTCCTACAAAGTGCTCAGAAGCATACGATGAGCAAAAGGGTAGAACGCACCAAACTTTTTTCAATAACACCAATTCATTTCGAAAAACAATTAACCTTAACCAAGGGAAAACGTCCAATTACGGTTGTCTTTAAAAATAACTAAGGGCCAAGTTTTTCATGCTTACTTGAAAAATACTGAATTTTAAATATTTCAACTTTTTAGCTTGGTTCACAGTGTAACTGAAGTGAAAACTACTTTTGAAAAATCATCACCTTGAAAACACAAAGAGTTGCTTTGACACAAAACAATTTAAAAGTAAAACAAAACACACCCTTAAATTATTGACGTAAAAATTTTTGATGATAAAAACTTAGTGAATTAAAATGTATAAAAAAAGTTTTTATCGTTTTCTTAAAACTTTTCAACTTATTATTAGAATTAAGTCTGTTTATTCTCCTGACTTGCAGGAAAATGTCGGAGGCGTTATATTTAGGACAATCGTCAAACGATTAATAAAAATTTTAAATTTTTTTAGCTTATATTTAGCGCTATGACTAAAATTTAAAGTTGCTTTCTAGGACGGCAAAGCAGAGAAAGTGTTGTAACTTGTCTTTTCCAAACACACTACAAAATACAATAGTTTTTTTGATAAGGAGTTACTATAGCTGATTCCCTTTCTCTAACTTGCCCTGTCACTTGCATCTTCCACAGTCACACCCACCATCTTCATATCTTCATCCCATGCATAAATGTTTGCTTAGATCGGCCTCTAGAATCAATTCAAATGGTTTTAAAAGTCTTAAGGTTGTTCAGACTAAAAGTGGTCGCGGTAAAAGGAAGCAAAAAATGTATTGGCTATTTTATGTAAACGAACCAAAGAAGTCCGACGGTATATTCTTTTGTTGACTAAGATAAACAAAAAGATAAGTTTACTGTTCAAAAAAGTCTTAATGTCTGCCAACAAAAACTGGAATTGTAAAAGAGGAATCTTCAAAGTTGGTTTGCTTTTACTCGTTGTGTATTAAGCTTACTGGCGATAAAATCTTTTTGTTTTATTTATGACATTTACAACTTAAAAAGCAAATTGAAAAAATTAATTAGCAATTTAGGCTTATTTATTTTTGAAAAGATCAAGGTACAAACTTTGGTTATTCTTTACTTTTTACTTTTGCGCATTACGACAAAAGTTTATTTGTTCTTGTTTAAGAGCAGCTGTAACATTGTTTGAGATAGCAGGAACCGTTGTAGACTAATTAGGGTTAGGTTAGAGTTAGGGTTAGATTAATTATTGCCCAAACTATTATAAAAATAGATTTTATATTTTTTTTTGAAACGCAATACAACTGAATGATATGATGATACTCTTAAATCAAATTTTCTAAAAATCAGAATATTTTTTTAGATACTCTGAGCTCTTTAATCATCAAAAAGATTTTAACTTCTTGAATACACCATTAATTCTCGCTTTTTTGACGCCGTTTTAATTTTTCATTTAAAAATTTTACTTTAACCGCATAACACAAACCGAAGCCGATCCCTTGATTACATGAAATAAATTTAAGACCTAAAAAATATTTCACTTTAAGTCAAAGGCCGAAAGTGCGTTGAAATACAAAACGAAACATTGCTTAGCTCAGCCGAAAATATAACTTTTATTGGCAACATATCTATACGGCACCAAATCTTTGTTAGTCACTAGACAGCCCACAAGCCAAAGAACGCTTCATGTTGAGAATGACTGTTGTAAAGAAATAAAGGACACGCCGAGCTTTAAACAGACAAAACACAAATTAAAATAAGTTTTAAATTAATACAACGAGTTTGATTTAAAATAATTTTATGTCGGTATCAACATGATAAAATCGCAGTACAGACATTTATAGTATTCCTAAACAAGGTTTTTCAATTTTGCTCTTCCTCAAAAACATATTACAAAATGCTAAAAATTACAGTATAGCCTTAATGTTTTTAAAATTCAGTAAAAAATGGGAAAAATTTAATCGACCAGCATTTTCAGATTTCCTAAGAAAATAATTTTTTGTAGGCTTATATAATTTACAGCTTTGGCAAATTATGAAAAATTGTTACTGAACAATGTTATGTTATATCGCATCAAAAACTTGACAAAAAGTTTTTGAAATATCAAAATCTTGGACTAACTAAAAACTAAATTTAATGAAAGAAAAAAAAGTAATAAAATGGCTTTCAGTAAAGCCAAGCAAGAAGCTTTTCGGGTCACCTTTTTTAATAGCAGTCAATTCAATCATGAAAGTAAAGAACCACGCGTATTTATAGGCAGAATAAGCATTGCACAATTACTTTCAAAACAAAATGTGTTGTTTTTATTGTGTCACGTGAGCAATTGAAAAATCTTGCATGCTGCGCCGCATTGTGCAAGTCTACTTTCTGCAATCATTTAAATAGTTGCAAAGAGAATACAAACTTTTTTTCCTTGCACATAGAAGGCTGCATGATCTTTATACACCTTGCCTCCAAAAGTCGCAGTTGAAACTGTAAACGTGCAATTGTCAAGCCTCGTTTCCACTACAAACGTAAAATGAAGCATTCTTTGTTTATTTTATCGATTTTTTTTGCTTCGCTTAGCGTCGCTTAGATTTTAAGCGCGGAAAGTTCAATAATAGAAAGAAAGAATGCTCCATTCCACGCTCGTAATGGAAACGAGCCTTTAGTATTGGGAACTTAGTGTTTACATAATTCTTAACGCATTCTCTATTTTTTAACAGATGCTGTCTAATAGCAGAATCGCAGTCTGGCTGTGCAGTTGTGTTCTTATTCGATCTTGAGGGTTGTGTTCTTGTTGCATTAATTCTATATCGTATCCATTTCGGAGCATTTATCTGATCGGATCCATTTTGCAGCCTTTGCATTGTGCGACCCACGTACCATCTGCAATAGTGGCACTGGAATTCATAAATGATATTACTTTTCTTTGAGGCAGGTACGACATCTTTATGGGAAATAGGGACTATACTTTTTGAAGTAAAATGTTAAGATTATATTTAAAGTTAAAATTATGGTTTTCGCCATTTATAAAAAAAATAATGCAATGAGTTTGACGGCTTGTTTTTTTTTATTAACCAAGCTTTTGAAAACTATGGGCCACTTTTTCAGGTGTTACAGAGTATAAGCTGATACCAAAAATAATATTTGGTATAATATCATTTTTTATTCCGTTACACCTGAAGAAGTGGACAACAGTTTTCAAAAATTTGTGTTAATAAAAAAAGAAGCAGTCAACTTCAATGAATTTTTATCTTTAATTTTTGATTGGTGTTGGTTTTTTGTTGTTTTCATTGATGATTTTTGACCAAAAATTTTAACTTTTTTTTTGGATACGTGAACTTAATTTATTATCTTAACCTATTTCAATAAATGTCTAATACTCATTCTACATTGACTCATAAAAGACCGGTTACAGAAAGAGAAATTTCTTCAATGAAAACAATATTCCACCAGCGCAACTACGAAAAACACCGCTAAGCCACAAAGGCATACTGGCGGTGGTTCCGATATGCTAACCACATCGAGTTAGCTAACACGGATACGGGTTAAGACAAGCAAAACCCTGCAGTTCCCATTACAAACATATAGTAAGAATGTTCAAGTCAATCAACAAGCAAGTGCCGACAGACCTGTTTACCGCCAGTATGCCTTTGTGGCTTAGCGGTGTTTTTCACAGTTGCGCTGGTGGAACATTGTTTTCATTGAACTACCTACCCAGCGTTCAGGTCCACAACTAGACGTTTGAGGTGTAAAAACCACAAACAGAAAGTTGTCCAGCTGTTTAAGTTTTTAACTTTTTCAGCTGGGGTCAACAACTAACTGTAGTGTCCTGACGAGTCCTAATAAGGACGAAACAGGTCTGTCGGCACTTGCTTGTTGATTGACTTGACGATTCTTACTATAAGAGAAAATTCTTGTCGCTACTGATGTATAGATTACGTGATTGTTCCAAGGCAATCAAACGTAACAATCTTTTGACTACTAGCCTTGTCCTTTTTCGTTTAGCCTATTTAAAAAAAAAGAAATTTGATTGAATTTTTACTGTAACATTATAAAGTTTTAGCGTAAAAAAAATAAAATCTTCAAAGCCTTTTATTGACATTTATAAACAAATATATGAGATAAGTCCCAAAAATTGCATAAACAACAAAAAAAAATTTAGAATATTTTCTAATTTTGATCATTTTTGTAAAAAATTTATAAATTCAGGGATTGTTTTATCTTAGCCTAAGATCAGAGGCGTCCAAACTTTTTGAAGCAAGGGCTATTTTGGCTTATAAACAAATTTTACGCGTAAAATTTGTGACCTTAATAGAAAAGCGATTCAAAATATTTACAGTAGAAAAACATACTGCTATGCTTCAGAAATAAAAATCTTCTCTTTCTTATTGCTTTTTCTTCTGTCGCATTAAACGACTTTTTTATTGAAACTCGAGTCAATATTAAAAAAATGACTTCACTTTACTTTTCCGGCTTTGCTGGTACTAAATTTTTTTGTTGTTTGTCTGCTTATTTAGTTTACGTTACTTTGAAAAATATCACATGGGCCACTCATATTCTTTTTGATGATCACGGGTCGAATACCCCTGTCTAAAACTGGAACAAGCATAATCTTGATATTCAGAATTAAAACCGTGTTCTAACTTTGATCTCACATCACTTTGACCTCAAGATACTTCACTTTTAAGTCAAAGAATTGTTTCGGTTTTGTTTCAAACAACTCCATGAGGTAGTGTCCCGTGCAACTGATCGTGATTTTGATCTTCAAGATGCTGATCTTGCCCACCTCTGTGTACAGCTGACAACTTAATCTAATAAAAAATAAAAGTAAACACAACTTTTTCGAATACTTTTGGCCTTTTGCTTAATTGCTTAATCAAACTGCTGCTGACGAGACTTCAATGGTTGAAACATATGTCGGGCGCAGAATTTTGCATTCCTATTGCCAAATTGTATGCTCTTCATTTATAGCCTATTTCTACTCAATATTTCTTAGTTTTTTGTTTCTGACGTATTTGATACTTGCCTAATATTTTCTCGAAATTTTTAAAGATCAACTGTTTTGCTAAGGTATAGTTATTTTTATCCCAGAGAAAAAATTCTACCGTGATGATTTTCTTTCAAATGCGTACTGTACGTTGAAAATTACACATAATTTGTTTATCGTTTTTTGCGACACAAAGCGTAAAAATACGACTTTTCTGCAATTCATTTTCAATTTGGTTAAAAATCTTATTAATCTTGGGTGACGATTTTGCGTACCACGGAAAAAATATCAGGCAGTGTCCGAAAACATTCTATTACAGCAAAAATTTTGTACAATGTGCCAAAAAACTTTTCTATCAAAGAAAACTACGGCAATGCACAAAATGTGCTTTAAAAAAGAACTGTGTTTTTTTAATAAAAAGAAAGATGCAATAGCTTTTGCCAGAAATGTAACTTTTTGAACTCGTGCATAAAATGTTTCGCACCTTATCACACCTAATTTGTTTAATATCTTTAGCAAAAATCCTTTTTTTTTACAAAATGTGTTTTTTGGCTGACTTAATAATTTTTCTTAGTTATATTTCTCTGAAGATATAATTATTCCACTTTTGAAACAAAAGACTAGCAAGAAACGACCCAGTACAAAAATTTAAAAAAAGGAAGAGGAGTATTGAACTCATAATAAAACATGTTTCCGATTATATTTCCTGATAACCAGAACAGGTTTCGGTAACTACTTTTCTTGCACGTTACGAATATGCCATTGGTTGGTCAATTCCATATGCAATTTCCATCAGAATGAACTTGAACCTGGGTCACTTTTTATTTAAAGCTTTGCCGAGAAAAGCAAACACGCTTAAAATTGAATTCATGATAAAACATGCTTCTGGCATACTTTCATATAATCCGGAAAAGCCAGTCTATCAATTCATCTGTGACGGCATAATATGCCCTCAGGTATTCAATTGCATTCAGCAACTCTGTCAAGAGAAACGCGTATCTATATTTTCCTCTGAGAGATGGACCGGTAGCAATTTTTAATTTTGTATCCAAGGAATCGTGATCTACATATTTTCAACCGATCAAAAATCCAAATTTTTTTTCTTTGCTCATAAAAATTCAATCACTCAGAACTTGGAGCGATCAAGGAGCACTCCATGTTAGTTGTCATGGCAAAGCTTTTTTTTAGCGACTTTTTAAGATGTTAAACAAACCAATCTGTTTCATTTATAGCGTTTGCAAATGTACCCCAAAATAAATATGATTGATTTGCAAATGTATCGAAAAATAAATATGATTGAACTGTAAAGAGATGTTTGAGAATTTTTTGAGCAGAGAAAAAATTTGGAGTTTTGATAGATTGAAAATGTGTAGATTACAATTCCTTGGGTACAAAATTAGAAATTGTGGACTGGTGTTTATAAGTCGCCCTAAAAGGATGCACCTGTTTATTTAATTTATCTTTACAAGTTTATAGTTGAATCTGTGGACAAAAAAACAGCAAATAAAACATTTCCAACAGATAACAGATACAAAAATCTAGCAACATAGTCTACTACATGTGTACCACTCTATAAAACTATGCTTCCATTTTTCTTGGTATTTTTTTCAATACTTGTCCTTTATTAAAAAAAGTTTTAACTGTGAGTATTTTATTGAAGTAAAGAGCCAAGCGGGATCTTAAATCCAAGTATTAAATAAAAATTAGTTCTTGTAGTAATACATAGCAGCTTTAAAAATCTTGTCTCGCTAAAGAGTGGTTTTTGTTTATATGTAGTAAAAATAACCGATTGAATAAATTATTGTTTTTGTATACACCAAATACTGATTTTTCTGTTTATTATTTTGTTTTTTAGTTGACCATAGAGAAATTGTGCAAAATTGTAGCCTACAATGTTTAAAGGTAAGGCTAATATTTTTGGATCATGTTTGCTTTGGGCAAAGTCAAAATATATTTAAAATTTACGCCTTTCATATGCCTAACAAATTACAATAATAATCTTAGTTAAGATTTGTGCAGAATTAATGTCTATCTGTGCAGTGTTAGTGGCCTATTGAATTTTCAACGTCCGGATTAACCTCACTTCTTGGTTTAGATGCGTCGCTTTGGTTTCTCATATTTCGTGTTCCAGCGGCAGACGGACCTGTTCGATTGTCCAGGCGCGGTCGCCTTATTAATCCCTTCAGACCTGAATTTTTATTAGACTGTATAAAATAATAAATTTGTTATTTCTTTGAAGAATGTGTTGCCAAAATGTAGTTGCACAAAAAAAATTTGTCGGGGCGCATCTATAAATTAGTATAGGGGCTTTAAATATTTGGGACTAATTAGTCCCAATCGGTTCAAAGCGTACTTTTTTTCAAAATATCGACTTTAATTTTTCTTATCATATTCAATGAATTTGAGTAATTTTAAGGAATCTGGAGTTTTAGAAAAATAGATATATTTATTACATCATGAAAACTTTCTGTTTTTTTTTTAACATTTGAATTTAAGCAATGATTATTCAAAGAGCATTTACGTCTATTGACGATTTTCTGCCATAGTGGTCTTTCATGGTTTCAAAAATCAGCATGATAATTACTTTTTACCCTGCTTTACTAAACAGCATAACAATTGAAGTAATGCACACATACGTATGTTTTACACCAAAAGATTCCTCTCAAAACCGAAATGCCATTTCCTGAAACAATTTTTTTACTTGTTTCAGAAAGAAATAAATTACAACAATTACAGAATGTGCAAGTACGAGAGTCTATTTTTTGCTTGGTACACAATTGGCATTTAACACGGTCTTGATAAGAAACTCGTGTAACTTGATGAATATCGGAACCGCCTGAGGGAAATTTTGAAACCACAGTTGAAGAACTTCTTGCTCGTTTTCTGCTTGAAAATTTCCCGATCAAATTCATAACAACGTCGTGCCTGAAGTTCTTTAACGTTTGCATGCGCGCACTGTGAGGAAATTTATCTTGCATATATTTCAAGGTATTACATCTGACACAACTTTTACACCAAGACCAGGATCTTTATTCCAATAATCGCGAATACTAGAAAGGGTATGATATCCCATAAACAAAGTTGTTGGCAGTGCGGGCGAGTGGTTAAAGCGCCGGGCTCGTGATCAACACGGTCTCGGTTCAAAACCCACGCGCACCATTCTGTTGTGTCCTAGGGAAAGATACTTTACGGCACTTTTCCCTACTTGGCCATTCTGGCAAGCAGTTCTAAATTACAGTCATATCTTTATTAAATTACAGCGGACAGCAATATCTTGGTATATCCGGAAGCAGGTCGGGGTGATTGCCTACCCTATGTACGTATTAGCGCTTCAGTCGTTTTCCTGTGAGTCAGGAGGATAAATATAGAGATAAAATAAATAAAATAAAATAAATGCTTTTAGCTCATTAATTTCTATTTTAAAAACTATTCCTTTCTGCTGCATATACAACTCACTCCGTGCACTGACCGAATTCATTAGCGTTTCCAGCTTTATGGTGTCTGAAAAGATTTCTATTGGTTTTGGCTCATGGCCATCTTCATAACTTAAATTGACTGTACCAGATAAAGAGCAATTCGGAATATCAAAAAAAGTACAAATCTTTTTCCAATAAAATAAATGAGATAAAGGCTCCATAACATTTGGTTCAATACTTTGTGCATGGGCATCATCGATTGTTACTGCTATAGTATCATCAATATCTGACATTGCTTCCTCCAACAATATTACATCTTTTTCATCTATAAGGTTATTATTGGATGAATCTAACTCATCAGCAGTAATTAATTCCACTACTTCATTTACACCAATTATAAATTTTCTTGATCTATTCTGTTTCTGGGTCATCTAAATTCGACAAAAAACAAGTAAAAAGTACGCATAAAGCCGGTTGGGACTAAATAGTCCCAAGTTTGAAAAGCAAATAAATTAATCATAAACACTGGCAAAAAAGTCAAATTTGCTTTATATCATTCCACTAGACTTTTTTCTTGTAAATTTTATTCAGCTTTTCTTAAATTAAACATTATTTTATTTTTGAATTTAATTTTAAAACTATATATAGTTGAATTAAACTTTATGTATTTAGTTGGTTTGATAATCACAAAGAAAAGAATTTGCACGTGTTACAATTGACTAGCATGGTTGCCAAAATATTGCTAAAGAATAATAAAAAAGTATTTTATAAAATTTTATAGTATTATAGAAGAAATTTCAAAAATAGTGGTGTGGGACTAAATAGTCCTTTCGGTCCGAAAGGGTTAAACTGCCGCTTCGTTATCACAATTAATTGCAAACAATTTTTTGTTAAATCCCCTCTTTATTGTTTCGACTTTTCTAACTTTCTTTGCTTTCTTTCATTGTTTACTCTCTTTCTTTCCGCCTTACTGGGTTTTTGCTTAGGCCACTCCTAATTATCTCTTACGTCACTATGATGTTTTCATATTTTTCACGTGCAGGCTAAATTAACAGTGATCATAGTTTGAGAAGTTTAATATTGTTTAAAGGTGCTAGGTTTTTATAATTATTAGCCTGCAAGCATTTTAAATTGCTTAATCAATATGTGTTATATTTTTATTTTTTTCATTCTATTTGAATAAGTTGAACTGTTGAGTAAAAGTAAGCTTTGATAAATTGATTAATTTGATTGAATTTGTAAAAGGATTTCTGAGTTTAACACCGCGCCAGGGTTTCTGTGCCCCAAAGTCGGCTTATTCTATGCCGCACAGAAACATTTCGTGTCTTAATTGTTATTTGATCATTGCTTTACGTAATTTAGGCCGAATTTATTTCGTTAAATTGAGTTTTCCGACTTCCATTCTTGCATTTTCTTTTGATATTTTAACCATTGTGCTTATAATAGGTTGTAATTAACTCGATTCATTGTTGCAAAACAATAACCACCATTTTCATAATTATTCCAATCATCACGAAATTAAAGTTAATTGTACGCAATTTGATTATGCTAAAATCTTTCTTTCTGTTTGGTGAATTGTTTTGTGTCTTTTTATGGTTTTTGGGACATCGAAGTTTTATTTTGCTTTGTTTGTCCGCCAACATTCGTCCACCAGGAACGTATTTATATAGCACTGTATATATTTTGCTGCATTTCGTGGCAGACAGAGGTAGTGAGATAGACCGGACAAAAGGCCGCAGATAGAGACTGCGAGAGACGCAGAAAAGATTTAGAGAGTGTGGCAACGGTGTCTGAGACAAGCGGGAGTGTCGAAGTTGAAAATCATGTAACGCGGAATAGCTAAACAAATCTGAATTTCTTTATATATTATCATCGGGGCTGACAACTACTTTAATTATAATAAATTGAACTTTTTGAAAAATTTTAAGCACTTGTGAACAAAGTTGCTTCTTTTTCGATTTTTTTAGTCAAGGACCGTTTAGCATCTAAATTAGTGTTCGCCTTACAGATTACACTACTTTCTTCTTTCGATTAGCTTTTGAAAAGTAGTTTAAAAAAGGTCTTCACCTTATTTAGACTGCTTAAAAAAATTCTCCCACTTTTATTGTAGTTAAAAAAACATCGTAATAAAATTCCAACTACAAAAAACTAAATAAAATTTAGATTTTTTTGCAACGCATAGTAGAGCTTCCTGACAAAGGGTCTGCTTGTTGCCCGCCCGGAGAATAAACCGTGTCTCTTAGAAGCTTAATAACAAAAAAATTGTGATAAAAATTAGTGTTTTTTATGTAAAATCAAAAGTGTTTTATACTCTTCAACTATTGATATTCTAAGATTAATTTATCTAGAGAAAAGTTGTGTATTGCCTTACTGTAATAAGTGGCTATGCAGCATATAAAGTTTAATTTATAAGATTCGACATTCTTGGTATCGATCCAAAGACTCTATTGAATATCAAAACATAAAATTATCACATTAATCCTTTCATTCAATTTTCTTTTAAAAATTATGCAACCAAAACCTAAAATACCCACACAAATAAGTAAAACGTATTTATTTACATCAGTAAAGCAATTAGTTCAAACCAAATTGTGTTAAAAACTACTTATAAACTATTATTTTTATGGTTTTATTATGGCATATCATTTCTCCAAGACAAATTTGCATTTTCCTTTTTGCTTTTTTATTGAGGATAGAAGTAGAGAAGTTTTTTCAAATTATTTACATAGGTACATGTTTGTATACATTCTTTGTTGTGTTTCTCTCTGGTCTTTTGCACTTCTTGATTTGCCTAAAACAAAAGCTAAATCTAATATTTTATCAATATATTTTAAGAAGCATAATAAAACCATGGGTTACAAAAAATTACAGTTTATTTTATTTTAAACAGAAAGTTTTAAGTTTAAATTTTTGCCGGTTCAATAAAAACTAGCTTTAACGTTAAAATTTTAAATTTTTATTACTTTAAGATCATTGTTTTTCAACCCGTACACTTTTTAAACATTTCGGGAGATGCAAATAGCATCTATATTTTTATTTTTTAATTAACAGTTTAAACCAAGGGCTATCAAGTTGCATGAGTTTACGACAAACTCAAGTATTAAAAATAAAAATCTTTACTTTTTTTTTATTTTTTGTAACTTGTGGCTTCCACTCGGCTTGAGTAGGTATAATTAAAAAACTTTTTTTAAAACTTTTTTTTGGTTTTCATCTTGAATTAAAGTAAAGACCAAAAAAAGGTCTTCGTTTGTTAGCGTAACACTTTTAGGATGTGAAAAGTTTTTTGGTCTTCACTTTAATTCTAAGCGTTTTTTGAATTAATTTATTATAACCCGGAGTTAGAATCGCAAAGTTGGAGAAAATATAAGAGTCTTCACACCCTAAATTGGATCTGCCAATAAACAAAGACTTTTTCTTTTGGTTTTCATTTAAATTTTTTTTGATTTTTCTAAAAAAACCCGAAAAATTCCTACTGGGCAGCAATAATTGTATTCCAAAAAATTTTTTGTCCACGGTGTTAAAAATGTTGAGAAGCACTGTAGTTAGTTACAAAATAAAGCGTTTTTTGGTAGTTCCAAAATACAATATCAAAATTAATTGTGCGTTAAATATATATACATATATATAACTTATAGTTGAAGAATAATGAATTACTTAAAACAAGCCGCTTAAAAGTCGAGAAGCACCATAGACTCGAGTTTCGCTCTTGATAGAGCTCGTCAGTAAAGTGCTAGTCACTCGTCACTAGTTTTAACAAGAGCGAAACTCGAGTCTGATGCTTCTCGTCTTTTAAGCGGCTTGTTTCAAATATATATTTGTTTGCCTTACTTCCCTGACACAGAGCTCGACAACCAAAAAGCTTGAGCAGAATGTATTAATGAAACCGCTAAAATAGAAGAAAATTTAAAAATTTTGAATCCACAACAGCCTGTTTCACCAAAGACGGCTCATCAGGTGAAATCTTATTTAAATAGTATAAGGTTATTCTATTCTATTTGAATAAGATTCCACCTTGATTTTCACTCCATCGGAACTACATCTGATCTGACTCCATCACTTCGATTTGAATAATTTATAACCGCCCCATGACCAGCCCAGGCAGGCAAAGCACTCTGTTGGAGCCAATAAAATAAAATTAATGTTTAATTAAAGAATTTTGTGGTGTAAAATTTAATTATATATACAGAGTATATATAATTGAATTATATGAGCTTTTTCATCTTTGTCTTTTCTGACAATACTCTTAGCAGGGTCCACAGGGGTTCACGGCTTCTGAGTGTTTCTGAAAAGGAACTGCGAACCACGAAAGTTTTAGAACTACTGGCTTAAAACTAAGCTTGTTGAAATTGACAAGTTTTCTTGATATGAGGTTGAAGAAAAAACAAATGGTGTATGGCTTTTGTGATCAAAAACAATAAATTATACATAAAATAGTTTACCATGTGATGGCATCAAGCCATCCCCAAGAGAGAGCAATAGGGGCCCTACCCTTCCATTTTTTTGTGTCCTCCGATTTTTTAATTTGTTTTTACCATTTAAGTGAATTTTCAATAATTTATTTTATATACCAGGATCCGAGCAAGCATATTCAAGAGGTTCTTGACAAAACTAGAATTCGAACAAAAATACCAAATGAAGTAAAAAGAGAAGCTCTTTAATTCCTAAAAAAACGTTTTTACCAAGGTTGTAGAGTTGAGGGAATTGTAATTATTTTTCGACTTCAAATCCGATTTCAGCTATGCACAATTTTCTGACTCTGACATCACGAGATCTAAATGTACGACTCTGGCATCGATTTCACCTTAAAACATACGACTCCGGCGACTCCAACTCCAAAACCATAGTTATAAGTGACACTTTTTAAAATGGATAAGCTATTTTTCACTGATGATTTATCAATTAAATAAAATAAACGACTGTGACAGTCTTCAAAGACAATTTCTCTATTTCACAAATATTACTATTAAAGTTCAGTGTAAATTAGATGTTTTATTTAGTTGATTATAAGGAATTTATACACATTAGATTGGATGATTAGCTTAACATTTCTGATTTTTTAATAAACGCATATTTTGCTGTTTTATTCACTAATTTGTGTGATTATCAAGTTTTTCTAAATCAAAAAATTCTTAAACCCCATTATAGTTGTAAAAAAGCGTAAATTGTTTGAAGAAAAAAAAAGGAATATTTTTGATTTGCCCATCTCATCTTGGTCAATGGTCCTCTCGCATATTTCGCTTTCAGTTCAGATACTGTTATTAAGAAGTTTATGACTGAACTTAATTGAGATAAAATTCTTCACTTGACTTTGCATAATAATCAGAATCTTTGTACTGTTTCAGCTCTTTTAAAAAAAAGTCCGCACAACAGCATGTACAAAATATTGCAATCAATGTGTTAAATTTGTGAAATGTTATGCAAAGTTTATTTGCTTCCTGCTTTGGCATCGCTTTGTGTAACTTGTGCAGAATTTTTGCTCGCTGTTTAGATTTAGTTTGTAGGCAACTTCAAAGTTTGGTTTCCCGACCTTTTATTGCGAATTTTATTTTTATTGTTATTTAACCAAACTAAATTTATTATATTTCCATTTTCGCCGTTCTCCTTTCCTCCCTTCATGTGCAGGCTGATCGTAAATTGCATTTCTTAGTATCTTTATTACTTAATTTAGCAGCATTCATATTTATATAGAAGCTGCCAATTGTTTTATTTCAAATTCTGCAATTTGGGTTAAAAAAAATTGTTTGTCAAAGAAAATAATAATAAGAGTCTCCAGAAATATTGGGACTTAATCAAATTTAATTTTGAAGAGAGACCAGAAAGAGAACTCTGGGACTAAGGCGTCATTCAGACCGAGGTACATTAAAATTGAGGTTGTTCCTTGTTTGTCTAACTCAAGCTCATTCTTGCAAAAAATAAAATAGGCTATTAACTTGCGTGTCAATAAATTCACCAAAATGTCATTTTAAAATAAAAAAAAACTTTATTTTCAATTATTTAATAAAAAAAAAAAAAACTTGCCTTGTTAAAGAGATCAATAAAATGATCTTTCCAAGCGTTTTTAATAAACGCCAAGCAGATGAACAGAACAAACCACGATCCTGACTTTTCTCGATAAGCTTTAAGTTCTAAAATAAAAAAAAAAATACAACTTAGCTTAAGCGTATACACGAGAATCGGGGGTCAACCCCAATCAAGAATGTACGCGAACCACTCGAATGAAAATTAGGGCATGAATAGCTAAAGATTTTCAGAATTTAGAAAATAATCAAGGTGGTTGGCCTGTTCAAACCAGGCAGAAAATTGTCGATTAATATTCCTGCTCAACCATATCTACAAACTCTTAGTTCTTCTCAAACAACTTGATTCTATCATAGAAACCTACCTGATTGAAGAGCAAGTTGGTTTTCTCACGGTTAAATCAACCATCAGCCAATTGCTCAAATTGACTAAGCACATTGAAGATGGCTACCAGAACATCAAGATCACAAGAGTTGTGTTTGTAAACCTCACTGCTGCCTACGACACAGTGAACCATCGCCCTCTTTTCCAAAAAGAATTAGCAATGACTGATAGTCTACATTTTTTGCAGTTTCTTGAGAAAAACTGAGAAATAGATGTTTTTTGTACTGCTAAATAACAAACAAAATAGGGTCTGAGACTAAAAAAACCGACCTTTTTTAAGACAGCGTGCTGTCCCCCTCCTTTATAACATATACACAAACGACCAACCATTGGATTCAAAAACCAAGTGCTTCATCTATGCTGATGATCTTTATGTTATTAGCCGGCATTCGACATTTAATATAGTCAAAAAGTTGTTGAGAAATACTTTAAACTGTCTACAGCATTACCATGCAGAAATTTCTCTCAAAGAAAAACTAGCAAAGACTTAAGTGTGCTCTTTCCACTTTAAAAACAGAAAGGCAAACCGTCCACCGAACATCATGAGGCAGGAAAAGAAACTTGAAAACACCACAAACTTTAAGTATTTTGAAGTAACCTTGATCAATGCTTGATGTTTAAAAAGCACATTTAAAGCCGCATGGTTAAAGTGTGTAGCGAAACAGCCTCTTGCGCAAGCTTATCTTTTTACACTGTGGAACTATCTCTGATGCTTTAGAAAATCAGCACTTGCTCTATACTACTATGCAGCTGCGTATACTTGCCCAGTATGGTCACGGTCGGCAAATGCTCTTCTGATAGACCCCGCTCTCAATAACAGTTCATTGCAGATTGCCTAAAACCCACCAACACCAACTGCCTGCACCTGCGCATCGAAATAGCTCCACCAAATATTCGACGATTAATAGCCAGCAGAAGAGAAAAACAAAAGCTAGACACGATCTAAACCAAATGCTTTACGGGTCAAAGCAGCAAACCAACGCCTGAAATCAAAAAAGAGTTTTTTGCGTACCACCCTTCTTCTTAGCACGGCCCCTAAGGAGATGAGGATCAAGTTGTGGAAGAGCCAGTTGAGAGCAACGTTCTCTCTAAACTGCGCGGTCGCGCGGCCGCGTAGCTGGCCAGAGCCTCGTCGCAATATTTTTGTTCTGGCACGCACTGTGTGATTATTGACATGACATCTTTCTTTTTCTTCCTCAGACAAAATAAAAAGCAGCAATTACAAATTAAACTTGAGTTTGAGTATATACAGTCTGTAAAAAAAGATGAATCACCAAAAATTTTTGTAAAAGCAATGTAAAATACATTTTACTATTTAATAAAATAATACGTATTATTATGCACTATTATATTTTTATATACTTTTAATTTACTTTATTCACTAAATAAAAAATATTGTTAAAAAAAAAAAAATGACCAAAAATAATTTGTAAGAAAAAAATGGATCAAATATTAAATTTACCAACTTCCCTCCATTTAACTATATAAAAGATTTTACTATTTAACTTTTAATGTTTGAAACATACTTTGAGAAAACCAGATATAAAACTTTATCCTCTTATCAAAGCAAAATGAGTAAAAATGCAGTTTAAGAAAATTAGGTGTTTCATACACAACTATTTGTAATATTATAACCTAATGGTTAAATTATGGAACAAATTTATTGCTTAAAAACCAATGGTAAAAGAAAAAAGGTTGACAATAAACTGGCTAGTATTATTCTCGAACATAACGATTTAAATTCAAAACTATCTTCAAGATAAGGCGCCGAAAGAATTAAGGATATAAACAATATTGACATATCTCATTAACTAGAAGATATTTTCATAATAACAAAGATATTTTTTCTTGGAGGTTGTTTTTTAATGGTTTGGGGCTGTTTCAGCTGCCATGGTGTTGTATAACTATAGTTCATAGATGTAAAAATGAATGCAGGATATTATTGTAATATGCTAGCTTCCTCACTATTTACTTCTGATAACAAGTTAAAAAACTGGACTAACTTTATTTTTGTTTAAGATAATGATCCTGCCTTGGCCTGCTCAGTCGCCTGATTGTAATCTTAGAAAAAATCTATTGGTATAATTAAGAAAAAAAGTGTCAAAAAAATTATTTAAATCCAAAGAGAAATTAAAGACTAAATTAAAAGGCGTTGAAATGCAATGCTATAAGAACTTCGTCAAATTTTTTTTCGTTCGAGAGCAGAGCATTAATTATTTATCGAGCAGAAGGAGGGCATATTAGTAAATAACAAATAGTGATGCATTTTTTTACAAATTTTTTGTCATTTTTATTTTCTTTAACAAAATTTTTTATTTAGTGAAAAAAATAAATATTAAAAGTTCAAAACTTTGGCCTGCTTTTGATTCTACCGCTTTGAAGTTGGTTTTATCATTTCATTGTGTAAATAAACTTTCAAATTCTACATTAATTTACAAAGTTGTTGTCGTGCATATTGAGCATTTTTTGCATAGGTAGGTTTAACATTGCGCCCAGGTAAAAAATATTTTGCCATAAAAATCTCTTCCTTAGAATGAATACTGGCTGAGAGAATGCCTCTTTAAGCTAAGCTTTAACATTGATCCAGCCGAGGCGCTTGCCTCTGGACACCAAGCTTCCTGGAAACATTGGAGATGCATTAACTGATTTTGTACTGGAACTGTCGAAACCCGAAGCACACTTGCAAAGTGTGGACACCATAATGGATCCAATTTGCGTAGTGTGGCACTGCAGATGACACTGCAGAACACCTGCTCGGATGCTCTCTGCTTCCACAGAAGTGCAGGTTAGATGACCCTTCATTTTCAACATCATCACTGAAAAAACCGTAAAGTTTTGGAAAGACCATATCTAGACACACGAAATACATTATACTATATACAATATAGGGCATAAAAAAAAGTGAGATAAAAAGATTTTCACTTTATTTAAAATATTAGTAATCGTGTTTTTGGCTTTCAAAATCCCCCTGTCACAAATTTATCTGTACGCCGCTGGATAATACACCGGTAAAAACCCTTCTAAATAGCATTTTACAGGTGTACAGTATACAGTATATCCAATTATTAGTTATGATCTTTAATATACGATTTAGTCGAGTTATAGCCGATTCTTGTATAGTATTGAGTTTTTGCTTTAAAAAAGTTTGCCGACAATTAATAAAATCAGCTTTAAAAAATATCTAACAATATCTATTTTAATCTTAAACAAATTTTAAGTGTCATAGTGTTACTAATAAATAAATTTTAAAAATATGATCCGACAAAGAAACTGTTTGTTTTTTAACGTCGTTTGTTACAAATATACAAATATACACACATCTACTTAAAAAAATTTTGTTGGCATGTCGTGGGCCGAGCCATGAACTTTTAAATAGTATTTAGAAGTCCATGGCCGAGAAAAAGTTTTTATTCTGGCAGTATTGTCGGCAAGAAAAGAGTTTGCCGAATATATGATTTACCAACAAATTGCTTACGATAGCATTCTATACTTTATCCACAAAAAAAAAAAACAATAACTTGATCTAACCGTACATTCAGTACAATTGTAATTTTCGATTATTGTTTGGGAAAAAACAGTTTTTCCGAAATTTGATTTACAACAAATTACCTAAATTTGATTTTAGATTATTGTAAGAAAAAAAATCCAAGTAGTTGGAGATTTCATTTATAAATAAAGTTTTATCCAGCAACGTATAATGATTGATAATAGTGTCTTTAAAAATAATGGCAAGGCGACTGTGCCATTAACGCTTGGTTTATTGTTATATATGTACGTTTTTTTCATTTTCACTCTTTTGCTTGAAATTAATCCGTGATTTTCGTTCAAGTAAAAGATAAACACACAACGCTGCAAGTAATTAATTTACATAGGCAATTAGCTGATTAGTTGAAGTTGTTAGGATATAATAGGGATATAGCTATACTTGTAACTTTATTGGATCAAGATTGGTTAAATATCGAAAGCAATTTTGGGTAACATCGGCGACGTGTCTAGTTACATTAGCGTATCTTGGGAAAACATTGTTGGATATTCAAAGAACCGGTTGCATTTCAGCGAACTGCCGCTAGTAACGGTCTATTCGATTCATTGGGTTTATGTCGGCTGACAGTATAGGAAGCTCTATCGACGTTTTGATTCTACGACAATAACAACACATTGGACCGAGGTAAAATTTTCTGGTTGGGTAGCATCACACCAGCTAGTGAAACTTTTGAAGTTTGAAAACTGCAATCGTTTTTTAACAGATTTAACTCTTTAATTTTATAGTCAGATTCACCTTACGCTAATTAGTTTGGTCATGTTTGATAATTGTATATTCTGTTTATTCAACTATAAAAGTGTTTTTTATCTACAAAACTTCAAAAAATTGCCACATTTCGTTATTTGTTAATCGGTAGTAAGCCTATTGGTTATTTATACGTCATTCTTGCATATTCCCGCCCACTTTTGCTCGGTAAGATTTCAAACCAATAAACAATTTACCTTCTTGAAATGAAATACGAATTAAGTAAAAGTAAAGCAAACAGACTCTTAAAAATAACCTAAAAGCTTTATTGTTTATTCTATAGAATTTTTGATCTGGTAAACAACAAGCTTCAACAAACAAATGGTTTAAATTTTATCAATAATTTTATGCTCAAATGCTCAAATTCATTTTAAGGTTTTTTCCTTGTAACCTATTGATAAATGTTAGGCTAGGATAAAGGATCAATAGAAAATTTTATATTTAAATTGAGGAACGACGTGCAGAAACGTTGGAACGTTTGAGTTAACTTATGAATGCCAAAACAAATACTGTACATTATTCATGCACGAAAAAGCTGTAAAACATCAAGTTTTTCTTTAAAATTAAAATTGAATTGAATTTTTAAAATAATATATAGAACCAAAATTGATTTACTATTTTGAAATATAATTTAATTCAAGTTTGTAAATATCATTTCAATTCATATATAATGCTGTGTACATTCATACTTGGTAAAGTTGCATAACCAAGAAACATGTCGTCAAGACTACTTGGATTCTCGACGGCATCAGCAGATGGTGCTTGAGTGCTGTACCAGTCTAGAATGTAATTAAAAACAAAAAATTACCTGTATTTGTTTTACATTTATTATAAAGTTTTTAAACTTTACAAAAATACTCGTTTGACAGTTTGTTTTGTATTCAGATTAATTTTCGAACCGTAACTAAATGTTGTAATACTTAGCAGCACAAGTAAATTTTAAAAAATTATTTTTTCAAACGTTTTCTTCCTCAGGCTTTTTTAAGAAAAACTTAAACTTAAATGGATTATAACCAGGGCATCGAACCGAATCCAATTTGGATCCACAAACCCGTATTAATCGTTATTATTTTTTGAACCTGAACCGGAACTTTATTTTAAACGGTTCCGGTTCAGACGCTCTAATATTAAGTCTTGATTTATTTATAGAAGCCTACTATTAATACATAAACAATCATTTCGTATTTGAGTTTACTACAACTTGTTTAGTCTAATTCACTTGTTGTGTGGCAAAACAGAGACGTCATAAACAATTTTTTAGGCGATAAATTACCAAAAGCAAAAAATTGGTCACGTGGCCTAAATAAAGAAAAAGTGGTTTCAAATAGATATAATATGCCAAAGCAGTAAAGTGAAGGGTTTATTCAAATGTTACGCACCAAAAAAAAAAGAAAAGAAACGAAACAAACTCCTTTAGAAAAAAATCAGATTTTAAGACTATGATGATTATTATTTTTAACTTTGTTAAATATCTTAGTATGGGGATGCACAACTTTTTTCTTGTTGCCGGCCACCTTTTAGAGTTAGTTTTAACTGATGGCTGTTAGTGAGTTATGGTAAGTAGATAAAATTATGTAGGCTATTAGGCGTATAAAATAGGCATAATAAATTTCATTCATAACAAACTTTTTACCTCTACCGATTGTAATAAAACGAAATGTCAACATTTTTTATGATCGAAGTTATTTGAACACTATTCGTAAAGATTTTTTTAATCTTATGTGGTTGCAAAAAACTTGCAAAATTAACAACCTAAGTTGATATTGTCACAATAGAGCTGCTAATAGAATTGTGTAGTGAACAAAGCAGCATAGTTATAATTGCTTTGAAAAAGGGATAAATTAAAGTAGTAACGAAATGATGCGAGCGATTAAATTTGTAACGAAATGACGCGAGTAGATTTTAAACCCCGACAGTGTCGATCATGTTCGCCATCAATATGGCGTTTATTTACTGGTCGGCCACGATGCCGATTTTTTTAACAAGCACGCATTTAAGAGACTCATATTCTTTTCATTAACATAAAAATATTACTTTATTTTTGCCAAATTTTAAATTGGTACGCATTTTTACCATATAAATCAAAAAAATTTAAACTAAAACTTGCGCACCCAGGACGGAAAATCTTAAAAGTTTTTTAGGAAAGGTTTGAAGTTGGTGGAATATTTTAAAACATGTAAAACTTATATTGAATGATTCAAAAGTTATTTAAAAAAAGGCGAAAAGATTGATACTAAAGCGTCTGAACTCCAAATGTTCTAGAATATCGGCTTTAAAATGCAGAAACAAATTGTTAAAACTATTCATAGCGGCATGAAAAATTGCTAAAAATTAGAAAAAATGAGTTTTTGCACGTAAAATTTGATAAAATTTTTATTCTTAGTTTTAATTCAAATTCTTCTTCGTTCTGACATACCAAAGTACGTCAAGTT
The DNA here is from genome assembly GCA_963680785.1 of Diplosoma virens. NCBI lineage: Eukaryota > Metazoa > Chordata > Ascidiacea > Aplousobranchia > Didemnidae > Diplosoma > Diplosoma virens. Next base: position 29,693,084 of record OY796884.1, read on the forward strand.
TGGGTCACCCAAAATATAAACTCTAAAACAACATTTGAGTTGCATGCAAGTGATGATACCCTGCAAATCCTTGAGCTTAGCTAATGTAATTTATTGAGCTTAGCACATATATTCGTTTTTGTTGCATGTCCTATTTTCTTTCTTTTGTAGTGTAAATGTGTTAATGTAAGTTCGAGCATAATAATAGTATAATATATTTAATATAACATTGTATAATAGCTGCTTTGTAATATTATTTGCAGAAGCTAATGGACATTCGATGTAAACATAGACCTATATGTACGAATTCATTTTAAAGATTTTACCATATTCCAAAAACTTTTTTGTTTTAAATAAAATTGTAAACTTTTTTTTTTACTTAGATCTACAAAAATTGTTTTAAGTTATTTATTTTTTACAAGTATTTAAAATGTTCAAAAACAAAAAATGTGACTTACCCAAAAAACGTTCGGTGCTGTCGGATTTCACTGTCTCGCCTAAACAATTACAAATTATTTATTTAACAAAAATAATAAGTAATTTAAGAATAAAAAGTAAAGGAACTTCCGCAAGGCCAAATGGAGTCACTACATTGCTTTGACGAATAAATTCGCAAAGACTTTGTTGCCGCCTGATTCACTTGATATGGATGCGGCTTACCAGGACTTCTGTAACACCATTAAGAAAGCAGCCAAAAAGACTATCCCACGCGGATATCGAAACAATTATATTCCGTGTTGGGATGCAGAGTGTGAATCCCTCTATAAAACCTTTCTGCAGTCTCCTTAGGGAGACGACTCGAGCTTGGCTGCTACCGCTCTGCTTTCCAAGGTTGACAGAAAGCGAGGCAGTTCAGAGCATCGACTTCTCACACTCTAGTCGAAAAGCGTGGAGTATTTTGAACAACCTTACTGGTAGGTCACGACACTCTCCTCGTCACTGTCCCGTTTCAGCCGATGCTATTGCATCTCAGCTGGTTAAAAATGGGAAATACGAGGCTGGTGATTGCAAGTCATCTCGACTTGTCTCTCAAGAAGTGTCTGACCTTTGGAGGGCCACAATACCAGACGCAGTAAATATCTCTGACAATTTTTCACATAGAGAATTTGCTGCTGCCCTTCAACATTTAAAACCAGGTAAAGCTCCGGGTCCTGATTCCATCTGCTCAGAACTTATACTCCATGCCGAAGCTGCTTTGATGTCCTAATTACGTGACTTCCTTTCTTCCTGTTTTCGCCGACTCAAAATTCCCAAGATCTGGAGAAAAGCGCTTGTAGTCGCGTTCCCCAAACCAGCAAAGCCCGTGGGGGACCCAAAAAGTTATCAACCGATATATCTGCTCTGTGTCCCCTAAAAGAACCTGGAGAGGCTTATCTATTCCCGCATTGAACCGTTAATTGATCCACTGCTCCCTAAAGAGCAGGCTGGGTTCCGACGCGGGAAGTCAATCGTAGATCAAGTTGTTCTGCTAACCCAGAACATCGAGGATTCTTTTGAGGCTAAAAAGAAGGCCGGTGCCGTATTTGTCGTTTATCTGACAGCTGCTTATGACACTGTCTTGTACCGTGAAATTACCTGCAAGCTGCTGAGACTACTTCCGGATAAGCACATGGTCAAAATGATTATGGAGCTTGTCCGAAATCGAAGTTTCACCCTTACCACCGGTGACAGCAAGCAAAGCAGGCTATGCCGTCTTAAAAACGGCGTTCCTCAGGGATCGGTCTTGGCTCCCCTCCTATTTAACATCTATACGTACGATCTTCCCTCGATGATTTCCCGAAAGTTTGCTTATGCTGATGATTTAGCATTGTTGCATTCTTCTGGAAACTGGAATGACTTGGAGGGGATTTTAAGCCAAGATATGTCTACACTTTCAGCGTATCTCCAGACTTCGAGGTTGTAGCTCAGTCACACGAAGACGGTGACGGCAGCCTTTCACTTAAATAACCGAGAGGCCAAACGTGAGCTAAAGGTCTACAAAAATGGTAGACTTTTACCGTTCTGTCGAATCCCTACTTATCTTGGGGTAAAACTGTACAGATCGCTCACGTTTCGTCACCATTTAGTGGCATTGCGCAAAAAACTATCCTCGCGCGTCACACTGTTGAGGCGACTCGTGGGCTCGGAATGGGGTGCTGGTGCTAAAACACTACGCATAGCCACCTTATCTCTAGTCTACTCAACAGCTAAGTACTGTGCGCCAGTCTGGTGTTGCAGTGCTCACACTCGCCTCATCGAAATGTCTTGAATGACGCCTTGCGCATAGTTACTGGATGCCTGCGTCCCACTCCAACGGACCACCTACCTATACTCTCAGGCATCCAGCCAGCTGAGCTTTGCCGACTGGGAGCGACACTCTCCTTGGCTTACCGTGGATTTCTGGACCCCGATCATATCTTGTATGGTCTTTTAAGTAGGTCCTCAGATACTCGCCAAGTGAGACTAAGATCCAGACGCTCGTTTGTGCTAGGCGCGCGGAATCTTTTGAACAACCTTGCCAGACTTGGCATCTGCAATTCTGAATGGACAAATCACAAATGGAAAACGGAGTACTGTGAAAATGGTTCCAGGCTCCGTGCTTTTGTGCCCCGGACCGGTACCAGGCTTGTTGGGATGGGCTTACCCCGAGCAGCTTGGGTTAGGCTCAACCGCCTGCGGACTGGTGTTGGGCGATTCCATTCGTCCATGCACAAATGGGGTCTCGCTCCTTCACCGAATTGCGAGTGCAGCGCCTCTGAGCAAACCGCAGACCATGTACTAACAGCGTGCTCTATACATCGGGCACCACATGGAGCACGAGGTCTGACGGTTTTGAATGACGAAACTCGATGCTGGCTTAATAACACCACTGCCAGCATCTGACCCAGGCAGTGCAGCAGTCTGGGGTAGAAAAAAGAATAAACCCTCGACCCCAGTCCTGTTTGTGTCTGACCTGGAGTGGATGCCCTTCAAACGATGACGACGACGAATAAAAAGTAAAGCTAATGCAATTACGAAATCTCTCTAATAAACTACGTTTCACAATATATTGGCTTTACTTTTCATTCTAAAAAAACAATAAAATTCGTCATATGGTTGAAAAATGTTTGTACAAAGAGACCGCAACCTGATCACGTAATTAAAAATCTTGACTTCAAAACAAAAATTAAATTTGCTTATTTTGGTTATTTGCTGGCACAAGCCATTATTATTTTTTAAACATTTATTAAAAAACAAAATCTAAAAAGTTTAAAGCCAAACAAACGTAAAATATTTCGCCAAGGCATTTTCTTACCAAATTGTTTAATGTAGTTTTATTAGGCACCGACAATAACGTCGGGTAAAATGTTGTTCGCGTGCCGTCATTTATGGTTGTCACAACACAAAAATTCATTTTCATATTTGTTTATTTCACTTTCATACTTATCTTCCTGACTCGCAGGAAAGCGTCCTAAGCACCTTATATAGGGCGAGCAATTACCCGACTTGCTTCCGGAGATCCCAAGATATTTTTGTCCGATTGAATTTTTTATTTTTCTTATTTTGGATTTTTTAGTTTTATAAAAATATGATTGAAATTAAAAACTGCTTGTTTGTCGTCGTCATCGTTTGGAAGGGTGTCTTCTCCAGGTCAGATACAAACAGGATTGGGGCCAAGGGTTTATTCTTTTACTACCTTACGCTGTTGTGCTGCCCGGATCAGATGCTGGCAGTGATGTTGTTAAACAAAAGGATATCTACCCATTCCAATATTCAGCGAGAGTCTGGCGATTGGCAAACATCCTTTTTAGGATAGGACAATGTCTGGAAAAAACTGTTCTTTTCAGGGCACATTGCCAAAAAGTTCCGAAGACCCACTATTCTTCAGCTCAACATCGAAGACCTCACTACAAGCAAGATGAACTGCTTGTAAGACCGCCAAGCAAGAAAAAGTGCTTTACAGTATCTTTCCAAAAACACAACAGAATGGCGTGAGTAGGTTTTGAACGAGAGCATGTTGTTCACAATCACGACTCTTTTAACCTTTGTTTCACGCTGCCGACAATATCTAATATAAAGCATTATTAATATCTTTTGGGCTAATGTTCCTAGTAATTTTTTAAAACAAATATTTGAATTATGTCTGATGTTGGAGTTTATAACTTCAGATTTATTCTTATGTTCAAATACTCATCACCTTTTGTATGCAATCTATTCACAAAAATAAACAAAATGATATTTATAAAAATTGCATCCTTGCTACTTAGTTTGTAATGAGGTTAAAATACGTACATCAGTGGTTTTCAAACTTTTTAGCAAGTGAACCGCTTTGCTTCTTTGAAATAATGGCTGAACCAGATTAACTTTTAAAACAAGTAAAATTTGAAAAATATAGTGCAAAACTTTAACAAATAAAATATCAACAATGAATTGTCACTAAAGTCGGAAATATTTCAACTAATCACATTGATAAGGCCCCCAGTCTAAAAATTATTGGAATAGAGAAAACTTTTTGAAATTAAGAACTTAGGGCCAGCAAACTAGTTACATTTCGGTACAACATAAGACTTAAAACACTTGAGAACTTGATTTGATTGAGTGGATAGTATCATCTTTTTGATTTATTTAATAACTCTTCGTTTCTATTCAATAAATGAATAAATTGATAGCGACAGTGATCAACATAATAATCTCGGTTCAACATTTTCCAGTTGTGTCCCTGGAAAATGCACTCAATATACTTTTCTCTGTTTGGCGATCTTAGCGAACTGCTTTAAATAATAATCATATCACTGAACAAATACTAAAAAAAAACTACAAAAAATCGACAAAAATTATTTGATAGAGAGTTGGTAAATCATTAATTTTATTTGTAAAAATCAACTATGTTCTTGTTATACCTCGACAAAATTGAAACAAGAATAACTTTGGTTTTCCTTCCAGTGAATTATGGCGATCAGTTGTTGCAAATTTATCCACAATATCGCGGACTTTAACGCTTTCGTTTTTTGCATCCACAAAGAAATCGATTCCATTCTCTGTATTTAGAAAAACAAAAACGTTTGTTTAATTATAGGCATTTTAAGATGGTGTCAGTATGGGTTCTCCACTGGCTCCGACTTTAGCCAATTTTTTTCTTGCCCACATAGAAAATAAGCTATTAGGGAAACAATTAGACTTTCATCCAAAATTGTATTCTAGATACGTTGATGACATATTTGCTGTATTTGATAATTCTGATCACTGCACTAAATTTCTCGATTTGCTTAATTCTCAACATAATAATATTAAATTCACAGTGGAGCTCCCTTCTGACACCATACCATTTCTTGACGTTGAAATTAGGCTCAATGAAACAGGGATTGATACTTGGGTATACAGAAAACCCACAAACACCAATCTAATTTTGAATTTTAACGCGCTGTGTCCCACTAAATGGAAGTCTGGATTAATTCTATGTTTTTTAAATCGAGCCAAGCGTATTTGTTCCTCCGATTTTTTGTTTGATAAAGAAGTTAGTATGTTAAAAAAGATGTTTTTGAATAATGGTTATCCTTCATCGTTTTTTGATAAAATTCTTGCGAGCTTTCAATCTTCTAACAAATTTTCTCAAAACATTAGCTTTGAAAATAGTTTTTGTATTCCGTATTTGGGTAAGGAATCACATCACTTTGCAAATCGTCTTTCTGCATTAATAAAAAACAAGTACAACTTAAAAATATCTCCTATCTATAAAACTTTTAAAGTGGTCAATTATTTTCAGTTAAAATCCAAAACTCCTGTGGCTCTTTGTTCAAATGTTGTCTATAAATTTTCGTGTTCGTGCGATACGAACAAGACATACATCGGTATGTCGTCCAGACATTTGATCACTAGAGTTCGGGAGCATCTGAATTTCAAAAGTCTACAGGATAGTGCAGTTAAAGATCATATTTTGTCGTGTGAAAAGTGTTCTAATAATCAGTCTGATGAAAACAATTTTGTAATAATACGTAAATGCAAATCAGAATTTTGTTCTAAGATTCATGAAGCTCTACTCATAAAAAAGTTAAGTCCAAAATTAAATAGACAAATGTTCGCAAACGGAGCTTCATATTTATTGAATATATTTTGATTGTAATATTTTTTCTTTTTTTCTTCAATGACATCATAATCTGAAATTTAATTTGTATCAATTTAGTTTCTCTCTCGTTTTGATTTAAAATTTAGCCTGTTAGTCAAAAGTACAACCTTTTTTAAAAAAAAATATACATTGTTTTTTGCTGTTGTTAATTTTTAATTTTTTTATGTGTGTGTGTAAATTTAAAGTTAATTAATATTACTAATTGTAGAAACCTGATGAGGGCTGAAGTAAGCCGAAAACGTTCGTTTTTTTTTTAAATAATAATTTTTAATGTTTATTTAATAAATGCTGAAAATTCTGAATCCATTATAGTCCATAAATGCTGAATCCATTATGGCTGCTATTTTCAATTGTTGTCTGGTTGAAAAAAACAACCTCTTTGCCGAAACTTTATTTTAAGATTTGTTTTGCATTTCACTTTGCATTTACTGAAACAACTTTATTAAAATGTAATGACGTGATTGTTAATTAGCATAGTCTTTTATAAGAGGCAAAGAAGGGCATTTACCTCATCCTAAAAATTAAAAAAATTTGGATTGTAGTTATAATAAATGTATTATTGAAATTTTATATATTAAAAAAAAATTACTAAGAAAGCCGTAATATGTTGAAAGACAAATTTAATATTAACAGTTCAATCAGTCAAAGAAGATTTTTACATGTAGAACAAAATTTTAATTCGCCAGTAACTTTATGCAAAATTACCAATAATTTTGTTCATTTGTTTGCTTTTTTGGTTATTCACTTTGCCACAGCTTTGCCACCAAAAAGTTAATTTTGGATTTTTGTAATATTTACTGTTAAATATTTTGCAAAGATTGGGTGTAGTTCCTTCCTCCAAACCGCAGTAGTATAACTGCAATAGTTTGCGCGATATTTGCTGATATACATTGGCAGAACGACGTGATTGTACATAGGAATCATGTATGCAGAACGATAGAAATTTATTCCAGATTAAGAAATGCTATTCAGTAGTTACGATTTACCCGAAGGTTAGCCACGCTATTTATTTTCTTTCAGTATAAACTTTTGCAGTTATAGAACGCTTTACAGTCATGAGCAAAAGTTAAGACCAAACACCAAAAATAGCCAAATGTGAGCATGGCATCAGATTGTATCAAATAGTTGTCCTGATTGCATCATATCAACTGTTTTGATTTTGTTTGTTCTTTTGAAAAGTTTATTAGCTGCTGTCAACACCTCGTTCTGATATGCGATGATATTGGCCTTTATGTGAAAATTTGAGCTTGGTCTTAAACTTTTATTAATGACTGTAAAGCGTACGACAATTACAAGGGTTTATATTGAAAGATATTGAAAGACAATAAATGGCGTGTCGTAACCCACAATATTTGCTAAGCAAGACCCCGATTGTAAAGTCTTCTTTAACTTATGTGATTTATACTTATGTTTGTATTGTTTTTGTTTAGAATAGTTTCTTTACGTACATAAAGTTATAATTTGGTTCTTTATGCAATAAATCTAAATACACTATCGAAAAATACAAAAATTATTATCGAAAGGCGAATTATTTAATTTATAGTACTGTTAGGCTTTTACGTTTTTTTTTTGTTATTTAATTGTTTACTGAAAGCAAAAAACTTAGCTACTTTGTCCCCCATGAGATCCAATAAAAAGCAAAACCATCGGAGCGTCTGCAACATTTTCTGGTTTCAAAAACTCGTCAATATCATTCATTATGACCTTTGATAAAAAAAAACTTTTTTAATTTTGATTTTTAATTTATCAAATGTTTGAAAAAGTTTAAAGTATAGAGTATATATAATATAGAGTAAAGCTGATATAACTGGTATAAAATATAGAGTATAAAATATATAGTATGATTGGTGAAGAGAATATTAAAAAACATTAAATAATGTTTTTGGATAAAAAATGAGAAAATGTTTATTGCATTAACATTTAACGCCCAAAAATGGCAAGTTAATTGACAAGCTTTAATGTGGTTTATTTATAAATTTAAAATTATAAAGTGTTGGGCGGTGAGATTGAATCTATAATTTCATGTATTTGTTATTGATACCAGTAATTTAAGTTAATAAATTGGGAAAAAGTTGTAGCCTTATGGTGGCAACGCTTAAGAAGTTTCTAAAGATATTAATCTAAATCCCTATTGTATAATGCTTATCGATTAACAAAAAAAAAATGAATATGAAACAGAACTTTTTTTGTCAAATTCTTGAAACTATAAAATATTAATTTAAATATAACTGCAAAACTGTCGATGCAAATTAATTGCAAATCACGATAATGAAATTACTTGTTTGCTATTTATAATTTTTTTAAAAACTTTTACATTAAAAAAAGTTAAATTGACAAACCAAAGTCGATATTTAACAATACTTAATTTTATACAATTTTTTCAATGAAAACGAAAGCAATCTTCATAAAGTTTATTTACTTCCTTCGTTTGATTATTTTCTCGAATCATAACCTGAAAGCCGAGAAACTCAAGTGAATCCTTGAGATTTGGAGTATCATGCTTTGCACTATCTCTTTTCTCATTAAAGTTTTTTTCATATTCAAGTATATTGAAAATAAGAGCTTTGCTTTTTCCCCAATCACGAATATCATAAACCTATAAAAAAATATTGATCATTATCAACTCTATTCAAGATATTCATAATTTACAAATGTCCGAGTAAAATTAAGAACAATACTCTTTGCAATAATTCGGTTCTTTTTTCATCAAAGCACTTTTTTCTGAAGCAATTGCGCAATATAATCTTAACATAATGTCTATTCAAACCAGGAACGTGCCAACTTTTAAACCAAGGCCTATATTGTCTTATCAAAAATGTTTGCGGGCAAAGTAAATGAAACATCACGGCCGAATTTAATAATAAAGAGTTTTTTTGGTCTTCACTTTGCATCAAAGAAATATTAGAAATACTATTACCCTATTTAGCTTACTTCATTTTGTAAAATACCGCGCTGGTCAAATGTGGCCAGTATTACATAACAAAGCATGATCAATTGTATGTATTACAAAACACGTTTGAATAAGTTGTAACAATTGCTCGTTTTTTTTACAATTTTTTAGCTTACGTTTGCATCTTTCAAACTAGCAGCGTTGGCGCCTTCAGAGACTTTTTTTGCTTTTTTAATAAGATTCTTAATGTTGATTTCTTTCCCGCCAAACCCAAGAAAATCGAAATCTAAATCTAAAATAGTAAAATAATATTATCAGTGAATAAAGCATGAAAGAACATTTATATACTATGTCTGTATCTTGTCTAATTTGTGATTCAACCAAGAAAATTTATAAAAAATAAAAATTATTAGATTGTTTTTTTAGCAAAAATACTTTTAATACAGGTTTGGTTGTATTAAAAGTACTTTATCTGAGAAAAAATATCTTTAATATACAGCCAATGGAAATTGTTTTGTGAAATTTCTCAACTTTTGACATGTTGCTGTTTTGTTGCCTTCAAAGTAATCAAGCCCGGCAAGTTTATAAAAGTAATAAAACATGCTACATGTAAAATATCAGAAGTTATAAAATTTTTCTAACTAATTTTAGGCGGCTTTAGACTTTAATTTTACTTTTTTTAAAAAATTTTAAAACTTTGAATTATATTAGGTGAAACTTTTTGAGATTTTTTTCAAATTAGTCTATCTATATTTTACATGTATTATAGTTTAGCTAGAAAAATTGAGTGGCTTTACTTGAAAATACAAAAAATATGTTTCCAGTTTTGAAAAAAACGTTTTTTAATAAAATCTTATACTATATTTGTTATCAAAAATGTTTGTTTTGGTTCGTTCCTAAGCAAAATAAATGATTAGAATTTTAAAAGTTTGTTAATTGTAAATCGGTTTTTAACATCAACACTAGTTTTAAAAACAAGCAATGATTTCTGCATATCCTGTGCTTCATTAAAGTTTCTACGGCGTACTTTCTTTCACAAAAACATTTAATGCTTGTTAAATATTTATGTGAGTTTTGCACATTTTCTACTTTAGATTTCATGCAATTGAAAAAAAAGAACTTACTTCTTACATTCACCATTTGGTTATGAAAACCGACTTGACGAACTTTATTTGAGTGAATGTATTATAAAACAACATTTATATACTATTCTGTTGCTTGTGCAATTCATGTTGCAACTTGAAAGATTTGTAAAAGATAGAAATTATTAGATTGTTTTTCAAGCAAAAATATCTTAATGCAAGTTTGGTTTTTATAAAAGTATTTTTGCTAAGAAAAAAGACCTTAATCTATCGCCAATGTCTATTGTCTCGTTAAATTTGTCAATTTTTGACACGTTACTTGTTCTTTTTCCTTCAACGTAATCAAGCCCAGAAAGTTTATTACAGTATAATCGCACTTGTGGTATACGTAAGATAATTAATTAAATATAAGTTATAAAAATTTTTGGATTGATATTAAGCTTTATTATTTTAAGTAATTTTTAACTATTGAATTATATTTACTGGTACTTTTTGAGATTTTTTTAAAGTTAATTTTTTATATTTTAGTTTAGTTACAAAAATTAGTGTTTCACTTAAAAATCCCAAACATATGTTTTGAGTTTTGAAAGAGAAATTTTTAAATAAAATTTAAAGCCATTTTTTATCAAAAATATTTGTTTTGTTTTTTTCGAAACAACATATATAATTGGAATTCCAAAGTTTTAATTGTCAATCCATTTTAAGTAATTTTTAAATATTGAATTATATTTGCTGGTACTTTTAGAGATTTTTTTGAAGTTAATTTTTTTATATTCTAGTTTGGTTATAAAAATTAGTGTTTCACTTAAAAATCCCAAAAATATTTTTTGAGTTTTAAAAGAGAAGTTTTTAAATAAAATTTAAAGTTATTTTTTATCAAAAATGTTCGGAAGTACCAACTTCTCTGTATGAGTGCAGTGGGTCTCCAGCAGTAGGATGACGAGTGCCTCAGACTGCATAGCGAGGTGATGAAAAACGTTCATCTTGCTTGCAGTGGGGCCTTCAATATTCAACTGAAGAATAGTGTGTCTTTGGAACTTGTTGGCAATGTGCCCTGAAAAGGGCAGTTTTATCCTGGCATTGCCCCGTCCTGAAAAGGACGTTTGCCGACTAGCAGACCCACACTGAACATCGGAATGGGTGGATACCCTTTCGCTTTGCAAGGTTCGGTTTCGGTCTATCATTTTTAACACCAATGAACAGACTTACTCACGGCCCAGGCTACGAGAAAGTACCTACCATCTGGGCCGTGGTGCTGGTGCTAAAACACTACGCATAGCCACCTTGTCTCTAGTCTACTCAACAGCTAAGTACTGTGCGCCAGTTTCGTGTTGCAGTGCTCATACTCGCCTCATCGACAATGTCTAGCGCATAGTTACTGGCTGCCTTCGTCCCACTCCAACGGACCACCTACCTATACTCTCAGGCATCCAGCCAGCTGAGCTTTGCCGACTGGGAGCGACACTCTCCTTGGCTTACCGTGGATCTCTGGACCTCAATCATACCTTGTATGGTCTTTTAAGTGGGTCCTCAGATACTCGCCAAGTGAGACTAAGATCCAGACGCCTGTTTGTGCCAGGTTCGCAAAATCTTTTGAACAACCTTGCCAGACTTGGCATCCGCAATTCTGAATGGACAAATTACAAATGGAACACGGAGTACTGTGAAAATGGTTCCAGGCTCCGTGCTTTTGTGCCCGGAAACGGTACCAGGCCTGTTGGGAGCAGCTTGGGTTAAGTTCAACCTCCTGGGGACTGGTGTTGGGCGATTCCATTCGTCCATGCACAAATGGGGTCTCGCTCCTTCACCGAATTGCGAGTGTGGCGCCTCTGAGCAAATCGCAGACCATGTACTAACAGCGTGCCCTACACATCGGGCACCTCAAGAAACACGAGGTCTGACGGTTTTGAATGACGAAACTCGATGCTGGCTTAATAACACCACTTCCAACATCTGATTCAGGCAGTGCAGCAGTCTGGGGTAGTAAAAAAAGTAAACCCTCGACCCCAGTCCTATTTGTGTCTGACCTGGAGTGGATACCCATCAAACGACGACAATCAAAAGTGTTTGTTTTTTTTCGAAACAATGTAAATAATTGGAATTCCAAAGTTTTAATTGTCAATCCATTTTTATAACACTTAATTTAAAAGCAAACATTAATACATAGAAAACTGCAAACATTTTTTAGCGTAACATTTTATGTTTGAAAAACGTTTTGGATTATGTTAAATCACGCTCCCAGAATTGCACAACTAAATAATAATACGCCCCATGGGAGTATTTTGAACATAATTTCAGAGTGTGACTTTAAGTGAAAATAAAAAATCGGATCATGTTAAAAAACGCTCTAAGATTTACACAACTAAAAAGTACCCGCCAGTAGCGTATTTTTTAAATGATCTAAATTTTCTGTTACATACTTTTTTCACAAAAATATTTAGTGAAATAATTATGTGCGTTTCGTTCATTTTCTACTTTAGATTTTATGCAATTTACGAAAACAAAACTCACTACTTTCAGATCCAGTTGTGTTATCCAGGTTATTAATACCCACTTGATTCATGTTTTTATTCTCTTCTACTATCATGCGAACTCCTCCTGATGGAATAGCTTCTGATAATTCTGTAAAGCAAACTAAAAGGTAAAAGTGCTTGATTGAATTTTAAGAAGTGGCAATATTATATTACATTTTTTAGTTTCAATATTATTGCAAAATAAATATGGCGATTTTGCTCATTTTTTACTTTAGATTTTATGCAATGCTTGGAAAGGAAACTCACCTTTTGCTTCCACATTTCCCGTAGTCCGTAGATTATGAACACCGGCTTGTTTAATATTTTCATTGTTACGTATCTCCATGTCAACTCCTTTTGATGGAATAACTTTTGAAGTATCTGTAAAGCAAGCTACAATATAAAACAGAAGTTTAAATTCTAAGAAATGCCGATATTTTATTTTTGTCATCGACTAGGAATGCTGCATGTTCAATAAAAAAAATTGAAAATCAATGACATGTTGAATAAATTTTATGACAGTTTTAAATGGACTTGGCATAAGGATTATTTGCCACAAAAACTGTCACATCGATATATTAAAGTAAATTTGAAAAACTCAAGTTTAAACAACTGACAGGTAATCAAAATTACCCGATTTTATTGCTTGGTCTAAGCCATGGATGTCCAACCTGCGGTCCGCGGACCACATTGCGGCCCATTGCTTACTCAATTTTTTTAGTTATATTTTCATAACTGTATAGAATTTGATGTCACTGCTGTCATGTTATTTTTCAAATCACCACTGTCCTAAAACTTCAGCAGATAAGCACATGGTTAGGATGATCGAAAAACTTGTTCGGAACCGAAGTTTTACTCTTACTAACTGCATGGTCTTTTATTTGAGTCCTTAGATGCGTTAGTGTTAAGCGTCTAGACATCCGTTAAAGTTATCAAACAAATTTGCAGAGCTTGTCATCCGCGTGGCCCGGTGGAAGAATTATAGATGGAACACATATTACTGTGAGAGTATAAATAGGCTCCGTACTTTCATTCCATGACCAGTATCAGGCTTGTTGGAATGGGATTGCCTCAAACAACTGAAGTCAACCGCTTGCAGGCCTCGAAGTCAATTGTTGGGGGATTCCGTTTTTTAAAAAATAAACTTTCGGTCCCAATCCTGTTTGTTTTGTACCCGGAGTGCATATCCTTCTGTTACGGCAAGTATCATTTGAGTTTTGAACCCTGGTTTATTTCTGCCTTTAATTTACTTAATTTTTGTTTGACATTTAATTTGATATGCTTCATTATTTCGCGGCAGTCGCTTGCTGATTTTTTGTTGCCTTGAGCTGACCTTTGCTGATTTTTGTTACCTTGAGCTGACTTTTTTCCATAAGTTGAGTGTAAAATTGCGAGGAGTGGTCTCAGTTAGCTGCTTCAGCTTTGAGTAGCGGTGGTAGAGTCACTGTTCGAAATACTGTTCGACGCCGTTGGGAGTGCTGTTGGGGCTTTTGAGCTGTTTATAATACTGTTAGAGATCTTTTCGATATTGCTAGTTTTTGTCGGTCTGCTCCGTGTCAGTCTACAGTTGGTGAGTGTTTTATAAGTCTTTCTTTTGCATTGTTTGTTAGTGTTTACGTTTATTTATAGAAAACCGTTCGTCCATCTTATTTTGTCCGTCCATTTTATTTTCGTTCGTTTTATTTCGCATCGTTTTTATATCTTGTTAATACAAATTTAAATTGAATCAAAACAAGGACGCGTAAATTTCCGGAGACAGCCACACGGAGTTTCAGACCGCGAGGAACTTCCTGTAACACCTTCCATTGTTTAGCAATGGCAACTTAAATAAGGTCTCATGCATGTGAACTCTTAAACAATTGATTTTTTACTTTAGTGAAGCAATTTTATGAGCTGTCAAGATGCGATTTTTGATAGAGGGCGTGCCAATTTTGTCGTCTGCAAAAAACTTTCTGAATTAAGTTCCAATTTATTTAAATGCCTTCTCAACGATTATTCCTCCCTACAGATTACAAATTCTTGCTTAGTTCTTGCTTAGGGGCCAAGTGGCTCACTTTAAGAACATTAAGCTACATATAGTTGATTTCAGTTGCTAATCAAGAGTCTTCGATAAGGCAGTCAAAGCTGAATATTTTAAAAACAAACTATCATGCAATTACAATAGAATTTATTAAAAACCCCAACAAAAAGTGCAATTTCCAGGGGTAACTCAAGAAAACTCTTATTGATATTTAACTGTTGCCTTTACAATTAGGCAAAAAAATTTTGTGCAACTGCTTTACTTTTTAATGTAATTTTGTAAAAGTTATCGGTCCATGACCATGACTACTTACTGTAATCGTGTTTTTTGACAATAAATCTGCGAACGCCACTGGTCGCACTATTGTATGGTAACGATTAGTTCTCAGTATGTTATAATGTCAATGTTGTGTTTGCCATGCTTGAGTCAGCGGAAATTGGCATGCTTGTAGCCAGTACAGTTCTTCGTTCAAGTCTTCTATTCTACATTGCAGTAATATATTGGGTATTATTTGATATAATTTTATTCATTTCATTACTGATCTAGGGATCATACAACTACAATATTAGGTTTTACTGGAAAGGAAAGTGTTTTTTAGGCTTGTACGGTACATTTATATTTTCTGTATTGTATAAAATGATGCAATAGATGAAATTCTATATTAGCAAAACAAGAAAAAGAATAAAAAAATTAAACTATTAAATCTGAATCATCTGTGCCATAAAAATAGTAAGCACTATTTCTATTTTTGCTGTGAGTGGCATAAAATAGGTAAAAAACGTTTTGATCTGCTGGGCATAATCAGTAGGGCAAGTTTTTGCAACTTTTGCAACTTTTTTTTACAGCTTCCAACAGCTTCCTAAATACTCAGACCTTATGTAGTACAATGTTTTAAGCTGTTTTTAGGAATTTTAGATTGCAACTTTTTGCAACTTTTTTATTTTTTACACCCAACTTTTTAGTGCAACTTTTATCAAGTATGGCGCAGAATGTAATTAAAATACATGAATTAAAATACATTCTATAAATACATGAATTAAAATACATTCTATAAAACTATTTCAATACAATTCTATTCTCTTTGATTTGCATAACAAAGAGCTATGTGATGGATTACCTGCGTCTCAATGTTATCTATGATGCAACGGTTGGTATACAAGCTAAAAGTTCTACAACCCTAGCCAAGTACGACAGTTCCTGAACTCAATTAAAAGTCGAAGTATGACTTGGCTTTTGGCAAAGCCCGCACAAACGGAAATAGATTGTGTCTAGTATTTTGAAGTCAAGTTTTGTTGAGATAGCTTAGTTAGTTAAACTGTGTGCTTATAATAGTGCATTAGTTATTTTGCAAGTAAGAAACGATAACCTTGATATGATTAATATGACAGCCTATGAAATAGCGCAGTCAGTAAAATCGACCTCAAGCTACCAGTACCTTTAAGTAAAGTTGCTCTGCGAGTTGTTGGTAATAAACAGAGAATAACTTTTTGGTATTTAGATATAATATATATTGTTTAAAAGAACTAGTGTTGTATCAATATCATGTAAAAGAATTTGTAAAAATTTATACAAGAATCCAAAAAAAAGCGCAATGGTCACTTTCCAAGGTGTGAGCCTATGAAGTACACTACCCTATGGAATTCATGGCCACTGTTCGTGAAGAACTGTTCTGTACACCAGTGTTCTTTAAACTTTTTTCATCGAGACCCATTTTGCAAAGGCAAATTTTTTCGCGACCCCTAAAAAAGGATCTTCATCTACAATCCATTTCTGATTCTGCTATTTTTTCCCCAACATGAAGATGTTCTCTAAAAAAAAAAGTCTTCACCTAGAATCGATCTCTGATTCCACTATTTTTCCCCAAAGATCAATGTGTTTTCTAAAAAAAAAAAAAAAGTCTTCACTTCGATTTCATCTCTGATTTCCCTATTTTTCTCCCAAAATCAAGGTGTTCTCTAAAAAAAAAAAAAAAAGGTTTTCACTTCGATTTCATCTCTGATTTCCTTATTTTATTCCCAAAATCAAGAGGTTCTCTAAAAAAAAAAGGTCTTCACTTCAATTTGCTGTTGTATTTCGCTATTTTTCTCCCAAAATCATGGTGATCTCCAAAAATTAAAATCTAAAATCCCGCGACCCCTATTGAGCCCTTTCGCGACCCCCAGTTTGAAGAGTCCTGCTGTACACTATGCTCTACAATTGTGTCGCATGACAGAAAATTTTCAGTAAACAAACATTGTCAGAGTACAAAGCTTCACAAAGCCTGTTGTCAACACCGCAGCAACGACAGCAGCCGTTAAGCACACCAACAGCTAGTTTCGACTGGAATGATTATGTTGGAAAAGTGACAGCTGCTTTCCTTTCAGCAGATATTCCCCTGTACAAACTTAACAATTCTGACCTGCAGGCCCTTTTTAAATATGTTGGTCAAAAAGCTCCATCCGAGTCAGCATGCCAAAAGCAAATTGATAATATGGGGAAACGTGAAGTTAATCAAATTTGCAATATTCTCTCAGATAAGGTCATTTGCATGGTCATTGATGAATCTAATATTTTAGGGTCCAAATATGTAAACACCCTAGTCGGAGTCGTGGAACAGCAGAAACAACTTACCTGTTGCATTGCAAGATTCTTGATGCTTTACCAAATCAACAAACTGTTATACATGCCGTAAATGATGCAGTTCGCACCCATCAAACAGAAAGATTCAATTTTGTTTTATTGCTCACAGATGCTGCCAGATGCATGACAGCAGCAGGTCGTATAGTTAAACAAACATATCCGAGGCTCTTAAACATTACCAGCGTGGATTATGGTTTACGTAATGCAGCTAAACGAATCCATGCTAACTATGAGGATGTTGACAAGCTAATTGCTGCAGTAAAAGCTTCAATGTTGAAAAATAAAGATTGAAGAGCAAAGTTTTCAACAATCAATAGTCCCCCACAACCCGTAGTGACCAGATGGGGAAGTTGGTTGAAGACAGCAAAATAGTATTCCAAAAACTTTCCGCAAATTTGTGAGATTGTTAATGCTTTCGAAGGTACAGGGCAGATAGTGGTGAAAGCGAAGGAAGCAGTCGCGGCTAAAAGCCTTCCTAGAAGCCTAAGTGAAATTTATCAATATTATACTAAACTTGTTGATGAAATACAAAGAGCAGAGAGTATAAAATGTTGCTCAAGCCTATGAAAAAGGTTTCACATTTAAGTTTGGCAGCAATCCAGCTGAAATAAAATTGTATTTGGCTCACTGATTTGAACTGAATAATGACCTGAAAGCAATTGTAGAAATGACCCGTCCAAACATCAATCCAGAACTGTATGCCAAATTGTTAAATTGCCAAGCAACTTTATGCACTGTGGAGCGAAGTTTTAGCATGCTAGGCAAATTGTTGGCAAAAGATCGCCACTTCTCCCTAAATAATGTCTGCAAATATTTAGCATTATACGTAAATAAATCGCTTGAATAAATCATTGTCTTTTAAAATGCTTGTGCATAAATGCAACTTTTTGCAACTTTCGTTAAAAATAAATGCAATTTTTTCAAATTTTTAGTGCAACAAAAACTTGCCCTAATAATTAGGTTTCTTATTGTTACACTTCATTCCTAACAATTTTAATGATGATTATGTAGTTTATTCCCGTTAAAAGTAATCTAAAGTTTTATTATGAATTAATAATCGCGTCGCCGTGAATTGCTAATCTTCTATTGCATAGTATAATGCTTCGATTCGTTTGATTTATTTCATATATCCTTTTTCTCTTTTCGCCGACAGTGATGACCTAATATGTTTTTATCCTAGCTTTGATAGCTCGCTACTTGTAGAATCTTCGCGTATATGCTCCTTGGTTCGAGAAAAGGCATAAAGGCGATGCGTAGCGAGATGATATTATTAGGTAATTTGAGACGACTCGAGAGACGGTTCGAATGAAAGTGATTTTGGGTACAGGAGGTGGCCCGTTAGATTTTGTATCGTTTGACGATTGTGGAATTTATTTTGCTCCAATGTTTGAGAGTTGTGTTCTACAGAGGTAGAATTATTTTTGTTGATCAAGTCATAGTGTTGATTTCGCTTTGCAGTTTGGCAAAGCGTGGAATAGAAATTTCGTCGGTCGTGATTTTTGAAATACATTCGTTCTTATTAGAGACAGTGGTCTCTGTTTGTTTGTGAAGAAGAGTCTTCAACGAACCAATCCAAGCTTTCATTTAAATCAACTGTATAAAGGCTTTAGGCTCATAGCAAGACTACATCTTGAGTCGGAATAAACTAAAATTAGACACAGCTTTGTTTCAGCGCAGGTATTCGGGTTACCTATCTCAACTGGTCCTTTAGGATTCCCGATCGACTTAAAAACCCTTGAAGTGTTCCACAGATAAAAAATTTGGGAAACGCTGCTCTAAGCTGTTTTGTGTACAAAAATTCATCTATCTATTTAGTCATTATTAATGTATCATAGACTCGACGCTTTTCTTTGTATGATCAGATATTCTTACCTTTATCTGTCGGAATGAGTCGTACTTCAGTTTGTTCAGTAACATTTTCCAAATCATCATCAGCAAAAATACCGATCCACTTATTACGCTTCGGATAATGATATTCTAATCGATGATCAATAAGAGAAACGCCGGACTTTTTTTCAACTTCACTTTTAAGACTGTTGAAATCGTTGCATTTCACGTTAAAATCTTTTCCACCATATTCGAAAATGATATCATATTTTGACATATTTATAATATAACCTTTATCTTGGCACACAAACATAGTTAGCTTTTTATTTTAAATCATATTCATTTACGTCCATATTGATTACGATAAAGTGTAGCTCAAAAATCGTAGCTTATCGTTCATCGTTGTTTCAGCAATTACAACGTGTCGGTAATTGAAATCTATCTTTTTTTAAAGTAAAAAAACTATTTCTTACCAACTAAATGAAATTATTTATTCAGTTTTGGGACAGGTGGCGCTATAGTGTACCATCTGTACAATCCTTTGGCATGCCCGACCATGATTTCGAGCTTCAACCTCTCATCAGGGACAGTCCGCTTACCCAGACTCGAAACCATGGTCGGGCAGTGAGCTCGGGTTTGGCGTGCGCGATGCACAATGTCACAGATGATACTCTATAGCGCCATCTGTCCCAAAATTCGATATATTTTTAGCATCTGGTCATCGGCGTGCCTGATGCACAATGCTGTTTCTAACAGTTGGTAGAAACTACAAATTTTAGAAATTATTTAAAAGAATGTTATACTACAATGTAAACAAGATCATCTGGCGATTTTTGTTGCGACTACAAAGTCGACATGGTATAAGTTTATGTCTCACTTTCTAAATTAACTACTTCAATTTACCAGATAAATTATTCACTTTAAACGTGAACATTGATATTGACTCGACAATTTCATTTATGTCTCAAGAATTTACAAGTTTGATCTTCCTGAAGTAAAGTGTCTTTCCCAAAGACACATCAAATTGTTTTGGCTTTTTTATGCAACCCTTTTGCTGCGTAATTAAAACTCTTAGTAGTGTTATATAAAAAAAATTGCAATTTGTGGTGCAAAAAATAAAATTTTCAGAAACAATTCAATTTAACTGCATTTCTACTTTTCCAATAGTTTTGTAACCAAAAAGAAAAGCTTAAATTTTAAGAATATTTAGTAACTACTTTTATAAGTTTTATTGAACCAAAATTTTACTGACACTTTTTAAGTAGTACACAAGGATTTCTTAAAGTTTAAGAAAGAAGCAATAAAATTATGGAAACAAAGTCTAACGGAAAAGTTTCCTTTTTGGATAAAGCAAAAAAAGGCATGTTTACTATTTATATTAAGTTGCAATTTAAAAAGTTTTTGATGTTTGCACAACACGAACGGAAATTAAAAAGAAGAACCTTCAAGGTTAATTTTCTTTATACTGGTTGTAATTAGGAAACTGATTGGCGAGAAAGTTTCTAGTTTCATTTATGCCATTCTCACTATCTGGAAAGCAAAAAAAATTATGATCATAATAAATTAAGGATCATGCTAAAACTACGCACGGAGAAATACACAACTAAAACATACGCCCCTAGCGCCGTATTTTAACATGATCCGAATAAACACATTAGGTTTCTATATTTTTGGAAGGATCACAGTACTAACTTTATTTAGTCTTTACTTTTTAGTTTTGCGTATTACGAAAAAAAGTATATTCGTTCTTATTTAAAAGCATAGGAACATCACTTGAAGTAGTAAGCACCTTGTAATTATTATTCAACTAATTATAAAAAAAAATCTTATATGATTTTTGAAACGCGATAATAGAACTAAATGATAGAATAATATTTTTAAATCAATTTTTCTTAAAATCAAAAATTTTTTAGATTTTCTGAGTTCTTTAATAATCCGATTAATTTTAGACTAGATAATAATCTGGTAATTCTTGACTTTTTCAAGGCATTCTTAATTTTTATTCAAAAATTTCAATTTCCTATAGTATCACATAACATAATCACAGGCAGAAAAATATCTCTTGACAACATGAAACTGAATTGAAAACGTAAAAAGGTTGTAAACGTAAAAAACGTAAACTGTAAAAAACGTAAAGACTGAAAACGTAAAAAGGTTTTTAATTCAAATTGGTAGCTGATTATATAGAACAGTGCATACAATATAAGACTAAATACTGATTACTTAAGCGGAAAAGTTGGTTTACATTAGACTAGATATTTACAGTATACTACATTAAGCTTCGTTATACTTCCGTCAGCGACAGGCCACACGCTTCATGTTGAGAATCACTGTTATAAAGGAATAAAGTATACGCTGAGCTTTAAACAAACAAGATACAAAAAGAATCACTTATACTTTATTACAATCAAATGTGGGCGGTAATTATTAATATAACAACTAATCACTAAGAAGTAACTCTTAAGACGAGTAGTTACTTTTCAGTAACTGTAACTGTAACTTTGTTACTTTTGCAAAAATTGCAACTGGTCCTACTATTTTGACCTGTTAAAAGTTACTAGTTACAGATACTTTTTAAGTTGAAAAATGTTTTTGGTCAACACAACCAAACACCTGTTTTCAAAACTGTATTACGTGACATACTGTTTAGTAAAATGTAAATGCTTTGAAATGCTGGTATTTTAAAAGAAAACTAAATATCACTGATGCCACGCCAAATGTTTTTGGACAAAATCTTGTGATTTTGTGTGTTTTTCTTGATTTTAGCTGAAAGCTTGCGTTTTTTTTAACAAAACAATGTTTTAGTTCAAAGTTTCTCAAACTTTTATTCACGAAATTCTTAGTCTTATCATTTTGATTACCGGAAAACTTAGTCGAAAAAATTTCTGATTACAAATTTGTCAAGAATATAATTGAACTCCAACTTTGCCAATTAAATAATTAAACTTCATTAACTTATTGTCAGAGCATAACGTAACATTTGAATGAGAATTTGAATATTTTAAAAAATAGTAAAAACTATTTTTTTCGTGTAGCAAAATGAATTGTCCAAATAACGTAGTGTGGCAAATAGTGTAGCAAAATGTAGTAAAATGAGTAGTCCAAATAACAATATTCATACAAAAAAGGTCAGCGTTCGGGCTTTAGGCAAAGGGACCCGTTCAAAAAGTAAGCTACATTCTTCCCCTACAAGCTGACCGTCACTGGAAACCCACCAATGCATTCGCTACGCGTTTGTTGGGGAAAATGGGGGCAGCGCACGGTATCTGTACTCGAGTTGGTTCCAAACATCGGGATCTTCGCATGAGCAACTGGAATATCACTTCACTTAAAGGAAAAGAACAGAAACTGGTTTGGGAGGTAGAGCAGTATCATCGTGATATTGTTGGAGCTTCCTCTACCGAGTGTCGTGGCTCTGATACCGTTGAGTTGAATGAAGGCTGGAAGCTTTCCTACTCAGGTGTAGATATAACCATGTCTACTCAGGTTGGGGTAGGCATTTTTGTAAGCCCTCGCCTGGCGCATTATGTCACTGATTGGATCCCACTCGGAGAAAGGGTTTGTCTCTTTAAACTTAGGCTACATGAGCGGTCCCTGTGTATTTTGTAGGTGTACGCACCAAACGCTAAAGCACAGTACCACCCTTTCTTAGATGAAGTGGGTGTTGCTTTACAGAAAGTAACATCTGATTGTTCTACCGGATGATTTCCATGCACATTTGGGTACTGAAAACAAAGACATAGTCAATTGTCCTACCGGATGATTTCCATGCACATGTGGGTACTGACGACAAGACATGGAAGTGTGTTATCGGAAGACAAGGAGGCTCCAAAATTAACAGAAACGGAAACTATTTGCTACAGTTCTGTGCCACCAATGAACTGTGCATAATGAATGCTTTTTTTTGACAAAATCAGACTCACAAGTACACCTGGTACAGAGATTTGGTGGGACAAAGTTCTATCATTGGTTTCTGTATTGTCTCAGCGGACGTGTTTTCTTCTGTGGTCGATGTTCGTGTTAAAAGAGGAGCTAAACTGCTACCAACCTTCACCTAGGCGTCTGCATTTTAAGAGGCCTGAACCATTCAAAAACAAGGAAACAATTCAGAGCACAAAAAGCGTACAGAATAAAGTGGGAGTTACTAGCCGACAAAAAGGTGAGACACATTTTTGCAAGCAAAGTTGCTTCCCTATTCAAAGAACTCCCTTACTATGCTGAAGACGTTGAGACTGAGTGGGATTTGTTTAAATCAGCAATCATTACATCTGCAGCTGCTAGTTGTGGTTGCAAATGTGTTGGAGTTCAAATGGGTAGTGAAAAAAAACTGCTTGGTGGAACCAAGAAGTTAAAGAAATTATTCGTGCAGATATAACTGCGTTTAGAGCTTGGTTAACAAAGAAGTCATCTGTGCAGCTTCGATTGCGGCACGCCACAGCACGTAAGACTGCCGCCACTATTGCCAAACAATCTAAAAATAAGTCATGGAAAGAATTTGGACAAAAGTTTTATACAAACTACAGATCAGCAAACAAAGTATTTTGGGAAACCATACGTTGTTTGCGCGGCAAACGAATACCAGTTGCCACCTTCATCGAGTATACGTATTAATATTGTAATTCTGAAGCATTAAAAGGGCATCCCAAATTGTTGGAGAGAATACATTTGTCAGCTCTTACATCCAGTAACAGTCAAACATTTGAAAATATCCGAGGAACAAATTGGTGGAAAAATTCATCTAACTGAAGCAGAGGTGAGCACAGCAATCAAATCTTTGAAAGCTGGCAAGAAACCTGGTGAAGATGATATTCAACCAGATATATTAAAGGCCATAAACAATTTGGAGTTCGTTGGCTGACACGTGTGTCCCAAGTAGCTTGAAAAACCTCGCGAGGTACCGAAGCAATGGCAGACAGACTAGTGTGTTGAAACCTATTCACAAAAAGGAGACAAGAAAAATGCACTAACTACAGGAGCATTTTTTTATTAAATTTTTTGTGAGAAAATCTGTTCAAAGTGACTCGAAAAAAAGATGCCGTGAAATAGTGGAGCCTCAACTTCAGGATTTACAATGCAGATTTCGTCCTGACAGATCCATCATGGACCAGATCTTTGCCTTTCAGTAAGTTTTTTAGAAACTGTAGGAATATGCCAAAGAGGTGTATACATGCTTTGTAGACCTTAAAAAGCATATGACCGTGTTCCAAAAGACAGCCTTGGGCAGTACTGCTGGAGTACGACGTGAAAAGTCAGCTATTAGCTGCTATCAAATTGATGTACAAACAGACAGAAGTCTGTGTTCGTGTCAATGGAACAAAAACAAAACCTTTTAATGTCAATTTTGTACAACAGGGCTGTGTTCTTTCTCCTTTTCTGTTCATGCATGGACAAGAAAGAAAAAGACAGTTCCTTCTTTATTGTCGTTACATTTGGGAGTGTAATGTTTGGCGCCTGCTGTTTGCAGATAATCTTGCATTGTTAAGCGCGAACAAAAGTGATCTCCAATATTCATTTGATTGGTTTTCTGATGCTTGCTTGGATGCTGAGATGAAAATTAGTACGGCTAAATCTGAGATTTTGTGATTGTTAAGGCACCTTGTCTAGTATTCTTTCCAAACATGTGAAATAACTCTCCAACAGACGGAGAAGTCTAACTATCCTGAAGTCAGTAGACAGGACAGGACAACAAACTGGACACACGTATTGGAAAAGCAAGTGCAGTAATGCGCCAGCTTAACTGATCAGTTATACTGCAACGAGGGTTGTGTACAAAAGCAAAGCTTTCTGTTTTTAAATCAGTTTTTGTTCCTATCCTCACTTATGGTCGTGATTGTTGGATAATGACCAAAATAGTGAGATCCTGAGTACAGGCCGCCAAAATGGGTCAAGTAGGAATAAATCTCTGACTTTCTGGTTAAAAGTCAGAGGTTTATCCTTACTTGAAAAAATTAAAAGCACTGACATTTGTCAATCTCTCAACGTCAAACCGCTACTACGTCGCATAGAACAATTGCAGCTTTGCAACTGCGCTGGTATGGCCATGTGAAACAAATGTCCCTCAAGCAAACAGCAAAACGACTAATGGATGCGCTTCCGAGTGGCACAATAGGGCAACCCACATTGCTGGCAAAATTATGTTGAAGATCTGGCCTGGTCACGTCTTGGAATTCCACCAACAAAATCTGCAACTAGCGCAAGTTGCAGAAGATCGGGATGCTTGTATATCCCAACTCGAGCTGCTGCCCTCGCAACCCCAAAAGGTAAGCGCGAAAAGGAAAACACTGAAATAATTCAATGTTTTCCCTGAAAACGATGATGATGACGAGTAAAGGTTATGCAAGCTGATTATGACGTATTTGCAAACCGTGATGTTCATTGTTTAGCGGAACACTTTAAGTAAGTGGTTCTTAACCTTTTTTTGTGCTAGTACCCCCTTGAGCTTTTATAGAAGTTTCTCTTTGTTTACAATGACGCACAAAAATATAAAAAGTTGTAATAAGCGACATGAAACTCAACATTTTAAAGCATGCATAAAAGCAAAGTATTTTAAGTTCAACAGTATTTATCGCACACCAATGACGTGCAGTGACTTCTGAGGCTGGCCATGCAATTTGTATGCAAATTCTGGTCATGTAATTGACATGCACTACTTCACGGATGGAACAAAAAAGTTGTCTGAGATTCTAGGACGAAGACAAATTTTGGTCCCAAATTTATGGAGATCTCTAAAAAAAAGGTGGAGCTTTACTTAAAATCAGTCTCGTATTTCCCACTTTTTGTCCCAAATTCATGGAGATCTCTCAAAAAAAAAGATCTTCACTTGAAATCAGTCTGACATTTCCCATTTTTTGTCCCAAAATCATAGTGTTTCCTAAAAAAAGTCTTTGCTTCGGATCAGCCTCAGATTTCTCTTATTTCGTCCCAAAATCGTGGTGCTCTTTATTAAGTAAAAAAAAGGTCATCACACAAAAGTTTGTTGGTTTGATATCGTCATTTCAATTTAAAAAAATGCAGCATAGATATTCATAGTGTTATTTTAACCAGGCTTCCCTTAAAAAACGTCAAAAATTGGGCCCCTTTGAGCAAAATATTATTCTATTTCTTTATAAGATCACCATGATGGTGGCCTTGCCTGCCTGTATGTACCTTAACTTTAAGACAAAAAGTAAGGATATGCTCGATTGAAAGTGATAACCTTCAAACGACGACCTTTTTTTTCAGAAAGCACTACGGTTTTAAGATGAAAATGAATATTTTGGACATGAAGTAAAAGTGATGACCTTTTTTTTTGTTAGAGATCACTTTATTTTGGAACAAAAAAACTTGGCACGCAAAAAGTGGCCTCCCCTATATATATTTTTTAATCTCTATATTTATCCTCTTGACTCCCAGGAAAGAGACTGAGCCGCTATACATAGGGTAAACAATTACCCCGACCTGCTTCCGGAGATGCCATGACATTGCTGTCCGCTAGTAATTTAGTAGAGATATTACTGTAATTTAGAACTACTTGCCAAGACCACCAAGCAGGGGAAAGTCTCGTAAAGTATCTTTCCCAAGGACACAACAGAATTGCGCAAGCGGGTTTTGCACCGAGACCATGTTGATCATTTGTCCGGTGCTTCAACCACTCGACCACACTGCCAAATTTTCTTGCACTGGGCCCCCTCTTTCGTCAGGTCATCATTTCTTTTAAGAGTTTATTTTATTAACGAAAAAGGGCATTTTCTAATTTATTATACAAAATTTTATATTTTTATAAATGAACATGCCTTCACAAAACAAAACTGTTTTTGTTACGTTGCAATTACAATTATAATACATATATGTACCAATGTCCCTTAAATGGTTAAGGCATTGAGATCAACAAAAATGTTTACAGCAAGAACAACATACTAGAGGAAAACAATAGTAAAGGTATCATCGTTACGAAAGATACACATGTCGCTCTGGAAACCACGTGACATTGTTGCTAGGCCACATGCATGTTGTACAAACCGCGAGAGGATTTAAAGAAAAAATTTCATTTTGTTTTTCTTCAAAAACCTGTCAAAATTTTTAAAATAGTAGCCGTGATATTATAAAAAATTATCAAAAAAGCAAAAACTTAACCAACCAGCAATTTTAGATTTGATAGAAAATAATCTTGTAGTTTGCAGCTTTTGGTAAATTAAAAAAAATTTGTTACTAAAGAATATTATGTCACATCAAAAAAGTACCAAAAAGCTTTTCAAACATTAAAATCTTTAACTCACTAAAAAAATATCTAATCAAAAAAAAGTCACAATTAACTTTTTGGTTTGATAAGCAAAATGAAAAGAAAAAAAGTACTAAATTTGATTATTTGTTTTTGTTAACACAAGTTTTTAAGAACTATTGCCAATTTCTTCAAGTTTTACGAAGTAAAAAGTAATATCAAAAAAATTTTTGGTATCCTATCATTCTTTATTCTGTTATATCTGTACAAGGGGTCAAAATTTACAAAAGCTTGTGTTAATAAAAAAAAGCAGTCAAGTTTCATTTTTTCTTTTTTTATTATGAATAATTTCAATACAATTTATAACAATTCTTTTCCTATTTTTTATTGATAATTTTTGACCAACAACTGTAAAAATGATTTTTCTTGTTGAGCTATAAGAACTAATATTATCATATTAAACTACTTTTAAAAAATTTTCTATCATAGATCAGACTGCTGAAGCAAATGTATAATACGGGTTTAACTTCGACTGATGAAAGATTGGTTAAGGAAAGAGAAACTTGTCGTTATTATAAGGGGATTATTCAAAAGCGTTTAAACGCAACCATTATTTACCTTGTCCTTGCTCCTAGTCTATTTAAAAAAGAAATTCAATCAACTTTTATATCAGCTAAAAAAGAAACCTAATCAAACAAAAAATTGTAGTATCATTAAGTTTTAGTGAGGAAAATATATATCTGTACAACAGGGGGTATTCTCCATGCATGCAAGGCATGCATTGCATGCCTAGAAATTTTATAAAAAAATAATTACATAAAAAAAATAAAAAAATAATCTTGAAAAAAATTCTCAAACTATAAAAATTTTGATGATATTATGTTGATTATTTTTTTGATATAACAGCATAAATACGTTTTATCGATTGCAACTCGGATCATTCAGTACAGCTTCAGCTAGAGCTTATCACTAAAATACAAAATAAAATTGGAAACACGCATGCAAAATCCAAGGTGCATTTTTTGACTCTGTTGCTAGAAGGAATTACGAGACCTACCGGTAGTTCTAAGAAATATTATAGATGCATATTCCATTGCAGACATTGTTTTATCCGAATATTTCTTTTCTTTTGCGAAATTTTTCTTAAATTAAAATCTAAATCTCCAATTATTCAGCAGTTTGATATCGTATCTATGCATGCAGTTTTGATATTGCATGCACGCCCATGTTTATAGAGCGTGACGTTGTTGAAGAACTGATCTAGTATGGCTTGCTACAAACTGCTTACGTTTACTCAGTACTCACATTCAGATGCATTTCGAAATCATATTAATTTGAAAGCACTTTAATACTTTAGTTTAAGCAAGCACTTAAATGAATTAGCTAGGGTAGCAGGTTAAAGCAAGTTGCCTACTATTAGCATAAGCTTAGGCCTACTTACTTACGGTAGGCCTACTGGTAGGCTACACAGTTACTAGTGCATTTTAGCCTCTCAATATAGTACTTGTTATGTTGTTTGTAAATGATGGTTGTTGCGAGTTAAGAGTAGTAGTTTTTGTCTACTGGCTCAATGACCAGCCACAGGCTTAGTTTGTGGACAACTATAATTGCATTATAAAATTCTATGAAATAGCCTACCAGTAGTTCAAAATAACTTCTAGCCTATTTATGACATCAGGCATTTTTTATGGATTTGATACAAATATACCATTAGCTATTGGCCATTGGCAAAATTTTAAAAATTGCTTGTTAGCTATTGGCAAAATTTTAAAAATTGCTTGTTTTATCAAGTATTAGAATTGAGCTAAATTTTGAGACTGATGACGTCATCAGTTCATCATTGCATGCCTGACCTAAAAAGTCACGGTACGCCACTGCTGTACAGCTTTTTAATGGACCTTCATAAACGAATATAACCAAAACATAATTCTTCTTTTTCTTCTTCTTCTCCTTTCGGCCTTTCCCATTAGTCAGGGGTGGCCACAGCGTATCATCATTCTCCACATCTTTCTGTCTTCAATGTCCATCTCCTTCACACCAACTTCCTTCATATCTTCTTTTACCACATCTAAAAATTTTCTCTTTGGTCTCCCTCTTCTCCTCTTTCCTGGTAACGAAAACATAATAAAAGTCCAAATTCATAACGTTGTCTAATTTTATTCGTTTTATGAAGAAAAAATATAATTTTGGCGATTGTTTTATTTAAGCCTTAGATAAGTGATTTTTAACCTTTATCATGCTGTGACTCAATTTCCAACCAAAGGTAATTTAAGGTCTCCTTAAATAAACAAAATTAAATTTTTGTCCAAAAATCTGGTGATTTCTAAAAAAAAGTTATCATATGAAACCTGTCTGCAATTTCTCTAGTTTGGTCCCAGAAGTCTGGTGATCTTTATTAAGAGTCTTCTGTTTATCGTTTATCTGTTTACTGTTCAAACGCTCACGCGACCTCCAGAAAATATCCAAACTATCCCCAGGTTGATAACCATTGCCTTAGATCAAAGGTGTCCAACCTTTTTGAAGCAAAACACATTTAGCTTATCAACAATTTTCGCGGGCAAAATTAGTGACCTGAATAGAAAAGTGATTTAAATTATTGTTTAAAAGAAACAAGCATGGTCTTGAACTTCAAAACCAGTTCAAGACCGTCTTCTGAATTTCATCTCAGGTCACTTTGACTTTAAGATAAGCCATTATTAAGTCAAAAGGTCATTTTATTTTTAACAACTAAAGCTTGTTTTTATAATAATATTAAAAGCGAAAAACTACTCTTGAAAAACCATTAACTTGAAAACACAAGTCAAAAGGTCATTTTATTTTCGTTTCAATTTACATGTGGATGTGGTGTGTCTTGCAACTGATTGGAATCTTGATCTTCAAGATGCTAATCTTATCCACCTCTTTTCAACAAAATCTTTCAGTCTCAACCAAATTTTGATTTTTACAAAAACTTTTATTAGAGTAACAACTAAAGATTGTTTCTACGTATAATAATATTAAAAGCGAAAAACTACTCTTGAAAAACCGTTAACTTGAAAACACAAAGACCTGCTTTGACACAAAATAATTTAATAGTAAAATAAAGCACTCCTTTAAATTATTGCCCTAAAACTTTTCTATAACGAAAAGTTCAGTGAATTAAAATGTTTAAAAAAAGTTTTTAATGTTTTCTTTAAACTTTTCAACTTATTATTATTATTATTATTATTATTATTATTATATTTTTTTATTTTCTTGACTCGCAGGAAAATGTCGGAAGTGTTAAATTTAGGGCAATCGTCAAGCGATTTCTATTTTTTTAAAACTTTTATTTAGCGCTACGACTCAAATTTAAAGATGCTTTCTACAACTGCCAAGCAGAGAAAAGTGCTTTAACTTTTCTTTTCCAAACACACAACAATATGTATTAGTTTTTCCCGATGAGGAGTCGCCATAGCAGATTACCTCTCTGCAACTTGCCCTGTCACTTGCATCTTCCACAGTCACAGCTACTATTTTCATGTCTTCAGTTATCCCATTCATAAACTTTTGCATAGTTCAGTTCAGTTCAGTTGAGTTTTCAGTTCAATTTTCTTTTATTTCTGCTCCGCCACATGAACAAAATAACAAAATGTTGAGAAGTTTGTGTGTTGTTAAAGACGGGGTTAAAAAAAGGAAGAAGCAACAAAACGAGTTGACGTTGTGACTTGCTAATTAGTGATGAAAGGTGTGACTTGTTGTATAATATAGAAGCAAGGTTGCTTCACCTCATTATAAAATTGTTTAAAAAAATAGAAAGAGAAAAAGAAAAAAGCATAAAGTATAGGACCGAGGTTATTTGCTTAATAAAACACTGCTATGGGGGCGGTGCAATGGTGGGACCATAGCAGAGTTCGGCTGGATAAATAGATCTGTCTCTGCCATCAATTTAAATGCTTTTAAAAGTCTTAAGATTGTTTAGACTGAAAGCGGTCGGGAAAAAAGAAGCGAAAAATTTATTGGTTAATTTATGTAAACGAACAGAAGAAGTTTTTTTTTTTGACCAAGGCAAACAAAAAAAATAAGTTTATTGTTCAAAAAAGTCTTGATGTTTGCCAACAAAGATTTGAATTGTACAAGTTGAACCTTTAAAGTTGGTTTGCTTTTATTCATTGTATAAAAAATTTATTGTTTTATTTATGGCATTTACAACAACTTAAATAACAAATTGAAAAAATGAATAGCAAATTAGGATTCTTTATTTTGAAAAGATCAAGGTACAAACTTTGCTTATTCTTTACTTATTACTTTTGCGCATTACAACAAAAATTATATTGGTTCTTGTTAAGAGCAGCTGTAACATTATTTGAGATAGCAGGAACCGTTGTAGGTTAATTAGAGTTAGATTAAAGTTAGGGTTAGATTAATTATTACCCAACCTATTATAAAAATAAATTTTATACTTGTATTTTTTTTGAAACGCAATACAATTGAATGATATTATAATACTCTTAAATCAAATTTTATCAAAACCAGAATATTTTTTTCAGTTGCTCTGAGATCCTTAATAATTTAAACAATTTCAAATTTTTTAATAAACTGATGATTCTTGAGTTTCTTGACGCATTCTTAATTTTTACATTCAGAAATTTTACTGTTAATAGAACCGCATGACATAAAAAGAAGCAAAAAATATCCCTTGACTACAAGAAAGTAAATAAAAGACCTAAGAAAAGTTTCACTTTAAGTCAGAGGCCGAAAGTGCATGGAATTACAAAACAAAACACTGATTAGTTCAGCCAAAATAACGGTTTAAATTGAGTTTAAAATCTACATGGCACCAAATTTTTGTTAGTTTCCCGACAGCGTCAGGCCACACGCTTTATGCTGAGAATCACTGTTGTAAAGGAATAAAGTAAACGCCGAGCTTTAAACAGACAAAAACAAAAAAGAATCAGTTACACTTTTTTATAATCAAGTCTGGGGGTAAATACTTTTACAGTAGAAGTTGTCTCAATCGCCTTTCGTGACGTCGCCAGTTCGCCTAAGTCGCCGCATATCACTTGGTCTCGGCTGAGATCCTATTGTTTTTGTGATATCAAGTTTGACTAAGTTGTCCTTGCCTAACTCGTCAATTCGCTTAAGTCGCTATCATTATTGCTCACCATGGGCAGAAAAATCTTCCTAAGTTGTCAGGCCTATAAAAACTTTGCCAGCTAGATTATACTGTATTTCAAACTTTTAGTCTGCTACACTACACTACAGTCGTTTCGCCTCTCTGTCTACGATCCTTACTTACCGATCCTTACTGATGTAACAAACGTCACTGCGCGTCGCAAACTTCCTTTACAACCTCATTGTTTTATAACTTCAGGTGCTTTTCTTTGTTTTTATCAGTTTTTGTTTAGTTAGCCGTCGTACTGCTGTGTAAAGCAGTCTACATGTGACAATTACAAAAGCAACAAGATATTTGAAATAAATTAAGGTAGTTAGGCCTAGTGAATCGAGAATGCGCAAAAAATAAAATTACGGCAGAAAATAAATCTTGGATATCATTAAGAGTGCATCTATAGAGTGTTTAAATAAAAAACTGTATTAAGTTATTTCACAACATTTCAAAAAGTGCTTTCTGTAAGTGTTCTTTACTTCCCGAACGTTCAGCCTTTGCAGAAATAAAATTACAAGCTTGTGTAGACCTGGGCATATTTAATTTGTTGTTTGCCTAAGTCGCCAGTTCGCCTAAGTTACTACTTTTTCTGTTTTTCTGAAACTGGCGACATACACAAATTCTATTGTTGTTACTTTTCAGTCATTGTAACTATAACTATAACCTCGTTACTTTTGCAAAAATTGTAACTGGTCCTACTATTTTGATCTGTTAAAAGTTACTAGTTACAGGTACTTGCTGACGTGCTGTATTTCCTTGAAGTTTCAAACTAATCTAGTCACCATAGACCGAATGTCTTTTAACCAAAGAAAAGAAAATGTACTGTTCATTTGGTGTGCCGATGGTTTGAAGAGAGCCAAAGGCACATGGAAATGAATGCTATTTTTGCAGTTGCAATATTGCTGGATTCAAGGCAAAAAATAAACATTACATTCATTTTCCTAATGTATCATCTGCAATTCGATCTAGTTGAGGAGTCAGATGCCAAGATGTTTTCTTCTGAGAGGCAATCAGCAGACGATTCCGAGTACGAATACAATAAAGACCACAGACCAACGCTATTTGGTCAAGAGGAAGCAAATGACCTAGTGCGAGACCTGGACTTGCCAAAACTTTCTGCTTTTCTGCTAAGTTCTTGGTTAAATTCAAAACATTTTGTGTATACTAAGTTTACATTTTCTTGGTACAAGCATCGTGAAAAAGAGTGTTTACATTTTTTTTTATCAATAAAAATTCGTTGGTTTATTGTGTTTTTATCTATTGGTTCAAAAAGTTGATTGAAAAACTAGGCACTGCATATAATTTAATGGATTAGTAATTGCTTATTGACTCATCAAAAATTAGTTTAAAAGCAATTTTATTGCATAATGCACCTTCTTTGCTTTCCTATCTGTAGCACATTCCACCCAAATGAAAGAATCTTTTGAAAATAGGCAATTCTGTTGACAAAGCTGAAATATAATGAACGTAGATGGAAGATTTGTGTTGATATTAAGGTTCTCAATATGCTTCAAGGCCAACAGTCCGGATATACCAAGTTTCTCTGTTTTTTTTTGCGAATGGAATAGTAGAAATAAAGCTAAACACTGGATTAAACATGACAAGATTGTCAGAATATCACGTACACCTGGGCATATATAAAAATATTTCCAACTATGCTCTTGTAGATTTCTCAAAGTTAATACTTCTACCTCTCCGTATCAAACAGGGTCTTATGAAACTAACAGTACGTTAAAGCTTTGAATAAACAAGATGCTTTCAATATATTGCCAACAAGTTTCCGAAATTAAGTAGTGAAAAAGTCAAAGAGGGTATATCTATTGGTCTACAAATTAGGCAACTTATAAAGGATGAACAGTTCCCATCAATAATGACAGATACAAATAAAAATGCTTGGCTGTCATTTAGAGAGGTAGTATCCAAATATCTTGAAAACAAGAAGGATTCTAATTACAGAAGTATTGTGGAAAATTTGTTCGTAAATTTTCAAAAACTTGGATGCCGAATGAGTGTAAAAGTTCCTTTTTTACATTTTCACCTTGATTATTTCCCTTCAAATTTGGGTGCTATGAGTGAAGAACAAGATGAAAGATTTTACCAAGACATAAAAATAATGAAAACAAGGTACCAGGGACGATGGAACTGTTCAATGATGACCGACTATTGTTGGTCATTGAAATGTGATTGCCATTGATGTGATGATGGGCAGGAAGAAAAAACAGAAAAAAGCAATTCATGCCTTGTACCAAAAAAGTAAAAGTATCTGCGTGATCATCTAATCCTGGATCAATAATTGCTCGGTAATATTTTCATACCTGCGTATAGTCTATGTGTACTGATAAAAAATTTATATTTTCACTCTTAAAAAATTGCGATGTGATAGAACAATTTCAATTGCATATTTAAAATAAGCAGGGTTGAATTAACTAAACACAATTACTTTTATAAAAACAGTAAAAAATTTTTTCAAAATGTTAACCAGTGTTATTTATAGTGCTTTAATGGTAAAAGTAACTTGTAACTGTAACTTGTAGGCGGAACTAGTTACTTAGGCCGAGTAAAACAATAGCTTGATTTACAAAGAATCTTGCTTACCACTGATTAGAATTTCGATATTCTCATTTTACAGGTTAAGAGCGCAGCATAAATTTTCATAGTGTTATTTCAAAAAAAAATTGTATTGTTCTTCCTCAAAAAACCTGTCAAATTTAAAAAAATAGCCTGGATATTATAAAAAATTTTATCAAAAAAAAGCAAAAACTTAACAAAACAGCATTTCTAGATTTGATAAAATACAATCTCTTAGTTTACAGCTTTTGGCAAATTAAAAAAAAATTCGTTTCTAAAAATTATTATATATCCTATATCACACCAAGAAAGTAACAAAAAGCTTTCAAATATTAAAATTTTTAACTAAGTAAAAAAGTATTTAATCAAGGAAAAAAATCACAATTAACCTTTTTGGTTTGATAATCAAAAGTAAAAAAATCAACTAAAATTGATTATTTGTTATTGTTAATAAAAGCTTTTGAGAACTATTGCTTATTTCTTTAGGTGTTCATAATTAAAAGCTAACATCGAAAATAATATTTGGTATTGTACCATTTTTCATTATATTTGTTTTATTATTTTCATTATATTCATTATACAATTTAACTCTGCTTTCCTGTATTATTCTAATTTTGTCAAATAAGATCTTTGTTGGACATTTTTTCCTGTTTTGTTGGTCTTTACATGCTCTTTTAAAATAGACAAAATATCAAGCAAAAAACAAACAAAATCATTTCGACATTACCACCACAAATTCACTTCTAATTTCTCTATGTTTGATCTCTTATCGTTGACCTGAAAGTTAGCAACATAAATATAAACACTTTCAGTCTGTATCAACTTTTGATTTCTCCACACAACGTAGTAGGCCTATATCAAACTGAAGCTTGTTTCTCTGATAACATTAAAAGTGAAAAACTACTCTTGAAAAACCATCAATTTGAAAACGCAAGACTTGCTTTGAAACGACACAAAATAGTTTAATAGTAAAATAGAGCACAATTAAATTTACCGTCGTACAAATTTTCACTAACAAAAATTTCAGTGTAATCTATAAAATTTTTTTATCGTTTTATGTAACTTTTGCATTTACTGTTAATGTTATTATTTTTGTTTATTCTCCTGGCAGGCAAAAACGTGAAAGGCATTAACCCTAATTTACCTAAGGGGGGTCCTGAAAGGACCCCCCTTATATAAAAACAATATAACTCGTAAAGTTTGGATGATAAAAATCTAAAATTTTATGACTTTCATAAAATTTATTCCTGAATATTTTGATATTTTACTTGAGCAAATCCGATGGGTAGTTTTAGTGTAGCAGGGTATTTTTTTGACTTATCTTATGATTTTCGTACACTTTTTGTGTGCAAAAACCATGAGATAAGTCAAAAAATCTTTTGAACGTCTTGCTGTGTTTGTCAAGATTACTGCCTCACGTAGTAGTTATTTATTTTTGCAGCAGACTGTGACTAATCTGACTATGTCGCAAAACAAAACAATTAGCGAAAATTTGAGGACTTTCAACTTTATGCAAAATAAGAAAAGACTAATAGTAAATATATAAAAAGTAAAGACATTTAACGAAACTGCAATCAATTTTTTCCAACATATCAAAAAATCAACTGCGCAGCTACTGTCTGTTAAGAGTATTGGACATGTAAACTTAAGGTTCTCTGAGGACCCCCCATTAGGTAGTCAACAGAAAAAAACAGCCTAGGTAAATAAGGGTTAAATTTGGGCAACCGTTAAACGATTACTAGGAAGTTTTTTAGTTGTTTTTTAGAATGAAATTACTTGTTTTTTGTATGAGATTACTGCTTTTGACTGATTATGGCTGAAATTTAGAACTGCTCGCCCAGGTCGCCGAGCAGGAAAAATGTCGTCAAGTGTTTTTTTTAAGGACACAAGGAAATAGTGCAAGAAGATTTTGAACATTACTCACTAAACTTCTAGTGACTAAAATCTAAACCACTTGACCACGCTCCCGACTTCAGCGTTCAGCAACCATGCTTCAGCATCTAAACTCGATTACTAAAAAGCTACGTTAATTCTCAGTTAAAATTTTTTAAAATCAAAACAAATCATTTAAAATAATTTTAAAATTAGAATAATTACAAATCAAAATCCATTTGATCACAATATAATAATAAAAGTTTGTTGGTGTTATGGTTTGGTAGTTGACACTTAATTAGGTACACACTTTCTTTTACCATGCTTGACCTCATTTTTTGCTTACTTGGCTTTCTATACTTGGTCAAAAAGTATTTGCAATCACAACTTTGATCAGCAAAGATAAATGTATATCAGTCAGTCTAGTTCTCTGATTACTTTTAACACTTTTTTGTTATTGTTCGCAAATTTTTTTTTTCTTCACTAACATAATTTGACCCAACAAACAGCGTAGCTTTTATTGATAATTTGCAAACGTTATTGCAATCTTGGTTATTTGAAGATAAAAAAAAACATTGGTATTCCAACGTAATACTTTTAGCACAGAACTTGACTCATTGTTTACCGGGGTTTTCCGAAAAACCGCCCTGGGCTGTTAATTGGAAAAAAGGCAATTCAGAAAAATAAGATGTGAACTGAATAACCGCCCGGGCTGTTATATGGCAGTTGTGTCCGAAAACAATACATGCACACAAAACTTATACACAATACCGTTTATGTACAATCACTTTTATTTACAAGTTAAACTCAAGGTTATACCGCATGAAAGCATTTACTTAAATACTCTTTTTCAATTTAGTGTTCTCACTTGCTTGGTTATTTTAATTTTACAAACTGCATTAATCGATGAAAAAACTAAAAGACTACCGGTACCGGTATATCTTTTGGCACCGTATAACCTTCCACCTAAAATAAGCGCCCATGGGCGAGTTGACGATTGGGCGGTTTTTCAGAAAACCCCGGTATTTGATTACATTCATTAGCTTGGACAGCATCATAAGCAAAAGGAAATAAAAATTACACGAATTGATTTTCAATCAGTTAAAAATCAAAAGTCTTTTTCGATTCTTCGAATAGTTCTAAAATAATTTTAGAACAAGATTTGTATATTACTTAATGTTCTATGAATATTCTGAATTGGTAGATTTACTCCTCTCAAGTTGTTTTAACCGAAAAAAATGTGCCCGAAATTTCATAATTTCGTTGAAGTCTTATTATATTGTTTTTCCAATTTTGAGAGGTAAAGCTGAAAAACTCCAAAAAAATTACAGTTGCGCTGGACGCAACAATTAACATCGAAGGACCCGAGTTTGACATTCTTGACGTAAAGTGTCTTTCCCAAAGTCACATCAAATTGTTTTGGCTATTTTATGCAACCCTTTTGTTGCGTAATTAAAATTCTCAGTAGTATAAAAAAATTGCAATTTGTGATGCAAAAAATAAAACTCTCAAAAGCAATTCAATTTAATTGCATTTCTACTTTTCGAATTATTTTGTAACCAAAAATGACATTTATTTTTCCAAAAGCTTAAATTTTAACATTGTTTAAGAAAGTACTTTTATAATTTTTGTTGCACCTAAATTTTATCCACAAAAATTTTTAATTAGTGCATAAGGATTACTTAAACTTTTGATACTTTTCAATAGTGAAAAATAAAAAAAATTGAAGTACGAAGCAATAGGATTATGTAAACAAAGTTCGACTGAAAATTTTCTGTTTTTGACAAAGCAAACAAAAAGGAATGTTTACTGTTTATATCAAGTTGCAGTTTAAAAATGTTTGATGCTTGCACAACACGATCGAAAATTAAAAAGAAAAACCTTCACGGTTGATTTCCTTGCTACTTGTTAGTTGTATTTGGGAAATATACCGGGGTGGTCTAAAGTCCTGTTACACTTTCTTATTCAGGAAATAAATGAATAATTAAAAATTTCATGAATGTTTTTCTATTCCAGATGAAAGTTATTGCTTTAATTAGGTTATTTTAGCCATTATTGTCTAATTATTGGATAACACATTGCAGATGGAAGCAAAAAGAATTAAGATTGCCGCTCTACTACGTGCACCTCATACCGTAAAAAATCGGACATTGCCAAGCTCCTTAATGTGAGTCGTATGACAGTACATAGAGTTGCACGTCGTTTATCAGAAGGAGAAATTCTCAAGGATCAACCGCGCGAAGGGACAAGACACGATGGTATAACTGTAAAAACAATCAAAAAAATGTAGGAATATTTATTAAGATTTTTTTCAAATCTCAAAAAGCTGAAGGCAGGCTCATCACGGGAATGGTTAAAACTTGGTGATCGGTGACCGGTAAATTTCACCCCTGTATATTCCATCATAGGTAAATTTTACCGCGATATATTCTACCACGGGAATTTTTTAGGTTTAGAGGGTTAGGGATTAGGGGTTAGGATTAGAGTTATGGTAATACATGTAAATGTACTTGTCAACTACTGTAATTTGTACTTGGCAACTTATAGTGTAATAAATCAGCAATAATTAACAACTAAAATGAACGGCTAACATGGGGTGATATCGTGATGAAATATACCGAGATGAATATAGGATATCGCGGTGGAATTTATTTATGGTGAAATTTACCGCGCTGAAATGTGCCATGGTGGAATATACTTAAAACCAAAACTTTTTCCAAATATTTGATTATCTCGGTTTTCTGTGTTGGCGTGTTGTATTTGTTGGCTATGTTTGGCTTACATAAAATAAAATTAGTCTAATTAATTACCTAAAAAAGATTACAAATAATGACAAATTGTACAAACAAGTAATGGCTGCTTAACAGTTCGCTGGTTTTTCTTTCTGCATTACCCTTGTTTATTTTACGTCTAACTGTGGGTAGGTTAATCGAAGTAGTTTATAGTTATTTTTCTCCTTTTCTACTTTGTTTTATTAGCAATTTTGTAAATTAATTAAAGTAATTAGATTCATACAATGGTGTTTCCAGAAATTTGTTATGGGAGGCGGTTGAAAGCCAAAAATACGATCACCATACTTCGTGATGTCTTTTACAAAGGAAATGCCTGGTGCAACAAATAAACGAGCCACTTACAAAGATTCACTCAAAAAACAATTAAAATTTTTTATTTATCTTTGATTTTATTATTTTATCTTTATTCTTATCCTCCTGAATCCCTGACTCACAGGAAAGTGTCGGTGCCACAATACGCAGAGCAACTGTCAAGCAATTACTTTGACCTGCTTTTGGAGATGCCAATGTATTGCTCTCCGGTTGAAATTTTTATTTTGTTTTTTAGTTTGTATTTAGAGGTATGATCAAAATTTAGGACTGGTTACTAAAGCCACAAAGCAGGGGAAAGTGCTTTTTACCAAGGACACAACAGAATGGCAAAAGTATGCTTTAAACTGCGACGGTTTTGATTACGTTTACCATCAATCACAGCGCTATTAACCACTCAAACACGCTGCCGATAAATGTAAAATAAAGTAAAGATGTTTTCTTTTTTGCTCTTCAGTTTTTTCTAGCCTTAATTCTTTTCAATCAAATAAATTCTTAACTTTATTTTAACAGTTTTTAAGCTGTTTTAGTACTACTATAAACCTTTAACAATCATTCTTTATAGAGGTTTTTTAACCCCTAATTCTTCCCCTTCCGCGTATACGGATTTATGGATCAGAACTTTTTAACTGGTTGTTAAACGGGTCCTAAGCAGCGTGGTTGAGTGTTTAGAGCGTGATGATTGTGATTAACAAACCTACTCATGCAATTCTGTTGCGTCCTTGGGAAAGACACTTTAAGGCACTTTTCCTTACTTTGGGGTCTTGAAAAGCAATTCAAATTTCAGTTGTATCTGTATAAAACTAAAAAGCAAAATAAAAATTTCAACTGAACAGCAATATCTTGGTATCTTTGGAAGAAGGTTGGGGTAATTATACTTGTCCTAAGTATAGCGCCTCCGACGTTTTTTTGCGGACAGGAGGATGAAAATAGAAATGAAAATAAAAAATAAACAAACTTAGAGGTGTGCAAACGTTGTAACTTAGAGGGCCACCACCTCTTCCCTTTTATAAACAATCGCAGGTCATAATAAATAAATATATAAATAAACTGTTTAAATTATTGCATACATAAATTTTATTACAACGAGAAATTGTTTGCTTCATTTAGGAAAAAATATTTAGGATCAAATAATAAGTTTTTTGGGGAGAAAGGGGTTTGATCCAAGTTAGCATGCGATAATCCAAAAAACGTTAAATTTAAAGACCAAAAGACCAATATTTCCGAAAAACGTTAAATTTAAAGACCAATTCTTTTTACACTGTAGTTTTTTACACTGTAGTTCTGTACCGATTGCGTCCCAGGAGATATTTGTAAAAAAATTTGACTCCAAGCGTGTAAAAGTTGAGCACCCGTGATGTAATTCTAACTGTCGGTAATTTAAGAATTTAATCATTTTATGTAACTGCATTCCTACCATATATAAAACTAAAAAAAATAAAAATAAAAATTGTATTGATTATGTCGCGGTCTATATTCTGAACATTCACAGGTTATATTTTGCACAGGTTTAAACTATACTAATGCATACTATTGTACAAGTCTCCGACAACTTTATCGTTAAGATAGCGTTATCACTATTTGAATCTAATTCTAAATTTAGTTTAAGACGTTTTTAAACTCAATACTTAAAAACGCACTATTGAAGCAACTTTTGGAAGAGGTACAAAATTTTAAGGTCGGTAACTAGCTGTAGATTAAGTGTAACAACCAACATTTAAAAATCTATGTTTGCTCTCTGGGACTGCCGCTGCATTTAACATAAATTAAAGCTACGTAATCTATCTTGCTGTTGTAGATGTAGTTTTTCTGTAATAATTTTTTTGTTCTTTCCTTAAAGTTTATCTTCTAACTGAAAAAACCTAACTCATGTAATCAAGTTACTTGATTTTTCTAAAATTGGATTAATATGGTGTAAATATTTTAACGACAAGGGTGTGGGTAGATATATTCAAAGCATCACCAGGCTTGTTTGTTACCGAACGAAAAAAAAATTTAAATAAAGCTTTTTGTAATCGGATTAGCTTGTAACAGATAGGCCTGATCACAATAAAAATCTATATTGGAATAAACATAAAAAAGTCACAAAACTAAAAATTAAAGAAGTTTGACTCTAAAGAGTTTCTTTGTGGTACAGAATTTTAATATCGCTTTAAACAAAGTCGATTTTATCGGAGCCATAAGCTTTTCGTGACGCTCTCATCAGTGGCAATCGCGTCAAAATGGGACAAACCAGAGAAAATCAAGGTATTTATAGTCTCAACAGTTGGGAGAAAGGTGCTGCAGTCTCGGAAAGGATAAAGGCACAATTGCACAAAATTAAAAAAGTGTGGTGCAATACAGTGTAATCTCGGAA
Organism: Diplosoma virens; assembly: GCA_963680785.1. Lineage (NCBI taxonomy): Eukaryota > Metazoa > Chordata > Ascidiacea > Aplousobranchia > Didemnidae > Diplosoma > Diplosoma virens. The sequence continues at coordinate 29,735,315 of OY796884.1, forward strand.
AGGAGAAACGCACTGTGTGCAATTACCCAGGAGAAACACTGTTACTCGCAACTTAGGTTATTTGAAAAGTTTTAATGTGTAAACAAATTTCTTTTGTTTACATAAAACCGGATGTTTGGTTTTGATAAAAGTTGCCTCGAGTAGACACAGATGGAACGAGTTGCGTGCCACAGTAAGAATTTTAAAAAAGTTTGTCGTTATAAATTCTATTTCATTCATATTGTCGTTATAAATTCTATTACTATTTCAAATTGCGGTAAAGCTGCATGGTCAATTGGGTGTTATTTTTAAACAAATTGCAAAACTCATGACAATAACATCAAATAAAAAAAAAGATCCGGTCTCGAGACCAATTCAAAAAACGCGATACTGAGCCATCAGCAAAAGACCGAGACAGCAATAAATCGGTCTCGAAACGGGTACGCACCCCCACACATTTCCCCTAGCAAAGCCTTAATCTTGCATTTACTTATTAAGGTAAAGTAATAATTACTGTTAATATCCTTGTGACACTGTTATACTTTTGAACTTATAACGTTTTCTTGAAGTATAAAAATTGATTAAATTATCGCGGACCGGCGGTTGAGAACCACTGCCAAATATTAAAACCCTTGCAACTTTATTTTAACTGTAGTATTTAACATAAAACATAGTTGAAATAACAAATACCTTAACTGTCAACAATATTTATAACTCAAACAGAGTTTAGCTAGTAGTTGTTTAACATTCTATTATCAAAATCACACGGAAAATGATAAAATTTTTACACGCCGTGCCGCCAAACTGATGCATAAGTAGTTTTTCCACAACATCACTTATATCAGTGGTTCCCAACCAGGGGTCCACATGGGTACCAGGGGGTCCGCAAGTGCACTGCAAATTTGACAGAATTAACTTAAAGAGTTATGGTTTTGCTTTCTCTTCTGTGCCGATTATGACGTTTATCTGAGTGCGGAGCAACAAAATTAAACGTTGAATCATAGTCTTTATGATGTCACACTTTCTCTTGGTTGAACGCCAGATATTTGAATCATGTCAGACATTAGTAGTTTATTAAGCAGCAGGTTAGGCACAAAATTTAGCAAAAGAACCAATTGCAATGGCTGCGAAAAAGAGAAAATATAACAACGAATACATATCATTAGGATTTACTGTTACAGTAGACGCGATGGTACAGAAAAACCTCAATGTTTCCTGTGTGGAAAAGTTCTAGCTAATAGTAGCATCAAGTCAGTAAATCTAAAAGAACAATTAATATCTAATCATCCAGGAAACCTTTCTGACAGTCGCAATGTATTTTTGCAAAAAAAAGGCTAGATTTGAAAGAGGCGGTACTTTAGATAAGCATGGGTTTATTACAACTGGAAAGCCTCTGCTTGAAGCAAGTTACAAAATTGCTTATCAGATTGCCAAGAACAAAAAGCCGCACACTATTGCCGAAACACTAATTAAACCCTGTGCTTTAGAAATGACTAAAATAGTTTGTGGCTCAGAACAGAGAAAAAAACTTAAAAGTATACCAATGTTAAATAATGTTATTAAATCCAGAATAGATGATATTTCAAAAAATATTCTTAAACAAGTCATGGAAGAATTGGCATCTTCCCCATTCGCATTTAGCTTGCAGCTTGATGAGAGCACTGATGTTTCTAACTGCAGTCAGCTCTTGAATTTTGTGCGTTATGTTAATGGCAATAAAATCAAAGAAGAAATTTTGTTTTGTGAGCCTCTTTTGGAAACCGCAAAGGCTAACGATGTGTTTAGAATGGTAAAAAAATTTTTTGTCAAGCAAAACTTTGACTGGAAAAAGAAATTAGGCTCTATTTGCACGGATGGAGCTCCAGCTATGCTTGGAAACAAATCTGGGTTTGCCGCTTTGGTTAAAACAAAGTTCCTGATGTAAATGTTACTCATTGCATGCTGCACAGGTATGCTTTAGCAGCAAAAACTTTACCACCAAGCCTCAAAGAAGTTCTGTCGGTGTGTGTGAAAGTAGTTAATTTTGTCAGAAGCCGAGCTATTAATCATCGTATCTTCAAAGTTCTTTGTCAGGATCTTGGATCAGATCACGTTGTGCTTTTGTATCATTCAGAAGTACGTTGGCTTTCCAGAGGCGAAGTTTTAAAACGACTGCACGAGCTCAAACGAGATGTGTCAATTTTTCTGAAAGATAAAAGAAGTAACCTTTACGAAAATTTTGAGTCTAAATTATTTTTGTACGGTCTTTCCTATTTAGCTGATATTTTTGGCCACATCAATAATGTTAATCGTGCGCTTCAAGGACCAGGTGTGACAATAATGGATTCAGCTGAAAAACTGAAAGCGTTCCTACTCAAGTTGTCACTTTGGAAACGTAGGTTGCAAGCAGGTAATTATGCTAATTTTCCAATGTTAGAAGATCTTATCTTGAAGAATGAAACTAAAAAAGAATGTGAAATTTTTATCTCTATGAATAAGGAATTTTGTTCACACTTGGATACTCTACAAACCTCCTTCCAAGGATATTTTAATTTACTGGAGATAGCTTGAAGAGTGAAGCATGGATTCGAAATTCTTTTCTTATTGACTTGAACGGTATTATTGGCAAAGATCCCGTCCGCAAGCTTGATAGTTTTTTGAGTGGGGTGCTTGACTAAAAAAGGTTGGGAACCACTGATCTATATAGCTGGAATATTCAAAACATAGCTTTGTTGCGGTACCTAAACAATATTATACATTGTAATACAGCTATTTTCCCGTCATTTTTTACCTTAATATGCCAAACTTCATTTTGCTAAAAAAAATTTTGTGTCGATTTAGTTTGTACTAAAAAGAAATTGGCAATGTTTAAACACGAGAGAAATGTATTTTAACCAAAAAGAAACCGAAGAATTAATGATTTACGTTGAAATTTTGCAATAAAAACTAAATTGCACTTATTATTCTGCGCATTGTTAATTGTTTTTTATTTGATATGTGTTTTTCTTGTTTGCTTTTCTTGTTTTATCTAATTGATATTGTGTATGGAAAACTACGTTCTTTATTAATAATTATTTTAGTTACAACATGTAAATTGTATCATAAACAAAACACATTTTTTAATTCGTTCTAAAATATCCGCATTTCAGACTAATAATGTCCGAAAATTTTCTGAGCTAGATGGCAAAACTAGTCATAAATAAGCTTTGTTTGGTTTGGGCGCGGGTGAGTGGTTCGCCATCCTTAAAGTTTAACAATCAAAATTCTTCTGCAGGGCACATGTGGCCTCGGGCCTGGTTTTGGACCACCCTGGTTTACAGTTTTTGACAAATTAAGAAAAAATGCATAACTAAAAATGTTACATATATTATGTCACAACAAAAAGTAACAAAAAACTTTTTAAACATTAAATCTTGTTTTCATTTATCATTTTCGACCAGCAATTTAAAAAATAATTATTTTTTTTCATATGAATTAACATCATTAAATTGGACTGTTTTTAACAAATTTTCTATCACAGATTGTACTGCTGAAATAAATTTCTAAGACTAATTCGAAATATCATAGAAAAACATATAGGGAATTACTCCTAATTCTAACCCTACTCATCTTACAATAATAATTTTTTTGCTTTCCATTAAACTAACGATATTTGAAATTCTACCTGTACATATATTACTGATAAAAGACCGGTTAGAGAGACAGGCAGTTGTCGCTGCTATGCATGCTTAAGGTGATTGTTCAAAAGAGTTTAAACGCAACAATATTTAACTTGTCCCATCTCCTTTAAGTGTAGCCTAAGGATGTCCTACCTGCGGCTCACTGCTTACTCAATATTTTTAGTTATATTTTCATAACTGTATAGAATTCAATATTACTGCTGTTATAGTACCAAGGGAAACAATGTAAATACATCAGTTGATTGCTGCATTGCGTGATTCAATAAATTCTCTATGAAAAATTGTGGGCGAAGCTTGTCATAAAAACGCTTGCCCCAAGCATCATTTTCAGTATTTATATTGTTTTGCAATTACTATATTAATATTGATTGTGCTATTTCCAAACCTTTTTTACAATGTCAAGTGATAGTTAATTAATGAATTTAGTGGTAGTAAAGATAGTAACATTGAACCAATGCGGAGTGATTTGGAATAAGATTACAGAAGTAGCAGCGATGCTGCCAGTGATTAGTGATAAAACTGGGAAACGTGTTAATTTATTAGGACAGTGGAAAAAGGATCAAACATTTCTAGAGATTCTAGGTTCAATTGCTCCTAGGTGGCAAAGCTCAGCTGGCTGGATGCCTTAAAGTATGGGTATGTGGTCCGTTGGCGTGGGACGCAGGCATCCAGTGACAATATAGTAGGAAAGGCGTCATTCAGGACACTGTCTATGAAGCGAGTATGAACTCTGCAGCACCAGACTGGTACGCAGTACTCAGCTGTTGAGTAGACCAGGGATAAGGCAGCTGTGCGCAGTGTTTTAGCACTTGCACCCCATACTGAGCCTACAGGTTGCCTTAGCAACGTGATGCGCGAAAATAGTTTTTGAGCAATGCCACTAGATGGTGACGGAACGTGAGCAATCTGTCGAGTTTTACCACAAATCAAGTTGAAGTCGGATAAAATGGTAAACCTCTATTGCTGCTGTAAGCATGTAGCTCACGTTTGGCCTCTCAGTTATTTAAATGAAAGGGTTTCATCACCGTGTTATTGTGACTGAGCTTCAGCTTCCAAATTTAGAGATACGCCAAAAGTGTATCATGTCTCAATTTCCAATTTCCAGAGGAGTAGTCCCCTTAAAGACCTTCCAATTTCCAGAGGAGTTCAAAGTCACATCTTGACTTTCAAATTCCAGAGGAGATTTCCGATTTTGAAAAAAATGTCCGCTCAAAGATCTTCCAATTTTCAGAGGAGAGCAACAATGCTAGATTGTTTGCGTAGGTAAACTTTCTAGAAATTATGGAGAGCAGGTCCTACATATAGAAGTTGAAAAAGAGGGGATCCCATAACGATCCCTAAAATAAGCTGTTTTTTTAGACTGCATATGAAGCTTGCTTTGCTTGTTGTCACCGATAGTAAGGGTAAAAATTTGCTTTCAAACAAGCTCCATAATCATTACGACCATGTTCTTATCCGGAAGAAGTCTGGAGAAGCTTCAAAGTAAGGCTACAGTGCTGGACAGAGTCATATGCCGCCGTCAGATTGACAAATTGACAAAAAATCCTCGATGTTTTCTGTCAATAAAACAACTTGATTCACTGTTGACTTTGCGCGTGGAAACACGGCCTGCTCTCTAAAGAGCAATAAATCAAAAGTTGGTTTGACATGGGCATAGGTAAGCCTCTCAAAGATCTTTTAGGAGTCACAAAACAGAGATATTGGTCAAAAACTTTTTGGGTCCTCAACGGGCTTCATCGGCGTTTAAAATCGCGAATACAAGGGCTCTGCTCTGGAAAATTGTTGTCGGCGCAAACACAAATAAAAAAAGTCACATCAGCAGCTGCTGCCTTGATGTTTCTTATAATACGAGGGTCAGTCAATAAGTAATGAGACTTTTTTAATAACTCAAGTTTGCAATGACTGGTAATCAAAAAATGCTTTTTTATTTTTCAACGTAGTCTCCCTCCTTTGCAACACACTTGTTCCATCTTGATATTAGATTGTCTATTCCTTTGGCATAGAATTCCGTGGACTGGGTCCTTAGCCAGTTGCTCACAGCAGCCTTCACTTCTTCATCAGTCTGGAAGTGAATTCCCCTCATACTCTCTTTGAGTGGGCCGAAGAGGTGAAAATCAGATGGTGCAAGGTCTGGGCTGTAGGGTGGGTGTGTTAGAAGTTTCCAGCCTAAATCTTCAATTTTGGCTAGGGTTCTTGCTGCTGTGTGGGGCCTTGCATTATCCTGAAGGAGAATCACACCTCTTGATTGAAGTCCTCTCCGTTTGTTCTTAATGTCTTTTTTCACTTGAGTTAGCAGCTCACAGTAGTTCTCTGAGTTCACAGTATTGCCCCTTTCCAAGAAACTGATAGTGATCGGCCCATTTCTGTCCCAGAACACAGTGAGCATGACTTTCCTTAAACTTTTTTGAGATTTGAATTTTTTCTTCACTGGGGAAGAAACATGCTTCCACTCCATTGATCGTCGTTTCGATTCAGGTTCATAATGAAAGACCCAGGTCTCATCAGTTGTCACTATTCTCGATAGAAATACATCTCCCTCCTTTCTGTATCTGCGTAGTGATGCTCTGGAAGCCATCAGGCGCTGCATTTTGTGATCATCCGTTAACATCTTTGGAACCCAGCGACAGCTGACTTTTGAAAAACGCAGCTTCTCACGCACAATTGCGTACACTGTGCCATGGGAGATGTCCAAGTTTGTAGCAATTTCATCTAAAGTGACCCTTCTATCAGATTTGATCAGGTCTTCAACTGCCTGTACTGCTTCTGGGGTAGAGACATCCACAGGTCTTCCACTTCTCAGATCATCAGTAATGCTTTCGCGTCCATCTTTGAATGCTTGCACCCATTTGTAGAAGTTTGCTCTAGACATACAGGAAGGATCATATTGTCTTTGCATTCTAGACAGAATCTCACATGATTTTACACTCTCTGCCAACAGAAATCTGATGACTCCTCTTTGTTCCAAGCATGAGCTGTTTCCTAGCCTAGTAGTCATTTCAATTTATCGTCACACCTACAGTAATCTGAAAATAAACAAGTTTTGTTGTAAATAAGATGACAACTCCATTCATAATCATCACATAAAATTTCAGTTGCATAACTCCAAGAACACCAAAGTAATTGAGAAAGTCTCATTACTTATTGACTGACCCTCGTAATTGCACAATAATTTTAATTGTTTAATCAATTTTAAATTTATGCTTTAATCCCATCATTTAGTCAAGTCTTTTAATATTAAAAAGAAGAAATTTTATATACATGTACTTTTGCAGTCGCTAAATGTACTTAAATTTATAATTTGTACATCCTTGGTGTAGTCTACTTAAAAGAGATATTTGATTAACTTTTTATTTTACCATATCATTAAATTTTAACGAAAAAAAAAACAAAATTGTTAAAGCGTTTTAATTGACTTTTATAAACAAATATACCCAAACTGTAGTAAAAGTCTGAAAATTGCATGAAAAATACGATGACCGGTTAATTCCACCCCAGTTAATTCCACCTCGGTTAAATCCAACCCGGTTAATTCCACCTTGGTTAATTTCACCCCGGTTAATTCCACCATTGTTAATTCTACCCTTGTTAATTCTACTCTGGTTAATTTCACCCTGGTTAATTTCACCTCGGTTAATTCCACCCGGATTAATTTCACCCTGGTAAATTCCACCCTGGTTAATTTTACTCTTGTTAATTCCACCTCGGTTAATTCCACCCCGGTTAATTTTACCCTGGTCAATTCCACCCCGGTTAATTTCAAACTGGTTAATTCCACCCCGGTTAATTCCACCCTGATAAATTTCACCCTTGTTAATTTCACCCTTGTTAATTCCACCTCGGTTAATTCTACCCTGGTTAATTCTACCCCGGCTAATTCCTCCCTGGTTAATTTCACTTCGGTTAATTCCAACCTTGTTAATTCCACCCTTGTTAATTTCAACTCGGTTAATTCCACCCTGGTTAATTCCACCCTGGTTAATTTTATCCTGGTTAATTTCACCTTTGTTAATTCCACTTTGGTTATTTCCACCCCGGTTAATTCCACCCTTGTTAATTCCACCTCGGTTAATTCTATCCTGGTTAATTTTACCCTGGTTAATTCCACCTTGGTTAATTTCACCCCGGTTAATTCCACCATTGTTAATTCTACCCTTGTTAATTCTACTCTGGTTAATTTCACCCTGGTTAATTTCACCTCGGTTAATTCCACCCGGATTAATTTCACCCTGGTAAATTCCACCCTGGTTAATTTTACTCTTGTTAATTCCACCTCGGTTAATTCCACCCCGGTTAATTTTACCCTGGTCAATTCCACCCCGGTTAATTTCAAACTGGTTAATTCCACCCCGGTTAATTCCACGTGATAAATTTCACCCTTGTTAATTTCACCCTTGTTAATTCCACCTCGGTTAATTCTACCCTGGTTAATTCTACCCCGGCTAATTTCTCCCTGGTTAATTTCACTTCGGTTAATTCCAACCTTGTTAATTCCACCCTTGTTAATTTCAACTCGGTTAATTCCACCCTGGTTAATTCCACCCTGGTTAATTTTATCCTGGTTAATTTCACCTTTGTTAATTCCACTTTGGTTATTTCCACCCCGGTTAATTCCACCCCGGTTAATTCCACCTCGGTTAATTCTATCCTGGTTAATTTTACCCTGGTTAATTTCACCCCGGTTAATTTCAAACTGGTTAATTTCACCTCGGTTAATTCCACCCGGATTAATTCCACCCTGGTTAATTTCAACCTGGTTAATTCCACCCCGGTTAATTCTAACCCGGTTAATTCCACCCTGGTTAATTCCACTCTTGTTAATTCCACCCTTGTTAATTCCACCCCGGTTAATTGCACCCTGGTTAATTCCACCCTGGTTAATCCCACCCTGGTTAATTTCACCCTTGTTAATTCCACCCCGGTTAATTTCACCCTTGTAAATTCTACCGTGGTTAATTTTGCCCTGGTTAATTTCACCCGGTTAATTTCAAACTGGTTAATTTTATCTCGGATAATTCCACCCTGGTTAATTCCACCTCGGTTAATTCCACCTTGGTTAATTCCACCCTGGTTAATTCTACCCTGGTTAATTCCAACCGAGTTAATTTTACCCCGGTTAATTCCACCTCGGTTAATTCTACCCTGGTTAATTTTATCCTGGTTAATTTCACACCGGTTAATTTCAAACTGGCTAATATCACCTCGGTTAATTCCACCCGGATTAATTCCACCCTGGTAAATTCCAATCCTGGTTAATTCCACCCCGGTTAATTCCACCCCGATTAATTCTAACCCGGTTAATTCCACCCCAGTTAATTCTACCCTTGTTAATTCCACACCGGTTAATTCCAACCGAGTTAATTTTACCCCGGTTAATACCACCCTTGTTAATTCCACCTCGGTTAATTTCAACCCGGTTAATTTCACTCTGGTTAATTCTAACCCGGTTAATTCCAATCCGGTTAATTCCACCCCGGATTAATTCTACCCTGGTTAATTCCACCCCGGTTAATTCTACCCTTGTTAATTCCAACCTGGTTAATTCCACCCTGGTTAATTCCACCCTGGTTAATTCCACCCTTGTTAATTCCACCCTGGTAAATTTCACCTTTGTTAATTCCACCCTGGTTAATTCCACCCTGGTTAATTTCAACCCGGTTAATTCCACTCTTGTTAATTCGAACCTGGTTAATTCCACCCCGGTTAATTCCAACTCGGTTAATTTCATCCCAGTTAATTCCACCCCGGTTAATTTCACCCTTGTTAATTCCAACCCGGTTAATTTTACCTCGGTTAATTTCATTCCAGTTAATTCCAACTCGGTTAAATCCACCCTGGTTAATTCCACCTCGGTTAATTCCACCCCGGTTATTTCCACCCCGGCTAATTCCACCCTGGTTAATTCCAACTCGGTTAATTCCAACCCGGTTAATTCAACCCCGGTTAATTCCAGCCTGGTTAGTTCCACCCCGGTTAATTCCAACTCGGTTAATTCTACCCTGGTTAATTCTACTCTTGTTAATTCCACCCTGATAGATTTCACCCTGGTTATTTCCACCCTTGTTAATTCCACCCTTGTTAATTCCACCCTTGTTAATTCCACCCTTGTTAATTCCACCCCTTGTTAATTCCACCCCTTGTTAATTCCAACCCGGTTAATTCCACCCCTTGTTAATTCCAACCCGTTTAATTTCACCCCGGTTAATTCCAGCCTGGTTAGTTCCACCCCGGTTAATTCCAACTCGGTTAATTCCACCCCGGTTAATTAGAACTCGGTTAATTTCGTCCTTGTTAATTCCACCCTTGTTAATTCCAACTCGGTTAATTCTACCCTGGTTAATTCTACTCTTGTTAATTCCACCCTGATAGATTTCACCCTGGTTATTTCCACCCCTTGTTAATTCCACCCTTGTTAATTCCACCCTTGTTAATTCCACCCCTTGTTAATTCCACCCTTGTTAATTGCACCCTTGTTAATTCCACCCCTTGTTAATTCCACCCTTGTTAATTCCACCCCTTGTTAATTCCACCCTTGTTAATTCCACCTGGTTAATTCCACCCTTGTTAATTCCACCCCTTGTTAATTCCACCCTTGTTAATTCCACCCCTTGTTAATTCCACCCCTTGTTAATTCCAACCCGGTTAATTCCACCCTGGTTAATTAGAACTCGGTTAATTTCGTCCTTGTTAATTCCACCCTTGTTAATTCCAACTCGGTTAATTTTACCCAGGTTAATTCCACCCTGGTTAATTCCACTCTAGTTAATTCCACCCTTGTTAATTCCAAACCGGTTAATTTTACCTCGGTTAATTCCACCTCGGTTAAATCCACCCTGGTTAATTCCAACCCTGTTAATTCCACCCGGATTAATTCCATCCTTGTTAATTCCAACTCGGTTAATTCCAACCCGGTTAATTCCACCCCGGTTAATTCCACCTGGTTAATTCCTCCCCTTGTTAATTCCACCCCAGTTAATTCCACCCCGGTTAATTCCACCCTTGTTAATTCCACCCTGGTTAATTCCACCCCAGTTAATTCCACTCTAATTAATTTCACCCCGGTTAATTCCAATTCGGTTAATTCCACCCTGGTTAATTTTATCCCAGTTAATTCCACCCTGGTTAATTCTACCCCGGTTAATTCCAAATTGGTTAATTTAATCCCGGTTAATTCCACCCTAGTTAATTCCACCCCAGTTACTTCCACCCTGGTTAATTTCATCCCGGTTAATTTCACGCCAGTTAATTTCAAGTCGGTTAATTTCGCCCTTGTTAATTCCACCAAACAATAAGTTTAGGGTTTGGAATAAGATTAATCTTGTGGTCTTCGTCGACAAAAAGAAACTCAATAGTGTCCGATTGAGCTTTCAAAGGTATGTGACAGGGGTGGAATAACGGAAATTTTTTTTTTTAATTTAAATTGGTAAACATTTTTACCATATGCTGTAGAGCAAAGGTTTTTAAAATAAAAATTGCGCAACCCGGAATAAGAGTGCTAAAAGTTTTTTGAAGAGAGGTTTGAACTTGGTGGAATAATGTAAAGCCGGTAAAACTCATATTTTTGTTTCGGAAATTAAAAAATATCGACGCTATATGGTTCGCAATCCCAAAAGTTTTAAATAATAAAACTGTTCATAGCTGCTCAAAAATTTACAAAAATAAGCAAAAAATGAATTTTTGTACATTAAATTTGATAAGATAAATTTTGACAAATTTTGACTTTTTTTGTTCCCTTAAACTTGGCAAAAAGACTTCTGAATAACCGAAACTATATGTTTCACGACGTAATATAGCTCTGAAATAAAATTACTTTATTGAGTTTAACGGGCCCAAAGTTATAACCTTATAACATGGAGATAAAGTAGAAAGGAAATATTTAATAAAAAGACTTGCAATTGCAGTTACATTAGATTTAGAAACAATTAATATATGGCATAGTTACACCTGTAGGGAACGCAAAAAATTGATTTTTTTTAGAGATCACTACTTATTCGCCACAAAAACTGAGAAAATTAGAGACAGATTCAAAATAAAGACTTTTTTAAAGATCAGTACTTTTTTGGGCCAAAAAATTGAAAATTTTTTTTAGATATTTCTGATATAAGAAAAAATTTTGTCCCAAATTTAGGGTAAAGACCAAAAAATAAGTCTTCACCTCAAATCTTGATAATTTTTTGCATTTGGAATCTTTGTCCTGCAGAAGTAGGCCCAGTTCATTTTTGCTGTACGAAAAGTTTTTTCCCCAATAATTCCTTGTCAATGTCCTAATATTTTTGATTTTGCAACAATATTTCCTGTCACAACCCGTAAAAATTTGATTTTGCCTAAATATTTCCTGTCGCTGATTGCGTAATTCTCCTGTCTCACGCTATAGCCTCAGAGTTTGTAAACATGAAAAAAATCTAAATTAATCAAAACTTCCCCTAATTAAAAATACTGTGGGTTTTTTTGTTTAATATAAGAAAAACAAACAATTAATCTTTTAAATTATTTACAAGACGGATGATCTTTTTCTCACAAAAAACCAACACATACTTAAAATTACATAAATTAACAATTAACAAACATAAAATCAAAGCAACCAGACGTGAAGTAAAGTGATTCTTCAGAATAAAAAGTAAAGCCAATATATTTGAAAACCTAGTTTATTTAGGACGTTTCCATCATCAGCTGCGTTAAACTGATTAATTAATTGCAAATATAAATATTTAAATTTGGATAATTTATGACGCAACAGTATAAAGTATTGGAATTCTTTTATTGGATAGAAGAAAAATTAACGAATTAATCTATTAAATTTACTATAACGCGGAGAAAAAAAAGATCACTAAAGCTCAAAAAAAACTTGGAATTGAAAAATCCAACTAAAAGTTAGAGTCACAATTTAGTAAAGTAAAGTAAATACAGTTATTTTCGTGCTTTTGAATATTAATTTTACGATAAACAACCGGTAATATATATATTTGTGTTTGCCCGAATTGCTATTGCATTAATTTAATTTTAAAGTTACGCCTAGATAACTCCGTTTTTTTGATATGCATATTTTTGCAATACTTTATTCTGTTACGTCATAAATTATCTAGAATCTTTTGATTATCTAGAATCTAGAATCTAGAATCTAGAATTAAATTATCTAGAATCTAGAATTTGGATAATGGATCTTTGTAGAAAGCCCCCCGCCACTAATGCAAAATGTGAGATTTGAGAAAAACAACCCTGCCACGTGAAAAACAAGAGCGGTGGCGGGGTGTCTTTCTGGCGGGGGCTTTCTACAAAGATCCATTATCCAAATTTAAATATTTATATTTGCAATTAATTAATCAGTTTAACGCAGCTGATGATGGAATGAGATATAATTTCTAAACGTCCTAAATAAACTATCTTTTTAAATATATTGGCTTTACTTTTTATTCTGAAGGTAGTCAAGCGATTCAAATTTTATGCTTTGAAAGTGATTCTTGATAATGAATTCTTTTCTCGTAATTTGGTTTATGTCGTCACTATCATCACACAATTACTGTTGATATGAGTAGTAAACCTAAGCAAGATACAGGTACAAATTACTTACACAATGGTGAATTTCCTTCGTGCACTGTTTTTGATTGATTGCGATTTATCGAGAAAAAGTGTCTTAACACAATCAATTTCGAGGAGGTTTACAACCTACTTGCGTCATTCTGTTCTTTACTTGGAAAAGACAATTTACGGCATTTTTTCCGCCTGTAGGTCTTGGCAAGCAGCTCTAAATTTCAGTCATATTGCCAAATAAAAAAACCTAATAACAAATAATATCTTTAATTGGACAGCAACATCTTATAGAAGTGATCATTTAACCGTTGCCCGAAATTTAAGGGCTTCAAAGTTCTGTATATCAGGACAAGAAATAAAGAATATACATGAATGAATTTTTACCCCACTTCCTACACATTTTGCTTCATATCAATGCATCAACTTAATACCAATCAACGGTTTATATATTTAATACCAATATTCATAAAAATAAAACTTATAAAATTTATACAGCCGTTTTACGAAAAGAAATACGTGAAACAATCAACTTTAAAATTGCTTAGTACTTCTGTTTCTGCTGGTGATTTGATGTGCAACGGAATTTATAGGAAGCGTTTTTTTTCTTTTTTTTTCTCGAAACAAGATTGGGCGTCACCATGACGCATTCTCGAACTAAGATTCAGAAATTGGTGTCATGACGTGAGAGTTTTGCAAATGTTAAAAAATATTTTGTGCGTCCATTAATCAAAAATATTAGGCTTTTTTTATTGGATAGACGAAAAACTAACGAATTAATCTATTAACCTGTTAAGTGTGACGTGTATATCCGTCACAGCCAGACGCTCACTCAGTGCGTATGACGGAAATACAGGTCTTGATCGTCGCAGTTGTTTACAGCGCAGATTATTTCGTTACTCGCATTCGCAATTGTCTCGACGCTACTATTTGAACAAACCGAAAAGTTTTGTTTATAATAAAAACAAAGTCTCCTTTCAGACAAAATGTTATCATTTTTATTTTTGCTTTTTATCTAAATCAGCTAAACTTTTTTTGACCTTTGAGTTAGATTAGGAGTTTTTAATCTTTTTAATGCTATGGCCCAAAGAACTTGAATTGCAATTGTTGTGGCCCAATATGTCTAGTCTTGGTGTGTCACGAGGTGTATCAATTCTCTCAGTCATTCTCTTTAATTGTGTCACGAGATGCAGCAAGTGTATTGTCGTGGCGGCGACTTTGTTGGCGGGCGACTTTGGCGGACGAACAAAGCAAAATAAATAAAATAATTTAAAGCTGAACCTCGATATTCCAAAAATTAAAACAAGACACAAAGCAATTTACCAAATACAAAGAGTGATTGTTATCATAATCAAATTGCATGCCATTATCCGTAATTTTATGATACTTTAGAAAAAGATCTTAAATCTTAATTTAGTTCTTAATCTTTTAACACCGTGCCCCAAAGAACTTAAAACGCATTTGTTGCGGTCCAATGTGTATGATCTTCACTTTTAATTCCGCCCCCAATTTTACAAAATCGTTTCCAAATCATAGGCGAATATAAAAAAAGTCTTCACTTTCAATCTGTCTCGGAATTTTTTGATTTTCGTCGCTAAAAATTATTGATCTTTAAAAAGAGTCTTTGATTTTATTCCATACAAAATTTCACCAAATTGTTTCTTGTCAAGAAAAACCAGCCACCGAACATATCATTTCAACATTTTTTCACACCATCTTGGTGTGGCCCACCTAAAAAACTCGCTGTGGCCCACCGGTTGAAAATCTCTGATTTAGATTGGTTGTGTTTCGTGTTGTACGTATAGGTTAGTTTTAACATCTGTTTTCACTACGAGCATAGAATGGAACATTCTTTGTTTGTTTTATTAATTTTTTTACTTTTTTCCGCGCTTAAGTGCTAAGCAAACAAAAAAAATAAATTGTAGAGACAACAAAAAAACTTTACTTTACCCTCGTAAAGGAAACTAGCCCTTAGCGTGCAAACTGACACAAGCGCAGAAAAAATGTTTGATTGAATTGCTCTCAGAATTTTAGATATCACAACTAGATTTGAAATATTGAGAACTCAAATTTGTTTTATTTTTGCATTTTCTTTTTTTGTCTATTTGTTTGGATTTTTATTTCGCTTGTATCCAGTGTTCCTTCTAGGGTGCGTAATGTGCGCAATGCGCAGTGCCACGATCCATTTACGCAACAAAATCTCGGTTTTGTGCACAAGAAAAAATTCAATTGTAGACAGATATAGAGATCACTACTTTTAATGACGAAAATCAAGATATCCGAATCAGATTCAAAGTTTTACTTTTTTAATGCACTGTTCTTATTATCTGTACTCGCTAAAAAAAGTATTTGCCACTATTAAGCTTTTTTAGAAGGAACACCGCTTGCGTCTCTTCTTTCTGGACTCCTATTTTTTCAATTACTATTACTTTGTCTTTTTATTGCGATTTGTAAATTAGTATTGAGTAATTTTTTCCAAAGCGCTGTTATAAAAAATAAACGAAGTAAGCTGATTCGACGTCGGGGACTTTCCCGTGAAGCTTGAAACAGAATTTGTAATTACTATATATAATCAATCGAGACGAGAAAATAAGCGAGACGCGAAATTAAATACGCAATGTAATTCGCATAGCAAAAAGTTAATTCAGCATTTAACGGGTTAAATTAACTATAACATGGAGAAAAAAAATCACCAAAGCTCAAAAAAAAATGTGGTATTAAAAAATTCAACTAAAAGCTAGAGTTACAATTTAGTAAAGTAAATATAATTATTTTTGTGTTTTCGAATATTATTTTTTACGATAAACAACCGGTAATATACACCCTTGTACAAATTAATTGCATAAAACCACAAAACAAGGTAAAATTGACAATTTTATTCACATCAACAAGTTTATACACAATACATCAATTTTAATACATGATATGATCACCATTGTTCTTTATGACTTGTTGCACTCTGTTTGGCATAGAATCGACCAACGTTTGACAATTTTCTCTGATTTCGGGTTTCCGATACCGGATATCCGGATTATTGCCTCTATAAGCCTGGTTTTGGTTGTACAGTCTTCACTGCGAAGTCGAAGTTTAATTATCGACCACGAATTCTCAATTAGATTGAGATCTGGGGAGTTCCCTGGTCAATCCAATATTGTAATTTTCATTTTCTTCATGTAATTCATCACTTTTTTTGCCTTATGACATGGCGCCGAGTCCTGTTAAAACACCCCAGATTTATTCGTAAAAGCGTTTGCAAGATCAGCGACCACTTTTTTTTTACAACTTCTATGTGCTTCCTGCACTCATCATTCCCTCAATGGGCAGCAATGATCCAATCCCATAGTAGCTGAAACTACTCCAAAACATCTGTTTGGGAGGATGTTTCACAGATTGATACATGTGGCATTCACGGATGGGCTCTCCAATCGATCGACGGACATGCTGACAGCTGCGCTTTCCTTAAACCAGAAAAGGGCTTCTTTCATCGCTAAAAAGCACGTTTATCCAATCGGTTGCAATCCAGTTTCGGTATTTTTTGCCCAGTCAAGCCTTTTCTTTTTCATGTTAGCCGTTAAAAGTTGCTTTTTTACTGGTCTCCTTGCCATTCGCCCACATTTGATCAGTCTACGACGTACCGTATTTAAACTAACATTCATTCCAGATGACAATAAATCCTTCCCCAGCATATCACTCATCTTTCTTGGATCCTTTTTATTCTCTCGCAATAACCTGATATTGTCTCTTGTTGAAGTCTTTCTCTTCCTACCACACTTTTCCTTTCTCATGAATGACAATGTGCCAGTGGTTCGGGCTTGCTTTAAAATTCGTGAAACTGTGGACTGGTTTAAACCCACGATACTGGCTATTTCACATTAGTTTTTCGCTGTGTGCTCGTGTAGGGTCAGTATTTTTGTTCGCTTACATGGAGTAGTATCCATTATGATGTTTCTTTAATATATGGTGAATTTGCTAAATTTGCAAATTACATTAGGATTAAGTTAATGAAATATTGCATCACCTTCATAAATAAGGTTGAAAAAAGCAAAATCAATTGCTAACACTGAATTACGATTACAGTATATCGTCACAAACAATCCTTATTACAAAATCAAAAATGCAATTTTTGGCATAAAAGCAGGTTTTATGCAATTAAGTTGCACAAGGGTGGTCGTTGATCGGTGGTCCCTAATCTTGCAAACGCTTTTACGAATAAATCTGGGGTGTTTTAACAGGACTCGGCGCCATGTCATAAGGCAAAAAAAGTGATGAATTACATGAAGAAAATGAAAATTATAATATTGGATTGACCAGGGAACTCCCCAGATCTCAATCTAATTGAGAATTCGTGGTCGATAATTAAACTTCGACTTCGCAGTGAAGACTGTACAACCAAAACCAGGCTTATAGAGGCAATAATCCGGATATCCGGTATCGGAAACCCGAAATCAGAGAAAATTGTCAAACGTTGGTCGATTCTATGCCAAACAGAGTGCAACAAGTCATAAAGAACAATGGTGATCATATCATGTATTAAAATTGATGTATTGTGTATAAACTTGTTGATGTGAATAAAATTGTCAATTTTACCTTGTTTTGTGGTTTTATGCAATTAATTTGTACAAGGGTGTATATATGTATACAATGATGGCCTTACAAAAAGGCGGCCAGCTGCAAGAAACATAAGGGAGGGCCACTATTTCGTGTACTAAAAAAGGTTGTTGGCTGAAAAAAAGGAGCAGAGGGGCAATTACCCCTGCCCCCCCGACTGGTACGACTATGTCGGCGCCGATATATTGCTATTGGCCGATGTGGTTTTGCCAATATATTGGTCATCGACCAATTTGCACATCGGTGCAACTCTAATAATGACAAAGTTATTGGTGCGTAATGAATCATTAACTGATTTTTAATCATTTACCATCTAAAAGTAGTTTATTAATCATCAACTAATTTTAACAAAAATTTTAACAGTAGTGCAGATGTTTCTCAGCCTCGTATGTTTGTCTGAGCTGGATGATTAAATTAAGGATAAAGTGGCAGACCACTTTAATATTCTACAAAGTAAATTCAAAAACTATTTTTGAAGCTTGACCAAAATGATTTGTAGATTTTCGAATCTATTTTATGTGTCCATTGAAAAAATTTGGATAAATTAATTGACCTCAAAACTAATTCAGGCTGTTGTGACTAATTTGAAGCTTTTTTTTTTGGTCGCCTAATTCTGGATACGAGTGTCCTCATCGTATCCATGTATCAGCAGAAACTGTTTTAAAACCCTTTCACCAACACAAACCTTTCACCTTAATTGCCTTTCACCACCACATGGTTGCGTGAATCAGCCTTCTCATTTCTATTGAATGAGAATGTCTATCAGCGAAACCGAATTGATGATGAAGACGACATACGCTACGCACTTTCATCAACTGCGCGGCCAGGATTCAAAGTATTGTGGACAAAATGCAGCAACAATCTTCTCGTTAAAGTTATGTAAATAAACTGATGATTGATATTTTTTGCTGCTGTGATTTTGTGTTTTTCATTGCATAAGTTAATGGGCCACCACCAATATTTTTCTTGTTTAATGAACCATGAGCAGAAACAGATAAAAAAATCTTGGACTAAGCAATGTTAAATGTTTTGCTGCACGAGCCGAGAAAATTCGGCATCGAGATTTACTCGGTGATCGAGAACTTACGCTTTATTTATGATTACTACTCAGGTAAATGTTAAATTTGTTAGTATTCGCTAGTTCCCAAAATTTTTACAATGTCCCATGCCGCTTTATGGAATGGTGGCTATGGTGGAATTACATACAAACTGGACATAAATTTTTCGTTTATTCGTCTTTTGATATTGATATACTGTATCTTTCTGCTTTTTATGAACATCATCAAAGGGGATGGTGAAATACGCTATCAGCCATCGACAAGAAAATCATTCAACCATTGAAAGCTAATACCAGAATTTATTCCAGGTGCCATCTTCTAAATAATCTCTGGCGATGAATTACGAATCAACTCTATAAATTTTTTAAACATATTTTCTGCTTCTGGAAAATTAAAAAAAATATCTGAACAGATCTTTTATGTGAGTGTCATCACTGGGATGTTATGCTCAAAATCATAAAAATTTAAAAAAATAGCGTTAAAACTTGTCAATCAGCTTATTTAAGTGGTTATTCACCACATTTGATTAGCATCGCAAATGCCAATAACCACACTCATTTTATCTTAATTTACTACAATATGTTTAAGGTGCCTTCAGCCCAACCAATTTCTATTTTTATTTTAACGAGTTTAAGCTTTGCTACAGCTACTAATCCGGAAATCTTGTCTCTTTGTTTCCGCATTATCCAGTCTGTATCTCTCTACTAATTGTTAAGTATTGCACGTAACTGCAAGCAATGCTGATATTTTTTGAAAACATCCGCTGTAACTTCCTTTCTTTACTTTTGAAAAATTGAATGACTTACGGCATTAAATGCGCAGCCGAATCAACAAATGTATTTTCGAGAAGGAGAGCACATAAGGGTAAAACAGCAAATATTCATACTTAGACTATACCTTTATAATTTTTGAGCTATTATCGAAAGAGTCGAGTATAGAAAGCATTCTTTTTTATAGTTCACAATTATTACGAGCTTAATAACTTTTATATCAACTTTTAATGTACGCATTCATAGGCGTACGCAGAGGGGAGTTAAAGAATGAAGCTTCCCCTAAAGCCATGAAAAATGTATACAATCAACTCAAAAAGGAATCAGGACATAAAAAAAGTCAACAAAAAAGTATTTGCCTTATTTTAACTGTTCTTCATGGTTTTGGGGGAGTTTCATTCGTTAACCTTCTCCCTCTAGGTACGCGTATGCACGCATCTAATTTATATTTAAACAATTTGCATATCGTTCTTGAGGCTAACGCTTGTCGGTGTGTAATACAGTTTGGAAAAAGTTTATAACACTGCATTATTTCCAGTTGCCCAGCTTTTCAACAAATGCATTTGTAAAGTCCACAAAATAAATGATAATTTTACTTTCCTTGTGTTTTCAAATTTAGCTGATTCAATGCTTCAAAAATATTCACCAAATATGCCAGGCGAAAAACAAACCACTTTTAAAATGAACAGCGAGTTCAGGTTTTAACGTTTCGTAAAATATCTTAATCTCATCACAAAGCTCAAACACTCTGGCTACAACATTGGATCTTGACAACCATAGATAGCACTTTAATTCGGTAGAAAAAGTATTTATGTTCAGAATTTAGCTCTTCACACAACTTCAGGAACAGATAAGAATTGAAGCACTGCTTTTCATATAATTCACAATCTTAATGACCAAATTATAAGTGCATTTCAAACCATTTTGTAAAGTCTTTAAAGATAACGCTTCCCGATGAATAAAACAGAGAGTGGTGACAACATTAAGTGTTTTTTCTGCAACAGCGTCTGAAATCACCTTTTTGGTCCAAGTGCTATCCTGGTGCGCCATCAGTTTTATGCACCCCAAATAATGACTTATCTTTAACTTCAGTGACCACTTGCTTTTTTATACCATTCGCCTGAGTAATTCTTCTCTGAAC
Organism: Diplosoma virens; assembly: GCA_963680785.1. NCBI lineage: Eukaryota > Metazoa > Chordata > Ascidiacea > Aplousobranchia > Didemnidae > Diplosoma > Diplosoma virens. The sequence goes on from OY796884.1 coordinate 29,756,052, forward strand.
TGTGTTGTTTAACAAAAAGATTGCTTTTATTTTCCTTGTACTTTCTTGGAATAGCACAATCCGGACAATAGCCAGAGAACTTGGCTTGTCAAAAGTCTCAACAATGTTATGAGTTTTTTCTGTTTGGCAATCATTAAGCTGGGTTCAAAAAATGCCTTTGTCAGTTTCTTATTAGTCTGTCGAAAAACTCCAGTCTTGTTAAGACGTTGACATTTTAAATTTGCTTCCAGTCTTTTTAAATTTTATTTTATTTTTATTTAAAATAAATAAAAAATAAATAAATAAAAAATAACTGTGTTGTCTAACATAAAGATTGCTTTTATCTTTCGTGTAACTTCTCGGAATAGCACAATCCGGACAATAGCCAGAGAACTTGGCTTGTCAAAAATCTCAACAATGTTATGAGGTTTTTCTGTTTTGGCAATCATTAATCAGATCAGAAACTCGATGCTGGCTTAATGACATCACTGCCAGCGTCTGATCCAGGCAGTGCAGCAGTCTGGGGTAGTAAAAAGATAAACCCTCGGCCCCAGTCTTGTTTGTGTCTGACCTGGAGTGGATACCTCTTCAAACGACGACGACGACGAATCAGATTTCAAAAGTTGCCTTTGTCAGTTTCTTATTAACCTATCGAAAAATTTCAGTCTTGTCAAGACGTTGACGTTTTAAACTTACTTCCAGACTGTTAAAATATTCGACATCGTTGCTCTTAAGACTAAAATGAGTCTTTTTCAAATAAATTTGCAATTTGGATGGTTTTAGCGATTAATTGCTCAAAACACGAGAACAAATAACAAATAAAAACACTGACCTTTTTCTTCTCCTCGATCACTGACTGAGATAAACAGACATACTTTATATCAGTGCTTCCAAACTTTTTTGCCGATGGCACCCTTTAAAATTTACAAATATTAATACTTACGGCGTCCTTGTAAAACCAAAATTGGCAAGCATTTGAAATGATCAAAAATTATATTAAACTATATTTATTGCACAAAAATACTGTACGTAATGGGATGTTTTATGGTCACACTAAATTATTTAACGCGAACAGTGAGCTTGCTGCTCCATGCATATTTTATCAAACCGCGGCTCAATGTTCGATATTGCAACATGCATTTCGCGCTCAATGTCGATCTTATTGCGGTATTTAGACCTGATTACAGCTACCGATGAAAAGCCGGCTTCACATAAATACGATGCTGCAAATAGTATAAGAATACGGAGAGTTTTACAGCTTACAAATGGAAATTCAAATCGAGCCGTAATCCAGAAAAAAGTCATTGAATCAGGACTGTAAATGCTTTTCCAAGTGGGTCAGATGAAAGATCGATGAATTGTTCAGCTGCAAGAGATGTAAACCCTTGAGGTGCAATTGCATTGTCAACAAAGGGATTTTTTATCCACTTGTATTTATCCATGTATTCAGAAAAATATTTATCAAAATGTGAGATTAAAAGATCAAAATGCCAATAGATCACATTCTTTACACTACAATGCAAGGAAGGATTCCCAGATAATGAGCTTAAATGTGACTTTAAAAGTGGAAAACCATTACACTGCTTTCCATTTTCCAACAGACCAGTTTTCCATAATCGTAGTTTTCTTTTAAAAGCTGTGAGTTTGTTAAAAAGTTGCAGGATGTGAATATCCCTTCTTTGGAGTGAGATGTTTAATTGATTTAGTTTTTTAAAAATATCACATAGATGCGCCAACTTAAACTGAAAAACTCTATCTTCAAGTGTAGTAACAAGAGAATGCTTTTCTTCTTTCAAAAATATTATAATTTCACTTCATAATTTGTGCACACGAAAAAAACTTGCCTTTAAGAAGCAATCTTGAATTACAGTAAAACAATAAATTATTCTGTTCGGCTCCGAGTTTATCGCAAAGACGTTGAAAAAGTCGAGCCTTCAGATGTCTTGCTTTAATGAATTTTGCGATTTGGACAACTATTTCAGGCACTTCATTTAGGTCAGAACTGAAGTGTGGCGAAGTCAGCGCCTCTCGGTGTATTAGGCAGTGGGTTCATTTAGCGCGCAGAGCAACACCTTGCACTAACGCTCGTAACCCGCTGAAGCAACCGGACATAGCACGGGTACCATCAGTGCATAAACCAACAAAATATGTCCAATCAACATTATTTTCCTCGAAAAAATTATTCAGAATTGCAAACAAATCATGTGCTTTACAACTGAATAAAATGGGCTTGCAAAATAGCAAATCTTCAACAATGCCGCCATTTTTATCAATGAATGGTACGTAGCAAATTAAGTTAGCATCTTTATTTTTGTACTGATTGTTGCTTCATCTAACTGTAAACTGAACTCATTTTCATGCATGTTTGTAACGAGCTGATCATTGATATCATCAGCAATTCTTTCAATTTTCCTGCAAATATTTTTGTTTGAGAGTGGAATAATTTTAAGCTCTTGCGCAACTGAATCCCCAATCATTGTCGAGATCAAGTCAATGGTAGCAGGTAATATTAGCTCCTCTGCAATAGTATGCAGCTTTTTACATTTTGCGATTCTATGCGCAACTTTAAAAGACGCTAGCTGAGCTTTGGCTGGTATAGACAAAAAGTTTGAAAACACAACCAATTGGTTCTTCATTTCTGATAACTTTCGAATAAAAAAATTTACGTGGTTTTTCGGATAAGTAGTTGTGGTTTGTTGTAAGGTGGCGTTTTAGTTTACTGGGTAGCATGCATTCCGCAGCTGTTTTTGCAAATCTATGCGGCGCCCCTGCCAAAGTCTTGCAGCGCCTAGTTTGGGAAACGCTGCTTTATATTATCAACAGCATACTTTCTTTTTGCCATACTTACAATGAACCAAATCTAAACAACATAAAGTATTGTTAGGCTAATTTAAAAAATGAATTTAAGACATACAAAACAGATTACGTAATCGATTATATGTGAGACCCAGCGATCCAGGCTGGTGGGTTTAGAACAGCAATTTAAAAGCGAATGCTCCATTTTTGTAACGCTTATAATCTCACAGATTTAAAACTTTTATAACTTTAATAGCTGGTGTTTTGCTGCATAGAATCTATGCCAAAGCATATCATTTCTCGCACATACAGTTTCAGCTAGCATTGTAAAGTAGAAGTTATGCCACAAACGTACGATTTAGGTTAAGTTTTTTGCTATTTGTCAATCTTATTTGATCATATTGACGTCATTATACAAGTCTCATATTTCTTTCATTCAAATTTATACCAACCCCTGTGATTCACTGAAAATAGCGTCATGGCCTATCACCAGGCCATGGTTCACCGGTTAAAAACACTGGCTTTCTGCTTTACTTCATTCTGTCAATCAACATTTTCGATTGTTGTTTTGTTGAAAAAAAACATGAATTCGGTTGATGGGTTTGAAGCCAGAATTTGCAATGTTAAATTCTAATAATAGACCCAATGTTGTGTTGGTTTTTTATAAAAAAAAAAAGAGCCTGGCAACGTTGTATAAGTTTTTAAGTGTTTTAAATTGTAATGTTCCATTAGTTAAAGTTTTAATCTATGCTATAGTGAAACTGTTTTGATCGGGTTTGATTTAGTTTTAGGATTTCAAGCACTGGTGACTTGAAAGTATCACTCGAAATGAGAAAAGGTAACGAAGGGAAAAAATTAAGGTACAACCGCTGATATACAGTAAAGCGACTCAGGCTCTTCCTTTCTTTTTCTCGAACTAAGATTGAACGTTATCGTTACGGTTGAATGCAATTTAGCGATTGGTTCTGCAACAATATTTCCTGTCACTACCCGTAACATTCTGATTTTGCCTAAATATTTTCTGCCGCTGCTTGCGCAATTCTCCTGTCTCACGCTATAGCCTCAGAGTTTGTAAACATGAGAAAAATATCAATCAAACTTCGTGCCTTCCCCAAATTAAAAATATTGTGGGATTTTTATTGAATTTGGTAGAGAAAAAGTATGAAAATGAAGAAATCAGTCGCTTATTGTTAAAAGAAATGATGCCAGGTTATCCTTCGACTGTATTAAGAGAGTCATCGCGAAAAACCGAGCAAGGAGAGACAAGAATTTAATGACGTAACTTTTTTTGAAATTTGGAATTCTAACTAAGAATCTACAATGCAGAGCTTAAATATTAGCATTGAACATCGAAAAAAAGCAATCAGAAAAGAGTTGAAAACGTTGTAATTTCGGACTCCGTCAAACCAAATGCAATGAATTTCGTCAAAAGAACTTTGAAGCAACATTGAAAAGAGAAGATAAAATTTGAATTTCGGATTTCATCGAATGATTGTTAAAAAGAACCAATCAGAGAAGAGTTTCGAACCAAGCCAGACTAATGTGGAAATTGAAAAAATTGAAAAAACATAGCATTGAAAATAAAGATTTAGGTTAAAAACATAAAAATAAAAAGTGTGTAGACAAAATTATTTACAAGAGGGTGCAAAATCTTCTGCCAGACAGTTGTTTCGATTATTAAAATTTTGTCAGTGACAGTTAAACCTTGCAAAAAAAAACAAGCAAAACAAGATTGAAAGATAAGTAAAAGAAAGCTATGAGTTTATAGTAAGGAACTACTCAAATCGGATCAACAAAACAAGAAAAATTGGTAAACAAGTGGCAGTCAAATTGGAACCCAAGAACCAAATAGCCGATAACATTTTTAAAAGGATCTTATTGGATTTTCTTTGCTTAAATTGTAAAATGACAATTTAAAATATATCTTAATAATTATTAATGTTTTTTCGAAACAAGCTTTTACAGCTTACTTGAAAACCAAATCAAGCTCAAACATGATCGAGGCTTTTGAGCGTGTGATGACAAAAATTGGCAAGTTTCGGAAACGGATAGGACGGATATGAGACGCGAGTTTGACATGACATGAAAAATAGCGAGCTTTAGAAATAAAAAAATTCAAAGAAAATTAACTTCTGAAAAGTTCCTCTTTTAAATATCAAAACATAAAATAATCATTTTATTTTATTCATAAGCTTTTCTTTTAAAAGTAAAATCATAACGTAAAATACTCACACAAATACGTAACTAAACGCATTTATTTACATCAAAAAAGCAATTAATTCAAACTAAAATATATTAAAAAACTACTTATTTTTCTTTACAATTTTATTATTGCATATAATTTCTGCCAAGACAAATTTAAATTTTCATTTTGGTTATTATTGAGGATAGAAATCGGGGAACTTTTTCAAATCATCTCTCAAGGTACATGTTTCTACATATTTTTTATTGTATTTGTTTTCAGCTCCTTTTCTCATCACTTGCACTTCTTAATTAGCCCAAAAAAGTTGAGACTAAAGAAGAAAAACAGACCCACGCAGCGTTTGCTTCAAAAAGTTTCTGCATCTTTGCAAAAACGTATTCTAGACAAAGACGTCGCCAGAGTTAACACTTTGTCTCTGGGTGACTTTGCTCACAACGTGCTACAAGGAAATGTCCGTTTATCGCGCCATCACAAATAAAAATTAAGACAACAAAAAGCCAAACTACGAAAGTTGCCTGACCGTAAAGTAGCGTTTAAAAAAAAGGTAACCAAAACGGTGCTGTTTTATGCTCTTGTTGTCTGCTCTAGCTCTTGTGATAAGCGATGTAATAGCCGGTTTTGCAAATTGAGAAAATTGATTGCGTTAAAATTTGAAGTTTATGAAAAAATTTGCGAGAAAAAAATTTGAACTAGCTGATAAAAAGTTTTTTTGAAACCCTACGTAGAGATGCAAGAAATCTTAAATTCAAACCAACCCGACAGCGAAAAAATAATGCTCAACAAAACGTTGCAAAAATCAAAGCCATTTTTAAAAAAGTTTTAACAAAAACGGCGCTAAAAAACTTTTGACCGAAAAGAAAATTTTAAACGATACAAAAAAACGCACCAGGATCAAAAAACTACTCAAAGATTGCAACAAACAAACAGAACTAAGGATGCCGATAGTCCAATGGTGTCAAACGATCAAGCGGTACGAGGTTCCAAAATGTACAATTTAGTTCAATCTGCACTAAAGAAAAAAATTTATTTTACCTGGCGTTCGTGAGTTCGAATCTCTGTTATGAGAAAAAAATTAGATTACTCTATTATGTTACGGAAAAAAACGGTTTTCTCTCGGGAGCTCGTCGCTTTCCAAAGCAAAGTTTGTAATCGCACGACACGTATACCCTTCACAAACCAGTGCAAAAAAATCCAAGCAAAGAAAATTGATTGTGCCCGGTGCCGACTTTTAAATGCAAATGGATCTTATTGGATTTTCTTTGCTCAATCTTAAAACGGCAATTTAAAATCTATTTTGTAATTATTGATGTGTTTTCGAAACAAGCTTTTACAGCTTACTTGAAAACCAAATCAAGCCCAGATACGATTGAGGCTTTTGAGCGTGTGATGACAAAAATTGGCAAGTTTCACAAACGAATATGACGGATATGAGACGCGAGTTTGACATGACATGAAAAATAGCGAGCTTTAGAAATAAAAAAATTCAAAGAAAATAACTTCTGAAAAGTTCCTCTTTTAAATATCAAAACATAAAATAATCATTTTATTTTATTCATAAGCTTTTCTTTTAAAGTAAAATTATAACGTAAAATACTCACACAAATGACTAAAACGCATTTATTTACATCAAAAAAGCAATTAATTCAAACTAAAATATATTAAAAGAACTACTTATAAATGTTTTTCTTTACAATTTTATTATTGCATATAATTTTTGCCAAGACAAATTTAAATTTTCATTTTGGTTATTATTGAGGATAGAAATCGAGAAACTTTTTCAAATCATCTCTCAAGGTACATGTGGTATATATTTTTCATTATATTTGTTTTCAGCTTTTTTTCTCATCACTTGTACTTCTTAATTAGCCCAAAAAAGTTGAGACTAATACTTTATGAAATATTTCACAAAACCACGAGCTATGTAAAGTTACAATTCGTTATTATTCTGGAACAGAAAGTTTGAGTTTTTAATTTTGGCCCGTTAAAATAAAAACTAGATCAGATATTAAAATTTTAACATTTTTGTAATTACAGACGAAATCGGTTAATCGCATAATTAATTTGCTATGCATTTTTATGCGATTATCCGATATATGCGTTTAACCGATTTGTGTGATTACCCTTCGACCACGTTGTAGATTTTCAATTTAGTTTGCAATTTTTCTACGCGATTAAGACATTGTACAAACACTGGCAAGAAAATACACAATTTTAATGTTTGTTAATTGTTTATACTCAACTTTATATACTCAAATTTTCAATTCTACTCAACTTTGTTTTCCCGATTTTCTCCCAAAAATTCTCCCGAAAAAAAAATAATTAAAAGGCCTTCACCTCCATTTCGTCTCCAATTTTGCTATTTTTCTCCCGAAATCATGGTGATCTCTAAAAAAAAAGGTCTTCATTTTGATTTCGTCTCCGATTTCGCTATATTTCTTCCGAAATCATAGTGATCTCTAAAAAAAAAAAAGTCTTCACTTCGATTTTGTCTCCGATTTCGCTTTTTTTTTCTCCCGAAATCATGGTGATCTCTAAAAAAAAAAGTCTTCATTTCGATTTCGTTATATTGCTCCCGAAATCATGGTGATCTCCAAAAAAAGAAAAAAAGTTCTTTACCTTGACACGAACTTGTATTTCCCACTTTTCATCCCAATTTCATATTAATCCCAACAAAATATTGCCGTTTCATAAGACGTTCTTTTGATAGGCATTGGAAAGGGGGATGGCATGCCGTCCAAACATCCCCCTTAGTTGCGTTCCTGTTTCATGACACACTTTGAAGATTATCGCAATTTTTTGTTTTACTTCTTTTGTTTTGTATTTTGCCGCAATTGCGCTTCTTTTGTTTTGTATTTTGCAACAAATAGCAGCCACCGTGACAGATTAAGTTACCGCTGTTTACTTTTTCGATCCCATTGTAGATTGCATTGTTGCTTTGTTAAATGTTTTCCCTCCGGAAAATAATGCGATTAAGTGAATGAAGATAGCAACTGTGACGAAAATCATATGCGATAATCCGACTTATTCCTTTAAGCGGTATGCGATTAACTGATGTTTTTACTTGATGATATAGGAATTTGGTTCGGGATTTCAGATTTGTATGCGATAAAACGATATATGTGTATATATGTGTTTAAGCGGTATGCGATTAATCGATTTCGTCTGTAGTTCTATAATAAATTATTATAGCCTAAAATAAAACTATGAGAAAAAAAGAACTTGACATCAAAATAAATTGTGGGTTTGTATCATTGGCAACTTTGTCGCTACTTGGGCTCGTATTTGATATTGATGCAAGAAGTTGCAAATATACTACAACTAAAATGTTGTAGGCTAAAGATGGTGGATAAAGTTTTGTAATAAATTAAACTATATGGAGGCAAAAACTATAAACTGCTGATTATTTTTTTGGACTTTGGCTGAGCCCAAGTAGCTCGAGTGCCGGAGTCGCTACTTGTTTGTATATAGTTAATTACATAGTGTGTAACGAAAAGATCACAAATCGCTTTAACAAATGTTCGATCAGTCCCGTTTCAATTAATTTTAAAGTGAAGCTAATATCATTTAAAAATGAAAAAATTCTGTTTTTAATTAGTCTATGTAAAAAAACAAACTTACCTTTTCGAAGAGTTTATTTAAGTGGTCTTGATGAACGTTGGGAAATAAACACCAAGCAGATGGACAGAATAAACCACGACTCTGACTTATCTCGATAAGTTTCACATTCTAAAACAAAAAAAATATTAATTGAATCAGTTAATACACTATTGTAAAGTTAATTTCTAATCAAAAACAATGTCAAGTATTATGCTGTTGGATATAAATATATCTGATCTTCAAATCATTCTCGGACAAAAAAGTGATGATTGTGTATTCTACGATACGTCACTGGAAAAGGTTAATATACACATAACATATGCCACAAGCAAGCGAAATCTTTGAGTTTTTGACTGGGTCGTTTTTATACTCAAATTCCGGAAAATTGAAATCGCCATCTTAATTATTTAAATAAGGTTTTGAGTGAAAATAGTATAAAGCAAAATTTATATGTTGTACCGTGTCTTGGGTAATTCATGTTGCAACTTAGAAAATAACTGAAAAATAATAGTTCTTAGATCACATTTTCAGACAAATTACCTTTGATGCAAGTTTGGCTAATCTGTAATGTATATTGTTTTGTTAAATTTGTTAAGTTTAACATGATACTTGTTATTTTGTAGTCTGTAAGGTAATCAAGACTGGGCGGCAGCGTGGTTGAATGGTTAGATCACCGTGCTTGTGATCGACTTGATCTTGGTTCAATACCTACTCGCACGATTCTGTTGTGCTCTTGTAAAAGACAACTTAAGAAACTTTCCCTATTTGGTGGTCTTGGCAAATAGTTCTAAATTTCAATCATATCTTTGTAAAACTGAAAACCAATATAAAAATTTCAAGCGGACAGCAATATCTTGGCATCTCCGGAAGCAGATCGGGGTAATTGCTTGCCCAATTTATTAGCTTCTTCGTCGCTTTCCTGCAAGTCAGCAATCACCAAGCAGGGAAATGTTTCATAAAGTGTCTTTCTCATGACACAACAGAATAGTGCGAGTAAGTTTTAAACCAAAACCATGTCAATCACAATCACAGCGCTCTAACCACTCGACTACGCTGCCCAGAAAATTATTTGCGTTCAGCTTGATCAATGATATTCACTCAATAATTGCAATTATGTAGCGAGAGTTTACAGACGTACTCGAATTCCAACAAAGTGCTTTAGGAGCACGATGATCAGAAAAGAAATGTATGTAAGAATTTCTACTCAACACTCGTTACAACGTTTGATAGCGTTATGACTTCTTCCAACCACCACGCTGCTATGTTGAATATAATTAGTTTTCCCCAATTGCCAACGTTTTGATTTTTATGAGCTGCTATGTGAACTCCTCCTGGTGGAGCACCTTCTGAAAAAAAAACACTAAAAAGCAAGCTATAAAGTAGAAATTGAATTATAAGAAGTGCCAATATTTTATTTTTATATCATCGACTACGTATGCCGTATGTACAATAAAAGACACTTAAAAAGTTAACGAAATCTTTAATAAATTTTAGAATAGTTTAAATCAACTCAACATAAGTATAATTTGCTACGGAAATTTTCAGATTAATATATCAAAACAAGCTAAAAACTCAAGTTTGACTGATGATCAAAACCACACGGTTTCACTGCTCGGTTAAGCTGTTTTGTCTATAAAACTCCATCTATTTGTTTAGTTATCATCAATGTATCATCGACTCGACGCTCATCTTTGTATGTTCAAATGTTCTCACCTCTGGTTTTTGGAATGAGCCATACTTGAGTTTGTTCATTGACATCTTTTAAACCATTATCATCAAATATGCTAATCCACGCATTATGCACACTATCGATATATTCCAATTGCTGATCACTGAGAGAAACGCTCAACTTGGTTTCATCTAGCGTTGGGATCCCGGTAAATCCCGATCCCAAAATTCCGGTATTTCAACATATTTTTGCCAATCCCAATCCCGGGATAGTTTGTCGTACTGTCCCGAGATTACAATGTTATTCAATGACCACAATGTAGCTTAAAACAGTTTGCCAATATCATTTGCTATATAACAAACTCCTCTTTTAAAGTGAAATATTTACAATTGTTATAACAAGATCAGCGGACATCAGCTGACATCAGCGCTTCTTTGTGCAAACCACCTATCGTGTGATTGGCATTACAAAAAATGGTCAAATAAACTCCTTTTATTGCGTCATTAACAAGCTTCTAAAAGTTTTATTGCAGCCATTTAAAAAAAGGTGGGTCAGTCAGTTACACTATAAAAGAGTCTGCTTGTAATTTCTCATAAAGCTCGCATTAAATTTTAGTCAAAATGTCGAATTTTAAAGACGTAGGATTGTCAAGAAAATTTGAAGTGTGGCAAAACTTTACATACTGTAAAACTAATAAAAAAGCAAAGTGAAAGTTGTGCCAAGCAATCTTAAAAGCTTCTGAATCAAGTACGAGAGACTAATTACGCATTTAAAATCGCAACATAAAATTGAAGTAAAATCAAATCGGGTGTAAGTTGCTGAAATAGATAAGCCAAAATTTACAGTAAAATGCGAAAGGTTGATTCCTTGTTTAAATTGGAAAAGCAGAGCCTCGGCAAACTGGTTAGTCAATTAACTTATGTAGATGGACTTACATTTCATCAAATTGCCATAAGGGAATGACTACGCCGAGCGTTTAAAGCTGATGGATATGATATGCCTAGATTGCACAAAAAATTTGAGATTTGGTGATGAAGCAGAGGAAGGATATAGTAAAAACTATCCGATGAGAGCTTAATGCAATTAAACTAAGAGATGGCCGCCTTTCGATCACTTTCAACGAGTCATGAGATAGAATAGAATTAGATTGCCATGAGAAATGTTCGGTACATGAACATTAATCTTTATTTTTTAGGTGGTTTTTGTTCTCTAGGAATGATTTCTTAAATTCTTCCTTTCAAGCTTCCTTGAATGCAGCAAAGGCAATTAAACTGGTGAAGAACGATTGCAATTGTTTGGTCTGGACCTGAACAAAGATGTGATAGCTACTGTTACAGATGCCGCAAGTCTTATGGTAAAATTTGGAAAAGACACTTTTCCTAAACAGGTGACATGTTATGCCCATGCTATTCATTTAGCGGTCTGCGATGTTCTATACAGAAAAACACAGCACAAGCCAAGTAAAGATTTTATTTGTCTTCTGGATGATTGCGAAAGTGACGCCAAAAACGACTCCATTACTGAAAGTGAAGATTGTTTTGAGGAGGAAGAAAGGAATATTGCTGTTTCTTTGGCATCTAACTCACAAGATGTGGAGTAAAAAGTTCGAAAAATTGTAAAGCACTTTCGGCAATCTCCAGTGAAATATGAAAACCATCTCCAGCCCTACATTTTGAAAAATTTGGGAAGAGAAAAAATGCTTTTTCTAGATTACAAAACGAGGTAAAATAGTTTATTGACAATGCTAGAAAGATTTTACGAGCTAAACAAATAGGTCAAAATGGCTATGGTACAGCTTGATGTTCCCTTTGATTTATCTGAAAAAGAGATGAAATAAATAAATTAGATGTGTGAAGCTCTTGCTCCCTTTAAGGCTGCTGTTAATGATCTTGCCGGCAAGGATGCAGACATGTTGCTCTCAGAAAAGATAATTGCATTTGTATTGAAGAAACTTGGTGAACTGCAATCAAATATTAGCAATGATTTAATCGAAAGGTTTAGCGTTCTTGTCGATGAACGTCGCAACGACCAACTTGTACATCTTTTTGAATACCTCAAGAAACCATCTTACATTGATCAACCTGAAGATCATCTTGGACACAGGTAAGTCGCAAAAAAATTGCTTCTATGGCTACAAGTCTGCTATAAAAATTGTTTGTCAGCAACGAATCTGACAAAGTTGCCTCTAATAAAGAACAAGAAGTGACAACAAATAATAATGGCCAAGAAATTCAAACTCAAATGACTTTAGCTCAAGACCTGTATGCTTTTGTTGCAGATGACAAAAGCGAAGAAGAACTATGCAATAACATTAGATCTCGAATTGTGCAAAAAGAGGTAATGCTCTATAAAATTACTAAAAGAGGCGAAATAATCTAGAAAAGTTGTATGCAGTTCTAAAAACCATCAAACCCACGTCAGTCAAAGCCGAGCGTGCATTTTCAGCTCTTGGCTATTTTGTAAGCAAAATCAGAAATCGTCTTAACGATGATACCATTGATGCTTTGTTATTTTTACCATTACTATAGTAAATAAATAAACTTTGCTTATTTTACCGTACAATCGTTTATTATATTGCTTTGTCAATCCCGAGAAATCTCGGGATAATGTAATGGAAATCTCGAGAAAATCCCGAGCCCGTGATTTCTCATTTTGTCCCGATATCCCATCCCTAGTTTCAACTCCATTTTTAAGACTGTTCAAATCGTTATATTTTACTTTAGCCCGTTCTCTTTGATATTAGACAATTATATTAAGTTTCGACAATGTTTCAAATTCAGGTTTTATCTCGCTACACAAACATAATAAGATAATTATTTTGTACATATTTATTTACGTTTATATCTATCTCGACACAATGTAGCAAAATATATATTAGCCTATCGACAGTGAAGGCTTTAATAGGGTGCGAACGGAGCGGCTACATCCAAAAGTGGGACTCCATCCGCAAGATATTGCTCTACTTTTTTACAGTAGCACCAGGACGGTGGCATCTCTACAATGAAGACTTTTTTTTAGAGATCACTCTGTTTTGATACACTAAAAAGTGGCCCTCTTAAAAAAATTTTTTTAGAGATCTTTTTAGAGATTACACTGTTTTAGAATTCTAAGTAGTGCTCCCCTGAAGTAAACATTTTGTTTTGATACACTAAAAAGTGGCTCCCTCTAAAACAGTAACCTTTTTTAGAGATCACTTTGCTTCAGAACTCTAAAAAGTGACCCCCTACTTTTTTGCCCCGGGCCTCACTTTTTGTAAGACTATGAGTGCCTATCGATCATTGTTTTCTCAGCAATTGCAACGTCTTTTTAATTTAAGTCCATCTTTTTTACAGTGGAAATCTATCTGTTACCAACTAAGACAAGTGATTTGTACAAATGTTATATGAATATATTCTTTGTCGTATAGAATTTAAAAATAACCAATGGTACGGAAGGAACCAAAATCTTTCAGTAAGTGTTTGGTAGTCTTTAAAAAGACTGTTTTTTCCTGAGAATTTTTTTGGTAAACTCTCGTCAGAAGAAATCGTTGGTAAATGACAAACTACATAAAAGCCGTGGCTTATAACGTCTTTTCCGATTGGGACAATCGTCTTTACATCTAGCAACGCTTGAAGCCACCTTCATAGATTCTCTTGAACTCTCTCTTTGTCGCCAGAAAGAGTTCGTCTATGGACTGAAACTTTATCGCTTGCTGCGCAAGTTAGCGCGCAACCAATTGCGTGCTCTCTTTTTTTAACCAATCAGAAACGGCGTTGTTTTCGATGTCTTGCAATCTTATATAAACCACGATTTTTATCTAGTTCATCATTTGCAATGATTTTTTTTGACAAAAGTTGGCCGAAATAATTTTCGGAAAAACCAGTCTTTTTAAAGACTATCAAAAACTGAAAGTGTTATGGTTTCGTCCGTACCATTGCTTATTTTTAAGAATGTTATACTACAATGTTATACTACAGTTTTGGGCCAGTGAACAAATGACATAAGTTATTAGATAGAAAATATAAACGGTTTGTCCGATAATCCATGAGTTGCATTTGTTTTTATGTGTGGAATGCCAGTGTCCGTCGGTGAGACTTCATATTTATGAAAGTGTTTCCTTAAGGGTGATTTGGCTGGTGTCCTTGATATGGCTTCTAAAATTCCAAGACCGTTCTCAACATTTTTATACATCTGTAACTAGAAATAGTGTTTAATCAATTATTCAATAAGACCTAAATTAGTGATTTTCAGTGAGCTACTTACTGCGGGAAAGCATTTCTGTTTCAGATAATATGAATTCAGAAAGTTCAAGCACATGTCTTTTATAAGGAGTAATTATCAATATTGGTTCTCTTATCAATTTTCCATCAGGTCACAATCTTCAAAACAGTTTCAATCTCTATCAAGAAAGAGTGAATGCTACACAAGAGAATTGGAATCAATTGAGATAACAAATTCAAACCGTTGAATGGACAATCAACCTTATTTTTTAACTGATTATTCAAATCAATTTACACAGTTGGCATGTTCTACTGTTTTCTAAACTTTATACTTCTTATGCTACTTTATTCTCTCTTCGAATTGTATATTTATATATATATACAGTATATATAAGTATATTTTGTTTTATTTTCATGTTTGGTTATTTACAGTGCATCCAGAAAAGGTTTCCGGACCTGGTAAGGTTCCTTTTCGGGAGGTTTTCTTTACTCACCATGCTCAGTTGAGCTAAATTCATAGTTAGCAATAAAGGGCGGTTGTGCCTTCCAATGATTTACATACCTGTTCCTGCACTGCACATTTTTTTTCTTTTCAAATATTAATATTTAGTTTGAATTTAAAGTAAAGGCGCGTTTACAGCCGTTTACAGTACTTTTTTTTTTCAGCGCGAGCTTGGTTTGTTTTATTGACGTTCAAATCCACTCATTTTTTCTCGAAAACATGAGTGGATTTGAGCGTCAATAAAACAAACCAAAATCGCGCTGAAAGAAAAAAGTACTGTAAACGGCTGTAAACGCGCCTTAAAGCGGCCGTGCTTTTCATTTTTTCTCTTTCTCAACTCTCTCTATACTTTCTGCATGTTTAACGTTCGTCGTTGTCTCGCGTTTCCTATTCATGCTTCATGGTACATTGCGTATTACGTATAATGTTACTAAGCATGAATAAAATGTCATCATCATCATCATCATCAATGTAACGAAGGTCATACATCATTTTTTGTTTTGTTCAATAAATCGGCAGAGTGTTTTGCTTTTAAAATTAACCACTTCAATTTACCAGATTATTGGCGATAACGTGAACGTTGATAATCACTCGATAATTACAATTATGTAGCGAGAGTTTACACCCGTGGTCGAATTCCTACGAAGTGCTCAGAAGCATACGATGAGCAAAAGGGTAGAACGCACCAAACTTTTTTCAATAACACCAATTCATTTCGAAAAACAATTAACCTTAACCAAGGGAAAACGTCCAATTACGGTTGTCTTTAAAAATAACTAAGGGCCAAGTTTTTCATGCTTACTTGAAAAATACTGAATTTTAAATATTTCAACTTTTTAGCTTGGTTCACAGTGTAACTGAAGTGAAAACTACTTTTGAAAAATCATCACCTTGAAAACACAAAGAGTTGCTTTGACACAAAACAATTTAAAAGTAAAACAAAACACACCCTTAAATTATTGACGTAAAAATTTTTGATGATAAAAACTTAGTGAATTAAAATGTATAAAAAAAGTTTTTATCGTTTTCTTAAAACTTTTCAACTTATTATTAGAATTAAGTCTATTTATTCTCCTGACTTGCAGGAAAATGTCGGAGGCGTTATATTTAGGACAATCGTCAAACGATTAATAAAAATTTTAAATTTTTTTAGCTTATATTTAGCGCTATGACTAAAATTTAAAGTTGCTTTCTAGGACGGCAAAGCAGAGAAAGTGTTGTAACTTGTCTTTTCCAAACACACTACAAAATACAATAGTTTTTTTGATAAGGAGTTACTATAGCTGATTCCCTTTCTCTAACTTGCCCTGTCACTTGCATCTTCCACAGTCACACCCACCATCTTCATATCTTCATTCCATGCATAAATTTTTGCTTAGATCGGCCTCTAGAATCAATTCAAATGGTTTTAAAAGTCTTAAGGTTGTTCAGACTAAAAGCGGTCGCGGTAAAAGGAAGCAAAAAATGTATTGGCTATTTTATGTAAACGAACCAAAGAAGTCCGACGGTATATTCTTTTGTTGACTAAGATAAACAAAAAGATAAGTTTACTGTTCAAAAAAGTCTTAATGTCTGCCAACAGAAACTGGAATTGTAAAAGAGGAATCTTCAAAGTTGGTTTGCTTTTACTCGTTGTGTATTAAGCTTACTGGCGATAAAATCTTTTTGTTTTATTTATGACATTTACAACTTAAAAAGCAAATTGAAAAAATTAATTAGCAATTTAGGCTTATTTATTTTTGAAAAGATCAAGGTACAAACTTTGGTTATTCTTTACTTTTTACTTTTGCGCATTACGACAAAAGTTTATTTGTTCTTGTTTAAGAGCAGCTGTAACATTGTTTGAGATAGCAGGAACCGTTGTAGACTAATTAGGGTTAGGTTAGAGTTAGGGTTAGATTAATTATTGCCCAAACTATTATAAAAATAGATTTTATGATTTTTTTTGAAACGCAATACAACTGAATGATATGATGATACTCTTAAATCAAATTTTCTAAAAATCAGAATATTTTTTTAGATACTCTGAGCTCTTTAATCATCAAAAAGATTTTAACTTCTTGAATACACCATTAATTCTCGCTTTTTTGACGCCGTTTTAATTTTTCATTTAAAAATTTTACTTTAACCGCATAACACAAACCGAAGCCGATCCCTTGATTACATGAAATAAATTTAAGACCTAAAAAATATTTCACTTTAAGTCAAAGGCCGAAAGTGCGTTGAAATACAAAACGAAACATTGCTTAGCTCAGCCGAAAATATAACTTTTATTGGCAACATATCTATACGGCACCAAATCTTTGTTAGTCACTAGACAGCCCACAAGCCAAAGAACGCTTCATGTTGAGAATGACTGTTGTAAAGAAATAAAGGACACGCCGAGCTTTAAACAGACAAAACACAAATTAAAATAAGTTTTAAATTAATACAACGAGTTTGATTTAAAATAATTTTATGTCGGTATCAACATGATAAAATCGCAGTACAGACATTTATAGTATTCCTAAACAAGGTTTTTCAATTTTGCTCTTCCTCAAAAACATATTACAAAATGCTAAAAATTACAGTATAGCCTTAATGTTTTTAAAATTCAGTAAAAAATGGGAAAAATTTAATCGACCAGCATTTTCAGATTTCCTAAGAAAATAATTTTTTGTAGGCTTATATAGTTTACAGCTTTGGCAAATTATGAAAAATTGTTACTGAACAATGTTATGTTATATCGCATCAAAAACTTGACAAAAAGTTTTTGAAATATCAAAATCTTGGACTAACTAAAAACTAAATTTAATGAAAGAAAAAAAAGTAATAAAATGGCTTTTAGTAAAGCCAAGCAAGAAGCTTTTCGGGTCACCTTTTTTAATGGCAGTCAATTCAATCATGGAAGTAAAGAACCACGCGTATTTATAGGCAGAATAAGCATTGCACAATTACTTTCAAAACAAAATGTGTTGTTTTTATTGTGTCACGTGAGCAATTGCAAAATCTTGCATGCTGCGCCGCATTGTGCAAGTCTACTTTCTGCAATCATTTAAATAGTTGCAAAGAGAATACAAACTTTTTTTCCTTGCACATAGAAGGCTGCATGATCTTTATACACCTTGCCTCCAAAAGTCGCAGTTGAAACTGTAAACGTGCAATTGTTAAGCCTCGTTTCCACTACAAACGTAAAATGAAGCATTCTTTGTGTAGAAAATTACCAACGCACGTGTTTTATTTTATTTCCCTTGAGTTTCTAATCATTATTTGCGCGAGCACTCGCTGCCAGAGCCTTTTTTGTTTTACGCTTTATTTTTAATTAATCTCACCTTGAAGCATAGTTGTGTCTGCAGCGCGTTGATTTTAGAGCTGGCTTTATTGCGTTTGTTCACACTTCTCAATTTGTGAGGCGACCAGCTGCAGTGTTTGTGGGCAGCTGGTTGAAGTCTGAGTAGACTTAGCGTGCAGTTAAGATATTCCCGTTTTCCCCGTGAGTCAGCACCGAAGTGAACTGCTCGGTAAGACACCTATGCGTTTTCTTTTTGTGTTTAATTTTTAGTTTGTTTTTATTTATTTACAGATTACCGTTTCCGCTTTCGTTTTCGCTTTTATTTCCAAGTTTCAACGTTTCAGTTATAACTTATTTTATATTAAATTATTTTCCTTGGTTATTATTTCCTTTTAATTTGTCGAAGCCGGAAGCGCGTTGATCGACACTTCACTTTGCGGTAATCGGCTACTTCAGCGCCGTTTACCGTTATACTTTGTTTATTTTATTGATTTTTTTTGCTTCGCTTAGCGTCGCTTAGATTTTAAGCGCGGAAAGTTCAATAATAGAAAGAAAGAATGCTCCATTCCACGAGCCTTTAGTATTGGGAACTTAGTGTTTACATAATTCTTAGCGCATTCTCTATTTTTTAACAGATGCTGTCTAATAGCAGAATCGCAGTCTGGCTGTGCAGTTGTGTTCTTATTCGGTCTTGAGGGTTGTGTTCTTGTTGCATTAATTCTATATCGTATCCATTTCGGAGCATTTATCTGATCGGATCCATTTTGGAGCCTTTGCATTGTGCGACCCACGTACCATCTGCAATAGTGGCACTGGAATTCATAAATGATATTACTTTTCTTTGAGGCAGGTACGACATCTTTATGGGAAATAGGGACTATACTTTTTGAAGTAAAATGTTAAGATTATATTTAAAGTTAAAATTATGGTTTTCGCCATTTATAAAAAAAAAATGCAATGAGTTTGACGGCTTGTTTTTTTTATTAACCAAGCTTTTGAAAACTATGGGCCACTTTTTCAGGTGTTACAGAGTATAAGCTGACACCAAAAATAATATTTGGTATAATATCATTTTTTATTCCGTTACACCTGAAGAAGTGGACAACAGTTTTCAAAAATTTGTGTTAATAAAAAAAAGAAGCAGTCAACTTCAATGAATTTTTTTCTTTAATTTTTGATTGGTGTTGGTTTTTTGTTGTTTTCATTGATGATTTTTGACCAAAAATTTTAACTTTTTTTTTGGATACGTGAACTTAATTTATTATCTTAACCTATTTCAATAAATGTCTAATACTCATTCTACATTGACTTATAAAAGACCGGTTACAGAAAGAGAAATTTCTTTAATGAAAACAATATTCCACCAGCGCAACTACGAAAAACACCGCTAAGCCGCAAAGGCATACTGGAGTGCCGACAGACCTGTTTACCGCCAGTATGCCTTTGTGGCTTAGCGGTGTTTTTCACAGTTGCGCTGGTGGAACATTGTTTTTATTGAACTACCTACCCAGCGTTCAGGTCCACAACTAGAAGTTTGAGGTGTAAAAACCACAAACAGAAAGTTGTCCACAGCTGGGGTCAACAACTAACTGTAGTGTCCTGACGAGTCCTAATAAGGACGAAACAGGTCTGTCGGCACTTGCTTGTTGATTGACTTGACGATTCTTACTATAAGAGAAAATTCTTGTCGCTACTGATGTATAGATTACGTGATTGTTCCAAGGCAATCAAACGTAACAATCTTTTGACTACTAGACTTGTCCTTTTTCGTTTAGCCTATTTAAAAAAAAAGAAATTTGATTTGAATTTTTACTGTAACATCATAAAGTTTTAGCGTAAAAAAAATAAAATCTTCAAAGCCTTTTATTGACATTTATAAACAAATATATGAGATAAGTCCCAAAAATTGCATAAACAATAAAAAAAATTTAGAATATTTTCTAATTTTGATCATTTTTGTAAAAAATTTATAAATTCAGGGATTGTTTTATCTTAGCCTAAGATCAGAGGCGTCCAAACTTTTGAAGCAAGGGTTATTTTGGCTTATAAACAAATTTCACGCGTGAAATTTGTGACCTTAATAGAAAAGCGATTCAAAATATTTACAGTAGAAAAACATACTGCTATGCTTCAGAAATAAAAATCTTCTCTTTCTTATTGCTTTTTCTTCTGTCGCATTAAACGACTTTTTTATTGAAACTCGAGTCAATATTAAAAAAAATGACTTCACTTCACTTTTCCGGCTTTGCTGGTACTAAATTTTTTTGTTGTTTGTCTGCTTATTTAGTTTACGTTACTTTGAAAAATATCACATGGGCCACTCATATTCTTTTTGATGATCATGGGTCGAATACCCCTGTCTAAAACTGGAACAAGCATAATCTTGATCTTCAGAATTAAAACCGTGTTCTAACTTTGATCTCACATCACTTTGACCTCAAGATACTTCACTTAAGTCAAAGAATTGTTTCGGTTTTGTTTCAAACAACTCCATGAGGTAGTGTCCCGTGCAACTGATCGTGATTTTGATCTTCAAGATCCTGATCTTGCCCACCTCTGTGTACAGCTGACAACTTAATCTAATAAAAAATAAAAGTAAACACAACTTTTTCGAATACTTTTGGCCTTTTGCTTAATTGCTTAATCAAACTGCTGCTGACGAGACTTCAATGGTTGAAACATATGTCGGGCGCAGAATTTTGCATTCCTATTGCCAAATTGTATGCTCTTCATTTATAGCCTATTTCTACTCAATATTTCTTAGTTTTTTGTTTCTGACGTATTTGATAGTTTTTTGTTTCTGACGTATTTGATACTTGCCTAATATTTTCTCGAAATTTTTAAGGATCAACTGTTTTGCTAAGGTATAGTTATTTTTATCCCAGAGAAAAAATTCTACCGTGATGATTTTCCTTCAAATGCGTACTGTACGTTGAAAATTATACATAATTTGTTTATTGTTTTTTGCGAAGCGTAAAAATACGACTTTTCTGCAATTCATTTTCAATTTGGTTAAAAATCTTATTAATCTTGGGCGACGGAAAAAATATCAGGCAGTGTCCGAAAACATTGTATTACAGCAAAAATTTTGTACAATGTGCCAAAAAACTTTTCTATCAAAGAAAACAACGGCAATGCACAAAATGTGCTTTAAAAAAGAACTGTGTTTTTTTAATAAAAAGAAAGATGCAATAGCTTTTGCCAGAAATGTAACTTACTGAACTCGTGCATAAAATGTTTCGCACCTTATCACACCTAATTTGTTTAATATCTTTAGCAAAAATCCTTTTTTTTTACAAAATGTGTTTTTTGGCTGACTTAATAATTTTTCTTAGTTATATTTCTCTGGAAATATAATTATTCCACTTTTGAAACAAAAGACTAGCAAGAAACGACCCAGTACAAAAATTTAAAAAAAGGAAGAGGAGTATTGAACTCATAATAAAACATGTTTCCGATTATATTTCCTGATAACCCGAACCGGTTTCGGTAACTACTTTTCTTGCACGTTACGAATATGCCATTGATTGGTCAATTCCATATGCAATTTCCATCAGAATGAACTTGAACCTGGGTCACTTTTATTTAAAGCTTTGCCGAGAAAAGCAAAGACGCTTGAAATTGAATTCATGATAAAACATGCTTCTGGCATACTTTCACATAATCCGGAAAAGCCAGTGTATCAATTCATCTGTGACGGCATAATATGCCCTCAGGTATTCAATTGCATTCAGCAACTCTGTCGAGAGAAACGCGTATCTATATTTTCCTTTGTGAGATGGACCGGTGGCAATTTTCAATTTTGTATCCAAGGAATCGTGACCTACATATTTTCAACCGATCAAAAATCCAATTTTTTTTTCTTTGCTCATAAAAATTCAATCACTCAGAACTTGGAGCGATCAAGGAGCACTCCATGTTAGTTGTCATGGCAAAGCTTTTTTTTAGCGACTTTTTAAGATGTTAAACAAACCAATCCGTTTCATTTATAGCGTTTGCAAATGTACCCCAAAATAAATATGATTGATTTGCAAATGTATCGAAAAATAAATATGATTGAACTGTAAAGAGATGTTTGAGAATTTTTTGAGCAGAGAAAAAATTTGGAGTTTTGATAGAATGAAAATATGTGGGTTACAATTCCTTGGGTACAAAATTAGAAATTGTGGACTGGTGTTTATAAGTCGCCCTAAAAGGATGCACCTGTTTATTTAATTTATCTTTACAAGTTTATAGTTGAATCTGTGGACAAAAAAACAGCAAATAAAACATTTCCAACAGATAACAGATACAAAAATCTAGCAACATAGTCTACTACATGTGTACCACTCTATAAAACTATGCTTCCATTTTTCTTGGTATTTTTTTCAATACTTGTCCTTTATTAAAAAAAGTTTTAACTGTGAGTATTTTATTGAAGTAAAGAGCCAAGCGGGATCTTAAATCCAAGTATTAAATAAAAATTAGTTCTTGTAGTAATACATAGCAGCTTTAAAAATCTTGTCTCGCTAAAGAGTGGTTTTTGTTTATATGTAGTAAAAATAACCGATTGCATAAATTATTGTTTTTGTATACACCAGTGATTTTTCTGTTTATTATTTTGTTTTTTAGTTGACCATAGAGAAATTGTGCAAAATTGTAGCCTACAATGTTTAAAGGTAAGGCTAATATTTTTGGATCATGTTTGCTTTGGGCAAAGTCAAAATATATTTAAAATTTACGCCTTTCATATGCCTAACAAATTACAATAATAATCTTAGTTAAGATTTGTGCAGAATTAATGTCTATCTGTGCAGTGTTAGTGGCCTATTGAATTTTCAACGTCCGGATTAACCTCACTTCTTGGTTTAGATGCGTCGCTTTGGTTTCTCATATTTCGTGTTCCAGCGGCAGACGGACCTGTTCGATTGTCCAGGCGCGGTCGCCTTATTAATCCCTTCAGACCTGAATTTTTATTAGACTGTATAAAATAATAAATTTGTTATTTCTTTGAAGAATGTGTTGCCAAAATGTAGTTGCACAAAAAAAATTTGTCGGGGCGCATCTATAAATTAGTATAGGGGCTTTAAATATTTGGGACTAATTAGTCCCAATCGGTTCAAAGCGTACTTTTTTTCAAAATATCGACTTTAATTTTTCTTATCATATTCAATGAATTTGAGTAATTTTAAGGAATCTGGAGTTTTAGAAAAATAGATATATTTATTACATCATGAAAACTTTCTGTTTTTTTTTTAACATTTGAATTTAAGCAATGATTATTCAAAGAGCATTTACGTCTATTGACGATTTTCTGCCATAGTGGTCTTTCATGGTTTCAAAAATCAGCATGATAATTACTTTTTACCCATGCTTTACTAAACAGCATAACAATTGAAGTAATGCATACATACGTATGTTTTACACCAAAAGATTCCTCTCAAAACCGAAATGCCATTTCCTGAAACAATTTTTTTACTTGTTTCAGAAAGAAATAAATTACAACAATTACAGAATGTGCAAGTACGAGAGTCTATTTTTGCTTGGTACACAATTGGCATTTAACACGGTCTTGATAAGAAACTCGTGTAACTTGATGAATATCGGAACCGCCTGAGGGAAATTTTGAAACCACAGTTGAAGAACTTCTTGCTCGTTTTCTGCTTGAAAATTTCCCGATCAAATTCATAACAACGTCGTGCCTGAAGTTCTTTAACGTTTGCATGCGCGCACTGTGAGGAAATTTATCTTGCATATATTTCAAGGTATTACATCTGACACAACTTTTACACCAAGACCAGGATCTTTATTCCAATAATCGCGAATACTAGAAAGGGTATGATATCCCATAAACAAAGTTGTTGGCAGTGCGGGCGAGTGGTTAAAGCGCCGGGCTCGTGATCAACACGGTCTCGGTTCAAAACCCACGCGCACCATTCTGTTGTGTCCTAGGGAAAGATACTTTACGGCACTTTCCCCTACTTGGCCATTCTGGCAAGCAGTTCTAAATTACAGTCATATCTTTATTAAATTACAGCGGACAGCAATATCTTGGTATATCCGGAAGCAGGTCGGGGTGATTGCCTACCCTATGTACGTATTAGCGCTTCAGTCGTTTTCCTGTGAGTCAGGAGGATAAATATAGAGATAAAATAAATAAAATAAAATAAATGCTTTTAGCTCATTAATTTCTATTTTAAAAACTATTCCTTTCTGCTGCATATACAACTCACTCCGTGCACTGACCGAATTCATTAGCGTTTCCAGCTTTATGGTGTCTGAAAAGATTTCTATTGGTTTTGGCTCATGGCCATCTTCATAACTTAAATTGACTGTACCAGATAAAGAGCAATTCGGAATATCAAAAAAAGTACAAATCTTTTTCCAATAAAATAAATGAGATAAAGGCTCCATAACGTTTGGTTCAATACTTTGTGCATGGGCATCATCGATTGTTACTGCTATAGTATCATCAATATCTGACATTGCTTCCTCCAACAATATTACATCTTTTTCATCTATAAGGTTATTATTGGATGAATCTAACTCATCAGCAGTAATTAATTCCACTACTTCATTTACACCAATTATAAATTTTCTTGATCTATTCTGTTTCTGGGTCATCTAAATTCGACAAAAAACAAGTAAAAAGTACGCATAAAGCCGGTTGGGACTAAATAGTCCCAAGTTTGAAAAGCAAATAAATTAATCATAAACACTGGCAAAAAAGTCAAATTTGCTTTATATCATTCCACTAGACTTTTTTCTTGTAAATTTTATTCAGCTTTTCTTAAATTAAACATTATTTTATTTTTGAATTTAATTTTAAAACTATATATAGTTGAATTAAACTTTATGTATTTAGTTGGTTTGATAATCACAAAGAAAAGAATTTGCACGTGTTACAATTGACTAGCATGGTTGCCAAAATATTGCTAAAGAATAATAAAAAAGTATTTTATAAAATTTTATAGTATTATAGAAGAAATTTCAAAAATAGTGGTGTGGGACTAAATAGTCCTTTCGGTCCGAAAGGGTTAAACTGCCGCTTCGTTATCACAATTAATTGCAAACAATTTTTTGTTAAATCCCCTCTTTATTGTTTCGACTTTTCTAACTTTCTTTGCTTTCTTTCATTGTTTACTCTCTTTCTTTCCGCCTTACTGGGTTTTTGCTTAGGCCACTCCTAATTATCTCTTACGTCACTATGATGTTTTCATATTTTTCACGTGCAGGCTAAATTAACAGTAATCATAGTTTGAGAAGTTTAATATTGTTTAAAGGTGCTAGGTTTTTATAATTATTAGCCTGCAAGCATTTTAAATTGCTTAATCAATATGTGTTATATTTTTATTTTTTTCATTCTATTTGAATAAGTTGAACTGTTGAGTAAAAGTAAGCTTTGATAAATTGATTAATTTGATTGAATTTGTAAAAGGATTTCTGAGTTTAACACCGCGCCAGGGTTTCTGTGCCCCAAAGTCGGCTTATTCTATGCCGCACAGAAACATTTCGTGTCTTAATTGTTATTTGATCATTGCTTTACGTAATTTAGGCCGAATTTATTTCGTTAAATTGAGTTTTCCGACTTCCATTCTTGCATTTTCTTTTGATATTTTAACCATTGTGCTTATAATAGGTTGTAATTAACTCGATTCATTGTTGCAAAACAATAACCACCATTTTCATAATTATTCCAATCATCACGAAATTAAAGTTAATTGTACGCAATTTGATTATGCTAAAATCTTTCTTTCTGTTTGGTGAATTGTTTTGTGTCTTTTTATGGTTTTTGGGACATCGAAGTTTTATTTTGCTTTGTTTGTCCGCCAACATTCGTCCACCAGGAACGTATTTATATAGCACTGTATATATTTTGCTGCATTTCGTGGCAGACAGAGGTAGTGAGATAGACCGGACAAAAGGCCGCAGATAGAGACTGCGAGAGACGCAGAAAAGATTTAGAGAGTGTGGCAACGGTGTCTGAGACAAGCGGGAGTGTCGAAGTTGAAAATCATGTAACGCGGAATAGCTAAACAAATCTGAATTTCTTTATATATTATCATCGGGGCTGACAACTACTTTAATTATAATAAATTGAACTTTTTGAAAAATTTCAAGCACTTGTGAACAAAGTTGCTTCTTTTTCGATTTTTTTAGTCAAGGACCGTTTAGCATCTAAATTAGTGTTCGCCTTACAGATTACACTACTTTCTTCTTTCGATTAGCTTTTGAAAAGTAGTTTAAAAAAGGTCTTCACCTTATTTAGACTGCTTAAAAAAATTCTCCCACTTTTATTGTAGTTAAAAAAACATCGTAATAAAATTCCAACTACAAAAAACTAAATAAAATTTAGATTTTTTTGCAACGCATAGTAGAGCTTCCTGACAAAGGGTCTGCTTGTTGCCCGCCCGGAGAATAAACCGTGTCTCTTAGAAGCTTAATAACAAAAAAATTGTGATAAAAATTAGTGTTTTTTATGTAAAATCAAAAGTGTTTTATACTCTTCAACTATTGATATTCTAAGATTAATTTATCTAGAGAAAAGTTGTGTATTGCCTTACTGTAATAAGTGGCTATGCAGCATATAAAGTTTAATTTATAAGATTCGACATTCTTGGTATCGATCCAAAGACTCTATTGAATATCAAAACATAAAATTATCACATTAATCCTTTCATTCAATTTTCTTTTAAAAATTATGCAACCAAAACCTAAAATACCCACACAAATAAGTAAAACGTATTTATTTACATCAGTAAAGCAATTAGTTCAAACCAAATTGTGTTAAAAACTACTTATAAACTATTATTTTTATGGTTTTATTATGGCATATCATTTCTGCCAAGACAAATTTGCATTTTCCTTTTTGCTTTTTTATTGAGGATAGAAGTAGAGAAGTTTTTTCAAATTATTTACATAGGTACATGTTTGTATACATTCTCCGTTGTGTTTCTTTCTGATCTTTTGCACTTCTTGATTTGCCTAAAACAAAAGCTAAATCTAATATTTTATCAATATATTTTAAGAAGCATAATAAAACCATGGGTTACAAAAAATTACAGTTTATTTTATTTTAAACAGAAAGTTTTAAGTTTAAATTTTTGCCGGTTCAATAAAAACTAGCTTTAACGTTAAAATTTTAAATTTTTATTACTTTAAGATCATTGTTTTTCAACCCGTACACTTTTTAAACATTTTGGGAGATGCAAATAGCATCTATATTTTTATTTTTTAATTAACAGTTTAAACCAAGGGCTATCAAGTTGCATGAGTTTACGACAAACTCAAGTATTAAAAATAAAAATCTTTACTTTTTTTTTTATTTTTTGTAACTTGTGGCTTCCACTCGATTTGAGTAGGTATAATTAAAAAACTTTTTTTAAAACTTTTTTTTGGTTTTCATCTTGAATTAAGGTAAAGACCAAAAAAAGGTCTTCGTTTGTTAGCGTAACACTTTTAGGATGTGAAAAGTTTTTTGGTCTTCACTTTAATTCTAAGCGTTTTTTGAATTAATTTATTATAACCCGGAGTTAGAATCGCAAAGTTGGAGAAAATATAAGAGTCTTCACACCCTAAATTGGATTTGCCAATAAACAAAGACTTTTTCTTTTGGTTTTCATTTAAATTTTTTTTGATTTTTCTAAAAAAACCTGGGCAGCAATAATTGTATTTCAAAAAATTTTTTGTCCACGGTGTTAAAAATGTTGAGAAGCACTGTAGTTAGTTACAAAATAAAGCGTTTTTTGGTAGTCCCAAAATACAATATCAAAATTAATTGTGCGTTAAATATATATATACATATATATAACTTATAGTTGAAGAATAATGAATTACTTAAAACAAGCCGCTTAAAAGTCGAGAAGCACCATAGACTCGAGTTTCGCTCTTGATAGAGCTCGTCAGTAAAGTGCTAGTCACTCGTCACTAGTTTTAACAAGAGCGAAACTCGAGTCTGATGCTTCTCGTCTTTTAAGCGGCTTGTTTCAAATATATATTTGTTTGCCTTACTTTCCTGACACAGAGCTCGACAACCAAAAAGCTTGAGCAGAATGTATTAATGAAACCGCTAAAATAGAAGAAAATTTAAAAATTTTGAATCCACAACAGCCTGTTTCGCCAAAGACGGCTCATCAGGTAAAATCTTATTTAAATAGTATAAGGTTATTCTATTCTATTTGAATAAGATTCCACCTTGATTTTCACTCCATCGGAACTACATCTGATCTGACTCCATCACTTCGATTTGAATAATTTATAACCGCCCCATGACCAGCCCAGGCAGACAAAGCACTCTGTTGGAGCCAATAAAATAAAATTAATGTTTAATTAAAGAATTTTGTGGTGTAAAATTTAATTATATATACAGAGTATATATAATTGAATTATATGAGCTTTTTCATCTTTGTCTTTTCCGACAATACTCTTAGCAGGGTCCACAGGGGTTCACGGCTTCTGAGTGTTTCTGAAAAGGAACTGCGAACCATGAAAGTTTTAGAACTACTGGCTTAAAACTAAGCTTGTTGAAATTGACAAGTTTTCTTGATATGAGGTTGAAGAAAAAACAAATGGTGTATGGCTTTTGTGATCAAAAACAATAAATTATACATAAAATAGTTTACCATGTGATGGCATCAAGCCATCCCCAAGAGAGAGCAATAGGGGCCCTACCCTTCCATTTTTTTGTGTCCTCCGATTTTTTAATTTGTTTTTACCATTTAAGTGAATTTTCAATAATTTATTTTATATACCAGGATCCGAGCAAGCATATTCAAGAGGTTCTTGACAAAACTAGAATTCGAACAAAAATACCAAATGAAGTAAAAAGAGAAGCTCTTTAATTCCTAAAAAAACGTTTTTACCAAGGTTGTAGAGTTGAGGGAATTGTAATTATTTTTCGACTTCAAATCCGATTTCAGCTATGCACAATTTTCTGACTCTGACATCACGAGATCTAAATGTACGACTCTGGCATCGATTTCACCTTAAAACATACGACTCCGGCGACTCCAACTCCAAAACCATAGTTATAAGTGACACTTTTTAAAATGGATAAGCTATTTTTCACTGATGATTTATCAATTAAATAAAATAAACGACTGTGACAGTCTTCAAAGACAATTTCTCTATTTCACAAATATTACTATTAAAGTTCAGTGTAAATTAGATGTTTTATTTAGTTGATTATAAGGAATTTATACACATTAGATTGGATGATTAGCTTAACATTTCTGATTTTTTAATAAACGCATATTTTGCTGTTTTATTCACTAATTTGTGTGATTATCAAGTTTTTCTAAATCAAAAAATTCTTAAACCCCATTATAGTTGTAAAAAAGCGTAAATTGTTTGAAGAAAAAAAAAGGAATATTTTTGATTTGCCCATCTCATCTTGGTCAATTGTCGTCTCGCATATTTCGCTTTCAGTTCAGATACTGTTATTAAGAAGTTTATGACTGAACTTAATTGAGATAAAATTCTTCACTTGACTTTGCATAATAATCAGAATCTTTGTACTGTTTCAGCTCTTTTAAAAAAAAGTCCGCACAACAGCATGTACAAAATATTGCAATCAATGTGTTAAATTTGTGAAATGTTATGCAAAGTTTATTTGCTTCCTGCTTTGGCATCGCTTTGTGTAACTTGTGCAGAATTTTTGCTCGCTGTTTAGATTTAGTTTGTAGGCAACTTCAAAGTTTGGTTTCCCGACCTTTTATTGCGAATTTTATTTTTATTGTTATTTAACCAAACTAAATTTATTATATTTCCATTTTCGCCGTTCTCCTTTCCTCCCTTCATGTGCAGGCTGATCGTAAATTGCATTTCTTAGTATCTTTATTACTTAATTTAGCAGCATTCATATTTATATAGAAGCTGCCAATTGTTTTATTTCAAATTCTGCAATTTGGGTTAAAAAAAATTGTTTGTCAAAGAAAATAATAATAAGAGTCTCCAGAAATATTGGGACTTAATCAAATTTAATTTTGAAGAGAGACCAGAAAGAGAACTCTGGGACTAAGGCGTCATTCAGACCGAGGTACATTAAAATTGAGGTTGTTCCTTGTTTGTCTAACTCAAGCTCATTCTTGCAAAAAATAAAATAGGCTATTAACTTGCGTGTCAATAAATTCACCAAAATGTCATTTTAAAATAAAAAAAAACTTTATTTTCAATTATTTAATAAAAAAAAAAAAAACTTGCCTTGTTAAAGAGATCAATAAAATGATCTTTCCAAGCGTTTTTACTAAACGCCAAGCAGATGGACAGAACAAACCACGATCCTGACTCTTCTCGATAAGCTTTAAGTTCTAAAATAAAAAAAAAATACAACTTAGCTTAAGCGTATACACGAGAATCGGGGGTCAACCCCAATCAAGAATGTACGCGAACCACTCGAATGAAAATTAGGGCATGAATAGCAAAAGATTTTCAGAATTTAGAAAATAATCAAGGTGGTTGGCCTGTTCAAACCAGGCAGAAAATTGTCGATTAATATTCCTGCTCAACCATATCTACAAACTCTTAGTTCTTCTCAAACAACTTGATTCTATCATAGAAACCTACCTGATTGAAGAGCAAGTTGGTTTTCTCACGGTTAAATCAACCATCAGCCAATTGCTCAAATTGACTAAGCACATTGAAGATGGCTACCAGAACATCAAGATCACAAGAGTTGTGTTTGTAAACCTCACTGCTGCCTACGACACAGTGAACCATCGCCCTCTTTTCCAAAAAGAATTAGCAATGACTGATAATCTACATTTTTTGCAGTTTCTTGAGAAAAACTGAGAAATAGATGTTTTTTGTACTGCTAAATAACAAACAAAATAGGGTCTGAGACTAAAAAAACCGACCTTTTTTAAGACAGCGTGCTGTCCCCCTCCTTTATAACATATACACAAACGACCAACCATTGGATTCAAAAACCAAGTGCTTCATCTATGCTGATGATCTTTATGTTATTAGCCGGCATTCGACATTTAATATAGTCAAAAAGTTGTTGAGCAATACTTTAAACTGTCTACAGCATTACCATGCAGAAATTTCTCTCAAAGAAAAACTAGCAAAGACTTAAGTGTGCTCTTTCCACCTTAAAAACAGAAAGGCAAACCGTCCACCGAACATCATGAGGCAGGAAAAGAAACTTGAAAACACCACAAACTTTAAGTATTTTGAAGTAACCTTGATCGATGCTTGATGTTTAAAAAGCACATTTAAAGCCGCATGGTTAAAGTGTGTAGCGAAACAGCCTCTTGCGCAAGCTTATCTTTTTACACTGTGGAACTATCTCTGATGCTTTAGAAAATCAGCACTTGCTCTATACTACTATGCAGCTGCGTATACTTGCCCAGTATGGTCACGGTCGGCAAATGCTCTTCTGATAGACCCCGCTCTCAATAACAGTTCATTGCAGATTGCCTAAAACCCACCAACACCAACTGCCTGCACCTGCGCATTGAAATAGCTCCACCAAATATTCGACGACTAATAGCCAGCAGAAGAGAAAAACAAAAGCTAGACACGATCTAAACCAAATGCTTTACGGGTCAAAGCAGCAAACCAACGCCTGAAATCAAAGAAGAGTTTTTTGCGTACCACCCTTCTTCTTAGCACGGCCCCTAAGGAGATGAGGATCAAGTTGTGGAAGAGCCAGTTGAGAGCAACGTTCTCTCTAAACTGCGCGGTCGCGCGGCCGCGTAGCTGGCCAGAGCCTCGTCGCAATATTTTTGTTCTGGCACGCACTGTGTGATTATTGACATGACATCTTTCTTTTTCTTCCTCAGACAAAATAAAAAGCAGCAATTACAAATTAAACTTGAGTTTGAGTATATACAGTCTGTAAAAAAAGATGAATCACCAAAAATTTTTGTAAAAGCAATATAAAATACATTTTACTATTTAATAAAATAATACGTATTATTATGCACTATTATATTTTTATATACTTTTAATTTACTTTATTCACTAAATAAAAAATATTGTTAAAAAAAATAAAAATGACCAAAAATAATTTGTAAGAAAAAAATGAATCAAATATTAAATTTACCAACTTCCCTCCATTTAACTATATAAAAGATTTTACTATTTAACTTTTAATGTTTGAAACATACTTTGAGAAAACCAGATATAAAACTTTATCCTCTTATCAAAGCAAAATGAGTAAAAATGCAGTTTAAGAAAATTAGGTGTTTCATACACAACTATTTGTAATATTATAACCTAATGGTTAAATTATGGAACAATTTATTGCTTAAAAACCAATGGTAAAAGAAAAAAGGTTGACAATAAACTGGCTAGTATTATTCTCGAACATAACGATTTAAATTCAAAACTATCTTCAAGATAAGGCGCCGAAAGAATTAAGGATATAAACAATATTGACATATCTCATTAACTAGAAGATATTTTCATAATAACAAAGATATTTTTTCTTGGAGGTTGTTTTTTAATGGTTTGGGGCTGTTTCAGCTGCCATGGTGTTGTATAACTATAGTTCATAGATGTAAAAATGAATGCAGGATATTATTGTAATATGCTAGCTTCCTCACTATTTACTTCTGATAACAAGTTAAAAAACTGGACTAACTTTATTTTTGTTTAAGATAATGATCCTGCCTTGGCCTGCTCAGTCGCCTGATTGTAATCTTAGAAAAAATCTATTGGTATAATTAAGAAAAAAAGTGTCAAAAAAATTATTTAAATCCAAAGAGGAATTAAAGACTAAATTAAAAGGCGTTGAAATGCAATGCTATAAGAACTTCGTCAAATTTTTTTTCGTTCGAGAGCAGAGCATTAATTATTTATCGAGCAGAAGGAGGGCATATTAGTAAATAACAAATAGTGATGCATTTTTTTACAAATTTTTTGTCATTTTTATTTTCTTTAACAAAATTTTTTATTTAGTGAAGAAAATAAATATTAAAAGTTCAAAACTTTGGCCTGCTTTTGATTCTACCGCTTTGAAGTTGGTTTTATCATTTCATTGTGTAAATAAACTTTCAAATTCTACATTAATTTACAAAGTTGTTGTCGTGCATATTGAGCATTTTTTGCATAGGTAGGTTTAACATTGCGCCCAGGTAAAAAATATTTTGCCATAAAAATCTCTTCCTTAGAATGAATACTGGCTGAGAGAATGCCTCTTTAAGCTAAGCTTTAACATTGATCCAGCCGAGGCGCTTGCCTCTGGACACCAAGCTTCCTGGAAACATTGGAGATGCATTAACTGATTTTGTACTGGAACTGTCGAAACCCGAAGCACACTTGCAAAGTGTGGACACCATAATGGATCCAATTTGCGTAGTGTGGCACTGCAGATGACACTGCAGAACACCTGCTCGGATGCTCTCTGCTTCCACAGAAGTGCAGGTTAGATGACCCTTCATTTTCAACATCATCACTGAAAAAACCGTAAAGTTTTGGAAAGACCATATCTAGAGACACGAAATACATTATACTATATACAATATAGGGCATAAAAAAAAGTGAGATAAAAAGATTTTCACTTTATTTAAAATATTAGTAATCGTGTTTTTGGCTTTCAAAATCCCCCTGTCACAAATTTATCTGTACGCCGCTGGATAATACACCGGTAAAAACCCTTCTAAATAGCATTTTACAGGTGTACAGTATACAGTATATCCAATTATTAGTTATGATCTTTAATATACGATTTAGTCGAGTTATAGCCGATTCTTGTATAGTATTGAGTTTTTGCTTTAAAAAAGTTTGCCGACAATTAATAAACTCAGCTTTAAAAAATATCTAACAATATCTATTTTAATCTTAAACAAATTTTAAGTGTCATAGTGTTACTAATAAATAAATTTTAAAAATATGATCCGACAAAGAAACTGTTTGTTTTTTAACGTCGCTTGTTACAAATATACAAATATACACACATCTACTTAAAAAAATTTTGTTGGCATGTCGTGGGCCGAGCCATGAACTTTTAAATAGTATTTAGAAGTCCATGGCCGAGAAAAAGTTTTTATTCTGGCAGTATTGTCGGCAAGAAAAGAGTTTGCCGAATATATGATTTACCAACAAATTGCTTACGATAGCATTCTATACTTTATCCACAAAAAAAAAAACAATAACTTGATCTAACCGTACATTCAGTACAATTGTAATTTTCGATTATTGTTTGGGAAAAAACAGTTTTTCCGAAATTTGATTTACAACAAATTACCTAAATTTGATTTTAGATTATTGTAAGAAAAAAAATCCAAGTAGTTGGAGATTTCATTTATAAATAAAGTTTTATCCAGCAACGTATAATGATTGATAATAGTGTCTTTAAAAATAATGGCAAGGCGACTGTGCCATTAACGCTTGGTTTATTGTTATATATGTACGTTTTTTTCATTTTCACTCTTTTGCTTGAAATTAATCCGTGATTTTCGTTCAAGTAAAAGATAAACACACAACGCTGCAAGTAATTAATTTACATAGGCAATTAGCTGATTAGTTGAAGTTGTTAGGATATAATAGGGATATAGCTATACTTGTAACTTTATTGGATCAAGATTGGTTAAATATCGAAAGCAATTTTGGGTAACATCGGCGACGTGTCTAGTTACATTAGCGTATCTTGGGAAAACATTGTTGGATATTCAAAGAACCGGTTGCATTTCAGCGAACTGCCGCTAGTAACGGTCTATTCGATTCATTGGGTTTATGTCGGCTGACAGTATAGAAAGCTCTATCGACGTTTTGATTCTACGACAATAACAACACATTGGACCGAGGTAAAATTTTCTGGTTGGGTAGCATCACACCAGCTAGTGAAACTTTTGAAGTTTGAAAACTGCAATCGTTTTTTAACAGATTTAACTCTTTAATTTTATAGTCAGATTCACCTTACGCTAATTAGTTTGGTCATGTTTGATAATTGTATATTCTGTTTATTCAACTATAAAAGTGTTTTTTATCTACAAAACTTCAAAAAATTGCCACATTTCGTTATTTGTTAATCGGTAGTAAGCCTATTGGTTATTTATACGTCATTCTTGCATATTCCCGCCCACTTTTGCTCGGTAAGATTTCAAACCAATAAACAATTTACCTTCTTGAAATGAAATACGAATTAAGTAAAAGTAAAGCAAACAGACTCTTAAAAATAACCTAAAAGCTTTATTGTTTATTCTATAGAATTTTTGATCTGGTAAACAACAAGCTTCAACAAACAAATGGTTTAAATTTTATCAATAATTTTATGCTCAAATGTTCAAATTCATTTTAAGGTTTTTTCCTTGTAACCTATTGATAAATGTTAGGCTAGGATAAAGGATCAATAGAAAATTTTATATTTAAATTGAGGAACGACGTGCAGAAACGTTGGAACGTTTGAGTTAACTTATGAATGCCAAAACAAATACTGTACATTATTCATGCACGAAAAAGCTGTAAAACATCAAGTTTTTCTTTAACCCTTAATTCATATCATGATTAGAATTCCGTTTATCATATTATGGGTAAATTTTACCCAAATGCCATTTTTTTTATTTTTTAGGACAGCAAAAGAAAGAAAACTATGTAATTGTATTTTTACAATGCAATTTATAATATTTAAAGCGATTATAGCTAACAAAAAAAGGAAATAAAATGCAAATAATCCTTTGGCACAGAAAATTATAGTAGTTAAAATCTAATTACTCAAAAGTTGTACTTACCTAGTAGTAAAGAAAACAAAAAAAAAACCTATTATTAATTTTACTCATATTATTACTCTAATTTTTCTATGCAATCAATGCATACACTTAGTTTGTGTTCAAGGCAAATTGGTTTTTCACAAGAGAAGCATAGGATTTTTGTTTTTCTATCATTTTTTCTTACTAAGCAGTCAGTGCATCTTCGTTGTTGTTCAATCTTTTTTTCTCTTAATTCTTTATTAACTGATGGTTGCGAGATACCTAAAAGAAGTTTTATTTCTTGTTTGAGCATTCTAGGGAGATTAGGGATTTCATATCTTTTCTTTATCCAATTGGAAGCAAGGTCATTAGCTAATTCTAGGGCATATTTTCGCCTTTTAATTTTCATTTCTGATCTTGAATTATTTTCCTTATATACAATCCAAGAGTTGATGATTGTTGTAGTTAGCATTCCATAAAAAATGCACAGTGGCCACCTTCTAGTTCTTCTGCTACAAGACATTTCTGATGACATTTGATCAAATGCATCGACTCCTCCCTTAGTAGAGTTATAACATTTTATGATTTCTGGCTTAGTCTCATTGAAATCCTTACCACTATGCATAGTCGACAAGACGAGAACATTTTTGTTAGATTTTGGTTGATATGAAAGAAGAGTTAATTCATTAGCAAAACAAAATTTTGCCTTTCCAATCTCGGATTTTTTTAAGATCAGCAATTCGGGGGGAATTTCAGCTTTGTTTTTTCTCAATGTGCCAACTAATGTTAGTTTATATGGACTTTGAAGCAACTTTTTTGCAATGGGTATTGAAGTGAACCAATTGTCCATTGTTACATTACGATTGCTCCCGAATATTGGCGTAGTCAGATTTGTTGTGAAATACTCACTCAATGGTAGACCGTGTGTATTTGTAGATTTACCTAGATAGGGCTCTGCATTGAACATATATTTGGACTCATTATCACATAGCATGACTATTTTCAGTCCATATTTAGCTGGTTTATTTGGAATGAACATTTTGAAAGAGCAGCGCCCTCTAAAAGCTAATAATTGCTCATCTAAAGTGCAATTCTATGAAGGACAATAATTATGATTACAATTTAGGATGAACTTGTCCCAAATTTCTCTAATAGGAGCAAATGAATCTGTTTTTTTCCTTTCCAGTCTTGTACTTTTTTCGTCAAATCTCAGACAATTAAGGAGAAAGTTGAATCTGTCTCTGCTCATTATACATCTATACCACATATGCCCATTTGTAGTATCCCACATTTCAAGGGTTGTGAGATGATTGTCTTTCAATGCAGCTGCTTTTATTAGAATTCCAAATAAGGCCTTTATTTCATCAATGCATGTTTTTGATGTTGTAAAGTGTTCTTTGCTATAGGTGGTGCGCTTTGATTCAATTTCATTGTTTGTGTTCTTGACTATAATATCTAGCATACTGTCTGTTATGAAAAGATTAAAACTTTCTTGAGCAGTTCCTACTTGATATGTTGGACCACTTTTAAATTTTATGATGTTTCTTGCTGGTGTTTTTCCTATAGTAGTATTTTCAACTGTTTTCCATGCAAATTTATTCCTTCCATAAATTTCATCGCTGTTAAATTCAAATATTTTATCAGATCTTTGACTTGGCATGGTTTCTTTTCTCGATCTCTTTTTAGCTGGTTGGCAGTTATAAACTTGGTCACTATCTGAATCACAATATGGTACATTATCTGAATCACTATCAGAAATATCCACATCATCAATTTCTATGCTAGAATCATCACTTAAATCATCCGAAAAATCAGCATCTTCTTCTAGTAACGATTGAAATTCATCAACCCTAAGTGGTTTACTTTTAGGCATCTTATATTACAATTTCTGAAAGAAATAAGTAAATTATAGCTAATTATTTTTAGGAAATAAAAAATTAAATGAAATAGGTTACTAATAAAATTACATGGATATAAGCTACTAACAATAAAACTAACATATTGTGATTTACAAGCAAGAATAAATAATTATTGTAATAATACGGATAAAATTCACCTAACAGAAAGACACCCCTTATATCATTTCATGGGTAAAAGTTACCCCCCAAAAAATGGCATGTATCATAAGATGGGTAAAATTTACCCTCCAAAGAATTAGTTATATCATATTATGGGTATATTTTACCCTCGAAAATTTTAATACTCACTTGTAGAGATAAATGACATCTACCACCTATAACACTCTGACTTCAACTGAGAATACCTAGAAACTGAGTTCTTTCCAATTATAAATGCCAGATGTATGATAATATAGAAAATTTTCAAGGGTAAATTTTACCCATGATATGAATTCAGGGTTAAAATTAAAATTGAATTGAATTTTTAAAATAATATATAGAACCAAAATTGATTTACTATTTTGAAATATAATTTAATTCAAGTTTGTAAATATCATTTCAATTCATATATAATGCTGTGTACATTCATACTTGGTAAAGTTGCATAACCAAGAAACATGTCGTCAAGACTACTTGGATTCTCGACGGCATCAGCAGATGGTGCTTGAGTGCTGTACCAGTCTAGAATGTAATTAAAAACAAAAAATTACCTGTATTTGTTTTACATTTATTATAAAGTTTTTAAACTTTACAAAAATACTCGTTTGACAGTTTGTTTTGTATTCAGATTAATTTTCGAACCGTAACTAAATGTTGTAATACTTAGCAGCACAAGTAAATTTTAAAAAATTATTTTTTCAAACGTTTTCTTCCTCAGGCTTTTTTAAGAAAAACTTAAACTTAAATGGATTATAACCAGGGCATCGAACCGAATCCAATTTGGATCCACAAACCCGTATTAATCGTGATTATTTTTTGAACCTGAACCGGAACTTTATTTTAAACGGTTCCGGTTCAGACGCTCTAATATTAAGTCTTGATTTATTTATAGAAGCCTACTACATAAACAATCATTTCGTATTTGAGTTTACTACAACTTGTTTAGTCTAATTCACTTGTTGTGTGGCAAAACAGAGACGTCATAAACAATTTTTTAGGCGATAAATTACCAAAAGCAAAAAATTGGTCACGTGGCCTAAATAAAGAAAAAGTGGTTTCAAATAGATATAATATGCCAAAGCAGTAAAGTGAAGGGTTTATTCAAATGTTACGCACCAAAAAAAAAAGAAAAGAAACGAAACAAACTCCTTTAGAAAAAAATCAGATTTTAAGACTATGATGATTATTATTTTTAACTTTGTTAAATATCTTAGTATGGGGATGCACAACTTTTTTCTTGTTGCCGGCCACCTTTTAGAGTTAGTTTTAATTGATGGCTGTTAGTGAGTTATGGTAAGTAGATAAAATTATGTAGGCTATTAGGCGTATAAAATAGGCATAATAAATTTCATTCATAACAAACTTTTTACCTCTACCGATTGTAATAAAACGAAATGTCAACATTTTTTATGATCGAAGTTATTTGAACACTATTCGTAAAGATTTTTTTAATCTTATGTGGTTGCAAAAAACTTGCAAAATTAACAACCTAAATTGATATTGTCACAATAGAGCTGCTAATAGAATTGTGTAGTGAACAAAGCAGCATAGTTATAATTGCTTTGAAAAAGGGATAAATTAAAGTAGTAACGAAATGATGCGAGCGATTAAATTTGTAACGAAATGACGCGAGTAGATTTTAAACCCCGACAGTGTCGATCATGTTCGCCATCAATATGGCGTTTATTTACTGGTCGGCCACGATGCCGATTTTTTTAACAAGCACGCATTTAAGAGACTCATATTCTTTTCATTAACATAAAAATATTACTTTATTTTTGCCAAATTTTAAATTGGTACGCATTTTTACCATATAAATCAAAAAAATTTAAACTAAAACTTGCGCACCCAGGACGGAAAATCTTAAAAGTTTTTTAGGAAAGGTTTGAAGTTGGTGGAATATTTTAAAACATGTAAAACTTATATTGAATGATT
This sequence comes from Diplosoma virens, assembly GCA_963680785.1. Taxonomy (NCBI): domain Eukaryota; kingdom Metazoa; phylum Chordata; class Ascidiacea; order Aplousobranchia; family Didemnidae; genus Diplosoma; species Diplosoma virens. The sequence continues at coordinate 29,795,872 of OY796884.1, forward strand.
CAAAAGTTATTTAAAAAAAGGCGAAAAGATTGATACTAAAGCGTCTGAACTCCAAATGTTCTAGAATATCGGCTTTAAAATGCAGAAACAAATTGTTAAAACTATTCATAGCGGCATGAAAAATTGCTAAAAATTAGAAAAAATGAGTTTTTGCACGTAAAATTTGATAAAATTTTTATTCTTAGTTTTAATTCAAATTCTTCTTCGTTCTGACATACCAAAGTACGTCAAGTTTGGGTCACCCAAAATATAAACTCTAAAACAACATTTGAGTTGCATGCAAGTGATGATACCCTGCAAATCCTTGAGCTTAGCTAATGTAATTTATTGAGCTTAGCACATATATTCGTTTTTGTTGCATGTCCTATTTTCTTTCTTTTGTAGTGTAAATGTGTTAATGTAAGTTCGAGCATAATAATAGTATAATATATTTAATATAACATTGTATAATAGCTGCTTTGTAATATTATTTGCAGAAGCTAATGGACATTCGATGTAAACATAGACCTATATGTACGAATTCATTTTAAAGATTTTACCATATTCCAAAAACTTTTTTGTTTTAAATAAAATTGTAAACTTTTTTTTTTACTTAGATCTACAAAAATTGTTTTAAGTTATTTATTTTTTACAAGTATTTAAAATGTTCAAAAACAAAAAATGTGACTTACCCAAAAAACGTTCGGTGCTGTCGGATTTCACTGTCTCGCCTAAACAATTACAAATTATTTATTTAACAAAAATAATAAGTAATTTAAGAATAAAAAGTAAAGGAACTTCCGCAAGGCCAAATGGAGTCACTACATTGCTTTGACGAATAAATTCGCAAAGACTTTGTTGCCGCCTGATTCACTTGATATGGATGCGGCTTACCAGGACTTCTGTAACACCATTAAGAAAGCAGCCAAAAAGACTATCCCACGCGGATATCGAAACAATTATATTCCGTGTTGGGATGCAGAGTGTGAATCCCTCTATAAAACCTTTCTGCAGTCTCCTTAGGGAGACGACTCGAGCTTGGCTGCTACCGCTCTGCTTTCCAAGGTTGACAGAAAGCGAGGCAGTTCAGAGCATCGACTTCTCACACTCTAGTCGAAAAGCGTGGAGTATTTTGAACAACCTTACTGGTAGGTCACGACACTCTCCTCGTCACTGTCCCGTTTCAGCCGATGCTATTGCATCTCAGCTGGTTAAAAATGGGAAATACGAGGCTGGTGATTGCAAGTCATCTTGACTTGTCTCTCAAGAAGTGTCTGACCTTTGGAGGGCCACAATACCAGACGCAGTAAATATCTCTGACAATTTTTCACATAGAGAATTTGCTGCTGCCCTTCAACATTTAAAACCAGGTAAAGCTCCGGGTCCTGATTCCATCTGCTCAGAACTTATACTCCATGCCGAAGCTGCTTTGATGTCCTAATTACGTGACTTCCTTTCTTCCTGTTTTCGCCGACTCAAAATTCCCAAGATCTGGAGAAAAGCGCTTGTAGTCGCGTTCCCCAAACCAGCAAAGCCCGTGGGGGACCCAAAGAGTTATCAACCGATATATCTGCTCTGTGTCCCCTAAAAGAACCTGGAGAGGCTTATCTATTCCCGCATTGAACCGTTAATTGATCCACTGCTCCCTAAAGAGCAGGCTGGGTTCCGACGCGGGAAGTCAATCGTAGATCAAGTTGTTCTGCTAACCCAGAACATCGAGGATTCTTTTGAGGCTAAAAAGAAGGCCGGTGCCGTATTTGTCGTTTATCTGACAGCTGCTTATGACACTGTCTTGTACCGTGAAATTACCTGCAAGCTGCTGAGACTACTTCCGGATAAGCACATGGTCAAAATGATTATGGAGCTTGTCCGAAATCGAAGTTTCACCCTTACCACCGGTGACAGCAAGCAAAGCAGGCTATGCCGTCTTAAAAACGGCGTTCCTCAGGGATCGGTCTTGGCTCCCCTCCTATTTAACATCTATACGTACGATCTTCCCTCGATGATTTCCCGAAAGTTTGCTTATGCTGATGATTTAGCATTGTTGCATTCTTCTGGAAACTGGAATGACTTGGAGGGGATTTTAAGCCAAGATATGTCTACACTTTCAGCGTATCTCCAGACTTCGAGGTTGTAGCTCAGTCACACGAAGACGGTGACGGCAGCCTTTCACTTAAATAACCGAGAGGCCAAACGTGAGCTAAAGGTCTACAAAAATGGTAGACTTTTACCGTTCTGTCGAATCCCTACTTATCTTGGGGTAAAATTGTACAGATCGCTCACGTTTCGTCACCATTTAGTGGCATTGCGCAAAAAACTATCCTCGCGCGTCACACTGTTGAGGCGACTCGTGGGCTCGGAATGGGGTGCTGGTGCTAAAACACTACGGATAGCCACCTTATCTCTAGTCTACTCAACAGCTAAGTACTGTGCGCCAGTCTGGTGTTGCAGTGCTCACACTCGCCTCATCGAAATGTCTTGAATGACGCCTTGCGCATAGTTACTGGATGCCTGCGTCCCACTCCAACGGACCACCTACCTATACTCTCAGGCATCCAGCCAGCTGAGCTTTGCCGACTGGGAGCGACACTCTCCTTGGCTTACCGTGGATTTCTGGACCCCGATCATATCTTGTATGGTCTTTTAAGTAGGTCCTCAGATACTCGCCAAGTGAGACTAAGATCCAGACGCTCGTTTGTGCTAGGCGCGCGGAATCTTTTGAACAACCTTGCCAGACTTGGCATCTGCAATTCTGAATGGACAAATCACAAATGGAAAACGGAGTACTGTGAAAATGGTTCCAGGCTCCGTGCTTTTGTGCCCCGGACCGGTACCAGGCTTGTTGGGATGGGCTTACCCCGAGCAGCTTGGGTTAGGCTCAACCGCCTGCGGACTGGTGTTGGGCGATTCCATTCGTCCATGCACAAATGGGGTCTCGCTCCTTCACCGAATTGCGAGTGCAGCGCCTCTGAGCAAACCGCAGACCATGTACTAACAGCGTGCTCTATACATCGGGCACCACATGGAGCACGAGGTCTGACGGTTTTGAATGACGAAACTCGATGCTGGCTTAATAACACCACTGCCAGCATCTGACCCAGGCAGTGCAGCAGTCTGGGGTAGAAAAAAGAATAAACCCTCGACCCCAGTCCTGTTTGTGTCTGACCTGGAGTGGATGCCCTTCAAACGATGACGACGACGAATAAAAAGTAAAGCTAATGCAATTACGAAATCTCTCTAATAAACTACGTTTCACAATATATTGGCTTTACTTTTCATTCTAAAAAAACAATAAAATTCGTCATATGGTTGAAAAATGTTTGTACAAAGAGACCGCAACCTGATCACGTAATTAAAAATCTTGACTTCAAAACAAAAATTAAATTTGCTTATTTTGGTTATTTGCTGGCACAAGCCATTATTATTTTTTAAACATTTATTAAAAAACAAAATCTAAAAAGTTTAAAGCCAAACAAACGTAAAATATTTCGCCAAGGCATTTTCTTACCAAATTGTTTAATGTAGTTTTATTAGGCACCGACAATAACGTCGGGTAAAATGTTGTTCGCGTGCCGTCATTTATGGTTGTCACAACACAAAAATTCATTTTCATATTTGTTTATTTCACTTTCATACTTATCTTCCTGACTCGCAGGAAAGCGTCCTAAGCACCTTATATAGGGCGAGCAATTACCCGACTTGCTTCCGGAGATCCCAAGATATTTTTGTCCGATTGAATTTTTTATTTTTCTTATTTTGGATTTTTTAGTTTTATAAAAATATGATTGAAATTAAAAACTGCTTGTTTGTCGTCGTCATCGTTTGGAAGGGTGTCTTCTCCAGGTCAGATACAAACAGGATTGGGGCCAAGGGTTTATTCTTTTACTACCTTACGCTGTTGTGCTGCCCGGATCAGATGCTGGCAGTGATGTTGTTAAACAAAAGGATATCTACCCATTCCAATATTCAGCGAGAGTCTGGCGATTGGCAAACATCCTTTTTAGGATAGGACAATGTCTGGAAAAAACTGTTCTTTTCAGGGCACATTGCCAAAAAGTTCCGAAGACCCACTATTCTTCAGCTCAACATCGAAGACCTCACTACAAGCAAGATGAACTGCTTGTAAGACCGCCAAGCAAGAAAAAGTGCTTTACAGTATCTTTCCAAAAACACAACAGAATGGCGTGAGTAGGTTTTGAACGAGAGCATGTTGTTCACAATCACGACTCTTTTAACCTTTGTTTCACGCTGCCGACAATATCTAATATAAAGCATTATTAATATCTTTTGGGCTAATGTTCCTAGTAATTTTTTAAAACAAATATTTGAATTATGTCTGATGTTGGAGTTTATAACTTCAGATTTATTCTTATGTTCAAATACTCATCACCTTTTGTATGCAATCTATTCACAAAAATAAACAAAATGATATTTATAAAATTGCATCCTTGCTACTTAGTTTGTAATGAGGTTAAAATACGTACATCAGTGGTTTTCAAACTTTTTAGCAAGTGAACCGCTTTGCTTCTTTGAAATAATGGCTGAACCAGATTAACTTTTAAAACAAGTAAAATTTGAAAAATATAGTGCAAAACTTTAACAAATAAAATATCAACAATGAATTGTCACTAAAGTCGGAAATATTTCAACTAATCACATTGATAAGGCCCCCAGTCTAAAAATTATTGGAATAGAGAAAACTTTTTGAAATTAAGAACTTAGGGCCAGCAAACTAGTTACATTTCGGTACAACATAAGACTTAAAACACTTGAGAACTTGATTTGATTGAGTGGATAGTATCATCTTTTTGATTTATTTAATAACTCTTCGTTTCTATTCAATAAATGAATAAATTGATAGCGACAGTGATCAACATAATAATCTCGGTTCAACATTTTCCAGTTGTGTCCCTGGAAAATGCACTCAATATACTTTTCTCTGTTTGGCGATCTTAGCGAACTGCTTTAAATAATAATCATATCACTGAACAAATACTAAAAAAAAACTACAAAAAATCGACAAAAATTATTTGATAGAGAGTTGGTAAATCATTAATTTTATTTGTAAAAATCAACTATGTTCTTGTTATACCTCGACAAAATTGAAACAAGAATAACTTTGGTTTTCCTTCCAGTGAATTATGGCGATCAGTTGTTGCAAATTTATCCACAATATCGCGGACTTTAACGCTTTCGTTTTTTGCATCCACAAAGAAATCGATTCCATTCTCTGTATTTAGAAAAACAAAAACGTTTGTTTAATTATAGGCATTTTAAGATGGTGTCAGTATGGGTTCTCCACTGGCTCCGACTTTAGCCAATTTTTTTCTTGCCCACATAGAAAATAAGCTATTAGGGAAACAATTAGACTTTCATCCAAAATTGTATTCTAGATACGTTGATGACATATTTGCTGTATTTGATAATTCTGATCACTGCACTAAATTTCTCGATTTGCTTAATTCTCAACATAATAATATTAAATTCACAGTGGAGCTCCCTTCTGACACCATACCATTTCTTGACGTTGAAATTAGGCTCAATGAAACAGGGATTGATACTTGGGTATACAGAAAACCCACAAACACCAATCTAATTTTGAATTTTAACGCGCTGTGTCCCACTAAATGGAAGTCTGGATTAATTCTATGTTTTTTAAATCGAGCCAAGCGTATTTGTTCCTCCGATTTTTTGTTTGATAAAGAAGTTAGTATGTTAAAAAAGATGTTTTTGAATAATGGTTATCCTTCATCGTTTTTTGATAAAATTCTTGCGAGCTTTCAATCTTCTAACAAATTTTCTCAAAACATTAGCTTTGAAAATAGTTTTTGTATTCCGTATTTGGGTAAGGAATCACATCACTTTGCAAATCGTCTTTCTGCATTAATAAAAAACAAGTACAACTTAAAAATATCTCCTATCTATAAAACTTTTAAAGTGGTCAATTATTTTCAGTTAAAATCCAAAACTCCTGTGGCTCTTTGTTCAAATGTTGTCTATAAATTTTCGTGTTCGTGCGATACGAACAAGACATACATCGGTATGTCGTCCAGACATTTGATCACTAGAGTTCGGGAGCATCTGAATTTCAAAAGTCTACAGGATAGTGCAGTTAAAGATCATATTTTGTCGTGTGAAAAGTGTTCTAATAATCAGTCTGATGAAAACAATTTTGTAATAATACGTAAATGCAAATCAGAATTTTGTTCTAAGATTCATGAAGCTCTACTCATAAAAAAGTTAAGTCCAAAATTAAATAGACAAATGTTCGCAAACGGAGCTTCATATTTATTGAATATATTTTGATTGTAATATTTTTTCTTTTTTTCTTCAATGACATCATAATCTGAAATTTAATTTGTATCAATTTAGTTTCTCTCTCGTTTTGATTTAAAATTTAGCCTGTTAGTCAAAAGTACAACCTTTTTTAAAAAAAAATATACATTGTTTTTTGCTGTTGTTAATTTTTAATTTTTTTATGTGTGTGTGTAAATTTAAAGTTAATTAATATTACTAATTGTAGAAACCTGATGAGGGCTGAAGTAAGCCGAAAACGTTCGTTTTTTTTTTAAATAATAATTTTTAATGTTTATTTAATAAATGCTGAAAATTCTGAATCCATTATAGTCCATAAATGCTGAATCTATTATGGCTGCTATTTTCAATTGTTGTCTGGTTGAAAAAAACAACCTCTTTGCCGAAACTTTATTTTAAGATTTGTTTTGCATTTCACTTTGCATTTACTGAAACAACTTTATTAAAATGTAATGACGTGATTGTTAATTAGCATAGTCTTTTATAAGAGGCAAAGAAGGGCATTTACCTCATCCTAAAAATTAAAAAAATTTGGATTGTAGTTATAATAAATGTATTATTGAAATTTTATATATTAAAAAAAAATTACTAAGAAAGCCGTAATATGTTGAAAGACAAATTTAATATTAACAGTTCAATCAGTCAAAGAAGATTTTTACATGTAGAACAAAATTTTAATTCGCCAGTAACTTTATGCAAAATTACCAATAATTTTGTTCATTTGTTTGCTTTTTTGGTTATTCACTTTGCCACAGCTTTGCCACCAAAAAGTTAATTTTGGATTTTTGTAATATTTACTGTTAAATATTTTGCAAAGATTGGGTGTAGTTCCTTCCTCCAAACCGCAGTAGTATAACTGCAATAGTTTGCGCGATATTTGCTGATATACATTGGCAGAACGACGTGATTGTACATAGGAATCATGTATGCAGAACGATAGAAATTTATTCCAGATTAAGAAATGCTATTCAGTAGTTACGATTTACCCGAAGGTTAGCCACGCTATTTATTTTCTTTCAGTATAAACTTTTGCAGTTATAGAACGCTTTACAGTCATGAGCAAAAGTTAAGACCAAACACCAAAAATAGCCAAATGTGAGCATGGCATCAGATTGTATCAAATAGTTGTCCTGATTGCATCATATCAACTGTTTTGATTTTGTTTGTTCTTTTGAAAAGTTTATTAGCTGCTGTCAACACCTCGTTCTGATATGCGATGATATTGGCCTTTATGTGAAAATTTGAGCTTGGTCTTAAACTTTTATTAATGACTGTAAAGCGTACGACAATTACAAGGGTTTATATTGAAAGATATTGAAAGACAATAAATGGCGTGTCGTAACCCACAATATTTGCTAAGCAAGACCCCGATTGTAAAGTCTTCTTTAACTTATGTGATTTATACTTATGTTTGTATTGTTTTTGTTTAGAATAGTTTCTTTACGTACATAAAGTTATAATTTGGTTCTTTATGCAATAAATCTAAATACACTATCGAAAAATACAAAAATTATTATCGAAAGGCGAATTATTTAATTTATAGTACTGTTAGGCTTTTACGTTTTTTTTTTGTTATTTAATTGTTTACTGAAAGCAAAAAACTTAGCTACTTTGTCCCCCATGAGATCCAATAAAAAGCAAAACCATCGGAGCGTCTGCAACATTTTCTGGTTTCAAAAACTCGTCAATATCATTCATTATGACCTTTGATAAAAAAAAACTTTTTTAATTTTGATTTTTAATTTATCAAATGTTTGAAAAAGTTTAAAGTATAGAGTATATATAATATAGAGTAAAGCTGATATAACTGGTATAAAATATAGAGTATAAAATATATAGTATGATTGGTGAAGAGAATATTAAAAAACATTAAATAATGTTTTTGGATAAAAAATGAGAAAATGTTTATTGCATTAACATTTAACGCCCAAAAATGGCAAGTTAATTGACAAGCTTTAATGTGGTTTATTTATAAATTTAAAATTATAAAGTGTTGGGCGGTGAGATTGAATCTATAATTTCATGTATTTGTTATTGATACCAGTAATTTAAGTTAATAAATTGGGAAAAAGTTGTAGCCTTATGGTGGCAACGCTTAAGAAGTTTCTAAAGATATTAATCTAAATCCCTATTGTATAATGCTTATCGATTAACAAAAAAAAAATGAATATGAAACAGAACTTTTTTTGTCAAATTCTTGAAACTATAAAATATTAATTTAAATATAACTGCAAAACTGTCGATGCAAATTAATTGCAAATCACGATAATGAAATTACTTGTTTGCTATTTATAATTTTTTTAAAAACTTTTACATTAAAAAAAGTTAAATTGACAAACCAAAGTCGATATTTAACAATACTTAATTTTATACAATTTTTTCAATGAAAACGAAAGCAATCTTCATAAAGTTTATTTACTTCCTTCGTTTGATTATTTTCTCGAATCATAACCTGAAAGCCGAGAAACTCAAGTGAATCCTTGAGATTTGGAGTATCATGCTTTGCACTATCTCTTTTCTCATTAAAGTTTTTTTCATATTCAAGTATATTGAAAATAAGAGCTTTGCTTTTTCCCCAATCACGAATATCATAAACCTATAAAAAAATATTGATCATTATCAACTCTATTCAAGATATTCATAATTTACAAATGTCCGAGTAAAATTAAGAACAATACTCTTTGCAATAATTCGGTTCTTTTTTCATCAAAGCACTTTTTTCTGAAGCAATTGCGCAATATAATCTTAACATAATGTCTATTCAAACCAGGAACGTGCCAACTTTTAAACCAAGGCCTATATTGTCTTATCAAAAATGTTTGCGGGCAAAGTAAATGAAACATCACGGCCGAATTTAATAATAAAGAGTTTTTTTGGTCTTCACTTTGCATCAAAGAAATATTAGAAATACTATTACCCTATTTAGCTTACTTCATTTTGTAAAATACCGCGCTGGTCAAATGTGGCCAGTATTACATAACAAAGCATGATCAATTGTATGTATTACAAAACACGTTTGAATAAGTTGTAACAATTGCTCGTTTTTTTTTTACAATTTTTTAGCTTACCTTTGGATCTTTCAAACTAGCAGCGTTGGCGCCTTCAGAGACTTTTTTTGCTTTTTTAATAAGATTCTTAATGTTGATTTCTTTCCCGCCAAACCCAAGAAAATCGAAATCTAAATCTAAAATAGTAAAATAATATTATCAGTGAATAAAGCATGAAAGAACATTTATATACTATGTCTGTATCTTGTCTAATTTGTGATTCAACCAAGAAAATTTATAAAAAATAAAAATTATTAGATTGTTTTTTTAGCAAAAATACTTTTAATACAGGTTTGGTTGTATTAAAAGTACTTTATCTGAGAAAAAATATCTTTAATATACAGCCAATGGAAATTGTTTTGTGAAATTTCTCAACTTTTGACATGTTGCTGTTTTGTTGCCTTCAAAGTAATCAAGCCCGGCAAGTTTATAAAAGTAATAAAACATGCTACATGTAAAATATCAGAAGTTATAAAATTTTTCTAACTAATTTTAGGCGGCTTTAGACTTTAATTTTACTTTTTTTAAAAAATTTTAAAACTTTGAATTATATTAGGTGAAACTTTTTGAGATTTTTTTCAAATTAGTCTATCTATATTTTACATGTATTATAGTTTAGCTAGAAAAATTGAGTGGCTTTACTTGAAAATACAAAAAATATGTTTCCAGTTTTGAAAAAAACGTTTTTTAATAAAATCTTATACTATATTTGTTATCAAAAATGTTTGTTTTGGTTCGTTCCTAAGCAAAATAAATGATTAGAATTTTAAAAGTTTGTTAATTGTAAATCGGTTTTTAACATCAACACTAGTTTTAAAAACAAGCAATGATTTCTGCATATCCTGTGCTTCATTAAAGTTTCTACGGCGTACTTTCTTTCACAAAAACATTTAATGCTTGTTAAATATTTATGTGAGTTTTGCACATTTTCTACTTTAGATTTCATGCAATTGAAAAAAAAGAACTTACTTCTTACATTCACCATTTGGTTATGAAAACCGACTTGACGAACTTTATTTGAGTGAATGTATTATAAAACAACATTTATATACTATTCTGTTGCTTGTGCAATTCATGTTGCAACTTGAAAGATTTGTAAAAGATAGAAATTATTAGATTGTTTTTCAAGCAAAAATATCTTAATGCAAGTTTGGTTTTTATAAAAGTATTTTTGCTAAGAAAAAAGACCTTAATCTATCGCCAATGTCTATTGTCTCGTTAAATTTGTCAATTTTTGACACGTTACTTGTTCTTTTTCCTTCAACGTAATCAAGCCCAGAAAGTTTATTACAGTATAATCGCACTTGTGGTATACGTAAGATAATTAATTGAATATAAGTTATAAAAATTTTTGGATTGATATTAAGCTTTATTATTTTAAGTAATTTTTAACTATTGAATTATATTTACTGGTACTTTTTGAGATTTTTTTAAAGTTAATTTTTTATATTTTAGTTTAGTTACAAAAATTAGTGTTTCACTTAAAAATCCCAAACATATGTTTTGAGTTTTGAAAGAGAAATTTTTAAATAAAATTTAAAGCCATTTTTTATCAAAAATATTTGTTTTGTTTTTTTCGAAACAACATATATAATTGGAATTCCAAAGTTTTAATTGTCAATCCATTTTAAGTAATTTTTAAATATTGAATTATATTTGCTGGTACTTTTAGAGATTTTTTTGAAGTTAATTTTTTTATATTCTAGTTTGGTTATAAAAATTAGTGTTTCACTTAAAAATCCCAAAAATATTTTTTGAGTTTTAAAAGAGAAGTTTTTAAATAAAATTTAAAGTTATTTTTTATCAAAAATGTTCGGAAGTACCAACTTCTCTGTATGAGTGCAGTGGGTCTCCAGCAGTAGGATGACGAGTGCCTCAGACTGCATAGCGAGGTGATGAAAAACGTTCATCTTGCTTGCAGTGGGGCCTTCAATATTCAACTGAAGAATAGTGTGTCTTTGGAACTTGTTGGCAATGTGCCCTGAAAAGGGCAGTTTTATCCTGGCATTGCCCCGTCCTGAAAAGGACGTTTGCCGACTAGCAGACCCACACTGAACATCGGAATGGGTGGATACCCTTTCGCTTTGCAAGGTTCGGTTTCGGTCTATCATTTTTAACACCAATGAACAGACTTACTCACGGCCCAGGCTACGAGAAAGTACCTACCATCTGGGCCGTGGTGCTGGTGCTAAAACACTACGCATAGCCACCTTGTCTCTAGTCTACTCAACAGCTAAGTACTGTGCGCCAGTTTCGTGTTGCAGTGCTCATACTCGCCTCATCGACAATGTCTAGCGCATAGTTACTGGCTGCCTTCGTCCCACTCCAACGGACCACCTACCTATACTCTCAGGCATCCAGCCAGCTGAGCTTTGCCGACTGGGAGCGACACTCTCCTTGGCTTACCGTGGATCTCTGGACCTCAATCATACCTTGTATGGTCTTTTAAGTGGGTCCTCAGATACTCGCCAAGTGAGACTAAGATCCAGACGCCTGTTTGTGCCAGGTTCGCAAAATCTTTTGAACAACCTTGCCAGACTTGGCATCCGCAATTCTGAATGGACAAATTACAAATGGAACACGGAGTACTGTGAAAATGGTTCCAGGCTCCGTGCTTTTGTGCCCGGAAACGGTACCAGGCCTGTTGGGAGCAGCTTGGGTTAAGTTCAACCTCCTGGGGACTGGTGTTGGGCGATTCCATTCGTCCATGCACAAATGGGGTCTCGCTCCTTCACCGAATTGCGAGTGTGGCGCCTCTGAGCAAATCGCAGACCATGTACTAACAGCGTGCCCTACACATCGGGCACCTCAAGAAACACGAGGTCTGACGGTTTTGAATGACGAAACTCGATGCTGGCTTAATAACACCACTTCCAACATCTGATTCAGGCAGTGCAGCAGTCTGGGGTAGTAAAAAAAGTAAACCCTCGACCCCAGTCCTATTTGTGTCTGACCTGGAGTGGATACCCATCAAACGACGACAATCAAAAGTGTTTGTTTTTTTTCGAAACAATGTAAATAATTGGAATTCCAAAGTTTTAATTGTCAATCCATTTTTATAACACTTAATTTAAAAGCAAACATTAATACATAGAAAACTGCAAACATTTTTTAGCGTAACATTTTATGTTTGAAAAACGTTTTGGATTATGTTAAATCACGCTCCCAGAATTGCACAACTAAATAATAATACGCCCCATGGGAGTATTTTGAACATAATTTCAGAGTGTGACTTTAAGTGAAAATAAAAAATCGGATCATGTTAAAAAACGCTCTAAGATTTACACAACTAAAAAGTACCCGCCAGTAGCGTATTTTTTAAATGATCTAAATTTTCTGTTACATACTTTTTTCACAAAAATATTTAGTGAAATAATTATGTGCGTTTCGTTCATTTTCTACTTTAGATTTTATGCAATTTACGAAAACAAAACTCACTACTTTCAGATCCAGTTGTGTTATCCAGGTTATTAATACCCACTTGATTCATGTTTTTATTCTCTTCTACTATCATGCGAACTCCTCCTGATGGAATAGCTTCTGATAATTCTGTAAAGCAAACTAAAAGGTAAAAGTGCTTGATTGAATTTTAAGAAGTGGCAATATTATATTACATTTTTTAGTTTCAATATTATTGCAAAATAAATATGGCGATTTTGCTCATTTTTTACTTTAGATTTTATGCAATGCTTGGAAAGGAAACTCACCTTTTGCTTCCACATTTCCCGTAGTCCGTAGATTATGAACACCGGCTTGTTTAATATTTTCATTGTTACGTATCTCCATGTCAACTACTTTTGATGGAATAACTTTTGAAGTATCTGTAAAGCAAGCTACAATATAAAACAGAAGTTTAAATTCTAAGAAATGCCGATATTTTATTTTTGTCATCGACTAGGAATGCTGCATGTTCAATAAAAAAAATTGAAAATCAATGACATGTTGAATAAATTTTATGACAGTTTTAAATGGACTTGGCATAAGGATTATTTGCCACAAAAACTGTCACATCGATATATTAAAGTAAATTTGAAAAACTCAAGTTTAAACAACTGACAGGTAATCAAAATTACCCGATTTTATTGCTTGGTCTAAGCCATGGATGTCCAACCTGCGGTCCGCGGACCACATTGCGGCCCATTGCTTACTCAATTTTTGTTGTGATATTGTGCAATAGATGACGTAGTGTTTTCTTAAACGCTCTAATCTTAATCAGCGCCTTCTGCTCGAACAATTATTGGACACGCGCATCTCCAAGCATAATTGTTACAAGTTAAATATGCGCCTTTACTTCGGTTACTTCGGTTCTACAGTCAGTTCGAGTTATCAAGCTACTACAGCAAACGAACTAAAAGCATTATATTTTCAATACGGTTGTTGTTTGGCTAAGTACTTTTGTGAATATTTATTATTGTTTTTTTAATAAACCTGTGTATTCGTGCAAAGATACAACAGGCAAAAGTGGCGACGAGGATTCAAGGAACTCAACTGCGTCAAGAAAGAAAAAAGAAAATTTGTTGATTTTGCATTACAGCTTGAATTGTCGACAATGAGTGAAATTTCTGAACTGATTTTGTTGTTAAACAAGCAACACCAAGAGCAAATGGCAGTTTTACGCGACGAGCAGAACAAGCAACACCAAGAGCAAATGACAATGCTTCAAGAGCAGCTGAAAACTTTACAAAGCAGCTTGAACAACCCGCGAGAAAATGTTCCAACACCGATGGCAAGTTTTCAACCATTCGATTCCACATCTGAGTTATGGACTGATTATTTGGCAAGGTTCCGAACATTCGTCACTGCTAACTCTGTTCCCGACAACAAGCAAGCACAAATTTTTCTTACCAACCAATCTAACTCCGTTTACAAAATGCTTAGCAACTTAGCGGCTCAGCAACAACCTGTCAAAAGCATACATGAGCTAACCATGAATGATATTCAGACGTTTATGGCAGAGCAGTTTGACCCAAAACGATTTGTTGTCAGAGAACGTTTCAAGTTTTGGTCTGACATGAAACGCAAACCTGGCGAAACTATTCCTGAACTGGCAAGCAGAATACGACAAGATGCAGCTACGTGTGATTTTCAATCCATTAAAGATCCTTTAGATGAAGCCTTACGAACTAAATTTATCTGTTCGGTCGACAACGAAGCAGTTTTGAAGACAATCTTCAAGCTCAAGGACGATGAACTGAAGTTTAGCAACGCCATCAGAGTGGCTCAAGAAGTGGAAGAAGCAGCCAAGGTAGCAAAGGAAACCGTACACGGTCAACCTTCTACGTCGGTGCAGAAAGTTTATCACGCAAAGTCCAAAACTTCCAAAACGCAAGAAAAGAAAACCGCCTGCTTCAGGTGTGGAAATTCTGGACATTTTAGCAAAGCTTGTCCCCACATTAAAGCTATTTGCAGCTTCTGCAAGAAAACAGGTCATCTGCAATCTGTATGCATGTCTCGACTCAGAGATAACAGCAAGCTTGTGAAACAACAGATGAAATTGGTGCACAAAGTCCAATGTTCTGTTTCACCCATCTATCAAACTATTAGACTTAATGACCACAGAATTAAGTTTGAAATTGATAGCGGAGCCAGTGACACATTTTGCTGTGAAGCGACGTGGCAAACGCTGGGTAAACCCACTCTACAACCTGTATCGATTCAATATCAAGTTGCTGAAGGTAGCCCGCTACCCGTCGTGGGACAATTCCAATCAACTGCAAGTATTGATGGAAAATCTCCTGACGTGACCTTTCCTGTAATTGTCACTAAGGTGCCCAATTTAAATTTACTAGGTCGTCTGGCGATGATGAAGCTGAAACTCACCAACTTAACTGATCACTTAGCTGACACAAGTTTTGATGGGGAGGAGATGGAAGATGATGTCGATAGCGTTTGTTTAGTTCGAACAATCAGTCGTCAAATCAATCCTGACAATCCATTGCTTGTGGTCAGAGAGACTGCCAAGGATCCAATTCTTTCCCAACTAATGCGATTTGTGAAGGAAGGATGGCCGCATGCATTTTCGGAAGAGCTTAAAGACTTCAAAAAGTTGGAAAATTCGTTGTCAACAGAGAATGGTTGCGTTTTTTACGGCTTACGGGTAATAATTCCTTCAACCCTACGTAATCATATTCTTAAATTATTACACCTTGGACATTTCGGCATGCAACGGATGAAACAACTTGCCAGGTCAACTGTCTATTGGCCAAGAATTGACTTTGACATCGAGAACTTATGTCGCAAATGCACTTCCTGTGGCCAATTTCAAAATAAGCCGGATAAACCTTCAATCCATCCGTGGATGATGCCAGAAAAACCATGGTCAAGACTCCACTTGGACCATGCGATCAACTTTCTGGGAAGAAACTGGTTAGTCCTTGTAGACGCTTATTCAAAATATCCTTGCATTCATCCAACAACCTCAACGTCTTCGAAAAGTACTACTGCTATACTTGAACAAGAATTTGCTCATTTCGGATATCCCCACACGTTGGTGACCGATAATGCCACAACATTCATGTCTCAAGAGTTCCAAGCTTGGTGCAAACAACGAGGCATTGTACATCTCACCGGAGCACCTTATCATCCAGCAACAAACGGTGCTGCCGAGCGTTTGATACAATCGTTCAAACAGGCATTGAGAAAATCCTCGTTACCTCCAAAGGAAGCTTTGCAAGAATTTCTAATGCAATATAGAAGAATTCCTTTTGCATCGGGACTGTCACCAAGCGAATTGTTGAATGGAAGAAGAATTCGCACCAAAATTGACACTTTGGTTCCATCCATTCCGCATCTCCTGCAGGGAAGACAGTCAAGACAAGCGAGCAAGCATTCAAATACTGAACACTCGGAAGTGGTTTCGAAAGTCGAACATCACTACTCACTAGGAGACCCTTGTTACGCACTGTACTTCGGCCCTAGAAGAGATCGTGACCCACGATGGGTGCCTGCGATAGTTACGAAAGTCCATGGTACACGAAGCGTCAATGTACGAGTCATTCCTCGAGGACCAACTTGGAGAAGACATCTTGATCAACTTCGACCTCGATACGGTTCGGATCAAGATGATGATCCCTGTGAAATCCCAACGAGCGTTTTGTCTACAGAAACACTTCCAGCCGGGACTGACCACGCATCTAGTTCTTCTTCGATGAACCAACGCAACAATCCGAGACTACCAACCGGAGACGAGTACGGGCGACACAATCTACGACGATCAGCGAGAACAAAGAGACCTCCAAAAAAATATTGTTGCTAAAATGTATATATATTTTTTTGTCGTAGTTTATTTGGGGAGGTGTTGTGATATTGTGCAATAGATGACGTAGTGTTTTCTTAAACGCTCTAATCTTAATCAGCGCCTTCTGCTCGAACAATTATTGGACACGCGCATCTCCAAGCATAATTGTTACAAGTTAAATATGCGCCTTTACTTCGGTTACTTCGGTTCTACAGTCAGTTCGAGTTATCAAGCTACTACAGCAAACGAACTAAAAGCATTATATTTTCAATACGGTTGTTGTTTGGCTAAGTACTTTTGTGAATATTTATTATTGTTTTTTTAATAAACCTGTGTATTCGTGCAAAGATACAACAATTTTTTTAGTTATATTTTCATAACTGTATAGAATTTGATGTCACTGCTGTCATGTTATTTTTCAAATCACCACTGTCCTAAAACTTCAGCAGATAAGCACATGGTTAGGATGATCGAAAAACTTGTTCGGAACCGAAGTTTTACTCTTACTAACTGCATGGTCTTTTATTTGAGTCCTTAGATGCGTTAGTGTTAAGCGTCTAGACATCCGTTAAAGTTATCAAACAAATTTGCAGAGCTTGTCATCCGCGTGGCCCGGTGGAAGAATTATAGATGGAACACATATTACTGTGAGAGTATAAATAGGCTCCGTACTTTCATTCCATGACCAGTATCAGGCTTGTTGGAATGGGATTGCCTCAAACAACTGAAGTCAACCGCTTGCAGGCCTCGAAGTCAATTGTTGGGCGATTCCGTTTTTTAAAAAATAAACTTTCGGTCCCAATCCTGTTTGTTTTGTACCCGGAGTGCATATCCTTCTGTTACGGCAAGTATCATTTGAGTTTTGAACCCTGGTTTATTTCTGCCTTTAATTTACTTAATTTTTGTTTGACATTTAATTTGATATGCTTCATTATTTCGCGGCAGTTGCTTGCTGATTTTTTGTTGCCTTGAGCTGACCTTTGCTGATTTTTGTTACCTTGAGCTGACTTTTTTCCATAAGTTGAGTGTAAAATTGCGAGGAGTGGTCTCAGTTAGCTGCTTCAGCTTTGAGTAGCGGTGGTAGAGTCACTGTTCGAAATACTGTTCGACGCCGTTGGGAGTGCTGTTGGGGCTTTTGAGCTGTTTATAATACTGTTAGAGATCTTTTCGATATTGCTAGTTTTTGTCGGTCTGCTCCGTGTCAGTCTACAGTTGGTGAGTGTTTTATAAGTCTTTCTTTTGCATTGTTTGTTAGTGTTTACGTTTATTTATAGAAAACCGTTCGTCCATCTTATTTTGTCCGTCCATTTTATTTTCGTTCGTTTTATTTCGCATCGTTTTTATATCTTGTTAATACAAATTTAAATTGAATCAAAACAAGGACGCGTAAATTTCCGGAGACAGCCACACGGAGTTTCAGACCGCGAGGAACTTCCTGTAACACCTTCCATTGTTTAGCAATGGCAACTTAAATAAGGTCTCATGCATGTGAACTCTTAAACAATTGATTTTTTACTTTAGTGAAGCAATTTTATGAGCTGTCAAGATGCGATTTTTGATAGAGGGCGTGCCAATTTTGTCGTCTGCAAAAAACTTTCTGAATTAAGTTCCAATTTATTTAAATGCCTTCTCAACGATTATTCCTCCCTACAGATTACAAATTCTTGCTTAGTTCTTGCTTAGGGGCCAAGTGGCTCACTTTAAGAACATTAAGCTACATATAGTTGATTTCAGTTGCTACTCAAGAGTCTTCGATAAGGCAGTCAAAGCTGAATATTTTAAAAACAAACTATCATGCAATTACAATAGAATTTATTAAAAACCCCAACAAAAAGTGCAATTTCCAGGGGTAACTCAAGAAAACTCTTATTGATATTTAACTGTTGCCTTTACAATTAGGCAAAAAAATTTTGTGCAACTGCTTTACTTTTTAATGTAATTTTGTAAAAGTTATCGGTCCATGACCATGACTACTTACTGTAATCGTGTTTTTTGACAATAAATCTGCGAACGCCACTGGTCGCACTATTGTATGGTAACGATTAGTTCTCAGTATGTTATAATGTCAATGTTGTGTTTGCCATGCTTGAGTCAGCGGAAATTGGCATGCTTGTAGCCAGTACAGTTCTTCGTTCAAGTCTTCTATTCTACATTGCAGTAATATATTGGGTATTATTTGATATAATTTTATTCATTTCATTACTGATCTAGGGATCATACAACTACAATATTAGGTTTTACTGGAAAGGAAAGTGTTTTTTAGGCTTGTACGGTACATTTATATTTTCTGTATTGTATAAAATGATGCAATAGATGAAATTCTATATTAGCAAAACAAGAAAAAGAATAAAAAAATTAAACTATTAAATCTGAATCATCTGTGTCATAAAAATAGTAAGCACTATTTCTATTTTTGCTGTGAGTGGCATAAAATAGGTAAAAAACGTTTTGATCTGCTGGGCATAATCAGTAGGGCAAGTTTTTGCAACTTTTGCAACTTTTTTTTACAGCTTCCAACAGCTTCCTAAATACTCAGACCTTATGTAGTACAATGTTTTAAGCTGTTTTTAGGAATTTTAGATTGCAACTTTTTGCAACTTTTTTATTTTTTACACCCAACTTTTTAGTGCAACTTTTATCAAGTATGGCGCAGAATGTAATTAAAATACATGAATTAAAATACATTCTATAAATACATGAATTAAAATACATTCTATAAAACTATTTCAATACAATTCTATTCTCTTTGATTTGCATAACAAAGAGCTATGTGATGGATTACCTGCGTCTCAATGTTATCTATGATGCAACGGTTGGTATACAAGCTAAAAGTTCTACAACCCTAGCCAAGTACGACAGTTCCTGAACTCAATTAAAAGTCGAAGTATGACTTGGCTTTTGGCAAAGCCCGCACAAACGGAAATAGATTGTGTCTAGTATTTTGAAGTCAAGTTTTGTTGAGATAGCTTAGTTAGTTAAACTGTGTGCTTATAATAGTGCATTAGTTATTTTGCAAGTAAGAAACGATAACCTTGATATGATTAATATGACAGCCTATGAAATAGCGCAGTCAGTAAAATCGACCTCAAGCTACCAGTACCTTTAAGTAAAGTTGCTCTGCGAGTTGTTGGTAATAAACAGAGAATAACTTTTTGGTATTTAGATATAATATATATTGTTTAAAAGAACTAGTGTTGTATCAATATCATGTAAAAGAATTTGTAAAAATTTATACAAGAATCCAAAAAAAAGCGCAATGGTCACTTTCCAAGGTGTGAGCCTATGAAGTACACTACCCTATGGAATTCATGGCCACTGTTCGTGAAGAACTGTTCTGTACACCAGTGTTCTTTAAACTTTTTTCATCGAGACCCATTTTGCAAAGGCAAATTTTTTCGCGACCCCTAAAAAAGGATCTTCATCTACAATCCATTTCTGATTCTGCTATTTTTTCCCCAACATGAAGATGTTCTCTAAAAAAAAAAGTCTTCACCTAGAATCGATCTCTGATTCCACTATTTTTCCCCAAAGATCAATGTGTTTTCTAAAAAAAAAAAAAAAGTCTTCACTTCGATTTCATCTCTGATTTCCCTATTTTTCTCCCAAAATCAAGGTGTTCTCTAAAAAAAAAAAAAAAAGGTTTTCACTTCGATTTCATCTCTGATTTCCTTATTTTATTCCCAAAATCAAGAGGTTCTCTAAAAAAAAAAGGTCTTCACTTCAATTTGCTGTTGTATTTCGCTATTTTTCTCCCAAAATCATGGTGATCTCCAAAAATTAAAATCTAAAATCCCGCGACCCCTATTGAGCCCTTTCGCGACCCCCAGTTTGAAGAGTCCTGCTGTACACTATGCTCTACAATTGTGTCGCATGACAGAAAATTTTCAGTAAACAAACATTGTCAGAGTACAAAGCTTCACAAAGCCTGTTGTCAACACCGCAGCAACGACAGCAGCCGTTAAGCACACCAACAGCTAGTTTCGACTGGAATGATTATGTTGGAAAAGTGACAGCTGCTTTCCTTTCAGCAGATATTCCCCTGTACAAACTTAACAATTCTGACCTGCAGGCCCTTTTTAAATATGTTGGTCAAAAAGCTCCATCCGAGTCAGCATGCCAAAAGCAAATTGATAATATGGGGAAACGTGAAGTTAATCAAATTTGCAATATTCTCTCAGATAAGGTCATTTGCATGGTCATTGATGAATCTAATATTTTAGGGTCCAAATATGTAAACACCCTAGTCGGAGTCGTGGAACAGCAGAAACAACTTACCTGTTGCATTGCAAGATTCTTGATGCTTTACCAAATCAACAAACTGTTATACATGCCGTAAATGATGCAGTTCGCACCCATCAAACAGAAAGATTCAATTTTGTTTTATTGCTCACAGATGCTGCCAGATGCATGACAGCAGCAGGTCGTATAGTTAAACAAACATATCCGAGGCTCTTAAACATTACCAGCGTGGATTATGGTTTACGTAATGCAGCTAAACGAATCCATGCTAACTATGAGGATGTTGACAAGCTAATTGCTGCAGTAAAAGCTTCAATGTTGAAAAATAAAGATTGAAGAGCAAAGTTTTCAACAATCAATAGTCCCCCACAACCCGTAGTGACCAGATGGGGAAGTTGGTTGAAGACAGCAAAATAGTATTCCAAAAACTTTCCGCAAATTTGTGAGATTGTTAATGCTTTCGAAGGTACAGGGCAGATAGTGGTGAAAGCGAAGGAAGCAGTCGCGGCTAAAAGCCTTCCTAGAAGCCTAAGTGAAATTTATCAATATTATACTAAACTTGTTGATGAAATACAAAGAGCAGAGAGTATAAAATGTTGCTCAAGCCTATGAAAAAGGTTTCACATTTAAGTTTGGCAGCAATCCAGCTGAAATAAAATTGTATTTGGCTCACTGATTTGAACTGAATAATGACCTGAAAGCAATTGTAGAAATGACCCGTCCAAACATCAATCCAGAACTGTATGCCAAATTGTTAAATTGCCAAGCAACTTTATGCACTGTGGAGCGAAGTTTTAGCATGCTAGGCAAATTGTTGGCAAAAGATCGCCACTTCTCCCTAAATAATGTCTGCAAATATTTAGCATTATACGTAAATAAATCGCTTGAATAAATCATTGTCTTTTAAAATGCTTGTGCATAAATGCAACTTTTTGCAACTTTCGTTAAAAATAAATGCAATTTTTTCAAATTTTTAGTGCAACAAAAACTTGCCCTAATAATTAGGTTTCTTATTGTTACACTTCATTCCTAACAATTTTAATGATGATTATGTAGATTATTCCCGTTAAAAGTAATCTAAAGTTTTATTATGAATTAATAATCGCGTCGCCGTGAATTGCTAATCTTCTATTGCATAGTATAATGCTTCGATTCGTTTGATTTATTTCATATATCCTTTTTCTCTTTTCGCCGACAGTGATGACCTAATATGTTTTTATCCTAGCTTTGATAGCTCGCTACTTGTAGAATCTTCGCGTATATGCTCCTTGGTTCGAGAAAAGGCATAAAGGCGATGCGTAGCGAGATGATATTATTAGGTAATTTGAGACGACTCGAGAGACGGTTCAAATGAAAGTGATTTTGGGTACAGGAGGTGGCCCGTTAGATTTTGTATCGTTTGACGATTGTGGAATTTATTTTGCTCCAATGTTTGAGAGTTGTGTTCTACAGAGGTAGAATTATTTTTGTTGATCAAGTCATAGTGTTGATTTCGCTTTGCAGTTTGGCAAAGCGTGGAATAGAAATTTCGTCGGTCGTGATTTTTGAAATACATTCGTTCTTATTAGAGACAGTGGTCTCTGTTTGTTTGTGAAGAAGAATCTTCAACGAACCAATCCAAGCTTTCATTTAAATCAACTGTATAAAGGCTTTAGGCTCATAGCAAGACTACATCTTGAGTCGGAATAAACTAAAATTAGACACAGCTTTGTTTCAGCGCAGGTATTCGGGTTACCTATCTCAACTGGTCCTTTAGGATTCCCGATCGACTTAAAAACCCTTGCAGTGTTCCACAGATAAAAAATTTGGGAAACGCTGCTCTAAGCTGTTTTGTGTACAAAAATTCATCTATCTATTTAGTCATTATTAATGTATCATAGACTCGACGCTTTTCTTTGTATGATCAGATGTTCTTACCTTTATCTTTCGGAATGAGTCGTACTTCAGTTTGTTCAGTAACATTTTCCAAATCATCATCAGCAAAAATACCGATCCACTTATTACGCTTCGGATAATGATATTCTAATCGATGATCAATAAGAGAAACGCCGGACTTTTTTTCAACTTCACTTTTAAGACTGTTGAAATCGTTGCATTTCACGTTAAAATCTTTTCCACCATATTCGAAAATGATATCATATTTTGACATATTTATAATATAACCTTTATCTTGGCACACAAACATAGTTAGGTTTTTATTTTAAATCATATTCATTTACGATCATATTGATTACCATAAAGTGTGGCTCAAAAATCGTAGCCTATCATCGTTCATCTTTTTTTCAGCAATTACAACGTGTCGGTAATTGAAATCCATTTTTTTCATAGTGAAAAATTATTTCTTTCCAACGAAAAAAATTATTTAAAAGAATGTTATACTACAATGTAAATAAAATCATAGACGCTTTTTGTTGTTACTACGAAGTCGACATGGTACAAGTTTATGTCTTGCTTTTCAAATTAACTACTTCAATTTACCAGATAAATTATTCCCGTTAAACGTGAACGTTGGTATTGGCTCGACAATTACAATTATGTATCAAGAATTTACAGTCGTACTCGAATTTCTATAAAGTGCTTTTGAAGCACTTGGTGACCACAACAGAAATAAGCAGAAACTTTCATTCAACACTAGTCATAATCATCAGGATCAGTCTCCTCAAATTCAAACACAGTGTCAATTCTTATTACACCAACAGTAACTATTACAATCAGCCTAAACGTTAGGACAAACAAAACTTTCTTCACTGACACCAACTCTTTAAAAACAGCAATAAACGTAACCAAACGAGGATATCTAACTACGTTTGCATGTAAAAGAATGGTCAAAGCGTAAAAGTTTTTCATGCCTAGCGGAAAAATATTGAAGTCAAAATATTTCAACGTTTTAGATTGATTCACTTTAAATGCCGTCGCAAAAAAAGTTTTTTTTTCTTTTCTCACAACCGCTTTGAGTACGAACCAACTTCAAGAATTCACAAAACAAAACTCAAATAGGTGTATACAAAATGTTCTTGGATTGTAAACAAAAGCTTAGTCATAATTTATAATCGTGAAGTTCTGCTACTATTTTAGACAATGGCGGCTGGCAAGTAAAAAACAAAAGTGCTGTAATCAAATATTTTTGACAGGCAGGGCAAAATTTATGAAGGGCACTTTTTTGTCAAAAAGATACTCTTAACAAACGCAAATTTTTAGCGTAGATTTAACGAAGAAAATTTTTATTAAAAAACTTTATAAGTAGTAAAAAATAAATAAATAAAATCTTCACTTTGGGTCGCGGCATTTCATTTACTTAACCCGCAAACATTTTGATATACTCAAAATAGTGAAACGTCTTTTTTGCAAATGAAGACCTTCTTTATTTTATTTACCTTCATTTGGCATTACAAAGCGTTAGACCATTTTTTGGTCTTCACCAATTTTTTAAAAAAATTTTTCTCCAATATGCTAATTATGTTTGTTGAGAGTGCCTTTTAAACAAAAAAAGTACTTTTTTTTCTAAATTTTGTTCCTTTCGCTAAGTAACTGCATTAGCTCTTTTTGAAAAAAGTTAGATGACCGCTTGTTTATTTAAACAAAACTACAATTGGTATTCTTATATAACAATGTTTCATCTTGAGAATTTCAAAAGCAATGGCCCCCTTCGCCCCACTTTTGCCGCTCCTGAATCTGCCATCTGTAAAACACAAACCCTGTTGATTTGAAGAATGTTTAAGTTTATTACTAACTAAGTACTTTGATTAAAAAGCTTTATGCCAAAGAAAGAGAAGCGTTTTATTTGTTAAGCCTATGATTAGGTCGAGTAAGCTGCGTTTCTTGCAGCTTAAACATACATTAAATCTTTCATATAAAACATCAATAGAATGCGTTATTTTACGTCAGTTTACAAAAAAATTTTTGAGCTGAATTCAAAACAGCTTAAAAAATTGCCAACTCAAAATTAAAAAAGGTTTTTCAAAAAAACTTAATAGCTGCTGCACAGATATTTGAGAGTGCTGCAGATCCTATGGACGAGCCGCCATTGATTATCGACGTTCTTTAATGAAATCACAAATGCCATTTGAGCCACAAAAAGACCACAATGTTCTTAATTGTCTTCGAAATTTCTAAAAAATAATTTAACAAATACAACTGATACGTTCGAAAGAACGTAAATGACTTGATAATAATGAATTTGAGTCTATCTTGCAAATAAAATATTGTGGCAGTTTAACTCTGCTGTCCTGTATTATTCTAATTTTGTCAAATAAGATCTTTGTTTGTGAAGTTTACTTTCTTTGTTTGTAAAGTATGTCAAATAAGATCTTTGTTTGTGAAGTTTGTAAAGTTTACTTGATTTTTTAACGGTTTCGTTATTGTTTTTCTCTTTTTTTTTTTATCTTTTTGGCTCGTAGGAAAGCTTCAGAGGCGTCATACTCAGGACAATTGTCAAACAATCACCGCGATTTGCTGCCAGAAATGCCATAAAATTGCTGTCTGGTTTAAAACTTTTTATTTTGTTTTTTGTTTTCTTGGATATATGATTGAAATTGAGAACTGCTTGCCCAGACCGCCGAGCACGGAAAAAGCCGCGAAGTGTTTTTCCCAAGGACGCAACGGAATGGTGCAAAAAGGTTTTGAACACAACGCTCTAAACCAGTGGTTCTCAACCTTTCTTCTTTTGAGGCCCATTTTCAGTGGCCAAAAAATACTTGGGCCCACAAAACCTTTACTACCAATTTCGAGTATCATAAAATGTTTTTTATTAATATAAACAATAAAGTAAGATTGTCAATAATCAAACTAATCCTTATGTCTTTTTATCAGCTTGTCCAGTTGCACTGCTAAACCTTGGTTTAACCTCAAGCGTAATTCTCCTCTCTTTTCGATTTGTAATTGAGAACGTTTCTTTGTCAGTAAATCATTTACTACAGAAAATCCTGCTTCAACTAACCAAGTAGTAGGAAAACCAAGTAAAAATGGAATTACTTTTTCAAACAACAACGGATAGAATGATCCTACGCTCAGCCATCCGATTAATCCATTTCTTTCAATATTTGCCATTAATGCTTTGTTCTCCTTTAGCTCAAGAATTTCACCAGCAATAATAGGATCAACATTTTCTTCGCTTAAGACGTCAAAATGTGCTATATCTATAATCCAACCAGGTGGGCTCATTTCGATTATGTCTTTAAACCTTCTCGTCATATCATCTCTTAGGTTTTGCAGGTGATTAGTACAGCTTGCGATTACCTCTAGGCTTGGGGCAGTTTCAGCCAAGTTACAAAAAAAAGCAAATTTATTCTTTTGTAGATGCATTTTCCAGAGACTTAATTTGTTCAAAAAAGAGCGCACTTTCTCAGCACACTCTACTAGATTAGTGTTTTGCCCTTGCAGTGTTTTATTTAGTTGGTTAACATGCTTGAATATGTCGGCCAAATAAAAAATCTTTGCCTTTGTATTACTTTTACTTAATTCCAAAAACAAAGCCTCAGCTTTGTCTTTTTGTTTCTTGCTATGAGCGCTAGTTTCCATGTGATGAACAAAAATAAGAACCGTGTCCCACAATTCTGCAAGACGAACAAGAGAATTCCCCTTAGATAGCCACCTAACTTCAGTGTGTAAGAGAACTGGTGGTGTTGATCCTCGCATAGTTTTTGAAACAAGCGGTCATGCAAAGCATTGGCTTTGACAAAATTTATTGCTGCAATTGCAACTTTCAATGCTTCTTCCATCTCATTATCGAGAGATTTAGCAGCAAGATGTTGCCGATGAATAATGCAATGGATTGTCATTATATGGGGTGCAACTTCTTTAAATTTTGCAACAAAACCATTGTGCTTTCCGGTCATAGCACTGGCACCGTCTGTGGCAATCTGCAATAGATTTGATAGAGGAATCCCATTATCGTGCAGGAAGTTATAAACAGCTGCATAAATAGTTTCACTTCGTGTGTCAATTAGCTTGTTTATAAATAACATTTCTTCATGTATCACCATAGCATCAATATATCGAACATAAGCAAGTAATAAAACAGAATTATTTATTGTAGTTTCATCGATTTGCAGTGAAAACTTTGAAACTTTTAATTTTTCCACTAGCTGTTCCTCAAGATTTTCTGCCATTTCATCTTGCCTTCTTTTTACTGTGTCATTGGACAAGGGGATGTTTTTTAAAGTATTAGCAGCTTGTTCTCCTAGCAATTCATGAGCACAAATCAACATTGCTGGTTTCACTAGACTTTCTGCAATTGTGTGAGGCTTTCCCACCTTAGCAATCATTTCACTTACAATGTAGCTGACTTTAAGTGCCTTTCTATTATCATCCCTTGCCTTTTCCCAAAGGAAATCTAAAGTCTTTGGAGCATGCTTCTGGCGTAACTCCACTTTTTTTTCGAAATAGCTGAGCTCTTTCCCTACACAACTAGGATGTTTCAGCTGTTGATGAGCTAATAATTTTGACTTTTTCATGGAATCATTGGTCATTATTAGACCACACTCTACACATTCAGGCTTCTCAGAATCAGTAGTTGATGGATAAAAGCCTAGTAACAAAAAATCTTTGTGGTAATTGCGGACAGTCTTTCTTTTTTTCGAACTTGAAGATGCCATTATAGAAAGTTAGGGCCTTAAAAGAAACGTTAGATATTATTAGAATAAACCTAAAATAAATGTTTCCTAAATAAACAAAATTAGGCCATTTGCCTTAAAATCTTATTATAATTAATCAAACAATATTTTAATAGTAAAACTACACTTATACTTAGCTCACGTCTTCTCTACTTTCTTCCTAGCCTACTCTACTCTCTAGCCACGAGTAACTACCAAACGTGGAAAAGCAGCGTCTATGACATCATAAAAGTAATATGAGCGTCATAGTTAAAATATATTAAGAATTAAGACACTTTAACCTAATAATGTAAGAAATTATAAAATTTATAGAAACACATTTGCAAAAAAACTAATTATGTTGTATAGTTGGGTTGTACTCACTTGAGCCTAAGTTCATAATATCATAAATTTACTTTAGCATATAAATTGTAAATTTGAGCTATCAATTTATCTTAGGACCTAATGTAGGCCCAATGAAAACTTCGGAACTTCGGGCCCATTTCAAAAATCCTCAGGCCCACTTGTGGGCCTGAGGGCCCATGTTGAGAAACACTGCTCTAAACCACTTGACCACACTCCCGACTTCAGCGTTCAGCAACCACGCTTCAGCGTCTAAACTCGATTACTGAAAAGCTGCGTTCCTTCGTGACTGACGAACTGCTTGAAAAACGTGGTTTATATAGAATTGGAAGACATCGAAAGTAACGGCGTCTCTAAATGGTTAAAAAAAGAAAGCACGGAAATGGTTGCGCGCTCACTTGCGCTGCAAGCGAAAAAGCTTCAGTCCATAGACGAACTCTTTCTGGCGACAAAGAAAGTGTTCAAGAGACCCTATAAAAGTGGCTTCGAGCGTTGCCAGATGAAAAGACGATTGTGCCACAGATAAAATTGAAAACCAGTTAATATCGAATTATTCCGCGCAAATTTTCTTATCCAACAAATATTAACCAATAGCCGAATCCGAAATAGGTGCGTTTTGAGTGGATTTACCTTGTTATTTAAAGAGATCTTTTTTGATATTTAACTTTATTTCTAATAAAATTTGAAACTTAATTGTTGTTGAATTTGTTCTTCTATTCGCTGGAACATTCTATTTTAACGACTGCAAAAGTATTTGGGATTGCTGCAACTCTGCAGCTTCTATAAACAAGCTGCCACTGGAAACTGATAACTTTAAAAGTTGACTTGTTTGAAGATTCACATATGTTTTGATGCTTGCATGAGAAAACAGGAATAGGTTTTTCATTTCCTTTCATGATCAGTTTCAGCAAAGTTAGTATTGTTATCACATTAAAGCAACTGTCAGGTAGTTCTTAGAACTTTGTGGTAAGCTTAACGCAAATGCGTTTGTTATACATTGATTTCATTAAAACCTGCAGTCATAACCGGTCGAATGTGGACGACGTTTCTGTAACCTTTAATAAACAACTACAATTATCTTCGGCTTGCCATAATTATATATCCGACCATCTTTATTTGGATGTAAACATTTCTAAATATATACGTTTATCCTCAAAGAGGTATCAAAGACTACCTATATTTTCTATGATGTTCTATGGGTCTTTATCATCAATTATTTCTGCTTTTATATAACATTTATATAGACAGTGATGGCTTCAGTACGGGGCGCACGAGGCTGCCGCACCGGGCTCCTCTAGAAAACGTCTAAAAGTGCCCCCTAAAGAAAATATTGCTTTATTTTTTCATAGTAGCACTGTGACGGTGGGCCCCTGTCTGCACCTTAACTTTAGGACAAAAGTAGAAATAATGTACTGGAACGAAAATAAAGATTTTAAACATTGATTAAAAGTGATGACCTTTTTTCTAAATTTTCTTTCTTTTTATTTTGATGAAACTTTTTATTTTGAGACGACAAAAAACTTGTTACACTAAAAAATGGCTCTCTCTTTTTTCTTGCACCAGGCCCCGCTTTTGTAAAGCTTCCCGATGAATAAAACAGAGAGTGGTGACAATATTAGGTGTTTTCTTTTGCAGCAGCGTCTGAAATTCGCTTTTTGGTCCAAGTGCTATCCTGGTGTGTCATCAGTTTACACTCCACATAAATTCATCCTGCTTATGTTCTCTTTGTCAAAAAATGCTCGACTTTTGACATTAAGTTTTTTGAATTTGTGATGGTCTTCAATTCACTGGAAAAGAGCAACTTTTCCTTTACTTTTTCATTCACGGTGTTTTATGGTCACATTAAATTATTAAATGCGAACAGTAAGCTTGCTGCTCCATGCACATTTTATCAAACCGCTGCTCAATGTTCGATATCGCAACACGCACTTCGCGCTCAATGTCGATCTTATTGCGGTATTTAGACCTGATTACAGCTACCGATGAAAAAACCCGGCTTTACATAAATACGATGTTGCAAATGATATAAGAATACGGAGAGCTTTACAGCTTACAAGTGGTAATTCAAATCGAGCCGTAATCCAAAAAGAAGTTATTGAATCAAGACTGTAAATGCTTTTCCAAGTGGGTCAGATGAAAGATCGATGAATTGTTCAGCTTCAAGAAATGTAAACTAATGAGATGCAATTGCATTGTCAACAAAGGGATTTTTTATCCATTTGTACTTATCCATGTATTCAGAAAAATATTTATCAAAATGTGAGATTAGAAAATCAAAATGCCAATAGATCATACTCTTTACACCACAATGCAAGGAGGGATTTTTAGATAACGAGCTTATATGTGACTTTAAAAGTGCAAAATTATCACACTGTTTTTCATTTTCCAACAGACCAGTTTTCCATAGTTGTAGTTTTCTTTTAGAAGCTGTGAGTTTGTTAAAAAGTTACAGGATGTGGGTATTCCTTCCTTGGAGTAAGATGTTTAATTGATTTAGTTTTTCAAAAATATCACATAGATACGCCAACTTAAACTGGAAAACTCTATCTTCAAGTGTAGTAGCAAGAGAATGCTTTTTTTCTTCTTTCAAAAATATGATAATTTTACTTCATAATTTGTGTACACGAAAAAAACTTGCCTTTAGGAAGCAATCTTGAATTACAGTAAAACAATAAATTGTTGTGTTTAGCTCGAGTTTATCGCAAAAACGTTGGAAAAGTCAAGCCTTCAGAGGTCTTGCTTTAATGAAGTTTGCAATTTGGACAACTATTTCAAGCACTTCATTCAGGTTAGAACTGAGGTGTGCGAAGCCAGCGCCTCTCGGTATATTAGGCAGTGGGTTCATTTAGCGCGCAGAGCAACACCTTGCACTAACGCTCGTAACCCGCTAAAGCAAACGGACATAGCATGGGCACCATCAGTGCATAAACCAACACATTTCCAATCAACATTATTTTCCTCGAAAAAATTGTTCACAATTGCAAACAAATCATGTGCTTTACAACTGAATAAAATGGGCTTGCAAAAGCGCAAATCTTCAACAATGTCGTTATTTTTATCAATGAATGGTACGTAGCAAATTAAGTTAGCATCTGTATTGTATGTACTGATTGTTGCTTCATCTAACTGTAAACTGAACTCATTTCCATACATATTTGTAACGATCTGATCATTGATATCATCAGCAATTTTTTCAATTCTCCTGCAAAGATTTTTGTTTGAGAGTGGAATAATTTTAAGCTCTTGCGCAACTGAATCCCCAAGCATTGTTGAGACCAAGTCAATGATAGCAGGTAATATTAGCTCCTCTGCAATAGTATACAGCTTTTTACATTTTGCAATTCTATGCGCAACTTTAAAAGACGCTAGCTGAGCTTTGGTTGATATAGACAAAAAGTTTGAAAACACAACCAATTGGTTTCTCATTTCTGATAACTTTCGGATAAAGAATTCACGTGGTTTTCTAGATAAGTAGTTGTGGTTTGTTGTAAGGTGGCGTTTTAGTTTACTGGGTAGCATGCATTCCGCAGCTGTTTTTGCAAATCTACGCGCCGCCCCTGCCAAAGTCTTGCAGCGCCTAGTTTGGGAAACACTGCTTTATATTATCAACAGTATACTTTCTTTTTGCCTTACCTACAATGAACCAAATTTAAACAACATAAAGTATTGTTAGGCTAATTTAAAAAATGAATTTAAGACATAAAAAACAAATTATGTAATCGATTATATGTGAGACCCAGCGATCCAAGCCGGTGGGTTTAGAACAGCAATCTAAAAGCGAATGCTCCATTTTTGTAACGCTTATAATCTCACAGATTTAAAACTTTTATAACTTTAATAGCTGGTGTTTTATTGCATAGAATCTATGCCATAGCATATCATTTCTCGCACATACAGTTTCAGCTAACATTGTAATGTAGAAGTTATGCAACAAACGTACAATTTAGGTTAAGTTTTTTGCTATTTGTCAATCTTATTTGATCATATTGACGTCATTATACAAGTCTCATATTGCTTTCATTCAAATTTATACCAACCCCTGTGATCCACTGAAAATAGCGTCATGGCCTATCACCAGGCCATGGTTCACCGGTTAAAAACACTGGCTTTCTGCTTTACTTAATTCTGTCAATCAACATTTTCGATCGGTGTTTTGTTGAAAAAAAAACATGAATTCGGTTGATGGGTTTGAAGCCAGAATTTGCAATGTTAAATTCTAATAATAGATCCAAAGTTGCGTTGGTTTTTGATAAAAAAAAAAAAACAGCCTGGCAACGTTGTATAAGTTTTTAAGTGATTTAAATTGTAATGTTCCATTAGTTAAAGTTTTAATCTATGCTATAGTGAAATTGTTTTGATCAGGTTTGATTTAGTTTTAGGATTTCAAGCACTGGTGACTTGAAAGTATCACTCGAAATGAGAACAGGTAACGAAGGGAAAAAATTAAGATACAACCGCTGATATACTGTAAAGCGACTCAGGCTCTTCCTTTCTTTTTCTCGAACTAAGATTGAACGTTATCGTTACGGTTGAATGCAATTTAGCGATTGGTTCTGCAACAATATTTCCTGTCACTACCCGTAACATTCTGATTTTGCCTAAATATTTTCTGCCGCTGCTTGTGTAATTCTCCTGTCTCACGCTATAGCCTCAGAGTTTGTAAACATGAGAAAAATATCAATCAAACTTCGTGCCTTCCCCAAATTAAAATTATTGTGGAATTTTTATGGGATTTGGTAGAGAAAAAGTATGAAAATGAAGAAATCAGCCGCTTATTGTTAAAAGAAATGATGCCAGGTTATTCTTTAACTGTATCAAGAGAGTCATCGGGAAAAACCGAGCAAGGAGAGACAAGAATTTAATGACGTAACTTTTTTTGAAATTTGGAATTCTAACTAAGAATCTACAAGTCAGAGCTTAAATATTAGCATTGAACATCAAAAAAAAGCAATCAGAAAAGAGTTGAAAAATTGTAATTTCGGACTCCGTCGAACCAAATGCAATAAATTTCGTCAAAAGAATTTTTTTTTATTTATTTTTATTTTTACTCACAATCAACTTGAAATTAATCACAGTGCATGTAGAAATAAAGATTGTGAATAAGGAAGCAGCGACTAAACGAAGTACGTTATTATATGCACAACGTCAGTTGTGCATGGTCGCTGTACCATTGAACAAAGCGATGTGATATTAATAAGAAAAGGAAAGCGAAAAGAAGATAATTAATACACACATCCGAGCCATAATCAGAGAATATTGTATAATTATATAATCAATGGCTAAGAACTTTGAAGTAACATTGAAAAGAGTAGATAAAATTTGAATTTCGGATTTCATCGAATGGTTGTTAAAAAGAACCAATCAGAGAAGAGTTTCAAACCAAGCCAGACTAATGTGGAAATTGAAAAAATTGAAAAAATATAGCATTGAAAATAAAGATTTAGGTTAAAAACATAAAAATAAAAAGTGTGTAAACAAAATTATTTACAAGAGGGTGCAAAATCCTTTGCTAGACAGTTGTTTCGATTATTAAAGTTTTGTCAGTGACAGTTAAATCTTGCAAAAAAAACAAGCAAAACAAGATTGAAAGATAAGTAAAAGAAAGATATGAGTTTATAGTAAGGAACTAATCAAATCGAATCAACAAAACAAGAAAAATTGGTAAACAAATGGCAGTCAAATTGAAACCCAAGAACCAAATAATCTATAACATTTTTAAAAGGATCTTATTCGATTTTCTTTGCTCAATCTTAGAACGGCAATTTAAAATATATTTTATAATTATTGATGTGTTTTCGAAACAAGCTTTTACAGCTTACTTGAAAACCAAATCAAGCCCAGATATGATTCAGGATTTTGAGCGTGTGATGACAAAAATTGGCAAGTTTCACAAACGAATATGACGGATATGAGACGCGAGTTTGACATGACATGAAAAATAGCGAGCTTTAGAAATAAA
Organism: Diplosoma virens; assembly: GCA_963680785.1. Taxonomy (NCBI): domain Eukaryota; kingdom Metazoa; phylum Chordata; class Ascidiacea; order Aplousobranchia; family Didemnidae; genus Diplosoma; species Diplosoma virens. The sequence continues at coordinate 29,829,601 of OY796884.1, forward strand.
AAAATTCAAAGAATATTAACTTCTGTAAAGTTCCTCTTTTAAATATCAAAACATAAAATAATCATTTATTTACTGTACATCAAAAAAGCAATTAATTCAAACTAAAATATATTAAAAGAACTACTTATAAATGTTTTTCTTTACAATTTTATTATTGCATATAATTTCTGCCAAGACAAATTTAAATTTTCATTTTGGTTATTATTGAGGATAGAAATCGAGAAACTTCTTTAAACCATCTCTGAAGGTACATGTTTGAACATATTTTTTATTGTATTTGTTTTCAGCTTCTTTTCTCATCACTTGCACTTCTTAATTAGCCCAAAAAAGTTGAGACTAAAGAAGAAAAACAGACCCACGCAGAGTTTGCTTCAAAAAGTTTCTGCATCTTTGCAAAAACTTATTCTAAACAAAGGCATCGCCAGAGTTAATACTTTGTGGGTGACTTTGCTCACAACCTGCTACAAGGAAATGTCCATTTATCGCGCCATCACAAATAAAAATTAAGACAACAAAAAGTCAAACTACGAAAGTTGCCCGACCGTAAAGTAGCGACAAAGAAAAAAAAGTAACCAAAACGGTGGTTTTTTCCGCTCTTGTTGTCTGCTCTAGCTCTTGTGATAAGCGATGTAATAGCCGGTTTTGCAAATTGAGAAAATTGATTGCGTTAAAATTTGAAGTTTATGAAAAAATTTGCAAGAAAAAAATTTGAACTAGCTGATAAAAAGTTCTTTTGAAACCCTACGCAGAGATGCAAGAAATCTTAAATTCAAACCAACCCGACAGCGAAAAAATAATGCTCAACAAAACGTTGCAAAAATCAAAGCCATTTTTGAAAAAGCTTCAACAAAAACGGCGCTAAAAAACTTTTGACCGAAAAGGAAATTTTAAACGATACAAAAAACGCACCAGGATCAAAAAATTACTCAAAGATTGCAACAAACAAACAGAACTAAGGATGCCGATAGTCCAATGGTGTTAAACGATCAAGCGATACGAGGTTCCAAGATGTACAATTTAGTTCAATCTGCACTGAAGAAAAAAAAATTTATTTTACCTGGCGTGCATGAGTTCGAATCTCTGTTATGAGAAAAAAATTAGATTACTCTATTATGTTACGCAAAAAAACAATTTTCTCTCGGGAGCTCGTCGCTTTCCAAAGCAAAGTTTGCAATCGCACGACACGTATACCCTTCACAAACCAGTGAAAAAAATCCAAGCAAAGAAAATTGATTGTGCCCGGTGCTGACTTTTAAATGCAAATGGATCTTATTGGATTTTCTTTGCTCAATCTTAAAACGGCAATTTAAAATATATTTTATAATTATTGATGTGTTTTCGAAACAAGCTTTTACAGCTTACTTGAAAACCAAATCAAGCCCAGATATGATTGAGGATTTTGAGCGTGTGATGACAAAAATTGGCAAGTTTCACAAACGAATATGACGGATATGAAACGCGAGTTTGACATGACATGAAAAATAGCGAGCTTTAGAAATAAAAAAATTCAAAGAAAATTAACTTCTAAAAAGTTCCTCTTTTAAATATCAAAACATAAAATAATTATTTTATTTTATTCATAAGCTTTTCTTTTTAAAGTAAAATCATAACGTAAAATACTCACACAAATTACTAAAACGCATTTATATACTGTAGTACATCAAAAAAGCAATTAATTCAAACTAAAATATATTAAAAGAACTACTTATAAATGTTTTTCTTTACAGTTTTATTATTGCATATAATTTTTGCCAAGACAAATTTAAATTTTCATTTTGGTTATTATTGAGGATAGAAATCGAGAAACTTCTTCAAACCATCTCTCAAGGTACATGTTTGTACATATTTTTTATTGTATTTGTTTTCAGCTTCTTTTCTCATCACTTGCACTTCTTAATTAGCCTAAAAAAATTGAGGCTAATACTTTATGAAATATTTCACAAAACCACGAGCTATATAAAGTTACAATTCGTTATTATTATGGAACAAAAAGTTTTAAGTTTTCAATTTTGGCCCGTTAAAATAAAAACTAGCTCAGATATTAAAATTTTAACATTTTTGTAATTACAGACGAAATCGGTTAATCGCATATTTATTTTGACAGGCATTTTTATGCGGTTATCCGATAAGCGCGTTTAACCGATTTGTGTGATTACCCTTCGACCACGTTGTAGATTTCCAATTTGGTTTGCAATGTTTCTACGCGATTAAGGCATTGTACAAGCACTGGCAAGAAAATACGCAATTTTAATGTTTGTTTATTGTTTGTACTCAACTTTATATACTCAAATCTTCAATTCTACTCAACTTTGTTTTCCCGATTTTCTCCCAAAAATTCTACCAAAAAAAATAAATAAATAAAAGGCCTTCACCTTCATTTTGTGTCCAATTTTGCTATTTTTCTCCCGAAATCATGTTGATCCCTAAAAAAAAAAGTCTTCATTTTGATTTCGTCTCCGATTTCGCTATATTTCTTCCGAAATCATAGTGATCGCTAAAAAAAAAAGTCTTCACTTCGATTTTGTCTCCGATTTCGCTTTTTTTTTCCCGAAATCATGGTGATCTCTAAAAAAAAGTCTTCATTTCGATTTCGTTATATTTCTCTCGAAATCATGGTGATCTCCAAAAAAAAAATAAAAAAAGTTGTTTACCTTGACACGAACTTGTATTTCCCACTTTTCATCCCAACTTCATATTAATCCCAACAAAATATTGCCGTTTTGTTAGACGGTCTTTTGTTTTTGGTTTTTTAATAGGCATTGTAAAGGGGGATGGCATGCCGTCCAAACAACCCCCCTAGTTGCGTCCCTGTTTCATGACACACCTTGAAGATTATCGTAATTTTTTGTTTTGCTTCTTTTGTTTTGTATTTTGCAACAAATAGCAGCCACCATGACAGATTAAGTTACCGCTGTTTACTTTTTCGATCCCATTGTAGATTGCATTGTTGCTTTGTTAAATGTTTTCCCCCCGGGAAATAATGCAATTAAGTGAATGAAGATAGCAACTGTGATGAAAATCTTATGCGATAATCCGATTTATTTTCTTAAGTGGTATGCGATTAACCGATGTTTTTACTTGATGAGGGATAGAAATTTGGTTCGGGATTTCAGATTTGTATGTGATAAAACGATATATATGTTTAAGCGGTATGCGATTAACCGATTTCTTCTGTATTTCTATAATAAATTATAGCCTAAAATAAAACTATGAGAAAAAAAGAACTTGACATCAAAATAAATCGTGGGTTTGTATCATTGGCGACTTTGTCGCTACTTGGGCTCGTATTTGATATTGATGCAAGAAGTTGCAAATATACTACAACTAAAAAGTTGTAGGCTAAAGATGGTGGATAAAGTTTTGTTATAAATTAAACTATATGGAGGCAAAAACTATAAACTGCTAATTATTTTTTTGGGCTTTGGCTGAGCCCAAGTAGCTCGAGTGCCAGAGTCGCTACTGGATTGTATATTGTTAATTACATAGTGTGTAACGAAAAGATCACTAATCGTTTTAACAAGTATTCGATCAGTCCCGTTTCAATTAATTTTAAAGTGAAGCTAATATCATTTAAAAATGAAAAAATTCTATTTTTAATTAGTCTATGTAAAAAAAACAAACTTACTTTTTCGAAGAGTTTATTTAAGTGGTCTTGATGAGCGTTGGGAAATAAACGCCAAGCAGATGGACAGAACAAACCACGACTCTGACTTATCTCGATAAGTTTCACATTCTAAAACAAAAAAATCTTAATTGAATCAGTTAATACACTATTGTAAAGCTAATTTCTAATCAAAAACAATGTCAAGTATTATGCTGTTGGATATAAATATATCTGATCTTCAAATCATTCTCGGACAAAAAAGTGATGATTGTGTTTTCTACAATACGTCACTGGAAAACGTTAGTATACACATAACATATGCCACAAGCAAGCGAAATCTTTGAGTTTTTGACTGGGGTCGTTTTTATACTCAAATTCCGGAAAATCGAAATCGCCATCTTAATTATTTAAATAAGGTTTTGAGTGAAAATAGTATAAAGCAAAATTTATATCTTGTACCGTGTCTTGGGTAATTCATGTTGCAACTTAGAAAATAATTGAAAAATAATGGTTCTTAGATCACATTTTCAGACAAATTACCTTTGATGCAAGTTTGGCTAATTTGTAATGTACTATATTGTTTTGTTAAATTTGTTAAGTTTAACATGATATTTGTTATTTTGTAGTCTGTAAAGTAATCAAGACTGGGCGGCAGCGTGGTTGAATAGTTAGATCACCGTGCTTGTGATCGACTTGATCTCGGTTCAATACCTACTCGCGCGATTCTGTTGTGTTCCTGTAAAAGACAACTTAAGAAACTTTCCCTATTTGGTGGTCTTGGCAAACAGTTCTAAATTTCAATCATATCTTTGTAAAACTGAAAACCAATATAAAAATTTTAAGCGGACAGCAATATCTTGGCATCTCCGGAAGCAGATCGGGGTAATTGCTTGCCCAATGTATTAGCTCTCCGTCGCTTTCCTGCAAGTCAGCAACTACCAAGTAGGGAAATGTTTCATAAAGTGTCTTTCTCATGACACAACAGAATAGTGCGAGTAGGTTTTGAACCAAAACCATGTCAATCACAATCACAGCGCTCTAACCACTCGACTTGTTTTGTGGATGCTTGAGTGACGCCGAAAATGACTTTATTACTGAAAGTAAAGATTGTTTTGAGGAGGAAGAAAGGAATATTGCTGTTTCTTTGGCATCTAACTCACAAGATGTGGTGTAAAAAGTTCGAAAAATTGTAAAGCACTTTCGGCAATCTCCAGTGAAATATGAAAACCATCTCAAGCCCTATATTTTGAAAAATTTGGGAAGAGAAAAAATGCTTTTTCTAGATTACAAAACGAGGTAAAATAGTTTATTGACAATGCTAGAAAGATTTTACGAGCTAAACAAATAGGTCAAAATGGCTATGGTACAGCTTGATGTTCCCTTTGATTTATCTGAAAAAGAGATAAAAAAAATAAATGAGATGTGTGAAGCTCTTGCTCCCTTTAAGGCTGCTGTTGATGCTCTTGCCAGCAAGGATGCAGACATGTTGCTCTCAGAAAAGATAATTGCATTTGTATTGAAGAAACTTGGTGAACTGCAATCAAATATTAGCAATGATTTAATCGAAAGGTTCAGCGTTCTTGTCGATGAACGTCGCAACGATCAACTTGTACATCTTTTTGAATACCTCAAGAAACCATCTTACATTGATCAACCTGAAGATCATCTTGGACACAGGTAAGTCGCAAAAAATTGCTTTCATGGCTTCAAGTCTGCAACAAAGATTGTTTATCAGCAACGAATCTGACAAAGTTGCCTCTAATGAAGAACAAGAAGTGACAACAAATAATAATGGCCAAGAAATTCAAACCCAAATGACTTTAGCTCAAGAACTGTATGCTTTCGTTGCAGATGACAAAAGCGAAGAAGAACAATGCAATAACATTACTGTAGATCTCGAGTTGTGCAAAAAGAGATAATGCTCTATAAAATTACTAAAAGAGGCCAAATAATCTAGAAAAGTTGTATGCAGTTCTAAAAACCATCAAACCCACGTCAGTCAAAGCCGAGCTGCATTTTCAGCTCTTGGCTATTTTGTAAGCAAAATCAGAAATCGTCCTAACGATGATGCCATTGATGCTTTGTTGTTTTTTCGCCATTACAATACTAAATAAACTTTGCTTATTTTACAGTACAATCGTTTATTATATTGCTTTGTCAATCCCGAGAAATCTCGGGATTATGTAATGGAAATTCCGAGAAAATCCCGAGCCCGTGATTTCTCATTTTGTCCCGATATCCCATCCCTAGTTTCAACTCCATTTTTAAGACTGTTCAAATCGTTGTATTTTACTTTAGCTCGTTCTCTTTGATATTAGACAATTATATTAAGTTTCGACAATGTTTCAAATTCAGGTTTTATCTCGCTACACAAACATAATAAGATAATTATTTTGTACATATTTATTTACGTTTATATCTATCTCGATAAAATGTAGCAAAATACAGTATACATTAGCCTATCAACAGTGAAGGCTTTAATAGGGTGCCAACGGAGCGGTCAAACCTCGCTAAAAAACACGGCTTGCTATAATTATATATCCGACCATCTTTATTTGGATGTAAACATCTCTAAATATATACGTTTATTCTCAAAGAGGTATCAAAGACTACCTATATTTTCTATGATGTTCTATGGGTCTTTATCATCAATTATTTCTGCTTTTATATAACATTTATATAGACAGTGATGGCTTCAGTACGGGGCGCACGAGGCTGCCGCACCGGGCTCCTCTAGAAAACGTCTAAAAGTGCCCCCTAAAGAAAATATTGCTTTATTTTTTCATAGTAGCACTGTGACGGTGGGCCCCTGTCTGCACCTTAACTTTAGGACAAAAGTAGAAATAATGTACTGGAACGAAAATAAAGATTTTAAACATTGATTAAAAGTGATGACCTTTTTTCTAAATTTTCTTTCTTTTTATTTTGAGACGACAAAAAACTTGTTACACTAAAAAATGGCTCTCTCTTTTTTCTTGCACCAGGCTCCCGCTTTTGTAAAGCTTCCCGATGAATAAAACAGAGAGTGGTGACAATATTAGGTGTTTTCTTTTGCAGCAGCGTCTGAAATTCGCTTTTTGGTCCAAGTGCTATCCTGGTGTGTCATCAGTTTACACTCCACATAAATTCATCCTGCTTATGTTCTCTTTGTCAAAAAATGCTCGACTTTTGACATTAAGTTTTTTGAATTTGTGATGGTCTTCAATTCACTGGAAAAGAGCAACTTTTCCTTTACTTTTTCATTCACGGTGTTTTATGGTCACATTAAATTATTAAATGCGAACAGTAAGCTTGCTGCTCCATGCACATTTTATCAAACCGCTGCTCAATGTTCGATATCGCAACACGCACTTCGCGCTCAATGTCGATCTTATTGCGGTATTTAGACATAATTACAGCTACCGATGAAAAAACCCGGCTTTACATAAATACGATGTTGCAAATGATATAAGAATACGGAGAGCTTTACAGCTTACAAGTGGTAATTCAAATCGAGCCGTAATCCAAAAAGAAGTTATTGAATCAAGACTGTAAATGCTTTTCCAAGTGGGTCAGATGAAAGATCGATGAATTGTTCAGCTTCAAGAAATGTAAACTAATGAGATGCAATTGCATTGTCAACAAAGGGATTTTTTATCCATTTGTACTTATCCATGTATTCAGAAAAATATTTATCAAAATGTGAGATTAGAAAATCAAAATGCCAATAGATCACATTCTTTACAACACAATGCAAGGAAGGATTCCCAGATAATGAGCTTAAATGTGACTTTAAAAGTGAAAAACCATCACACTGCTTTCTATTTTCCAACAGAACAGTTTTCTATAATCATAATTTTCTTTTAAAAGCTGTGAGTTTGTTAAAAAGTTGCAGGATGCAAATATCCCTTCTTTGGAGTGAGATGTTTAATTGATTTAGTTTTTCAAAAATATCACATAGATACGCCAACTTAAACTGGAAAACTCTATCTTCAAGTGTAGTAGCAAGAGAATGCTTTTCTTCTTTCAAAAATATGATAATTTTACTTCATAATTTGTGTACACGAAAAAAACTTGCCTTTAGGAAGCAATCTTGAATTACAGTAAAACAATAAATTGTTGTGTTTGGCTCGAGTTTATCGCAAAAACGTTGGAAAAGTCAAGCCTTCAGAGGTCTTGCTTTAATGAAGTTTGCAATTTGGACAACTATTTCAAGCACTTCATTCAGGTTAGAACTGAGGTGTGCGAAGCCAGCGCCTCTCGGTATATTAGGCAGTGGGTTCATTTAGCGCGCAGAGCAACACCTTGCACTAACGCTCGTAACCCGCTAAAGCAAACGGACATAGCATGGGCACCATCAGTGCATAAACTAACACATTTCCAATCAACATTATTTTCCTCGAAAAAATTGTTCACAATTGCAAACAAATCATGTGCTTTACAACTGAATAAAATGGGCTTGCAAAAGCGCAAATCTTCAACAATGTCGTTATTTTTATCAATGAATGGTACGTAGCAAATTAAGTTAGCATCTGTATTGTATGTACTGATTGTTGCTTCATCTAACTGTAAACTGAACTCATTTCCATACATATTTGTAACGATCTGATCATTGATATCATCAGCAATTTTTTCAATTCTCCTGCAAAGATTTTTGTTTGAGAGTGGAATAATTTTAAGCTCTTGCGCAACTGAATCCCCAAGCATTGTTGAGACCAAGTCAATGATAGCAGGTAATATTAGCTCCTCTGCAATAGTATACAGCTTTTTACATTTTGCAATTCTATGCGCAACTTTAAAAGACGCTAGCTGAGCTTTGGTTGATATAGACAAAAAGTTTGAAAACACAACCAATTGGTTTCTCATTTTTGATAACTTTCGGATAAAAAATTCACGTGGTTTTCTAGATAAGTAGTTGTGGTTTGTTGTAAGGTGGCGTTTTAGTTTACTGGGTAGCATGCATTCCGCAGCTGTTTTTGCAAATCTACGCGCCGCCCCTGCCAAAGTCTTGCAGCGCCTAGTTTGGGAAACACTGCTTTATATTATCAACAGTATACTTTCTTTTTGCCTTACCTACAATGAACCAAATTTAAACAACATAAAGTATTGTTAGGCTAATTTAAAAAATGAATTTAAGACATAAAAAACAAATTATGTAATCGATTATATGTGAGACCCAGCGATCCAAGCCGGTGGGTTTAGAACAGCAATCTAAAAGCGAATGCTCCATTTTTGTAACGCTTATAATCTCACAGATTTAAAACTTTTATAACTTTAATAGCTGGTGTTTTATTGCATAGAATCTATGCCAAAGCATATCATTTCTCGCACATACAGTTTCAGCTAGCATTGTAATGTAGAAGTTATGCAACAAACGTACAATTTAGGTTAAGTTTTTTGCTATTTGTCAATCTTATTTGATCATATTGACGTCATTATAAAAGTCTCATATTGCTTTCATTCAAATTTATACCAACCCCTGTGATCCACTGAAAATAGCGTCATGGCCTATCACCAGGCCATGGTTCACCGGTTAAAAACACTGGCTTTCTGCTTTACTTAATTCTGTCAATCAACATTTTCGATCGGTGTTTTGTTGAAAAAAAAACATGAATTCGGTTGATGGGTTTGAAGCCAGAATTTGCAATGTTAAATTCTAATAATAGATCCAAAGTTGCGTTGGTTTTTGATAAAAAAAAAAACAGCCTGGCAACGTTGTATAAGTTTTTAAGTGTTTTAAATTGTAATGTTCCAATAGTTAAAGTTTTAATCTATGCTATAGTGAAATTGTTTTGATCAGGTTTGATTTAGTTTTAGGATTTCAAGCACTGGTGACTTGAAAGTATCACTCGAAATGAGAGCAGGTAACGAAGGGAAAAAATTAAGATACAACCGCTGATATACTGTAAAGCGACTCAGGTTCTTCCTTTCTTTTTCTCGAACTAAGATTGAACGTTATCGTTACGGTTGAATGCAATTTAGCGATTGGTTCTGCAACAATATTTCCTGTCACTACCCGTAACATTCTGATTTTGCCTAAATATTTTCTGCCGCTGCTTGTGTAATTCTCCTGTCTCACGCTATAGCCTCAGAGTTTGTAAACATGAGAAAAATATCAATCAAACTTCGTGCCTTCCCCAAATTAAAATTATTGTGGAATTTTTATGGGATTTGGTAGAGAAAAAGTATGAAAATGAAGAAATCAGCCGCTTATTGTTAAAAGAAATGATGCCAGGTTATTCTTTAACTGTATCAAGAGAGTCATCGGGAAAAACCGAGCAAGGAGAGACAAGAATTTAATGACGTAACTTTTTTTGAAATTTGGAATTCTAACTAAGAATCTACAAGTCAGAGCTTAAATATTAGCATTGAACATCAAAAAAAAGCAATCAGAAAAGAGTTGAAAAATTGTAATTTCGGACTCCGTCGAACCAAATGCAATAAATTTCGTCAAAAGAATTTTTTTTTATTTATTTTTATTTTTACTCACAATCAACTTGAAATTAATCACAGTGCATGTAGAAATAAAGATTGTGAATAAGGAAGCAGCGACTAAACGAAGTACGTTATTATATGCACAACGTCAGTTGTGCATGGTCGCTGTACCATTGAACAAAGCGATGTGATATTAATAAGAAAAGGAAAGCGAAAAGAAGATAATTAATACACACATCCGAGCCATAATCAGAGAATATTGTATAATTATATAATCAATGGCTAAGAACTTTGAAGTAACATTGAAAAGAGTAGATAAAATTTGAATTTCGGATTTCATCGAATGGTTGTTAAAAAGAACCAATCAGAGAAGAGTTTCAAACCAAGCCAGACTAATGTGGAAATTGAAAAAATTGAAAAAATATAGCATTGAAAATAAAGATTTAGGTTAAAAACATAAAAATAAAAAGTGTGTAAACAAAATTATTTACAAGAGGGTGCAAAATCCTTTGCTAGACAGTTGTTTCGATTATTAAAGTTTTGTCAGTGACAGTTAAATCTTGCAAAAAAAACAAGCAAAACAAGATTGAAAGATAAGTAAAAGAAAGATATGAGTTTATAGTAAGGAACTAATCAAATCGAATCAACAAAACAAGAAAAATTGGTAAACAAATGGCAGTCAAATTGAAACCCAAGAACCAAATAATCTATAACATTTTTAAAAGGATCTTATTCGATTTTCTTTGCTCAATCTTAGAACGGCAATTTAAAATATATTTTATAATTATTGATGTGTTTTCGAAACAAGCTTTTACAGCTTACTTGAAAACCAAATCAAGCCCAGATATGATTGAGGATTTTGAGCGTGTGATGACAAAAATTGGCAAGTTTCACAAACGAATATGACGGATATGAGACGCGAGTTTGACATGACATGAAAAATAGCGAGCTTTAGAAATAAAAAAATTCAAAGAATATTAACTTCTGTAAAGTTCCTCTTTTAAATATCAAAACATAAAATAATCATTTATTTACTGTACATCAAAAAAGCAATTAATTCAAGCTAAAATGTATTAAAAGAACTACTTATAAATGTTTTTCTTTACAATTTTATTATTGCATATAATTTCTGCCAAGACAAATTTAAATTTTCATTTTGGTTATTATTGAGGATAGAAATCGAGAAACTTCTTTAAACCATCTCTGAAGGTACATGTTTGAACATATTTTTTATTGTATTTGTTTTCAGCTTCTTTTCTCATCACTTGCACTTCTTAATTAGCCCAAAAAAGTTGAGACTAAAGAAGAAAAACAGACCCACGCAGAGTTTGCTTCAAAAAGTTTCTGCATCTTTGCAAAAACTTATTCTAAACAAAGGCATCGCCAGAGTTAATACTTTGTGGGTGACTTTGCTCACAACCTGCTACAAGGAAATGTCCATTTATCGCGCCATCACAAATAAAAATTAAGACAACAAAAAGTCAACTACGAAAGTTGCCCGACCGTAAAGTAGCGATAAAGAAAAAAAAGTAACCAAAACGGTGGTTTTTTCCGCTCTTGTTGTCTGCTCTAGCTCTTGTGATAAGCGATGTAATAGCCGGTTTTGCAAATTGAGAAAATTGATTGCGTTAAAATTTGAAGTTTATGAAAAAATTTGCAAGAAAAAAATTTGAACTAGCTGATAAAAAGTTCTTTTGAAACCCTACGCAGAGATGCAAGAAATCTTAAATTCAAACCAACCCGACAGCGAAAAAATAATGCTCAACAAAACGTTGCAAAAATCAAAGCCATTTTTGAAAAAGCTTCAACAAAAACGGCGCTAAAAAACTTTTGACCGAAAAGGAAATTTTAAACGATACAAAAAACGCACCAGGATCAAAAAATTACTCAAAGATTGCAACAAACAAACAGAACTAAGGATGCCGATAGTCCAATGGTGTTAAACGATCAAGCGATACGAGGTTCCAAGATGTACAATTTAGTTCAATCTGCACTGAAGAAAAAAAAATTTATTTTACCTGGCGTGCATGAGTTCGAATCTCTGTTATGAGAAAAAAATTAGATTACTCTATTATGTTACGCAAAAAAACAATTTTCTCTCGGGAGCTCGTCGCTTTCCAAAGCAAAGTTTGCAATCGCACGACACGTATACCCTTCACAAACCAGTGAAAAAAATCCAAGCAAAGAAAATTGATTGTGCCCGGTGCTGACTTTTAAATGCAAATGGATCTTATTGGATTTTCTTTGCTCAATCTTAAAACGGCAATTTAAAATATATTTTATAATTATTGATGTGTTTTCGAAACAAGCTTTTACAGCTTACTTGAAAACCAAATCAAGCCCAGATATGATTGAGGATTTTGAGCGTGTGATGACAAAAATTGGCAAGTTTCACAAACGAATATGACGGATATGAGACGCGAGTTTGACATGACATGAAAAATAGCGAGCTTTAGAAATAAAAAAATTCAAAGAAAATTAACTTCTGTAAAGTTCCTCTTTTAAATATCAAAACATAAAATAATTATTTTATTTTATTCATAAGCTTTTCTTTTTAAAGTAAAATCATAACGTAAAATACTCACACAAATGACTAAAACGCATTTATTTACTGTACAGTCGTGGCCAAAAGTGTAGGACCACAAAGTAAAAAGTAGATTTTCTCTGTTTTTCTTGCATTTGACTGAAATATTCTTTTGCTAGCTTTTTGTGATCACTTTTATTAGCTCATTAAGGCATGATTATAATCTCATTTAATGACTTTTACTTGTTTCAGAGTTTATTTTAGTTAAATTTGTAGCATATATGCTGAAATCTTAAGAGTTGAAAATTGTAAAAAATGGCTAAAAATTCGCCACTTTCAGAAGTTTTGCGGGCTCAAATAGTGGCTCTGCACAAAGAAGGGTATTCAGAACGATTGATCAGTCAAAAAATTAAGTGTAGCAAGAATGCTGTTCATAACGCAATCGTAAAATTTCGGATTACAGGGACTTATTCAACTGCCAAAAAATCTGGGAGACCTCGAAAAACCACCCCTAGAGACGACCTCATGATTCGGAGAACAGCAGTTCGTTCTCCAATGAGTTCTGCTAGCAAGATTCGGTCTGCACTGCTTGCTAAGGGTACGAATATCAGTCGAAGAACTGTCAGTCGACGTTTGGTGGACGACTTTGGCTTAAAAGCTCATAAACCTGCACGTAAACCCAGGTTGACACAGGCTATGAAAGTTAAGCGCTTGGCGTTTGCCAAGAAACACGTGCAATGGACAATTCAGCAGTGGCATCAAGTGTTGTTCACAGACGAATCTTCTGTGCAGCAGTTCACTACTCGGAATCGGTATGTCCGTAGACCATCAGGAAAGCGATTTGATGATCGATACACAATACAAACTATGAAACACCCCCCAAGTGTCATGATTTGGGGGGGAATGTCACTAAATGGAACAGCTGGACTCTTTTTTTTGCCAACAGGAACGACAATAAATGGCCAGCGATACTTAGATTTGTTGAAAAACAAGTTGGAACTGCACATGGCTGTCCATAATTGCACAGTTTTCATGCAGGATGGTGCTCCATGTCATCGAGCCAAAATCGTGACTCAATTCCTGAAATCAAAGAAAATCCGAATCCTGGACTGGCCTGGAAACAGTCCTGATTTGAATCCAATTGAAAATCTTTGGTCAATTTTGAAGGACAAAGTTTCCGAGAAGCAACCAACAAGTGCTAAGATGTTGGAACAAGCCATTAAAAAAGTCTGGGTGCGTGAACTATCCAATGAGTACTGCCAAAGTTTGGTGGAAAGCATGCCAAGACGTTTGGAAGCTGTCATCAAAGCCAAGGGTAAACCAACAAAATATTGACTTTTCTAAAAATTTCCATGTTAACGTGTGTTATGTATATCCACAAATGTTTTTTATTTGTTGCATGCGCATAATATGTCGAATACATTCTTTTATTAACAATTGAATAAGCAATTTGCTGTCAAAATCAGAATTTTGAAGGGTGGTCCTACACTTTTGGCCACGACTGTACATCAAAAAAGCAATTAATTCAAGCTAAAATATATTAAAAGAACTACTTATAAATGTTTTTCTTTACAATTTTATTATTGCATATAATTTCTGCCAAGACAAATTTAAATTTTCATTTTGGTTATTATTGAGGATAGAAATCGAGAAACTTCTTTAAACCATCTCTGAAGGTACATGTTTGAACATATTTTTTATTGTATTTGTTTTCAGCTTCTTTTCTCATCACTTGCACTTCTTAATTAGCCCAAAAAAGTTGAGACTAAAGAAGAAAAACAGACCCACGCAGAGTTTGCTTCAAAAAGTTTCTGCATCTTTGCAAAAACTTATTCTAAACAAAGGCATCGCCAGAGTTAATACTTTGTGGGTGACTTTGCTCACAACCTGCTACAAGGAAATGTCCATTTATCGCGCCATCACAAATAAAAATTAAGACAACAAAAAGTCAAACTACGAAAGTTGCCCGACCGTAAAGTAGCGATAAAGAAAAAAAAGTAACCAAAACGGTGGTTTTTTCCGCTCTTGTTGTCTGCTCTAGCTCTTGTGATAAGCGATGTAATAGCCGGTTTTGCAAATTGAGAAAATTGATTGCGTTAAAATTTGAAGTTTATGAAAAAATTTGCAAGAAAAAAATTTGAACTAGCTGATAAAAAGTTCTTTTGAAACCCTACGCAGAGATGCAAGAAATCTTAAATTCAAACCAACCCGACAGCGAAAAAATAATGCTCAACAAAACGTTGCAAAAATCAAAGCCATTTTTGAAAAAGCTTCAACAAAAACGGCGCTAAAAAACTTTTGACCGAAAAGGAAATTTTAAACGATACAAAAAACGCACCAGGATCAAAAAATTACTCAAAGATTGCAACAAACAAACAGAACTAAGGATGCCGATAGTCCAATGGTGTTAAACGATCAAGCGATACGAGGTTCCAAGATGTACAATTTAGTTCAATCTGCACTGAAGAAAAAAAAATTTATTTTACCTGGCGTGCATGAGTTCGAATCTCTGTTATGAGAAAAAAATTAGATTACTCTATTATGTTACGCAAAAAAACAATTTTCTCTCGGGAGCTCGTCGCTTTCCAAAGCAAAGTTTGCAATCGCACGACACGTATACCCTTCACAAACCAGTGAAAAAAATCCAAGCAAAGAAAATTGATTGTGCCCGGTGCTGACTTTTAAATGCAAATGGATCTTATTGGATTTTCTTTGCTCAATCTTAAAACGGCAATTTAAAATATATTTTATAATTATTGATGTGTTTTCGAAACAAGCTTTTACAGCTTACTTGAAAACCAAATCAAGCCCAGATATGATTGAGGATTTTGAGCGTGTGATGACAAAAATTGGCAAGTTTCACAAACGAATATGACGGATATGAGACGCGAGTTTGACATGACATGAAAAATAGCGAGCTTTAGAAATAAAAAAATTCAAAGAAAATTAACTTCTGTAAAGTTCCTCTTTTAAATATCAAAACATAAAATAATTATTTTATTTTATTCATAAGCTTTTCTTTTTAAAGTAAAATCATAACGTAAAATACTCACACAAATGACTAAAACGCATTTATTTACTGTAGTACATCAAAAAAGCAATTAATTCAAACTAAAATATATTAAAAGAACTACTTATAAATGTTTTTCTTTACAGTTTTATTATTGCATATAATTTTTGCCAAGACAAATTTAAATTTTCATTTTGGTTATTATTGAGGATAGAAATCGAGAAACTTCTTCAAACCATCTCTCAAGGTACATGTTTGTACATATTTTTTATTGTATTTGTTTTCAGCTTCTTTTCTCATCACTTGCACTTCTTAATTAGCCTAAAAAAATTGAGGCTAATACTTTATGAAATATTTCACAAAACCACGAGCTATATAAAGTTACAATTCGTTATTATTATGGAACAAAAAGTTTTAAGTTTTCAATTTTGGCCCGTTAAAATAAAAACTAGCTCAGATATTAAAATTTTAACATTTTTGTAATTACAGACGAAATCGGTTAATCGCATATTTATTTTGACAGGCATTTTTATGCGGTTATCCGATAAGCGCGTTTAACCGATTTGTGTGATTACCCTTCGACCACGTTGTAGATTTCCAATTTGGTTTGCAATGTTTCTACGCGATTAAGGCATTGTACAAGCACTGGCAAGAAAATACGCAATTTTAATGTTTGTTTATTGTTTGTACTCAACTTTATATACTCAAATCTTCAATTCTACTCAACTTTGTTTTCCCGATTTTCTCCCAAAAATTCTACCAAAAAAAATAAATAAATAAAAGGCCTTCACCTTCATTTTGTGTCCAATTTTGCTATTTTTCTCCCGAAATCATGTTGATCCCTAAAAAAAAAAGTCTTCATTTTGATTTCGTCTCCGATTTCGATATATTTCTTCCGAAATCATAGTGATCGCTAAAAAAAAAAGTCTTCACTTCGATTTTGTCTCCGATTTCGCTTTTTTTTTTCCCGAAATCATGGTGATCTCTAAAAAAAAAGTCTTCATTTCGATTTCGTTATATTTCTCTCGAAATCATGGTGATCTCCAAAAAAAAAATAAAAAAAGTTGTTTACCTTGACACGAACTTGTATTTCCCACTTTTCATCCCAACTTCATATTAATCCCAACAAAATATTGCCGTTTTGTTAGACGGTCTTTTGTTTTTGGTTTTTTAATAGGCATTGTAAAGGGGGATGGCATGCCGTCCAAACAACCCCCCTAGTTGCGTCCCTGTTTCATGACACACCTTGAAGATTATCGTAATTTTTTGTTTTGCTTCTTTTGTTTTGTATTTTGCAGCAAATAGCAGCCACCATGACAGATTAAGTTACCGCTGTTTACTTTTTCGATCCCATTGTAGATTGCATTGTTGCTTTGTTAAATGTTTTCCCCCCGGGAAATAATGCAATTAAGTGAATGAAGATAGCAACTGTGATGAAAATCTTATGCGATAATCCGATTTATTTTCTTAAGTGGTATGCGATTAACCGATGTTTTTACTTGATGAGGGATAGAAATTTGGTTCGGGATTTCAGATTTGTATGTGATAAAACGATATATATGTTTAAGCGGTATGCGATTAACCGATTTCTTCTGTATTTCTATAATAAATTATAGCCTAAAATAAAACTATGAGAAAAAAAGAACTTGACATCAAAATAAATCGTGGGTTTGTATCATTGGCGACTTTGTCGCTACTTGGGCTCGTATTTGATATTGATGCAAGAAGTTGCAAATATACTACAACTAAAAAGTTGTAGGCTAAAGATGGTGGATAAAGTTTTGTTATAAATTAAACTATATGGAGGCAAAAACTATAAACTGCTAATTATTTTTTTGGACTTTGGCTGAGCCCAAGTAGCTCGAGTGCCAGAGTCGCTACTGGATTGTATATTGTTAATTACATAGTGTGTAACGAAAAGATCACTAATCGTTTTAACAAGTATTCGATCAGTCCCGTTTCAATTAATTTTAAAGTGAAGCTAATATCATTTAAAAATGAAAAAATTCTATTTTTAATTAGTCTATGTAAAAAAAACAAACTTACTTTTTCGAAGAGTTTATTTAAGTGGTCTTGATGAGCGTTGGGAAATAAACGCCAAGCAGATGGACAGAACAAACCACGACTCTGACTTATCTCGATAAGTTTCACATTCTAAAACAAAAAAATCTTAATTGAATCAGTTAATACACTATTGTAAAGCTAATTTCTAATCAAAAACAATGTCAAGTATTATGCTGTTGGATATAAATATATCTGATCTTCAAATCATTCTCGGACAAAAAAGTGATGATTGTGTTTTCTACAATACGTCACTGGAAAACGTTAGTATACACATAACATATGCCACAAGCAAGCGAAATCTTTGAGTTTTTGACTGGGGTCGTTTTTATACTCAAATTCCGGAAAATCGAAATCGCCATCTTAATTATTTAAATAAGGTTTTGAGTGAAAATAGTATAAAGCAAAATTTATATCTTGTACCGTGTCTTGGGTAATTCATGTTGCAACTTAGAAAATAATTGAAAAATAATGGTTCTTAGATCACATTTTCAGACAAATTACCTTTGATGCAAGTTTGGCTAATTTGTAATGTACTATATTGTTTTGTTAAATTTGTTAAGTTTAACATGATATTTGTTATTTTGTAGTCTGTAAAGTAATCAAGACTGGGCGGCAGCGTGGTTGAATGGTTAGATCACCGTGCTTGTGATCGACTTGATCTCGGTTCAATACCTACTCGCGCGATTCTGTTGTGTTCCTGTAAAAGACAACTTAAGAAACTTTCCCTATTTGGTGGTCTTGGCAAACAGTTCTAAACTTCAATCATATCTTTGTAAAACTGAAAACCAATATAAAAATTTTAAGCGGACAGCAATATCTTGGCATCTCCGGAAGCAGATCGGGGTAATTGCTTGCCCAATGTATTAGCTCTCCGTCGCTTTCCTGCAAGTCAGCAACTACCAAGTAGGGAAATGTTTCATAAAGTGTCTTTCTCATGACACAACAGAATAGTGCGAGTAGGTTTTGAACCAAAACCATGTCAATCACAATCACAGCGCTCTAACCACTCGACTTGTTTTGTGGATGCTTGAGTGACGCCGAAAATGACTTTATTACTGAAAGTAAAGATTGTTTTGAGGAGGAAGAAAGGAATATTGCTGTTTCTTTGGCATCTAACTCACAAGATGTGGTGTAAAAAGTTCGAAAAATTGTAAAGCACTTTCGGCAATCTCCAGTGAAATATGAAAACCATCTCAAGCCCTATATTTTGAAAAATTTGGGAAGAGAAAAAATGCTTTTTCTAGATTACAAAACGAGGTAAAATAGTTTATTGACAATGCTAGAAAGATTTTACGAGCTAAACAAATAGGTCAAAATGGCTATGGTACAGCTTGATGTTCCCTTTGATTTATCTGAAAAAGAGATAAAAAAAATAAATGAGATGTGTGAAGCTCTTGCTCCCTTTAAGGCTGCTGTTGATGCTCTTGCCAGCAAGGATGCAGACATGTTGCTCTCAGAAAAGATAATTGCATTTGTATTGAAGAAACTTGGTGAACTGCAATCAAATATTAGCAATGATTTAATCGAAAGGTTCAGCGTTCTTGTCGATGAACGTCGCAACGATCAACTTGTACATCTTTTTGAATACCTCAAGAAACCATCTTACATTGATCAACCTGAAGATCATCTTGGACACAGGTAAGTCGCAAAAAAATTGCTTTCATGGCTTCAAGTCTGCAACAAAGATTGTTTATCAGCAACGAATCTGACAAAGTTGCCTCTAATGAAGAACAAGAAGTGACAACAAATAATAATGGCCAAGAAATTCAAACCCAAATGACTTTAGCTCAAGAACTGTATGCTTTCGTTGCAGATGACAAAAGCGAAGAAGAACAATGCAATAACATTACTGTAGATCTCGAGTTGTGCAAAAAGAGATAATGCTCTATAAAATTACTAAAAGAGGCCAAATAATCTAGAAAAGTTGTATGCAGTTCTAAAAACCATCAAACCCACGTCAGTCAAAGCCGAGCTGCATTTTCAGCTCTTGGCTATTTTGTAAGCAAAATCAGAAATCGTCCTAACGATGATGCCATTGATGCTTTGTTGTTTTTTCGCCATTACAATACTAAATAAACTTTGCTTATTTTACAGTACAATCGTTTATTATATTGCTTTGTCAATCCCGAGAAATCTCGGGATTATGTAATGGAAATTCCGAGAAAATCCCGAGCCCGTGATTTCTCATTTTGTCCCGATATCCCATCCCTAGTTTCAACTCCATTTTTAAGACTGTTCAAATCGTTGTATTTTACTTTAGCTCGTTCTCTTTGATATTAGACAATTATATTAAGTTTCGACAATGTTTCAAATTCAGGTTTTATCTCGCTACACAAACATAATAAGATAATTATTTTGTACATATTTATTTACGTTTATATCTATCTCGATAAAATGTAGCAAAATACAGTATACATTAGCCTATCAACAGTGAAGGCTTTAATAGGGTGCCAACGGAGCGGTCAAACCTCGCTAAAAAACACGGCTTGCTATAATTATATATCCGACCATCTTTATTTGGATGTAAACATCTCTAAATATATACGTTTATTCTCAAAGAGGTATCAAAGACTACCTATATTTTCTATGATGTTCTATGGGTCTTTATCATCAATTATTTCTGCTTTTATATAACATTTATATAGACAGTGATGGCTTCAGTACGGGGCGCACGAGGCTGCCGCACCGGGCTCCTCTAGAAAACGTCTAAAAGTGCCCCCTAAAGAAAATATTGCTTTATTTTTTCATAGTAGCACTGTGACGGTGGGCCCCTGTCTGCACCTTAACTTTAGGACAAAAGTAGAAATAATGTACTGGAACGAAAATAAAGATTTTAAACATTGATTAAAAGTGATGACCTTTTTTCTAAATTTTCTTTCTTTTTATTTTGAGACGACAAAAAACTTGTTACACTAAAAAATGGCTCCCTCTATTTTTCTTGCACCAGGCCCCCGCTTTTGTAAAGCTTCCCGATGAATAAAACAGAGAGTGGTGACAATATTAGGTGTTTTCTTTTGCAGCAGCGTCTGAAATTCGCTTTTTGGTCCAAGTGCTATCCTGGTGTGTCATCAGTTTACACTCCACATAAATTCATCCTGCTTATGTTCTCTTTGTCAAAAAATGCTCGACTTTTGACATTAAGTTTTTTGAATTTGTGATGGTCTTCAATTCACTGGAAAAGAGCAACTTTTCCTTTACTTTTTCATTCACGGTGTTTTATGGTCACATTAAATTATTAAATGCGAACAGTAAGCTTGCTGCTCCATGCACATTTTATCAAACCGCGGCTCAATGTTCGATATCGCAACACGCACTTCGCGCTCAATGTCGATCTTATTGCGGTATTTAGACCTGATTACAGCTACCGATGAAAAAACCCGGCTTTACATAAATACGATGTTGCAAATGATATAAGAATACGGAGAGCTTTACAGCTTACAAGTGGTAATTCAAATCGAGCCGTAATCCAAAAAGAAGTTATTGAATCAAGACTGTAAATGCTTTTCCAAGTGGGTCAGATGAAAGATCGATGAATTGTTCAGCTTCAAGAAATGTAAACTAATGAGATGCAATTGCATTGTCAACAAAGGGATTTTTTATCCATTTGTACTTATCCATGTATTCAGAAAAATATTTATCAAAATGTGAGATTAGAAAATCAAAATGCCAATAGATCATACTCTTTACACCACAATGCAAGGAGGGATTTTTAGATAACGAGCTTATATGTGACTTTAAAAGTGCAAAATTATCACACTGTTTTTCATTTTCCAACAGACCAGTTTTCCATAGTTGTAGTTTTCTTTTAGAAGCTGTGAGTTTGTTAAAAAGTTACAGGATGTGGGTATTCCTTCCTTGGAGTAAGATGTTTAATTGATTTAGTTTTTCAAAAATATCACATAGATACGCCAACTTAAACTGGAAAACTCTATCTTCAAGTGTAGTAGCAAGAGAATGCTTTTTTTCTTCTTTCAAAAATATGATAATTTTACTTCTTAATTCGTATACACGAAAAAAACTTGCCTTTAGGAAGCAATCTTGAATTACAGTAAAACAATAAATTATTGTGTTTGGCTCGAGTTTATCGCAAAAACGTTGGAAAAGTCAAGCCTTCAGAGGTCTTGCTTTAATGAAGTTTGCAATTTGGACAACTATTTCAAGCACTTCATTCAGGTTAGAACTGAGGTGTGCGAAGCCAGCGCCTCTCGGTATATTAGGCAGTGGGTTCATTTAGCGCGCAGAGCAACACCTTGCACTAACGCTCGTAACCCGCTAAAGCAAACGGACATAGCATGGGCACCATCAGTGCATAAACCAACACATTTCCAATCAACATTATTTTCCTCGAAAAAATTGTTCACAATTGCAAACAAATCATGTGCTTTACAACTGAATAAAATGGGCTTGCAAAAGCGCAAATCTTCAACAATGTCGTTATTTTTATCAATGAATGGTACGTAGCAAATTAAGTTAGCATCTGTATTGTATGTACTGATTGTTGCTTCATCTAACTGTAAACTGAACTCATTTCCATACATATTTGTAACGATCTGATCATTGATATCATCAGCAATTTTTTCAATTCTCCTGCAAAGATTTTTGTTTGAGAGTGGAATAATTTTAAGCTCTTGCGCAACTGAATCCCCAAGCATTGTTGAGACCAAGTCAATGATAGCAGGTAATATTAGCTCCTCTGCAATAGTATACAGCTTTTTACATTTTGCAATTCTATGCGCAACTTTAAAAGACGCTAGCTGAGCTTTGGTTGATATAGACAAAAAGTTTGAAAACACAACCAATTGGTTTCTCATTTCTGATAACTTTCGGATAAAGAATTCACGTGGTTTTCTAGATAAGTAGTTGTGGTTTGTTGTAAGGTGGCGTTTTAGTTTACTGGGTAGCATGCATTCCGCAGCTGTTTTTGCAAATCTACGCGCCGCCCCTGCCAAAGTCTTGCAGCGCCTAGTTTGGGAAACACTGCTTTATATTATCAACAGTATACTTTCTTTTTGCCTTACCTACAATGAACCAAATTTAAACAACATAAAGTATTGTTAGGCTAATTTAAAAAATGAATTTAAGACATAAAAAACAAATTATGTAATCGATTATATGTGAGACCCAGCGATCCAAGCCGGTGGGTTTAGAACAGCAATCTAAAAGCAAATGCTCCATTTTTGTAACGCTTTTAATCTCACAGATTTAAAACTTTTATAACTTTAATAGCTGGTGTTTTATTGCATAGAATCTATGCCATAGCATATCATTTCTCGCACATACAGTTTCAGCTAACATTGTAATGTAGAAGTTATGCAACAAACGTACAATTTAGGTTAAGTTTTTTGCTATTTGTCAATCTTATTTGATCATATTGACGTCATTATACAAGTCTCATATTCCTTTCATTCAAATTTATACCAACCCCTGTGATCCACTGAAAATAGCGTCATGGCCTATCACCAGGCCATGGCTCACCGGTTAAAAACACTGGCTTTCTGCTTTACTTAATTCTGTCAATCAACATTTTCGATCGGTGTTTTGTTGAAAAAAAAACATGAATTCGGTTGATGGGTTTGAAGCCAGAATTTGCAATGTTAAATTCTAATAATAGATCCAAAGTTGCGTTGGTTTTTGATAAAAAAAAAAAACAGCCTGGCAACGTTGTATAAGTTTTTAAGTGATTTAAATTGTAATGTTCCATTAGTTAAAGTTTTAATCTATGCTATAGTGAAATTGTTTTGATCAGGTTTGATTTAGTTTTAGGATTTCAAGCACTGGTGACTTGAAAGTATCACTCGAAATGAGAACAGGTAACGAAGGGAAAAAATTAAGATACAACCGCTGATATACTGTAAAGCGACTCAGGCTCTTCCTTTCTTTTTCTCGAACTAAGATTGAACGTTATCGTTACGGTTGAATGCAATTTAGCGATTGGTTCTGCAACAATATTTCCTGTCACTACCCGTAACATTCTGATTTTGCCTAAATATTTTCTGCCGCTGCTTGTGTAATTCTCCTGTCTCACGCTATATCCTCAGAGTTTGTAAACATGAGAAAAATATCAATCAAACTTCGTGCCTTCCCCAAATTAAAATTATTGTGGAATTTTTATGGGATTTGGTAGAGAAAAAGTATGAAAATGAAGAAATCAGCCGCTTATTGTTAAAAGAAATGATGCCAGGTTATTCTTTAACTGTATCAAGAGAGTCATCGGGAAAAACCGAGCAAGGAGAGACAAGAATTTAATGACGTAACTTTTTTTGAAATTTGGAATTCTAACTAAGAATCTACAAGTCAGAGCTTAAATATTAGCATTGAACATCAAAAAAAAGCAATCAGAAAAGAGTTGAAAAATTGTAATTTCGGACTCCGTCGAACCAAATGCAATAAATTTCGTCAAAAGAATTTTTTTTTATTTATTTTTATTTTTACTCACAATCAACTTGAAATTAATCACAGTGCATGTAGAAATAAAGATTGTGAATAAGGAAGCAGCGACTAAACGAAGTACGTTATTATATGCACAACGTCAGTTGTGCATGGTCGCTGTACCATTGAACAAAGCGATGTGATATTAATAAGAAAAGGAAAGCGAAAAGAAGATAATTAATACACACATCCGAGCCATAATCAGAGAATATTGTATAATTATATAATCAATGGCTAAGAACTTTGAAGTAACATTGAAAAGAGTAGATAAAATTTGAATTTCGGATTTCATCGAATGGTTGTTAAAAAGAACCAATCAGAGAAGAGTTTCAAACCAAGCCAGACTAATGTGGAAATTGAAAAAATTGAAAAAATATAGCATTGAAAATAAAGATTTAGGTTAAAAACATAAAAATAAAAAGTGTGTAAACAAAATTATTTACAAGAGGGTGCAAAATCCTTTGCTAGACAGTTGTTTCGATTATTAAAGTTTTGTCAGTGACAGTTAAATCTTGCAAAAAAAACAAGCAAAACAAGATTGAAAGATAAGTAAAAGAAAGATATGAGTTTATAGTAAGGAACTAATCAAATCGAATCAACAAAACAAGAAAAATTGGTAAACAAATGGCAGTCAAATTGGAACCCAAGAACCAAATAATCTATAACATTTTTAAAAGGATCTTATTCGATTTTCTTTGCTCAATCTTAGAACGGCAATTTAAAATATATTTTATAATTATTGATGTGTTTTCGAAACAAGCTTTTACAGCTTACTTGAAAACCAAATCAAGCCCAGATATGATTCAGGATTTTGAGCGTGTGATGACAAAAATTGGCAAGTTTCACAAACGAATATGACGGATATGAGACGCGAGTTTGACATGACATGAAAAATAGCGAGCTTTAGAAATAAAAAAATTCAAAGAAAATTAACTTCTGTAAAGTTCCTCTTTTAAATATCAAAACATAAAATAATCATTTATTTACTGTACATCAAAAAAGCAATTAATTCAAACTAAAATATATTAAAAGAACTACTTATAAATGTTTTTCTTTACAATTTTATTATTGCATATAATTTCTGCCAAGACAAATTTAAATTTTCATTTTGGTTATTATTGAGGATAGAAATCGAGAAACTTCTTTAAACCATCTCTGAAGGTACATGTTTGAACATATTTTTTATTGTATTTGTTTTCAGCTTCTTTTCTCATCACTTGCACTTCTTAATTAGCCCAAAAAAGTTGAGACTAAAGAAGAAAAACAGACCCACGCAGAGTTTGCTTCAAAAAGTTTCTGCATCTTTGCAAAAACTTATTCTAAACAAAGGCATCGCCAGAGTTAATACTTTGTGGGTGACTTTGCTCACAACCTGCTACAAGGAAATGTCCATTTATCGCGCCATCACAAATAAAAATTAAGACAACAAAAAGTCAAACTACGAAAGTTGCCCGACCGTAAAGTAGCGACAAAGAAAAAAAAGTAACCAAAACGGTGGTTTTTTCCGCTCTTGTTGTCTGCTCTAGCTCTTGTGATAAGCGATGTAATAGCCGGTTTTGCAAATTGAGAAAATTGATTGCGTTAAAATTTGAAGTTTATGAAAAAATTTGCAAGAAAAAAATTTGAACTAGCTGATAAAAAGTTCTTTTGAAACCCTACGCAGAGATGCAAGAAATCTTAAATTCAAACCAACCCGACAGCGAAAAAATAATGCTCAACAAAACGTTGCAAAAATCAAAGCCATTTTTGAAAAAGCTTCAACAAAAACGGCGCTAAAAAACTTTTGACCGAAAAGGAAATTTTAAACGATACAAAAAACGCACCAGGATCAAAAAATTACTCAAAGATTGCAACAAACAAACAGAACTAAGGATGCCGATAGTCCAATGGTGTTAAACGATCAAGCGATACGAGGTTCCAAGATGTACAATTTAGTTCAATCTGCACTGAAGAAAAAAAAATTTATTTTACCTGGCGTGCATGAGTTCGAATCTCTGTTATGAGAAAAAAATTAGATTACTCTATTATGTTACGCAAAAAAACAATTTTCTCTCGGGAGCTCGTCGCTTTCCAAAGCAAAGTTTGCAATCGCACGACACGTATACCCTTCACAAACCAGTGAAAAAAATCCAAGCAAAGAAAATTGATTGTGCCCGGTGCTGACTTTTAAATGCAAATGGATCTTATTGGATTTTCTTTGCTCAATCTTAAAACGGCAATTTAAAATATATTTTATAATTATTGATGTGTTTTCGAAACAAGCTTTTACAGCTTACTTGAAAACCAAATCAAGCCCAGATATGATTGAGGATTTTGAGCGTGTGATGACAAAAATTGGCAAGTTTCACAAACGAATATGACGGATATGAGACGCGAGTTTGACATGACATGAAAAATAGCGAGCTTTAGAAATAAAAAAATTCAAAGAAAATTAACTTCTGTAAAGTTCCTCTTTTAAATATCAAAACATAAAATAATTATTTTATTTTATTCATAAGCTTTTCTTTTTAAAGTAAAATCATAACGTAAAATACTCACACAAATGACTAAAACGCATTTATTTACTGTACAGTCGTGGCCAAAAGTGTAGGACCACAAAGTAAAAAGTAGATTTTCTCTGTTTTTCTTGCATTTGACTGAAATATTCATTTGCTAGCTTTTTGTGATCACTTTTATTAGCTCATTAAGGCATGATTATAATCTCATTTAATGACTTTTACTTGTTTCAGAGTTTATTTTAGTTAAATTTGTAGCATATATGCTGAAATCTTAAGAGTTGAAAATTGTAAAAAATGGCTAAAAATTCGCCACTTTCAGAAGTTTTGCGGGCTCAAATAGTGGCTCTGCACAAAGAAGGGTATTCAGAACGATTGATCAGTCAAAAAATTAAGTGTAGCAAGAATGCTGTTCATAACGCAATCGTAAAATTTCGGATTACAGGGACTTATTCAACTGCCAAAAAATCTGGGAGACCTCGAAAAACCACCCCTAGAGACGACCTCATGATTCGGAGAACAGCAGTTCGTTCTCCAATGAGTTCTGCTAGCAAGATTCGGTCTGCACTGCTTGCTAAGGGTACGAATATCAGTCGAAGAACTGTCAGTCGACGTTTGGTGGACGACTTTGGCTTAAAAGCTCATAAACCTGCACGTAAACCCAGGTTGACACAGGCTATGAAAGTTAAGCGCTTGGCGTTTGCCAAGAAACACGTGCAATGGACAATTCAGCAGTGGCATCAAGTGTTGTTCACAGACGAATCTTCTGTGCAGCAGTTCACTACTCGGAATCGGTATGTCCGTAGACCATCAGGAAAGCGATTTGATGATCGATACACAATACAAACTATGAAACACCCCCCAAGTGTCATGATTTGGGGGGGAATGTCACTAAATGGAACAGCTGGACACTTTTTTTTGCCAACAGGAACGACAATAAATGGCCAGCGATACTTAGATTTGTTGAAAAACAAGTTGGAACTGCACATGGCTGTCCATAATTGCACAGTTTTCATGCAGGATGGTGCTCCATGTCATCGAGCCAAAATCATGACTCAATTCCTGAAATCAAAGAAAATCCGAATCCTGGACTGGCCTGGAAACAGTCCTGATTTGAATCCAATTGAAAATCTTTGGTCAATTTTGAAGGACAAAGTTTCCGAGAAGCAACCAACAAGTGCTAAGATGTTGGAACAAGCCATTAAAGAAGTCTGGGTGCGTGAACTATCCAATGAGTACTGCCAAAGTTTGGTGGAAAGCATGCCAAGACGTTTGGAAGCTGTCATCAAAGCCAAGGGTAAACCAACAAAATATTGACTTTTCTAAAAATTTCCATGTTAACGTGTGTTATGTATATCCACAAATGTTTTTTATTTGTTGCATGCGCATAATATGTCGAATACATTCTTTTATTAACAATTGAATAAGCAATTTGCTGTCAAAATCAGAATTTTGAAGGGTGGTCCTACACTTTTGGCCACAACTGTACATCAAAAAAGCAATTAATTCAAACTAAAATATATTAAAAGAACTAGTTATAAATGTTTTTCTTTACAGTTTTATTATTGCATATAATTTTTGCCAAGACAAATTTAAATTTTCATTTTGGTTATTATTGAGGATAGAAATCGAGAAACTTCTTCAAACCATCTCTCAAGGTACATGTTTGTACATATTTTTTATTGTATTTGTTTTCAGCTTCTTTTCTCATCACTTGCACTTCTTAATTAGCCTAAAAAAATTGAGGCTAATACTTTATGAAATATTTCACAAAACCACGAGCTATATAAAGTTACAATTCGTTATTATTATGGAACAAAAAGTTTTAAGTTTTCAATTTTGGCCCGTTAAAATAAAAACTAGCTCAGATATTAAAATTTTAACATTTTTGTAATTACAGACGAAATCGGTTAATCGCATATTTATTTTGACAGGCATTTTTATGCGGTTATCCGATATGCGCGTTTAACCGATTTGTGTGATTACCCTTCGACCACGTTGTAGATTTCCAATTTGGTTTGCAATGTTTCTACGCGATTAAGGCATTGTACAAGCACTGGCAAGAAAATACGCAATTTTAATGTTTGTTTATTGTTTGTACTCAACTTTATATACTCAAATCTTCAATTCTACTCAACTTTGTTTTCCCGATTTTCTCCCAAAAATTCTACCAAAAAAAATAAATAAATAAAAGGCCTTCACCTTCATTTTGTGTCCAATTTTGCTATTTTTCTCCCGAAATCATGTTGATCCCTAAAAAAAAAAGTCTTCATTTTGATTTCGTCTCCGATTTCGCTATATTTCTTCCGAAATCATAGTGATCGCTAAAAAAAAAAGTCTTCACTTCGATTTTGTCTCCGATTTCGCTTTTTTTTTTCCCGAAATCATGGTGATCTCTAAAAAAAAAGTCTTCATTTCGATTTCGTTATATTTCTCTCGAAATCATGGTGATCTCCAAAAAAAAAATAAAAAAAGTTGTTTACCTTGACACGAACTTGTATTTCCCACTTTTCATCCCAACTTCATATTAATCCCAACAAAATATTGCCGTTTTGTTAGACGGTCTTTTGTTTTTGGTTTTTTAATAAGCATTGTAAAGGGGGATGGCATGCCGTCCAAACAACCCCCCTAGTTGCGTCCCTGTTTCATGACACACCTTGAAGATTATCGTAATTTTTTGTTTTGCTTCTTTTGTTTTGTATTTTGCAACAAATAGCAGCCACCATGACAGATTAAGTTACCGCTGTTTACTTTTTCGATCCCATTGTAGATTGCATTGTTGCTTTGTTAAATGTTTTCCCCCCGGGAAATAATGCAATTAAGTGAATGAAGATAGCAACTGTGATGAAAATCTTATGCGATAATCCGATTTATTTTCTTAAGTGGTATGCGATTAACCGATGTTTTTACTTGATGAGGGATAGAAATTTGGTTCGGGATTTCAGATTTGTATGTGATAAAACGATATATATGTTTAAGCGGTATGCGATTAACCGATTTCTTCTGTATTTCTATAATAAATTATAGCCTAAAATAAAACTATGAGAAAAAAAGAACTTGACATCAAAATAAATCGTGGGTTTGTATCATTGGCGACTTTGTCGCTACTTGGGCTCGTATTTGATATTGATGCAAGAAGTTGCAAATATACTACAACTAAAAAGTTGTAGGCTAAAGATGGTGGATAAAGTTTTGTTATAAATTAAACTATATGGAGGCAAAAACTATAAACTGCTAATTATTTTTTTGGACTTTGGCTGAGCCCAAGTAGCTCGAGTGCCAGAGTCGCTACTGGATTGTATATTGTTAATTACATAGTGTGTAACGAAAAGATCACTAATCGTTTTAACAAGTATTCGATCAGTCCCGTTTCAATTAATTTTAAAGTGAAGCTAATATCATTTAAAAATGAAAAAATTCTATTTTTAATTAGTCTATGTAAAAAAAACAAACTTACTTTTTCGAAGAGTTTATTTAAGTGGTCTTGATGAGCGTTGGGAAATAAACGCCAAGCAGATGGACAGAACAAACCACGACTCTGACTTATCTCGATAAGTTTCACATTCTAAAACAAAAAAATCTTAATTGAATCAGTTAATACACTATTGTAAAGCTAATTTCTAATCAAAAACAATGTCAAGTATTATGCTGTTGGATATAAATATATCTGATCTTCAAATCATTCTCGGACAAAAAAGTGATGATTGTGTTTTCTACAATACGTCACTGGAAAACGTTAGTATACACATAACATATGCCACAAGCAAGCGAAATCTTTGAGTTTTTGACTGGGGTCGTTTTTATACTCAAATTCCGGAAAATCGAAATCGCCATCTTAATTATTTAAATAAGGTTTTGAGTGAAAATAGTATAAAGCAAAATTTATATCTTGTACCGTGTCTTGGGTAATTCATGTTGCAACTTAGAAAATAATTGAAAAATAATGGTTCTTAGATCACATTTTCAGACAAATTACCTTTGATGCAAGTTTGGCTAATTTGTAATGTACTATATTGTTTTGTTAAATTTGTTAAGTTTAACATGATATTTGTTATTTTGTAGTCTGTAAAGTAATCAAGACTGGGTGGCAGCGTGGTTGAATGGTTAGATCACCGTGCTTGTGATCGACTTGATCTCGGTTCAATACCTACTCGCGCGATTCTGTTGTGTTCCTGTAAAAGACAACTTAAGAAACTTTCCCTATTTGGTGGTCTTGGCAAACAGTTCTAAACTTCAATCATATCTTTGTAAAACTGAAAACCAATATAAAAATTTTAAGCGGACAGCAATATCTTGGCATCTCCGGAAGCAGATCGGGGTAATTGCTTGCCCAATGTATTAGCTCTCCGTCGCTTTCCTGCAAGTCAGCAACTACCAAGTAGGGAAATGTTTCATAAAGTGTCTTTCTCATGACACAACAGAATAGTGCGAGTAGGTTTTGAACCAAAACCATGTCAATCACAATCACAGCGCTCTAACCACTCGACTTGTTTTGTGGATGCTTGAGTGACGCCGAAAATGACTTTATTACTGAAAGTAAAGATTGTTTTGAGGAGGAAGAAAGGAATATTGCTGTTTCTTTGGCATCTAACTCACAAGATGTGGTGTAAAAAGTTCGAAAAATTGTAAAGCACTTTCGGCAATCTCCAGTGAAATATGAAAACCATCTCAAGCCCTATATTTTGAAAAATTTGGGAAGAGAAAAAATGCTTTTTTTAGATTACAAAACGAGGTAAAATAGTTTATTGACAATGCTAGAAAGATTTTACGAGCTAAACAAATAGGTCAAAATGGCTATGGTACAGCTTGATGTTCCCTTTGATTTATCTGAAAAAGAGATAAAAAAAATAAATGAGATGTGTGAAGCTCTTGCTCCCTTTAAGGCTGCTGTTGATGCTCTTGCCAGCAAGGATGCAGACATGTTGCTCTCAGAAAAGATAATTGCATTTGTATTGAAGAAACTTGGTGAACTGCAATCAAATATTAGCAATGATTTAATCGAAAGGTTCAGCGTTCTTGTCGATGAACGTCGCAACGATCAACTTGTACATCTTTTTGAATACCTCAAGAAACCATCTTACATTGATCAACCTGAAGATCATCTTGGACACAGGTAAGTCGCAAAAAAATTGCTTTCATGGCTTCAAGTCTGCAACAAAGATTGTTTATCAGCAACGAATCTGACAAAGTTGCCTCTAATGAAGAACAAGAAGTGACAACAAATAAAGCTCAAGACCTGTATGCTTTCGTTGCAGATGACAAAAGCGAAGAAGAACAATGCAATAACATTACTGTAGATCTCGAGTTGTGCAAAAAGAGATAATGCTCTATAAAATTACTAAAAGAGGCCAAATAATCTAGAAAAGTTGTATGCAGTTCTAAAAACCATCAAACCCACGTCAGTCAAAGCCGAGCTGCATTTTCAGCTCTTGGCTATTTTGTAAGCAAAATCAGAAATCGTCCTAACGATGATGCCATTGATGCTTTGTTGTTTTTTCGCCATTACAATACTAAATAAACTTTGCTTATTTTACAGTACAATCGTTTATTATATTGCTTTGTCAATCCCGAGAAATCTCGGGATTATGTAATGGAAATTCCGAGAAAATCCCGAGCCCGTGATTTCTCATTTTGTCCCGATATCCCATCCCTAGTTTCAACTCCATTTTTAAGACTGTTCAAATCGTTGTATTTTACTTTAGCTCGTTCTCTTTGATATTAGACAATTATATTAAGTTTCGACAATGTTTCAAATTCAGGTTTTATCTCGCTACACAAACATAATAAGATAATTATTTTGTACATATTTATTTACGTTTATATCTATCTCGATAAAATGTAGCAAAATACAGTATACATTAGCCTATCAACAGTGAAGGCTTTAATAGGGTGCCAACGGAGCGGTCAAACCTCGCTAAAAAACACGGCTTGCTATAATTATATATCCGACCATCTTTATTTGGATGTAAACATCTCTAAATATATACGTTTATTCTCAAAGAGGTATCAAAGACTACCTATATTTTCTATGATGTTCTATGGGTCTTTATCATCAATTATTTCTGCTTTTATATAACATTTATATAGACAGTAATGGCTTCAGTACGGGGCGCACGAGGCTGCCGCACCGGGCTCCTCTAGAAAACGTCTAAAAGTGCCCCCTAAAGAAAATATTGCTTTATTTTTTCATAGTAGCACTGTGACGGTGGGCCCCTGTCTGCACCTTAACTTTAGGACAAAAGTAGAAATAATGTACTGGAACGAAAATAAAGATTTTAAACATTGATTAAAAGTGATGACCTTTTTTCTAAATTTTCTTTCTTTTTATTTTGAGACGACAAAAAACTTGGCACACTTAAAAATGGCCCCCTCTATTTTTCTTGCACTGGGCCCCCGCTTTTGTAAAGCTTCCCGATGAATAAAACAGAGAGTGGTGACAATATTAGGTGTTTTCTTTTGCAGCAGCGTCTGAAATTCGCTTTTTGGTCAAAGTGCTATCTTGGTGCGTCATCAGTTTACACTCCACATAAATTCATCCTGCTTATGTTCTTTTTGTCAAAAAATGCTCGACTTTTGACATTAAGTTTTTTGAATTTGTGGTGGTCTTCAATTCACTGGAAAAGAGCAACTTTTCCTTTACTTTTTCATTCACGGTGTTTTATGGTCACATTAAATTATTAAATGCGAACAGTAAGCTTGCTGCTCCATGCACATTTTATCAAACCGCGGCTCAATGTTCGATATCGCAACACGCACTTCGCGCTCAATGTCGATCTTATTGCGGTATTTAGACCTGATTACAGCTACCGATGAAAAAACCCGGCTTTACATAAATACGATGTTGCAAATGATATAAGAATACGGAGAGCTTTACAGCTTACAAGTGGTAATTCAAATCAAGCCGTAATCCAAAAAGAAGTTATTGAATCAAGACTGTAAATGCTTTTCCAAGTGGGTCAGATGAAAGATCGATGAATTGTTCAGCTTCAAGAAATGTAAACTAATGAGATGCAATTGCATTGTCAACAAAGGGATTTTTTATCCATTTGTACTTATCCATGTATTCAGAAAAATATTTATCAAAATGTGAGATTAGAAAATCAAAATGCCAATAGATCATACTCTTTACACCACAATGCAAGGAGGGATTTTTAGATAACGAGCTTATATGTGACTTTAAAAGTGCAAAATTATCACACTGTTTTTCATTTTCCAACAGACCAGTTTTCCATAGTTGTAGTTTTCTTTTAGAAGCTGTGAGTTTGTTAAAAAGTTACAGGATGTGGGTATTCCTTCCTTGGAGTAAGATGTTTAATTGATTTAGTTTTTCAAAAATATCACATAGATACGACAAATTAGACTGAAAAACTCCATTTTCAAATGTAGTAACAAGAGAATGCTTTTTTTCTTCTTTCAAAAATATGATAATTTTACTTCTTAATTCGTATACACGAAAAAAAAGCTTACTTAAAGAAAGCCAACTTGAATTACACTAAACAATAAATTATTGTGTTTGGCTCGAGTTTATCGCAAAGACGTGGGAAAAGCCGAGCCTTCAGAGGTCTTGCTTTAATGAAGCTTGCAATTTTGACTACTACAGTGGCGTGCACAAAATTTATTGCTACGAGCATTTGATTTGCCGCCGCGAGCATTTAATTTGTTGTTGTGCGCATAAAATTTGACGCTGTGAGCATTTGATTTGTCGTAAAAAATTTTTTAAGAATAAAGAAATATATTTTGAATAATTCTACTTTGTTATTAAGTTTTTCTCTCCTAAATTTTATTGAGATTACTACAGTTTTTATCTCTTCTAAAGATTTATTTCAGTTAAATAAGATTTTCCAGTTTTTGGCATGTTTACAAATTTCTTTTTTTTTTGAATCTTTGGCTTAAGTTTTTATAGTATAGGGCAGCGGTTTCCAAACTTTTTTTGTTCACGGCGCCCTTCCAAAACTTATCAATACTCGCGGCGCCTTAATGAAGCCAAAATTGGCAAATTTTAAGTTTTACCAAGAAATTGTATTTAAATCATGTTCATTATTCAAAATGCACTAAAATGTCAGCATTATTTGCAAAGTATTAAAAAACATTTAATGTGAGCAGTGAGCTTGTTGCTGTATGCACATTTTATTAAACCGCTGTGCAATGTTTGATATTGCAACACACATGTCGCGTTGAATGTCAATCTTATTGCGATACTTCGACTTGATTACTGCTGCCGCAGAAAAACCGGCTTTACACAAGTATGAGGTTGCAAAAGGCACAAGAACACGGAGAGCTTTACAGCCTACAAGTGGAAATTCAAATTGAGCCTTAACCCAAAACGAAATAAATAAATTAAGGTTGTACAAGCTTTTCGAAGTAAGGTCAGAAGAAAGATCGATAAATTGTTCAGCTTCCAGAGATATAGACCCCTGAGAGGCATTTGCATTATCAAAAAAAGGATTTCTTATCCAATTGTGCTTCTTCATGGCTTCAGAAAAATATTTCTAAAAATGCGAGATTAGAGTTCTCAATATTTAGATTAGAGCTCTCATATATTAGATTATAGATTAGAGCTTTCAAAATATTTCTCAAAATTCTGAATATGCATTCAAATGCGAACACATCACAGTCTTCATATCACAATCATTGATATTCTGCAGGGAGAGATTGCCAGATTGCGAGTTTAAATGGGATTTCAAAAGTGGAAAGTTATCAGATTGCTCGTTATTTATCAGCAGATCAGTTTATCACAACTGTAGTTTTCTTTTAAAGGCTGTAATTTTGTCATGGAGTTGCAGAAGGTGAGTTTCTTTTTCTTGGAGGGAGATATTTAATTGATTTAATTTTAAACAAATATCGTTGAGATACGCCAACTAAGTCAGGAAAACTTCATCCTCAAAGGTAGTAGCAAGTGTATGGCTTTTTTCTTTTAAAAATATGGAGATTTCGTTTCTCAATTCGTACACACGCAGAAGAACTTTGCCTTTGGAAAGTCATCTTGCATTACAATAAAACAATAAATTATTGTGCTCTGCTCCTAATTCATCGCAAAGACGTTGGAAAAGCCAAGCTTTAAGCGGCCTTGCTTTAATGAAGTTCACAGTTTTGACAAGAGCTTTAAGCACTCCATTAAGGTCACCACTAAGCTGTTGCGAAGCCAGCGCTTCACGTTGTATTAGGCAGTGGGTCCATTTTGCGTTAACGGCAACGCCCTGCACTAACGTTCACAGCTCGCCAAAGCGGCCAGACATAGCTCGGGCACCATCAGTACATAAACCAACGCAGTATTTCCACTGGAAATTATTTTCTTGAAAAAAATTGTTCAATATTGCAAACAATTCATGCGTTCTACAATTTGTTAAAATGGGTTTACAAAAGAGTAAATCTTCAACGATATTGTCATCGTTATCGATAAAGCGTACGTAGCAAATCAAATAAGCATCTTTATCACTGGTACTGGCAGTTGCCTCATCTAACTGTAAGCTGAACTCATTTCCACGCATTTTCGCTACTAGCTGATCATTAATATTTTTCGAAAATTTATCGATCCTCCTACTAATGGTATTGTTTGAGAGTGGGACAGCTTTTAGTTTTTGAGCAGCTGATTCTTCAATCATTGTCGAAACTAAGTCAAGAGCAGCAGGGAACACAAGTTCTTCCGCAATGGTATGCAGTTTTTTACAATTCGCGATTCTGTACGCAACTTTAAAAGACGCAAGCTGTGCTTTGGCTGGTGTTTTCAAAAAATTTGAAAATACGACCAACTGCTTATTCATTTTTGATAACTTACGAGCAAAAAATTCGCGTGGTTTTCTAGATGAGTTATTATAACTAACAACTAACAAGCGGTTCCACACAGCTGCTGCTTACCACACACAATAAAATTGTAAAAAGCTACAAACAACTTTCACATTGTAATTTTTGTGAGGAAAGTAGTAAATGCAGCAACTTTCACATGTTTTCGCGGCGCCCCTGGCAAGGTCTTGCGGCGCCCAGTTTGGGAACCGCTGGTATAGGGATAAGTTTTGATTGAATTCAAACCATACAAACACTTTACATACATATCTGGCTTTCGATAAAATTTATAACTAAATATCTATTAACTAAGAAATCACTTGCCTAATACAACAACAATAACATGTTGTATCTAAAAGTCATAAAATTACAAAATCTAGAATTTGCTAATTTGTTTTCCGTTACACCTTGTCAATTAAAGTGTTTGTATCCATTGTTGCGAAGCCAGCGCCTCTCGGTGAATTAGGCAGTGGGTCCATTTAGCGCGGGGAGCAACACCTTGCACTAACGCTCGTAACCGGTTGAAGCAATAGGACATAGCATGGGCACCATCAGTGCATAAACCAATAAATATTTCCAATCAACATTATTTTCCTCGAAAAAATTGTTCACAATCGCAAACAAATCATGTGCTTTACAACTTAATAAAATGGGCTTGCAAAATAGCAAATGGTCAACAATGTTGCCATTTTTATCAATAAATCGTACGGAGCAAATTAAGTTAGCTTCTTTATTGCTTGTACTGATTGTTGCCTCATCTAACTGTAAGCTAAACTCATTTCCACGCGTATTTGCGTCATGGTCTATCACTGGGTCATGGCCCACCGGTTAAAAACATTGGCTTTCTGCTTTACATAATTCTGTTAATCAAAATTTTCAATTGTTGTTTCCTCGAAAAAAAACATGAATTAGGTTAATCGGTTTGAAGCCAGAATTTGCAATGTTAAATTCTGATAATAAACCCAATGTTGCGTTGGTTTGTAATAAAAAAAGCAGCCTGGCAACGTTGCATAAATTTTTAAGTGTTTTAAATTGTAATGATCCATTAGTTAAAGTTTTAATCAAATATTTAAATAACAATTTAAAATAGTTAAAGGCTACCGTGGAACTGTTTTGATCGGGTTTGATTTAGATTTATGATTTCAGGTATTGGTGACTTGAAAGTATCACTCGAAATTGAGAACAGGTAACGAAGGGAAAAAGTTAAGATACAACTACTAATATAAAGCAATTCAGGTTCTTCTTTTCTTTTTCTCGAACTGAGATTGAACTTTATCGTTACGGTTAAATGCAATTTAGCGATTGATTTTGCAACAACATTTTCTGTCACTACCCGTAAAATTCTGATTTGCCTAAATATTTTCTGCCGCTGCTTGCGTAATTCTTTTGTCTCACGCTATAGCGTCAGAGTTTGTAAACATGTAAAAAAATCAATCAAACTTCGTGCTTCCCCTAAATTAAAAATACTGTGGGATTTTTATTGGATTTGGTAGAGAAAAAGTATGAAAATAAAGAAATTAGCCGCTAATTATAAAAAAAGGAATGGTGCCTGGTTATCCTTCGACTGTATCAAGACAGTCATCAGGAAAAACCGAGAAAGGTGAGACAAGAATTCCATGACGTAACTCTTTTGAAAATTAGGAATTCTAACCAAGAATCTACAATTCCAAGCCTAAATAATAGCATTGAACATCGAAAAAGAACCAATCAGAAAAAAGTTGAAAACGATGTAATTTCGGACTCTGTCCTACCAAATGCAATGAATTTCGTCAAAAAACTTAAGCAACATTGTAAAGAGTTGATAAAATTTGAATTTCGGATTTCATCAAATGATCGTGAAAAAGAACCAATCAGAGAAGAGTTTCGGACCAAGCCAGACTAATACAAAAATTAAACAATTTGACATCATTGACATGTAAATATTACAAAAAATACATAGTCCAATTAAATGAAATTCAGCAGGGTTAGTATTGGTCTAAATAAGATTTATTCCTGTAAATTTGAATAAGAAATTCAAAGGCACGTGAATTTCATAAAAGGTTTCGCAAATGTTCGATTTGCGCACCGCCCGTAAGCGCATACGTAAAGTCGGTACTGTGGCTCCTCCTAAACATGCTGCAGCATGTCTTTTCTTTTCTGCCAAGACAAATTAAAATTTTCATTTTGGTTATTATTGAGGATAGAAATAGAGAAACTTCTTCAAACCATCTCTCAAGGTACATGTTTGTACATATTTTTTATTGTATTTGTTTTCAGCTTCTTTATCCATCACTTGCACTTCTTAATTAGTCTAAAACAGTTGAGGCCAATATTTTATGAAATATTTCACAAAACCACGAGCTATAAAAAGTTACAATTTGTTATTATTCTAGAACAGAAAGTTTTGAGTTTTCAATTTTGGCCCCTTAAAATATTAATAAAAACTAGCTCGGACATTAGAATTTTAACATTTTTTAAAATAGTTCTCTAATAAATTATAGTCTAAAATAAACAATGGGAAAAAAGACCTTGACATCAAAATTAATCGTAGGTGTGTATCATTGGCGACTTTGTCGCTACTCGGGTGCTGATTTGGTGCTCATGCAACAAGTTGCAAACATACTACAACTACACAGCTGTTCCGTTAGCATTGACTAATCACTAAACAATAGTAAGTTAAATTGTTTTGTTTAACAAAAAAATTAAAATTCATGAAATGGCTGAAAACTATTTGTATGTAAAAAAACCATAGCCTAATCAAGTAATTTTGTGTCTCGACCAGCTTATAGAAACATACACAGAAAGTGCTTTTTTAGAGTTTTTTAGCTTTCCCAAGATTTTATTATTATTTTTATATTGATTCAAAAACAAATTTTATAAATTGAGTTTAGTGCCAAACAAAATTAAAAATTTTGGCCTTTTCTCACAACGTTTGTAAAAGTAGTTTTAGTAGGCACGTATAGGCAGTAGGCACGTACAGTAATAAAGAGTATAATTTTGTTTGCGTGTGTTACGTCGTTCGCGTAATGTATTTGAGAAGTAGATGTTGGGTGCGGGTTTCGAGCCTTAGCTTTCCCAAGATTTTATTATTATTTTTATATTGATTCAAAAACAAATTTTATAAATTGAGTTTAGTGCCAAACAAAATTAAAAATTTTGGCCTTTTCTCACAAAGTTTGTAAAAGTAGTTTTAGTAGGCACGTACAGTAATAAAGAGTATAATTTTGTTTGCGTGTGTTACGTCGTTCGCGTAATGTATTTGAGAAGTAGATGTTGGGTGCGGGTTTCGAGCCAGCGCGCCTTTTGTATCGGCGCTAAATAATCAGCGCTACCTTTAATGCGTTCTCGCGCGGCTGTGGGCATAAAGTGATGCCACGTTGTTTAGAGAGTCCTTTGACTTGAGCTGGCTGTAACTTGGCATTTGCACAGAGTCTTTACATTGATCTGGCTGCTGTATATTTGTCCCTTTGGACGTTGTCTACTTAAGGTAGAGAATTTAGTAATTTAATACTTTCCTTTGCTCGTCCGCCCAACATCGTTGGTAAGTCTGTAAGTGTCTACGTATTGAAACATTTTGAAATTTTTGTTATTGTTTAGAAAACCGTTTCGGACTAGCGCCGCCATTATTGTTTTGTTTTGCAAAATAAAATCATAAATCTGGTGCTGGTCGTAAAGCGCGTTTGTGAGGAGTTGGAGGAAGGACGAGGCAGTTTGCGACTCCGTCACAGCGTGCCATTATCTATAGTTGCCTGCCACACAGAAATATGTTATAAAAAGCGTTATTAGTATATTTAGCTTTAATGTTTGAACTAGTTTTACAAAAAAACACTTCACTTCTGTTTGAAGTCGGAGCTTATGTAAGTTCATGTTATCTTATCATAAGTTACGGTATGTTCAAACAGCTATCACTTTTTACGTGAGATATATTCAAAACAACGATCAAAATAACATTTAATTTTATTCTGGCTGCTTAATTTGTCTTGAGTTTAGAATGGAGGAAACTTTTTGAAACTGGGATCGTAGGGCCAGCAAACTAGTTGTATTGTCGGCAGCGTGGTCGAGTGGTTAAAAGCGCCGTGATTTTGATTGACTTGGTCTTGGTTCAAAACCTACTCGCGCCATTCTGATGTGTCTATGGTAAAAACACTATACGGCACTTTCCCTGCTTGATGGTCTTGGCTATCAATTCTAAATTTTAATCAAATTTCTATTAAATTGCAATCGGACAGCAATATCTTGGCATCTCCGGAAGCAGGTCGGGGTAATTGCTTTCCCTATCTACTAGCGCCTCCGTCGCTTTTCTGTCAGTCATCAGGGTAAATATAAAAATAAAATAGATATATAAAAATACCAGCGAACCGAAGACTCAAAACACTTTAAGATGCAATTAAGATCGCAACTTGATTCGATAGAATGGATAGAATCGCCGTTTCGATTCATTTAATAACTCATCGTCTTTATTAAACGAACGCATTAATAGCGACCGCGATAAAATAATGAATATAACAAGAGGATTTTACTCCCGAATAGTATCTTCTATTCTTAATTAGGCTATATGCACTAAGCTAAGCAATACCTTTGATTTTTTTTTTATTGTTTTATGACAAGATTACTTTTTTTTTACAATTTGAGGCCTCCAAACTATGCTTTCAATCTTTTAATAATTGTGTCTAGGTAAATAAAATTTTTTTTCCTCAAATTATTGTTTGCGCTTTACCAAGTCAATTTTCACTAGTAATTGTCCTGGCTGTTGAAAATTAGCGCAATGCGGTAGTAAACAGCAAAG
The DNA here is from genome assembly GCA_963680785.1 of Diplosoma virens. Lineage (NCBI taxonomy): Eukaryota > Metazoa > Chordata > Ascidiacea > Aplousobranchia > Didemnidae > Diplosoma > Diplosoma virens. The sequence continues at coordinate 29,870,686 of OY796884.1, forward strand.
TCCTAATGTGATATTGGTCGAAATCGAATGAGTCTTTATACTTTTGCACAGTATTGTGTCATTTGCCTACATCGTAAGAGGTCAAATTACTTCTGTGTGTGCATTTTTTCGATCAATTGAATATATTGCAGGCCAAAAGTGATTTTAAGTATATTCATTAAAGCAGTGGCAGAGTTAGGAGTGATTTCCTATACTCCATTCTTTGTATTTATGAAAAAAAAGTAAAGTTTGTTTAACCCCATTCTCCTCAACTTTTTCGAGCTGTTGGCTCCTCAACTGGCGCGCTTTAGAGGCCAACAAAAGTTATGATTTATAACTCCATAACTGCTTAAGCTATCTTTATGAAATTTTAGCAAAGTAATAATCATTTATTTAACTTTTGTTAGTGTAAAAAAGTTTTTTTTAATTCATTTGACAAAGTACACAAAATCGTAATTTAGCAAGGTTACTACAATTTTTACGTTTAGACACTCATTTAACTAGCGTGAAATGCAATTGTAACGAGTTTGATGTTGCTACAGTACAGTCGTAAACTTTATTAAAAATTGGACGTAAAGAGTGACGTCAACGCGCACGACAATTACAAACAAAGAAGAAGCTAAAAGAAGCTTGCTTTGTTGTTTTGGTCGAAGTATGGAAATTATTTTAGACTTGTTTTGTAGTTACTAATAGTTATTGCTGCCTTTTTTACCCTATATACCTAAAGGGTGTCCTCAAAGGACCCTCCCTGATATAAAAATGTTATAACTTGTAAAGTTTGGATAATAAAAACCTAAAATTTATTCCTAATTATTTTGGTTTTTTGTTAGAGCAAATCCGATAGGTAGTTCTAGTGTAGCAGGCTATTTTTTGACTTACCTCATGATTTTTTCACACTTTTTGTATACAAAAATTATGAGGTGAGTCAAAAAACCTTTTGAACGTCTTGCTGTGTTTGTCAAGATTACTGCGTTACGTAGTAGTTATTTGTTTTTGCAGCAGACCGTGACTAATCCAATTATGTTGCAAAACAAAGCAATCAACGAAAATTTAAGGACCTTCAACTTTATAAAAAATAATAAAAGACTAATAGCAAATATATTAAAAGTAAAAACAATTGACTAAACTAAAATAAATTTTTTCCAACATATCAAAAAATCAACTGCGTAGCTACTATCTGTTAAGAGTATTGGACTTGTAAACTTAGGGTCCTCCAAGGACCCCCATTAAGTAGTCAACAGAAAAAAAATCCTACGTAAATGAGGGTTCAAAAAAGGATAAAAAAAACGAAATATACGTATATATATTTGTTTTACGAAAAACATTTAAAATTGGCTATGTTTTGATATTTAGCAGTGCTAAGATATCGACTTACAAATATTATAAAACCAACAAAACTTTATTTTTTATATATCATCGTTTTTTCGGAATGTACTTCACCGCCACAAAAAGAGTTTTCTAATTACCGAAATTGAATTAAAATTATGCCATTGCATTACTTTAATAGAAACACTTGAGAAAAACAATATTACTCTATATAGTTGTTACTGTTAGCCGTCGAACATATCTCGGCATCGTTCAAAGCATAAAGCACAAATTAGTAAGTAGTACCGAAAACATGTGGAAGATTGACACTGATTTTATGATTTGTTCATGTTTTTTTTTGCATTTTTTGGCCTGGTCCAATTTCATTATCATACCAGAGACAACAACGTTTTCTAAAATTAGACTTTTAAGCATAATTTCGAGGTGTAAATGTTACAACACTAGAGCCACTCGCACGGAAATGACGTTCGCCCACGATCAATTTAATTTTTCGTTCAATATCAAACTGTAAGCCAGTCAAAGGCCTTCTTTTATTGCGCGGTTAAATTACGACTGGCGAGAGGTTGAGAGTGTCATTTTGATGGGAACAGATCAAGATCGTATATGTTTGTTTCTTTTCACATTTTATTGTTCTATTAAAAAAAACATTTACGGCACTTTCTCTAAATTATAGTTTATAAAAACTAGAGTGCCCAATAAAAGATTTCTTGAATAACAATATTCTAACATTTGTGAAGATTCACATTTGTTTATTTGTCACTAAACATTTACAAATATTTGCATAATATATAATTGAGATTAAATGTAGGATAATATAACTGGGAAGTAACCATATGGTGTCTAAGTCAAGCAGTCACTTTTATTGTGTCATTTAAAAGGACAAAAAAATTAAAATAAAGTAATAGTTTGAAACACAAGCGGCGAAAAGGCAAAAAAAGTAATTAACAAGTAAAAACTTAAGCAAAACTAGAAAAGAAGCAAATCTGGTTAACAGAAATAGAGATCTTTTTTTATTTTGCTATATGAAAAATGTTGAATGGAATACGGGATAAAATAACACACTTTGGCTCCAATGCGTTTAATTAAAAAGTACGTTTTTTTGTTTTACACAGTGAAAGATAAAATTGATCATCTTCAAAAGATATTGATTAACACAAGACCTCTCCAAGATAACTTTGAAAAGGAGACGTTAACTTGTAAAGGCCCTCTTTCAACATTACGTAAAACAGGGCAAATCTATGCCGAAATTGTTCTAGCAGCTAAAGTAGCCACTTCAAGTAAAACACATCAATAGGACTGGTTCTCGTGCTTAATTTTTTTACTGTAAATTGTTATTGTATTGGCCTGATTAAATGTTGTTAGCAATGTACCAAGCCACAACTGTTCATTTTTCATCCAAAACTGTTCAACGTCTTGCTCTTTGTAATCCCCAATACATGTGACACTGCGATACAACGATATATCTCCGGTTTGTGCAATGGCGCCGCATTATATGAGCAAGGAGAGAAAAGGAGAGAAAAAAACGATACCATTCGTCCATGCACAAATGAAACGCGCAACTACAGTCTGCAGGTGGAATGCGCCAACTGGCCGCGACCCAACTAGACGCAGCCGACTGGTTAATTTAGCTGCGTCCAGTTGTCCTTAAACTGTCTGAAAGCGTTTAAGCATAACTCAAACTATTCTGAGCACGCTATATCAAACGGGTAAGACCAGGCGCTGATAATAAAAGCACGAGGCCGGATGTACTTTCTCAGCGCTCTGTGTTCGATCTATGATTCATGTATTGGATGCCTAATTGATGTACTAGTTTCGATACTTAATTGATTTCGATCTATAATTGATGTACTGACTCATGTATTGAATTTATGATTTATGTATTGGATACAGAACGGATGCTTAATTCAGCGAAATTGTTTAAGTTTTTCGCAGCAGGCACAAACAAGCGTTTAGACCTTCGTGTTTATTGGCAGGCATTTGATAACCGATAATTAAACCATAGTCAGGATCTAGAGCAGTGCTCTGCAACTCGTGTGCTGCCGAAAAATGACAAACATACATTTTGAAATAGAGATACAGTTATGTTTCTCTGAAGATAGTTTTCTTCATATGAAGATTTTTAGTGAACATGAAAACTCTCTACAAATAAATTGATAACTTTTTTTTGATCAATTTTTCAGCCAGGCTCGATTGTGCACGATATGCGCAAATTGTTAACTTCAGATGGAAAAAGTTATCACTATAGTTTAAGAGTCTAAATTGAAATTTTTAAGTTTTTCTCAGAAAGATGAATAAAACTTCAGGTAACGGAAAGCGTTCAAAATTTAGCTCTTCACCTGGTCTAAGTGTTCTGCTAATTTTTGAAATCGTTCAAAATGTGCCGCAGATTGAAAAAGTAGCGGAGCACAGGTCTGGAGTATCACCTTTAGCCAAAACAAATGTCGCTCATAGTTGTAGAGATCACATGGCTGGAGGTTTGAAAAAACTGGTAAGTGGTCCGTTGGAGAAATACAGAAGCATTCAGTGATTAAGCGCAAAGCGTCATTTAAAACACTATATATAAAACAAGTTCTACGAGAACAAACAAGACTCCAGTATTTGGCTATTGAGTAAACTAAAAATAAGACAGTTTTAACTGATGTTTTGGCACCAGCACCCGCCCTGGGGCCGCAAGTTATCTCAGCAGCGGTACACACAAAGAAAAATATTTGTCAATACGAAACGGTGGTGACGAAACTAAGTGATTTGTCTAGTTTTACTTTAAGATAAATCGGAACTAAACATAATGGTGAATGTTGGTTATTGTAAACATTTAACTCACATTTTTCTTAATCTGGAGATTGTGAAAAGCAGATGTTAAACAAGTCGTGATTGATTTTGGAGGAACACTGTTTATCTAACACCCGAGACTATTTTACTTACTGTCGCCAATAGAGTGAAACTTTAGTTGCGAACTAGTTTTATAATAATTCGAACCATGCATTTATCCAACGGTAACCTCAATAGCTTGTAGTTAAATCCAAGTTTGTATAAAATAACAGTGCCATATGCAACTGTTAGATTGATAATTGGCACTGGCTTTCTTCTTAGTCGCGAGAAAATCGTCGGTGATTTGTATTAACAGAACGAATTGATACACGATTGAATTTTTGCATCAAAACTATCAATTAGCTCGTTGAGGACGTTGGTAAGCGTTTCAAATTTTTCCCAGGGGACGTAAAGTTGATAAATTTTTCAATAACTTTGAGTCTTTAACAGTCTTGTTTGTTTTTCAAATCACGACTACAAGTGCTCATCCGTAGATTTTCAAAATTGGAGTTAACAAAATCAGGAAAAGAGAAAGTGATGTAATTAAGAATTCAAAGCATCTCTAACATGGAATATAAGCTCTGTGCACATAAAATTAGGGCCCAAAGCTTTATGTGGTTTTACGTGGAAGAACTCTTGTAAACAGCCCAGGTCATCCGTAACTAAGAATCTAAGTTTAATTTATTCAGAAGTTTCCAATTAGCGGGTTTCCAATTAGTAGGTTATATCTATGGTTGCCTGCCACACAGAAATATATCATATAAAGCGTTATTAGTATATTTAGCTTTAATGTTTCTACTAATTTTGTAAAACAAACACTTCATTTCTGTTTGAAATCGGAGCTTATGAAAGTTCATGTAATCTTACCATAAGTTACTGTATGTTCAAGCAGCTATCACTTTTTATGCGTGATCTATTCACAACGATGATCAAAATGATACGCATTTATAAAATATTATTCTTGTTGCTTAGTTTGTTATGAGTTTAGAATAAAGGGAACGTTTTGAAATCGGTAATGAAAAGGGTCAGCAAACCAGCAAGCCTGTTGTATTGTTGGCAGCGTGGTCGAGTGGTTAAAAGCGCCGTGATTGTAATCGACATGGTTTCGATTTAAACCTACTCAGATCATTCTGATGTATCCTTGGTAAAAACATTTTACGGCACTTTCCCTGCTTGGTGGTCTTGGCTATCAATTTTAAATTTTCATCAAATCTCTATTAAATTGCAACCGGACAGTAATATCTTGGCATCTCCGGAAGCAAATCTGGGTAATTGCTTTCTCTATGTATTAGAGCCTCCGTCGCTTTTCTGTCAGTCGTTAGGGTAAATTTAAAAATAAAATAAACAAAAAAAATACCAACGAAATGAAGACTCAAAACACTTAAGATGAAATTAAAATCACAACTTGATTCGATAAAGTGGATAGAATCACCGTTTCGACTCATTTAATAACTCATCGTCTTTATTCAACGAACGCATTGATAGCAACCGCGATCAACATAATCACGCTATATTTCTTTTCCCGTGGGTCCCTGGAAAAATCACTTAACTGGAAACACACAAAAGCACTCAATATACTTTTCTCTGTTTGGCAATCTTAGCAAGCTTCGTGACTTGTAGTCATATCACTGAATGAAAACTAAAAAACAAAAAACACACATAGAAGCGATAAAAATTGTTTAATCGAGAGCTGTTAAGTCATTAATTCTTTTTGCAATAAATCAATTATATTCTTGTTACCTCGACAAAATTGTAACAAGAATAGCTTTGGTTTTCCTTTTAGTGTGTTATATTCATCAATTATTGGAAATTTATCCACTATTTCGCAGAGACAAACTTATCTCACTTTGCATCCAGAAAGTAGACAACTCCATTCTTTGTTTTTATGAAAAATATATAAAATTTGTTTAATTATAAACATTGTCAAATTTGACGGGTGAACAACTTCGCAATGATAGGAAGAGCCGACATCGAAGGATCAAAAAGCGACGTCGCTTCGGACGCTTGGCCGCCACAAGCCAGTTGTCTCGGCGGTAACTTTTCTTTTGCCTCTCTCCACACGCTCAATGTTACCCGCCACGAAAGGATCGTTAGGCCGCGCTTTCGCGGTCGTCATTCGTACTGTAGAGGGCATTTGCCCTTGTGCTCGAGGTTGGGTTTCTCGCCGCACGGAGCCCGCCTTCGGACACCTGCGTTACTCTTTGACAGATGTACCGCCCCAGTCAAACTCCCCGCCTGAGAGTGTTTGTCCAATTCGTTCTCGGTCCCGGGCCCCGAGAGGCCGTTCGAGGGACTTTGCTTCGTTCACATTCGGTTCACAACGACGTTAGCATTGGCGCGTGCCGCGTAGGTTGGCCCAGATGGTAGGTGCTTTCACGCAGCCTGGGCCGTGAGTAAGTCTGTTCATTGATTTTAAAATGACAGACCTAAACCGAACCTACCAAAACGGAAGGGTATCCACCCATTCCGATGTTCAGTGTGGGTCTGTTAATCGGCAAACCTCCTTTTCAGGACGGGGCAATGTGAGGATAAAACTGCCCTTTTCAGGGCACATTGCCAACATGTTCCGAAGACCCACTATTCTTCAACTGAACATCGAAGGCCTCACTGCAAGCAAGATGAATGTTCTTCATCACCTCGCTATGCAGTCTGAGGCACTCGTCATCCTACTGCAGGAGACCCACTGCACTGATGCAGAGAAGTTGGTGCTACCACACTACCAACTAGCTGGGTCTTCTTTAAGCAGGAAGCATGGCCTTGCCACGTTTGTCCACGAGCGACTGAGATACACGTTTTTGGACCAATCTCCACCGACATCGGAGATCGAGTGGCTGTGTGTGGACGTTGATGGCTATAAACTAGTCAACGTCTACAAACCACCGCCAACGCGATTGTGAACCCTGGATCTTCCAGTGTTTCCTCACCCCAGTCTGTACACTGGCGATTTTAACTGTCGTCATGCTGACTGGGGTTATGATGACAACAGTCCGGACGGTGAGTGCTTGGCTGGCTGGGCAAGTATTAATTGTCTTGCCCTGCTATATAATGCCAAGGACGCTGCCAGTTTTTATTCCGGCCGCTGGAACACTGGCACCAATCCAAACCTAGCTTTCGCTAGCGTAGGTCCAAACAGTCGCTTACCGGATAGACGTGTCCTTGAGAAGTTCCCCAGGTCACAACATCGACCCTCGCTTATTACACCACCAAGGTTTGCTATGGTAGTGCCAAGCATGCCTGTTAAGCGATGGAACTTCCGCAAGGCCAATTGGAGTCAGTACATTGCTTTGACGAATAAATTTGCAAAGACTTTGTTGCCGCCTGATTCACTTAATGTGGATGCGGCTTACCAGGACTTCTGTAACACCATTAAGAAAGCAGCAAAAAGACTATTTCACGCGGGTATCGAAATAACTATATATTCCGTGTTGGGATGCAGAGTGTGAATCCCTCTATAAAACCTTTCTGCAGTCTCCTCAGGGAGACGACTCGAGTTTGGCTGCTACAGCTCTGCTTGCCAAGCTTGACAGAAAGCGGAGGGATCGATGGTCCGAGACAGTTCGGAGCATTGACTTCTCACACTCTAGTCGAAAAGCGTGGAGTATTTTGAACAACCTTACTGGTAGGTCACGACACTCTCCTCGTCACTGTCCCGTTTCAGCCGATGCTATTGCATCTCAGCTGGTTAAAAATGGGAAATACGAGGCTGTTGATCGCAAGTCATCTCGACTTGTCTTTCAAGAAGTGTCTGACCTTTGGAGGAACACAACACCAGACGCAGTAAATATCTCTGACAATTTTTCACAGAGAGAATTTGCTGCTGCTCTTCAGCACTTAAAACCAGGTAAAGCTCCGGGACCTGATTCCATCTGCCCCGAGCTTATACTCCATGCTGGAGCTGCTTTGAAGTCCTGGTTACGTGACTTCCTTTCTTCCTGTTTGCGCCGACTCAAAATTCCCAAGATCTGGAGAAGAGCGCTTGTGGTCGCGATCCCAAAACCAGGAAAGCCCGTTGGGGACCCAAAGAGTTATCGACCGATATCTCTGCTCTGTGTCCCCTACAAGATCCTCGAGAGGCTTATCTACGCCCGCGTTGAACCATTAATTGATCCACTGCTCCCTAAAGAGCAGGATGGGTTCCGACGCAGGAAGTCAACCGTAGATCAAGTTGTTCTGGTAACCCAGAACATCGAGGATTCTTTCGAGGCTAAAAAGAAGACCGGTGCCGTATTTATCGATCTTCCAGCTGCTTATGACACTTTCTGGCACCGTGGCCTTACCTGCAAGCTGCTGAGACTACTTCCGGATAAACACATGGTCAAAATGATCATGGAGCTTGTCCGAAATCGAAGTTTCACCCTTACCACCGGTGACAGAAAGCAAAGCAGGCTACGCCGTCTTAAAAACGGGGTTCCTCAGGGATCGGTCTTGGCTCCCCTCCTATTTAACATCTATACGTACGATTTTCCTTCCATGATTTCCAGAAAGTTAGCTTATGCTGATGATTTAGCATTGTTGCATTCTTCTGGAAACTGGAAGGACTTGGAGGGGACATTAAGCCAAGACATGTCTACACTGTCAGCGTATCTCCAGACTTGGAGGTTGAAGCTCAGTCACACTAAGACGGTGACGGCAGCCTTTCATTTAAATAACCGAGAGGCCAAACGTGAGCTAAAATTCTACAACAATACTGTAGTAGACTTTTACCGTTCTGTCCAACCCCTACATACCTTGGGTTAAAACTGTACAGATCGCTCACGTTTCGTCACCATTTAGTGGCATTGCGCAAAAAACTATCATCGCGCGTCACATTGCTGAGGCAACTCGTGGGCTCGGGATGGGGTGCTGGTGCTAAAACACTACGCATAGCCACCTTATCTCTAGTCTACTCAACAGCTGAGTACTGTGCGCCAGTCTGGTGTCGCAGTGCTCACACTCGCCTCATTGACAGTGTCTTGAATGACGCCTTGCGCATAGTTACTGGATGCCTGCGTCCCACTCCAACGGACCACCTACCTGTACTTTCAGGCATCCAGCCAGCTGAGTTTCGCCGAATGGGAGCGACACTTTCCTTGGCTTACCGTGGATCTCTGGACCCCGATCATATCTTGCATGGTCTTTTAAGTGGGTCCTCAGATACTGGCCAAGTGAGACTAAGATCCAGACGCCCGTTTGTGTCAGGTGCGCGGAATCGTTTGGACAACCTTGCCAGACTTGGCATCCGCGCCTCTGAATGGACAAATCACAAATGGAACGCGGAGTACTGTGAAAGTGCTTCCAGGCTCCATGGTTTTGTGCCCAGGACCAGTGTCAGGCCTGTTGGGATGGGCTTATCCCGAGCAGCTTGGGTTAAGCTCAACCGCCTGCGGACTGGTGTTGGGCGATTCCATTCGTCCATGCACAAATGGAATCTCGCTCCTTCACCGAATTGCGAGTGTGGCGCCTTAGAGCAAACCGCAGACCATGAACTAACAATGTGCCATATACATCGGGCACCACATGGAGCACGCGGTCTGACGGTTTTGGATGACGAAACTCGATGCTGGCTTAATAACATCAATGCCAGCATCTGACCCAGGCAGTTCAACAGCCTGGGGTAGTAAAAGGATAAACCCTCGGCCCCAGTTCTGTTTGTGTCTGGCCTGGAGTGGATGCCCTTCAAACGACGACGACGACGATTGTCAAATTTGTTTTGCGTTTTACATTTGCATTACTGGCGCAGGTATTTAGTGTAAAATAGTATGATAATTCATAAGTATAGTCTTTGCTGGAAGGTAAGGAAAAGGATTTACCCCAACTTTTAAATTTAAATTTTAGGTTGAAATTATGCTTAAATATCGACATTTCTGCAAATGGTTAAAAATATTTTTTACTAAAAAACAAGAAAAGCGTTGAATGGCATATACATTATTATTAGGAGTTAGCAGTTACATGTATGTACATTATTAGCAGTTCATTTAATCAAAACAGATTTTTATAGGTAGGACAAAATTCAAAATCTTGAGTAATTCCTTGCACAGTTAATAATGACCTTGTTTATAATCATGATTTTTGGTTATTTACTTTGTGACAGTTCTCCTCCCAAAGATTAAGCGACTTAACTGCAATTTTGATTTTTGATTGTTTTTACTGTTAAATATTGCAAAGATTGTAATTTTCCTTCCTGAAAAGGCCCTGCAGCAGCGTAACTGCAGTGTTTTGCGCGATATATAGGTATGTTGGTATATATTGGGAATATGACGTAAGTGTACATGGCAATCAAATATTCAAACCGAAAAAAATGTATTTCAGGTTAAAAAATGCTATTCTATACCAGTGGTCAGAGGCGAGACCAAAAACATTACTTTAAAAATTGCGATCCAAATATTTCCACATTTATTACGTAAAAAGAAGTGCTGAAACACAATTTTAAATGCCGTTGGCATGTTTAGATTCAGCAAAACAGTAAAATTTGTGTTTTGCTCTTAAAGTAGTCACATAAAAAGATGTACAGTTTTCATTTTGTCATCTGCAACGTTAACGTTTTCAAAACCTGCTTGGCAATCTTGCCAAACACCTCTAAATTTTGGTCATATCTCTTTTCAACCGAACAGCAATATCTTGGCACTTCGGAAGCGGGTCAACGTAATTGTTTGCCCTATGTATAGCACCTCCAACCCTTGCTTGAAAAAATAAATTCAAATTTGGCTTAAAAATGGCCCTAGGTTTCTCCAATTATGAATTTGCTTAGGCAATGTTTAGTTTTGCACTGGATCAAAGCAGACTATAAAAAATTGAGTCAATTTTCTTCGCTAATTTCACAGTGCATAAAAAGTTTTGCTTTCTTCTAATCATAGTGGACTAGCAAGTTGCGTTACATCTTTTTTGCTCTCTTGCTCATGGGACGCAGAAGCAACGTAAGTGAGTATTTTTATTCTTGAACCTAAGAGTGAAAAAAACTATAGTAATAACTACTTTATTTGACTGTATTTTATAAAGTACAAGCGTATTTTACAGAATAAAATAAAACTGTTTATTGTTTGATTGGTACCAACAACACATTATTTCATAGAATTGGGACTTTATTTGTTTATCAATTAGTTTTGGCTTTATTTTTAGCATCACAGTACTAAATCATCATTGCAGTCTCAGTACAATATACTTGCTGTAACAAATTTTCCATGTTTTTTTCAGAAAGAGCGAAAAAAATGTTCTGGTTAACTCCTCTGTACTGAAAACAACTAACTTATGTTTTTATTCTACAGGCTGTTCACAAAGTCTGGGTTCACTGGGAATTCTACTATCTATTCTATGTATCAGATACTATTTACCTATTCCATCAAGATCACTTGAATTTTGTAAAGCGCATTAATATGCATTGAAAATGATGGAAATCATGATGAAAATATTACTAAACAAAAATTAAAATTGAAAAATTTTTTTAAAGTATGTATTTTACCTGGTGCCTAGACTTTTATGGCTAATCGGATAGCGGGAAATCTGATTTTTTTTTAACCTATGGACCCCTTTGACAAAAATATTATTCGGTGGACCGGTACAAAAAAATATGTGCAATTTTGTTGCAAAAACAAAGTGAAGAATTTTTTTGTGTCTTCACTTAGATTTCACCTCCCTGAAAACTAAAATTCATACTTCAAACTTATTTAAAGACCTGTATTTTTTTTTATTAACACAAGCTTTTGAAAACTATTGGCCACTTTTTCAGGTGCTACGTAGAAAAAGCTGACACCAAAAATAATATTTGGTATAATACTATTCTTTATTCTGTTACACCTGAAGAAGTGGACCACAGTTTTCAAAAATTTGTGCTAATAAAAAAAGAAGCAGTTAACTTCACTACATTTTTTTCTTTAATTTTTGATTGGTGTTGGCTTTTTGTTCTTTCCATTGATAATTTTTCAACAAAAATTTTAATATTTGTTTTTTTTTTGAACACGTGAACTTAATTTATCATCTTAAACTATTTCAACAAATCTCGAATACTCATTCTAGATTGACTTATTAAAACCGGCTACAGAAAGAGAAATTTCTTGTCTCTACTAATGTATAGGTTACTTGTGATTGTTCAAGGGCAATCCAGCGTAACAATTATTAGACTAGTCCTTGCCCTTTTATGTTTAGCCTATTTAAAAAAAAATAAATTTGATTGAATTTTTACAGTAACATTATAAAGTTTTAGCGGGAAAAAAATAAAATCTTTAAAGCTTTTTATTGACATTCATAAACAAATATATGAGATATAATAAAATTACATGAACAGCATAAAGAAATTCAAAGCATTTTTAAATTTTGTTCATTTTATAAAGAAAAGTTATAAATTTAGCGATTGTTTTATCTCATCCTAAGGTCAGAGTTCTCCAAACAATTTAATGCAAGAGCTATTTTGGCTTATTAATAATTTTCACGCGCAGAATTTGTGACCTAAATAAAAAAACGATTTTAATTATTTATAGTAGAAAAACATATGGGAAGGTGGGATAAGTTGTGCCATGAGTTCAGTAGTTCCAGAGCCATTTGTAAAAAAAAGAAAAAGGATACGAGGTTTCCTTTTTCTGTTTAGAAGTAGTGGTCTAAGTAGTGGCCATCTTGAATATCTTTTTAGTTTCGTGTCGCTTTTGGTAGGTGAAATTTTTTAACTTTTTTTTGATTTTTTCATCAAAAAGTAAATTTTTTACTTAACTATTAAATCCAATTTTTTTAACCTTAATTTACCTAAGGAGGGTCCTCGAAGGATTATACAGTATATCGGATTTTTAGAATTATATATTGGCACACTTACCCCTAAGCAAAATGACACGTGACACTACTTACCCCTAACATGGGGTAAATTCTGCCACTTGATCGAGCTTCGAAAATATGGTTTTGTAGTTAAGCTTTGGTATGAATTTTCAATATAACAATATGATATTGTAGGTGAATTGTTAATGTACGCTTCCAATAAAATTAACGAAGAAATGTTCGATTATAAAGTTATAATGGCAAGATAACAAAAAAACGGCACTACTTACCACACCTTCCCCTACTGTTATATTTTAGAAGTAAAAATCTTCTCTTTGTTATTTATTTTTCTTTTTCTTATTTTCATTATTCTTTTTCATTAAACGATCTTTTATTCAAACTCGAGTCAACATACGTAAAAAAAAATGATTTCACTTCACTTTTCCGGCTTTGCTGGTTGATTAAATTTCTTCGTTGTTTGTCTGTTTATTTAGTTGACGTTACTTTGAAAAATATCACATGGGCCACTCAAATTCTTTTTGGTGATTGCAGGTCGAATAACTTTGTCTAAAACTTTGTTCCAAAAGGAAGAAACATAATCTTGATCTTTTTTTTTATGCTTTTCTGGGGATATAATTATTCCAATTTAAAAAAAAAAGACTAACAAGAAAAGACCCCGTACAAAAATTTGAAAAAAAGAAAAGAAGTATTGAACTCATAATAAAACATGTTTCCGGTTATATTTCCTGATAAGCCGAACTGGTTTTGGTAATTACATTTCTAGCACGTTACGTTATGCAATTGGTTGGTCAATTCCATATTCAATTTCCAAACCTGGGTCACTTTTTATTTAAAGTTTTTCCGAGAAAATTGAAAACCCTTAAAATTAAATTCTTAGTAAAAATGTTTCTGGCATACTTTCACATAATCCGAAAAAGCCAGTCTATTAAGAACAATCCAACTGTGACCTCATAATATGCCCTCAGTTTTTCAATTGCATTGAGCAACTCGGTCGAGAAAAACGAGTATCTCTATTTTTATTCTGTGAGATGGACCGGTGTTTATAGGTCGCCTTAAAAAGATGCATTTGTTTATTTAGTTTATCTTTACAAGTTTGTACTTGAATTTGTGGATAAAAAGACAGCAAATAAAACATTTTCAACAAATAACAGATACAAAAATCTAGCAACATAGTCTACTACATGTGCAGCACTCTATGAAACTATACTTTTATTTGTCTTGGTGTTTTTTAAATACTTGTCTTTTTTAAAAGTTTTAACTGTGAGTATTTTACTGCAGTAAAGAGCCAAGCGGGGCAACGATCGACACGGAGCAACGAGGAAATATCTACTATCTTAAATCCAAGTATTAAATAAAAGTTATTGTTTTAGTTCTTGTACCAATGCATAGGAGCTTTAAAAATCTTGTCTCTCTAAAGAATAGTTTTTGTTTATATCTGATATAAATAACCGATCAAATAAATTATTGTTCTGTATACACCAAATAGTGATTTTTCTTTTTTTTATTTTGTTTTTTAGTTGACCATAGAGAAATTGTGCAAAATTGTAGCCTACAATGTTTGAAGGCAAGGCTAATACTGTATTTTTGCTTCATGCTTGCTTTGGGCAAAGTCAATATATATTTAAATTTTACGTGTTTTATGTCTAACAAATTACGATAATAACCTTAGTTAAATTTGTGCATAATTAATGTTTATCTGATCTGTGTTAGTGGCCTAATTAATTTTGCAATGTCGGGATTAACCTCATTTCTGGTTTAGATGCGCTGCTTTAGTTTCTCATATTTCGTGTCTTAACTGTTGATTGATCATTGCTTTACAAAATTTATCCCGATTTCATTTCATTAAATTGAGTTTTCCGACTTTCATTGCTGCGTTTTCCTTTGACGTCTTAACCATTGTGCTTATAATAGGTTGTAATTAGCTCGATTCATTGTTGCATAACAATGACCGCCATTTTCATGATTATTCCAAGCATCACAAAATTAAGGTTAATGGTACGCGATTTGATTACTGGGAGCTATTTCTATTGCACTTTATATATTTTGCTGCATTTCGTGGCAGACAGAGTGCTAAAAGAAACCAGACAGAAGGCCGCAGATAGAGACTGCGAGAGACGCAGAAAAGATTTGGAGAGCGTGGCGACGGTGGCTGAGACAAACGGGAGTGTCGAAGTTGAGAATTATGTAACGTGGAATTGCTTAACACATCTGAATTTCTTTATATGTTAGCATCGGGGCTGACAACTAATTATAATAAATTAAACTTTTAGAAAGAATTTCGAGCAATTGTGAACAAAGTTGCTTCTTTTTCGATTTTTCTAGTCAAGCGACCGTTTAGCATCTAAATTAGTGTTCGCCTAACAAATTACACAACTTTCTTCAATCAATTAGCGGTTTAAAAGTAGTTTGAAAAAAAAGGTCTTCACCTTATTTTGACGGCTTAAAAAAGTGCTCCCACTTTTATTGCAGTTAAAAAATTACATTGTTATAAAATTTTAACTACAAAATACTAAATAAAATTTCGACTTTTTTTGCAATGCACTGTAGAACTGCCCAACGAAGGTTTCTGCTAGTAGCCCCCCGGATAATGGCCCGTGCCCTCCTAGAGGTTTAACAACAAAAAAACGTGATAAAAATTAGTGTTTTTTATGTAATATCAGAAATGCTTTATACTCGGCAAATATTGTTATTTTAAAATTAACTTACGTATAAGAGAAAAATTGTGTATTGCCTTACTGTAAGGAGTGGCTGTATATAAAGTTTTATTTGTAAGATTCCACATTCTTGGTATGGAATTCAAAAATTCTGTTGAATATCAAAACATAAAATTATCATATTAATCTTTTCATTAAAATTACTTTTAAAAATTGTGCAACTAAAACCTAAAATACCCACTCAAATGAGTAAAACGCTTTTATTTAAAAAAAGCAATTAATTCAAACCAAATTGTATCAAAAGAACTACTTATAAACGATTGTTTTTATATTTTTATTATGGCATATCGTTTCTTCCAAGACAAAGTTACATTTTCATTTTGGTTTTTATTGAGGAAAGACATAGAGAAACTCTTTAAAGAATTTAAAGAACTTATATAGGTACATGTTTGTATATTTTTTGTGGCTTTCCTTTTCAGCTTCTTTTCTCATCACTTGAACTTCTTGATTTGTCTAAAAAAAAAAGCTGACACTAATATTTTATTTCATTAAGCGATAATAAAACCACGGGTTGAATAAAATTACAATTCATTTTATTCTAAACTGAAAGTTTTGAATTTTAATTTTTGCCGGTTTAACATTTAAATTTTATAATTTTATTACTTCTAAATCATTGTTTCTCAATCCGTGCATTTTTTTAAAAAACATTTTGAAAACTGCAATAGTAGCTATAATTTTACTTCTTAGTCAACAATTTAAATTAAGGGCTCCCAAGTAGCATGAATTTACGACAAACTTAAGTATTAAAAACAAAAACCTTTTAACTTTTTTATTTTCTGTAACTTATGGCTCCCACTGGTTTTAATGGGTATAATTGAAACACTTTTTTAAGCCTTTTTTTTGGTTTTCACTTTGAAAGTAAAAACCAAAAAAGTTTTTCGTTTGTTAGCATAACACATTTAGGGTATCAAAATTTTTGTGATCTTCACTTTAATTCTAATCATTTTTAAATTACTCCCTTATAACCCGGAGTTAGAATCACAAAGTTGGAGAAAATATAAAAAGAGTCTTTATACCTTAAATGTAATTCTCCAACAAACAAAGTTTGGTTTTTATTTAGATTTTGCGTAGTTTTTCTAAGAAAAAATCAAAAAAGTCTTCTTGAGCGGCAACAATTGAATTTTAAAAAAGTTTTTTCCCCATATTAAAAAGGTTGAGAAGCACTGTTTTGTACTGTATTTAGTTATAAAATAAAACGTTTCTTGGTAGTTCCCAAAATATAATCAAAAAAATACATTGTATCAAATTAATCGTGCGTCATACTGATATACGTATATATATATATATATTGGAACAAATGATTGGACAATGTCGGGAGGAGCTACTACTTGTCTGAACACAACGATATTCAAAAGCAACGTGTTTTTTGTATTATATGCGATAGAAATATTCGACAAGGCCCTGTTTTGTCCTTAAGAGACTCATCAGGAATATGAACGTAAAGCATATTGCAGTAAATACACTACGAGGGATGGCAAAAGTTAGTTGTATGCACCTGACAATGATGGTGTTACCGGGTAGAGAACCGGACACGGCCATCAACATCATGACCCGAGATAGAGAACTCGGCACGAAATGACGATTATAATGCGCATAATCAAAATACAATAGTACTGTTACATAACAATTTAGCGCCTTAGGGCGAAACACTGAAAGCAAAAATGTATCAGTAAGGCATCACGCATTAAAATCATGATCAGTACATATTTAACGGAGCAAGCCTTGCATTCCCGGCACCAAGCTGTTTCATTGCAGGAGTGAATCGATCTTCCCCGCAGAGTGATCAATGAAAAAAATCAGAGCAATTTAATGCAAAATTTATTTAATCACTATTTAAAAACCACAACAGTCTGTTTCATCCTTAGATTCGTCAGGTGGTTACTAGAAAAATAAAAATAAAAAATATAGTTATTAGTGGTAAAAAAATGCGTATGGAATAAATGATATGTAGTTAAATTAAGCAAACAATACGATTCCTATGACATCATACAAGAAAAAACAACTCAAAATATAGTAAATGCAAATATAGAGGTTTGCATTCATTTGAAGGTGAGGGAAGGCGAGTTAGGTATGTGGTGAAAGATATAAAAGGAAAGAAAATAATCTGCAAAGGAATAAAAAATAACTAGAAAAATTGCATAAGATGAAAAAGTAAATTGAGTAAAAAATGGCGTAAACGATAGTGGAAAATATAGGCGGATTTAATGACGGACAAGAAAGCACACACGCACAAAAATAATGGCAATTTAAGCATACGAAATCAAGTGGGTAAACAAAAACAAATTTAAATTAAATAAATTACCCACTTGATTTCGTATACTTAAATTCTCATTATTTTTGTGCGTGTGTGCTTTCTTGTCCGTCATTAAATCCGCCTATGTTTTCCACTATCGTTTACGCCATTTTTTACTCAATTTACTTTTTCATCTTATGCAATTTTTCTAGTTATTTTTAATCCCTTGCAGATTATTTTCTTTCCTTTTATATCTTTCACCACATACCTAACTCGCCTTCCCTCACCTTCAAATGAATGCAAACCTCTATATTTGCATTTACTATATTTTGAGTTGTTTTTTCTCGTATAATGTCATAGGAACCGTATTGTTTGCTTAATTTAACTACATATCATTTATTCCATACGCATTTTTTTACCACTAATAACTATATTTTTTATTTTTATTTTTCTAGTAACCACCTGACAAATCTAAGGATGAAAGAGACTGTTGTGGTTTTTAAACAGTGATTAAATTAATTTTGTATTATATATACATATATATATGTTTGTCTTACTTCGTGGACATAAGGTTCTATAACCAAAAAGCTAGAGCAGAATTTTTTAATAAAAAAACTAAAACAGAATAAAAATTTAAAATGTAAACCCACAACTGCCTCTATTGCCAAAAACGGATCATCAGGTGAAATCTATGAAGTAATAAAAAAACTGGAATATAAAAATATTAAAAAATTAAAAAAATACCTTCTTCTTTCGGCCTTTCCCTTTAATCAGGTTAGCCACAGAGTATGGTGCTTCCCCAAAGCGTCCTGTTTTCAATGTTCTTCTCCCTTGCACCAACTGTCCCTATATCTTCCTTCACTACATCTAAAAATCTTCTCTTGGGCCTCCCTCGTTTCCTCTTTCCCGGTAACTCCATTTTTATCACCCTTCTTTCTACGTACTCATGATCTCTCCTCATGATATGTCTATACCACCTCAGCCTGCCCTACCTCATCTTCATTTCTAACCATTTTACATTAACCGTATCCTTAATGTACTCATTTCTAATCTTATTTTTTCTTGTCACTCCCATAGCAAACCTCTACAGTTTCATCTCTGCAACTTTTATCCCTTCTACTTGTTTCTTTGTGATCGCCACCGTCTCAAGTCCATACACCATTGCTGATCTCATCACTAAATTGTACACTTTTCCTATTACTCTCGCTGCTAACCTACTATCACAAATTACTCCTGATACTTTTCTCCATTCGTTCCATCCTACCTGCACTCTTCTCCTTACCTCCCTCTCACAATTGCCACTTTCTTGCACCGTTGATCCCAAATACTTAAATTATTTTACTCTTGGCACTTTTGTGTCCTCCATCTTTATTGTTTCTTTGTCATTTCCTCCATTTGCACACAGATATTTGGTCTTTGATCTACTTACTTTCATCTCTCTTCTTTCCAACGCATATTTCCAGCATTTTAGTTTCTGCTCCACTTCTTCCCTGGTCTCTTCGCAAATCACAATATCATCAGCAAACAGCATCGTCCACGGTGATTCTCTTCTTACTTCGTCCGTTAGCCTATCCATAATCACTGCAAACAGGAACGGACTTAACGCTGATCCTTGGTGCAGTCCGACATTGACCTTGAAACTTTCTGTACTTCCTACTGCACACCTCACTACTATTTACCTTTCCTCGTGCATATTCTGTACAAGTCACACATACTTTTCCGCCATTCCTGATTTTTTCATACATTATTATAACTCTTTTCTGGGAACCCTATTGTAAGCTTTCTCTAGGTTCACGCATACACAATGAAGCTTTCTTTGACCTTCCCTGTTATTTTTCATCAACATTCTTAAGGCAAACACGGCATCGGTAGTTCCCTTTCCTATTGCTAATATAGGTAATAGATAAATCCTTATTACTGTTTACTGATCTCTATTATATCCCTTAGCCTGGCTACTATTGTTATTTCCCATATCTTCATTGTGTGCCTTGTCAGCTTTATAAAAAATGTAAAAACCAAAAATATTATTATATTAACTGACGCTTAAATTATCCACTAAAACAAAAAACCGCTGAGAAATTGCTAACAGTTACATAGACAAGTAGGCTAAGTCTGTGTTGAGCATAAAAAAAACGGTCTAATTTAAAACAACAAGAAAACATACAATAACACTGCATAAAAACGTCATATGGTAGAAGTAACGAAAAAAAACAAAGAGACAAAGAAACAGCAAAGAGATAACAAAGATACAAAGAAAAATAAACGAACAAAGACCAACCTTTTTACATACACCGACTATCTAACCATCCGCCAGTTATCAAGAAGCAACTGCAACAAATGCTCGCTACTTGCCTCTCGCAGCTCTCGTGCGACAGCAAGGACTTTTCCAAAGCCCGGAGTATACAGAGGCTATACATTGAAGCGGACCCACTGACAAATTGGAGTGTGCAGATATCCTTGGCTCTAAAGAAAAAGAAAAAAGAAAAAGAAAAAAGAAAAAAGAAAAAGAGGAAAGGATACCTCACGTGGTTTAACCCACCGTTTAGCCAGCATGTCAAAATCAACATCAGCAAGGAATTCTTGCGTGAACACTTTTATTCCCATCGCCGACTGCACAAAATTTGCTACAAATTTAACGTCAAGGTGAGTTACATTGCATGACAAGCATGACAGCAATAATATCCAGGCATAACAAAATCATACTATTTAACAGGATTACTGCAAATAGCACCATGACACCTTGCAATTGTAAAAACAAAGTCAGTTGTCCTTCAGAGGTAAGATGCTGCGAAAGTTCTATTATCTATAAAGCATGCTTAATATTGGGCAAAGCCACCTACATTTATTATGGTTTTTGTGAAACGGAGTTCAAAGCCCGTTTCCACAACCATAAGCAAAGCTTTAAATACAGAAGGAAGAGTAACGCCACCGAACTCTCCAAAGCTTTTTGGCAGGCCAAGGACGCGGGAAAAAACCCTTGCATAAAATGGAGCATAGCGTCCCATACAGCCCCATACCAACCTGGGGCAAAATCTTACAATCTATGCCTCACAGATGAACTGACGATCTTACAGGCCGATTCGAACTCAACCCTAAACAAAAGGACGGAACTTAACAAAAAATGTCGTCATTCAAACAAATTTAAATTAAGCAATTTTTGTTAAATCTTTTTGACTTGCTCTTCCCGCTTCTTTTCTGTGTCACCTAATTAACCCTTGCTTCTATCTCTTTGTTTCTTTGTTATTTCTACTATATGACATTTTTATGCAGTGTTACTGTGTTTTCTTGTTGTTTTCAATCCGAGCGGTTTTTTTATGCTCAGCATAGACTTAGCCGACTTGTGTGTGTAACTGTAAGCAATTTTTCAGCGATTCTTTGTTTTAGTAGATAATATAAGCGTCAGTTAATATAATAATATTTTTGGTTTTTATATTTTTTATATTTTTATATTTTACGTTTTTTTATTACTTTACAGATTCCACCTGATGAGCCGTCTTTGGGAAAACAGGCTGAATAAGAATTTTATTTTAATAAGATAATCGCCTGATGATCCTTTTTTTGGCGAAACACCCAGTTGTGGTTTTTAAATAAAAATTTTTATGTTTAGTATTTTAATTTAATTAATAAACTTTGCTCTGATCCTCATCATTGAGCACTGTTAAAGCTAAAATGATAGTACTTATCTTTGTAGTATATATATCAATCTTTTTTATTTTTTTAGTCTCCAATAGTCTTTTCCGACAATATTCTAAGCAGGGGTTCACGGGTGTTGAGTGTTTTTGAAAAGGGGCCACAAACCTGGCTTAAAACTAAGCTTGCTGAAATTGATAAGTTTTTTTGGTATGAGGTTGAAAAAAAACAAATGGTTTATGGTTTTTGTGATCAGAAACAATAAATTATGCGTAAAATAGTTTACCATGTGATAGCATCAAGCCATCCCCAAGGGAGAGCCATAAGGTCCCTACTCCTTCAATTTTTTATGTACTTGGTTTTTTAATTTCTTTCTGCCATTTAAGTAAATTTTCAATAAATTATTTTACATACCAGGGCCCGAGCAAGCATATCCGAGAAGTTCTTGACAAAACTTAAATTCGAGCCAAAATACCAGGCGAAGTAAAAAGAAAAAGTCTTTAATTCTTAAAAGAATATTTTTGCCAAGGTTGTAGAATTGGAGAAATTGTAATTATTTTTCGACTCCGAATCCGATTCCACCTATACACAATTTTCTCACTCTGACACCACGAGATTTATATGTACGACTCCGACTTTGATTTAGTGCGGCTACGGTGACTCGAACTCCACAACCACGGTTATAAGTCAGACTTTTTAAAATCGTTAAACTATCATTCATTACAAATTTATTAATTAGATAAAATAAATAACTATTACAGTCTTCAAAGACAATTTGCTTTATTACACAAATATTACTTTAAAATCTCACTGCAAATTAGATGTTTGTTTCGTTGATTATTATGATTGCGTAAAATAAATTTATGTACTTTAGATTGGATGATTAGCTCAGCAAACCTGATTTATTGGTTAACAACTATTTTGCTGTTTTAATAACTAATTTGTGTGATTATCAAGTTTTTCTAAAATTAAAAGTTCTTGAAACCTCATTATAAAAGTAAAAAAACGTAAATTGTTTAAAGAAAAAAAAAAAAGAATATTTTCGATTTGTCCATCATATCTTGGTCAGGGGTCGTCTCGCATATTTCGCTTTTAGTTCAGATTCTGCTATTAAGAAGTTTATGACTAAACTGAATTAAGACAAAATTCTTCAGCTGAATTTGCACAATAATCAAAAGCTTTTCGTCTGTTTCAGCTATTTAAAAACGTCCGCAAAACAGCTTGTAAAAAATATTGCATTCAATGGTGCTAAATTTGTAGTATATTATGCTAAGATTATTTGGTTACTGCTTTTGTATAGCTTAGTGTAACAACTTGTGTCCAATTTTTGCTCGCTGTGCAGTACATCCAATGTTTAGTTTACAGGCAACCGGAAAATTTGATTTCCAGACCTTTAATTGCGAATTGCTATTTTACCAAGCTAAATTTATCATATTTCCATTTTTTCCGTTCTTCTTTTCTCCCTTCATGTGCCAGCCGATTTTTAAATTGGATTTTGTGGAATATTTATCACTTAATTTAGCAGCATACATATTTATATAGCACCTGCCGATTGTTTTATTTCAAATTCCGCATTTTTGATTAAAAAATGATAATGGTCGTCAAAGAAAATAATAATGACCGTCCCTAAAAATATTAGGACTTAATCAAATTTACTTGTAACTGAAGAGAGGTCAGAAAGAGAACTCTGGGACTAAGGCGTCATTCAGAGCGAGGTACATTAAAATTCGTTACTTTTATGTGTAACTCGAGCTCATTTTTGCAATAGAAGAAATCATCTTTTAACTTGCCTGCTTACAAACTCACCAAAACATTATTTTAAAATAAAACAATTCTATTTTTAATATTTAAGTAAAAAAAGCAAGCTTGCCTGGTAGTATAGATTAATTAAATAATCTTTGTAAGCGTTGGGAATAAACGCCAAGCAGATGGACAGAACGAACCATGACCCTGATCACGTTTCCCAATAAGCTTTACAATCTAAAATAAAAAAAATTAACTTAACTTAATCAGGTATACTATAAGCGTATTTACGGGCAATAGGGGGTCAAACTCAATGAAAAATATACGCAAACCACAAGAATGAAAATCAGGGCATGAATAACAAAACAGTTCCGAAATATAGAGAAAAAGTAAGGTGGTTGGCCTGTTGAAATCAGGAAAGATTTTGCCGAACCGAAAAGTGACAGGCTGATATCCCTGCTCAGCCACATCTACAAACGCTTAGAGCGACATCTCCTCAAACTACTTCCTCCTGTCATAGAAACTCACCACATTGAAGAGCAAGCTGATTTTTCCCTGGTTAAATCAACCATCGGCCAATTGCTTAAATTAACTCAGCCAGTTAAAGACGGTTACCAGAACAAGAATATGACAAGGGCTGTGTTTATAGATCCCACTGCTGCCTACGACCCAGTGAACCATCGGCCTCTTTTTCAAAAAGTATTAACAATAATTGTAATCTACATTTTTTGCATTTTTTGGGGAAATCCTGAGAAATAGACGTTTTTTTTTATACTGTTAAATAACAAACTAAGCAGAGTCCGATTCCAAAAAAGAACAACCATCTTTAGGGAAACGTGCTGGTTTCTTCTTTTACAACATATACACAAAGACCAACCATTGAATTCAAAAATCAAGTGTTTCATCTATGCCGATGATCTTTGTGTTACTAGCCAGCATTCGACATTCCGCACAGTCGAAAAATTGCTGAGCAATACTCTGAACGGTCTACAGCAACGATTCTCAATTCATTTCAAAGCCCGCACCCCGTCCCGAAGAAAAATCATTTTCGCACGCCTTGCACCATTTGATGTAGTGTTTTTTGTAGAAAAGAGAAGTTTGGCAGAGACGTTTGCACCCAAGAACTCCCTTCTCTTATCTCCAATTGAGAACCGCTGGTCTACAGCATTACTATGCAGAAATTTCTCTCAAAGCAAACCCATCAAAGACTCAAGTGTGCTCCTTCTACCTCAAAAACAGAGAGGCGCATTGCCCATTGAACATCATGTGACATAAAAAGCAACTTAAAAAACCACATATCTTAAGTATTTTGAAGTAACCTTGATCGATCCCTGATGCTTAAAAAGCACATTCAAAACTGCAAAGGTAAAGTGTGCAACAAAACAACATCTTGTGCAAGCTTATCTCCTCACACTGAGGAACCAACCTTCATGATTTAGAAAATCAACACTTGCTCTATGCTATTCTGCAACTTGCGCAGTATGATCACGGTCAGCAAATGCACTTCGGATAGACCCTGCTCTCAATGACAGTTGCCGCATCATTGCAGGATGCTTAAAACTCACCAACACTAACTGTCTGCACCTGCTCGACGGAATAGCTCTACCAGGCGAAACATGGCCAGCAGAAAAAAAGGCAATAAGTAAGAAACGATTTAAGCCATTTGCCATACAGGTCAGAGGCAGCAAATCAACTTCTAAAATTAAGGAAGAGTTTATTGCTTACCATCCTCCTCTCAACATACCATCTAAGTAGATGAGGATCGAGCTATAAAAAAGCCAGCTTAGCGAATGCCTTATAAAGTTAAACTTTAACATCGAGCAAGCAGAGGCGCTTGCCCCTAAACACCAAGCTTCCTGGAAACACTGGAGATACCTTAACCGACTTTGTACCGAAATTGTCAGAACTCAAAACACACTTGCAAAGTTTGGAGTCTATAATGGCCCAGCTTTGTGTATTGTGGCACCGCAGATGACACTGCAGAGCACCTGCTCGGATGCCCTCTACTTCCGCAGAAGTGCAGAGTAGATGACGTTTCACTTTCAACATCACCGCTGAAAAAACTGTGAAGTTTTAAAAAAACCGTGTCTAGAGACACAAAATGCACTGTACTACATACTGCATCTAACGGGCATAAAAAAGGTCTTCAGTTTATTTTAAATGTGAGTAATTGTGTTTTCGGCTCTCAAAATCCCCCGTGACAAATTTCTCTATACAACACTGGGAAATATACCAGTGAAAACCCTTCTAAACTTAAACAAATTTTAAGTGTCATAGTGTTAAACATAAATTAATCTTAAAATCATGATCCGACAAAGAAGCTTTTTGTTCAATTTAACGTCGCTGGTAAACAATATCCACACATTTAATTAAAAAATTTTTATGGCATATCGTTGGCCAAGCCATGGACTTTAAGTAGTATTTAGAAGTCCATGGCTTAGCAAAGGTTTTAGCGGAGTATTGTTAGCAAGAAAAGAATTTTCCTAATATATGATTTTACCAACAAACTGCTTGCGATAGCATTCAACTGTATACTTCAATCACAAACACAAGAATTTGATTATTTAACTATTCTTCGTGTATAATCGTAGTTTTTGATTAATGTCGGAAAAAAAACAGTTTTCCAACATTTAATTTACAACAAATTACCTACGTTGATATTTATGTTTTATCCACAAAACTAATGAATGAATTACCCAACCTTTCCTCGAGCATAACTCCGATTTCAGAGTATTGCAAGAAAAAAACAGTTAGTTGAAGATTTGATTCATAAATACTGTAAAGTTTTATTTAGCTACGTAAAATGAATGATAATAATATCTTTAAATAATAACAAGACGACCATGCCATTAAAGCTTAATTTGTTATTATATACGTATTTTCATTTTTACTCTTTTTCTTGTAATTAATCAGTGATTTTTATTCAAGTAAAATATAATGTTTATGTATTTTGACTTAACGTGTATCGAACTCGGACGCGTTTCATATTTTGTTTAAACGCGAGCAACCGCATGATCTGTTTTTTGCCCTGCTAGTTTTTTTTGTGTGTATTTTTATAATTACCGCGCCTTAAACTTTATTGTATTGTTTAAATATTGTCTTGTAGTCATATTAAATAAGACTAAAATAAAAAATTTACTCGTTTATTTGTTTACAAAACAGTCACTTGTAGGTTTACAGAGTGAAGGAATTTTAAATAACTCTGTTAAAAAATACAACAGAAACTTTTGGCGAACGAGGAAAAAAAGAAAAGAAGAAAGAAGACTATGCAATGGAGAAGCTCATCGAAGTTTTGCAGCAACAAATTGCTTTGCAAGATTGTCGATAGGAAAAACAGCAACGTCTTTACGAAAGTTCTGAAAGATTTGATGCGTGGGCAAGAACAAGATGGTCATCAAGAACTTGAAACAGCACCTACCACTGCAGCAGCAACACCGAATTTCCCTGCTTTTGACTTTACTTCGGATTTGTGTTCAGATTATTGGTCCAGGTTTTGCACGTTTGCAAACGCGCATTCTGTGCCAAAGGAGAAATCAGCAAAGGTTTTTCAAACGAATCGAACTTTAACCACCTACAAAATGCTGTCAAACCTGGCTGCCCAGGAGACTCCGCCGAAAGACATAAGCAACTTAACAATGGAACAAATTACCAATTTATATGAAGAAACAATTTTATCCTTAAACGTGAAGACCAGGTGAATCTATTCAAGAACTGGCAACTCGAAAACGCCAAGCAGGCGCTACATGTGATTTCAGTTTAATCACCGATCCTTTAGATGAAGCACTTTGAACTCGTTTCATTTGCTCAATCATTATTGATTGAGCTAATAAAACGAGTTCGTAGTGCTCTTCAAAATCAACGCCGATGACTGACATTTACACGCGCCATAGAAGTTAAAGGCTTTTTGCAAACTTTAAACTTTACCTACCGGTACTGCTAAAATTTAAAGTAAATACTATCATTGCGGAAAAGAACGCTACTTCCAATTACTGTGAGTTTCAAGGTCACTTGGAACATTTCTGTTTGTACTGCTATTAATGACTCGTATAATTTTTGTAGAGCTCCGAAGTCGCAAATTCCAGTCTACCTTAATTCTCGAGAGGTTTGTGGACGCTACAACGGGAGGCACTTTTCTTTCACAAGAAGTCTGGGAAAAGTTAGGCAAACCAGATCTTCAAAGTTTCTCTCTACAATTTCAATCTACAAGCAAGCACTTACTGCCCGTTTTAGGAACGTTTGTCAAACAAACTACTCTGGCAGTTAAAGGAAACACATTACTAATTCTATATAATGTCACAAACATTAATAATTTGAACGTTCTTGGGCGAGATGCCGTTGCTTCTTTAAACATATCTGACAAGATTTTGTTTTGCAGCTCATCAACAAGCATGGAGCTGAAATTTTTTATGATCACCGGTAAGCAAAGTTTGCAACTGCAAGAAGCATGTATCGAATTATTGAATTATGCGATAACTATGGTGAAGTTTTCCAAATCTGAGTTGAGATGTCTGAATAATTTTGAACTAGAGGTACATTTTAATCTCGAAAGCAAAGCCCATATTTTGCAAACTAAGATCGGTACGCTTTGTTATACAATCCTATTTGACGCAGGTTTATAGATGCTGGTATAAAGAAAGGAATCTGGACCCCAGTTCAATTTAATGATTGGGTACACTAATAGTCCCAGTTCGGAAAAGAGGTCAAAACAATGCTTCCGGTGCACATCTACGAGTTTGTGGAGATTATTCAGCTACAGTAAATCCTCAACTTAAAATAATGTAAGGACTAGGCGGCGGATTTGCATTTACAAAAATTGATTTGCCTGATGCTTACAATTAAGTAGAGATCGTAGATATATTATTACAAAATCTTTTGCCCTTTAGAATTTCTTCCGCTCCTGGATACTTCCAAGTCATTGATGACATTAGTAAAGATCTACCAGGTATGTCGATATACCTGGGCAGCAATTGTGACAGCGGTTGTCTGAAAATGGTTTGCGTTGCACACGAACGAATGTGAGGAATATTTGGGTCACGTTGTTTGTCAACAAGGAATAAAGGCTCCAAGGTAGATGCAGTCCTGAACATGCCAACACTCAAAGATGTTTCCACATTACAACCTTTTCTTGGATCTGTACAGTTTTATGCGAAGTTTTAAAGCCTTGGTCCCACTGTGTTGAATAATATCACTTGTTGTACCTCTGACAAATTTCAGACCTACTGCAAGGACTGGAGCATCATTCATCTCGCAACAAAAGCACCAAGAAAAGCAATACTGGAAAGACAAGGCAGTCAGATGTTTCTTCAGGTACGAGTTGGAGTTGTTTCCACTGGACCAAGAGTCATCATTTTTTCCTCCGATCCACCATATACACGTGACGATCCAGCAGATTTACAAAAGGCTAACTTGGTAAACTGGTAACCAAATGCAATTGGTTCATTAAAAAGACCGCGCGTGATCAATAAAATTGCACCCGTCAGGAACAAGCGACGCTTTTTGGTATATAGGCCAGGTAGCTCACGTGAAATCGGTAGCTCACTTGGGTCGTGGCTAGTTGACGCGTTAGAGAGAATTAAACCAAATTAAACGCCTACTTAGAAATAATGATCGCCTTTACCTTTAAAGTTTGCATATTTTTTGCAATTGTTTCTAGGCGGGTGTCCTGCTGCGACTTTCAATAAATCTATAAGTTCAATCGGATTATGAAATGACTCTGCCATGTGACTTAGACTTCTTCTAATCCCCAATATAGTCATTTTGTCTACCTGTTGGGTTTTCCTTGTAATAAATAGCCATGGCTATAATTTTCTCTAAATTTTTATTTTTTAGCTTTCCAAAATAGGCTACTGGTCATTGTTTAATTTTTCATTCCTATTATTTTCTAAGATGCTGGATACAGTCTATAGTGTTACCGCGTTGAGAAACAGTAATACAGTTATAGCACTGAATTCGACGACTTATAATATATTCCTGACCTTGATGCAGTTTATTATTTCAGTGACGAATTGGAACAGAACATTTCAGGGAGTGTTTATTCTGGCGATAATTTACCTGATCGCCCTTCTAAACAACCTTGGATTTAAAGTCAACTTGATACAACCAAAGCTTCTTAGAAAATGGATAGTACTGACACTGCAAAGTAAACTTCCTTCTCCGGACGTTGATGAAGTTGCTGAAAAAAGACTGCTTCAAATGGAACGGAGTGGCATTGAATAACTCCCGGTGACTATTCTGCTGGAAGACTTTTACAACATAACATTTTGAGAGAAGTTTCTGGGCTTTCACCTTATGCAAGCAGAGATGTGTTTGCTCGAAGTCTTGTAAGTGCAGAAGTCCACCGCCAACCACAAAATCAGGCGTTTGCTCTTACTGTTGAAGAATTGGATGTTTTTATCGCTGTCATGTATAAGCGGGGAGTTACAGGAAAAAGTTTTTATGATATCTGGACTGAAGGACGAGGCTTGACCCTATAGATGATCGAACGACATTTGATTGAAATGACACTTGATCAAAACAATACAAATTCGATATAAATTCAAATTGTTTGTAAAGGCTGCATACCAATAAAGCTGTATCACACTCGACAAGCAGCTTTTTTCTAGCAATGCCAGATGCTCTTTCACCCAGTTTATAGCATAAAACCGCGACGACAAGTTTTGGCAAAAGTATTGGTTAGCTGTAGGCAAGGAGAGCAAATTGTTGATAAACGGTTTTCCTTACATTGGAAAGGATGAAACACGCCTCGTAAATGAGCGTGCGTCTGATCATAAAGTAATGCAACTTACGCGCTTAAGTCAGGCGAGAAGTGTCATTATCTTTGAAAAAGATGAAACAAGAGCTTTAATCTCGCAAGCTTTATCTTTCTAATTGCGTACCAGGGAAACGTAAACAAAGATGTGTTAATACTTAGCGCAATGCACAAGGACATCACAGTAGCTAATAATGCAAAAAAACGCACCAGAAATAGTTTCTTCCTACAATGAAACAAAGTACGGTGTCGATAAATGGCAAAGAAATACACTTGCAGAACCGGTAGACCAAGGTGGCCAATACCTAGTTTCTAAAACACACTGGATTTGATTGCTTATCCGCACATTGGCAGAAAAGTTAGTTTATCCACAATTGCAGAAGCGAAAGGGCGTTTTAGGCGAAGCATTATTTACGATCAGCAAAAAAAAGAACGCACCGACAAAAAATTCCGTCAGGTCAAGATTTTGTGCAAGAAAAACCGTTCTTTTGGCGTTTGCACCCAATTCAACAAATGTTTTCGTGAAACTTGTTCTGCACTATAATAGAACAAAGCGACTACAAAAAGTGCACTGAACAGCTGTACTGCACTGAACAGAAAGTTGAGCTTTATCGATACTTTCAGTTGTATGGTGCCAGCAAAGGAATATTTATGAGTATGATTATGAGTATGAGCACATTGCCAAAGTCAGGCGAGCTTGCAAATGAGAACCTGCTTGCAAGTGTGAACCTTGTATTAATATAAATTCGTTGACGATTTATTTTCCTTTGACTAGAAAAAAATACCAGTAAACAACGCACTAAATACTTGATTTGTTTTATAATAACAAAAATAGTCAAAATGATTACCTCTGGGCATTTTAGGCAAAGTAGAATTTTGGGCATTCTTGTATAAATTTCGCTTTTCAGTTTTGATTATGAATTTGATAAATGCTACCTGTCTTTGGGTGCTACGACAGTTGATCGAAGCAACAGTTGATTGAAGGACACTTGATCGAAAGTTGTACTTTTGTATGTCTCTGCGATTAAACAATCTCTTTTTTAAAATAAATTAGATTGATAGACAGCAGAGGCCATCCATGAGAAGACAGCTTGTTTTTATTTTCTATAATTTTTTGCCAATCTTAAGGTCAGAGTTTCTTAAAAAGGTCTCAGGGCAAAGCATTTTTAGGAAGCAACAAGTAGATATTTTGTTATGGTTATGTTTCGTTAGATGCTTATTCCCGCCATTATTTTGCATTCTTTTACATTGTAGTCAGTAGCGCATTTAGAGGGAGGGCTTTGTGCCATGTCCCACACTTGGAGACCTCTTGGAAAAATCAGAGACAGATTCAAAGGAAATACTTTTTTTTTAAAGATTTCTATGTTTTAGGGACAAAAAACTGACAAAACGAAACAGATTCAAAATTGTAAATTTTCTCTTTCATTATTCGATCAAGTGTCGTTTCGATCAAATGTTGTTTCGGTCAAGTGTCGTTTTGATCAAATGTCGTTTTGATCAGGTGTCTTTTTGATCCAGTGTCATTTCCATCAAATGTCGTTTCGATCAAATTTCTTTTTGATTAAGTGTGATTTTGATCAAGTGTCGTTCGATAAACTGTCGGGTCACGCTGTTTTTATCTTACTTTTTTCAGCTTTGATTGTGTGTTTTTGTTAATTGTTGTAGTGTTTTTAAAAAATTAAAAGTATAATCGAAAAAAGATATATACTGACTAATACAACTATATCAGTTAAAAATAAGTTGGATTTATTAAAACTTCCAATAAATAATGTTTACGTAATTTTAGCATAGAAACCAAAAATAATAACCAAAAATATAAAAATTTTGCATTAAATCAAAAAGAAAAACTGTGGTTAAATGTAAGGAAAACACCAAGCCTTTGGGACATACAACCAATTTGAAATCAAGCAATTCTCAACAAAATACCGAGAGAATTTGCATAGGTAATTAGCCGAAGGTTGTCAGACACGGTAGGAATTGGGATATAGCTGTACTTGAAAGTTTATTGCATCAAAATTGGTTAAATATTGTAAGAAACCTTGGGTAACATCGGCGACGTGTCTAGTTTCATGAGCGAATCGTTGGAGAACATTGTTGAATATAAGAGCCGGTTGCACTTCAGCAAACTGCCGATAGTAACGTTCTTTTCAATTTATTGACTTTTTGTCGATTGACAGTATAGGAAGGTATATCAAAGTTTTGTTTCTACGACAATAACAATACATTGGACAGAGATAAAATATTCTGGTTGGGTAACACTACACCAGGAGCAAAATTTTTAAAGTTTAAAAGCTGCAATCGTTTTTAAATAGACTTAACTTTTTAACTTTTATTTCTTTTGGACCAAAATAACTATTTAGTCCTACACCACTATTTTAAAAATTTTTTCTATGGTACTATAAAATTTTATCAAAAACTTTTTTATTATTCTTTAGCAATATTTTGGCAACCCTGCTAGTCAATTGTAATACGCGCAAATAATTTTCTTTGTGAAATACGAACAAATTATCAAACCAACTAAATACATGAAAGTTAGTTTAACCATATATAGTTTTAAAATCAAATTGGCAGATAAAATAATGTTTAATTTAAGAAAAGCTGGAAAAAATTTACTACAAAAAAGTCTAGCGGGATGATATAAAATAAATTTGACTTTTTTGCTAGTGTTTATGTTAAATTTATTTTCTTTTCAAACTTGGGACTATTTAGTCCCAACCGGCTTTATGCGTACTTCTTTCTGGCCCAGAAACAGACTTCATCAAGAGAATTTATAATTGGTGTAATGAAATAGTGCAATTAGTTACTGCTGATGAATCTGAGTCATTCGATAATGACCCTATAGATGAATATGTAATATTTTTGGAGGAAGCAATGTTAGATACTGATAATACTATAATAGTAACAATTGATGATGCCCATGAACAAAGTATTAAACCAAATGTTGTGGGCCTTTAACGCATTTACTTCATTGGAGAAAGATTTGTACTCCTTTTGATATTCCGAATTGCTCTTTATCTGGCACAGTCAATTTAAATTATAAAGATGGCCATGAGCCAAAATCAATAGAAATCTTTTCAGACACCATAAAGCCGAAAACGCTAATGAATTGGGTCAGTGAACAGAGTAAGTTGTATATGCAGCAGAAAGGAATGGCTTTGATGTAGAAATTAATGAGCTAAAAGCATTTATAGATATAACTTTGTTTATGGGATATCATACTCTTCCTAGTGGTTGTTTTGTAATCGTCCCTTTTTTGGTAAAAATTCAATTTAGTAATTAGTTATTGTTTCTGAAAATTTGATCGGCGTTGTTTGGCTTCAAACCATTGAAATTATTAAGAATCGTCCTAAATTTTATCGAAGTCTCATTGTATACAATTTACGTTCTTATTTGTATTCAGTGGCCCCAAATTAGTTCACATTGCATTTAAGATTGCTAAATGTAGTGACGCAGGATTCTATCGTTATTTTGTTATTGTTAACCTATAGAACCACGTGTTATGTCACAAACGCTTTGTTCTCTCGCCATAACTTGGGAGTATAACTTCTTACGCTTCTTTCAATAAATTAGAGAGTTGACATAAAGGAATTCATTCAGTTGAGGTTTTTCGCGTTAGACATTATTACGTTGTTTGTGAGGGCATTTAAAATCGTTTGAATCGCTCGGTATTTTGAATTTCATAGTTGGTTAAATTGGGAAAAATTTTTAACAAAAATTCTACACTTTGTGGATCTAAACTAATTTCGCTTGAATAAAGGTTGTGTTAATTTAAGTCGTGAATTTTGTAATTTATAAGAAGAGGTAGGATTAGAGAGATTCATGCAACGAACTCTCCCGAAGACATTCACCAACCAGAAGATGGACTTTCTGAAGCGGTGCAGGACCTTCGTAAAGAAAGCATTATTATTTTTGATGTCAGGTCATTAATAATCGTAATCTTGACTAAGCCGGTCAATTTGACATACGTTGGCAGTGACGTCAACGTAATTTTCGATATTTGAATTATATCGAAATATCCACCTAGTATTTGCGATTATTGGAGTAAAGATCCTGGTCTTGATGTAAAAGTTGTTTAAAACTTAATGCCTTAAGAACGTTTTTTTGAAATACGCACTGTACTGCATTTTGTTGGTAATGAAAAACCTCACGACCAAAATGATAAGACATGAAAATACAATCAATTATAAATCATTTCAATCACGCTTTCAGCCACGCAATGGGTCCAACAAGTGAACAAGCTATAGATGAACACAAGATTAAATTTAAAGGGCAAGATTCGATGAAACAATACAGGGTTTCTATAAAGTCCAGCAAATATTTAAAATTTTAATACCTCAAAAACCGCATAAGGTAGAAACTTTAAATTTTTGACAGTGAATTATACCACCATAAAGTTTTTTGTTATTTTTTACAGGTAATTTTATTGTTAAAATAAACAAGAATAAATCACTTTTAATAAAGGCGTAAGTTTGCAACGAATAAAAAATGAACGGACCAATAATCTGGTTGTGCATTAAACCACACCAAACATTGATTTTTAGGACTGTCGCTTTCTTTTTCTACAAACTCGCAAGGATTTTCTGATCCCCATATTCGAATGTTATGCTTATTGACTTTCCCGGATACATGAAAAGTTACTTCATCGGAAAAAATCACACTGTTGAGGTAGTCATTGTCATCACCAATGCGCTGAAGAATTTTTTCAGCAAAAGCTGCTCGGCGAGGGTGATCATCCGGCTTAAGAGCTTGAACAATTTGTAACTTGTAAGTATGGAGCCGAAGTTGTTTATGTAAAACTTTGTGAACTGTGCTTCGAGGAATAGCAAGTTCATTTGATGCAACACAAATTGATTTCCTTGGGTTGCGATGAAATGCTACACGCACAGCATCAACAGTCTTTTCATCAATGCTTGGCCTACCAGATCTTTTGCGATCCAAAATGCTGCCGGTTTCCATAAAATTTTTAAACCATGTGACGAGGGTCTTGTCCAAACTCATTTTTAAATTTACGTTGTAGTGCGGTGGTGGATTTCAATTTATGGTACCAAAGAATACATTGTGCTTTTTGTTGAATGGTCAACATGTTTCATACTTTGTTGCAAACTTACGCTTTTATTAAAAATGACTTATTCTTGCTTATCTTAAGAATAAAAAAAACTGTAAAAAATAACAAAAAACTTTATGGTGATATAATTCACTATCGAAAATTTAAAGTTTCTACCTTATGCGATTTTGGAGATATTAAAGTTTTAAATGTGTGCAGGATTTTATGGACACCCTGTATATGCCCGTAAAACCAATCGAAAGAGGATTTAAGATGTTGTGCAGAAATGATTTTTCCACTGGTTACCTTTTTCAGTTTGATATTTATACCAAAAAAAAGGAAAACAGAGAAGATGGACTAGGTGAATATGTGGTCATGCAACTTTCCATATCATCAGTTGGTACAAATGTTACGTTATATTTGACAATTTCTTGCAACTCCTTTTTTAATATTTAAGTTAGAAGAAGATCGAATATACTCTTGAGGTACAGTTTGTCAAAACAGGAAAGCCATGCCCAAAATCTTAAAAAAGATAAAGAGATGAAAAGAGGAGAGCTTGATCGATGCAGTCAGAAGGACTACATTTAGTGAAATGGATGGACACTAAAGGTGTCATTGTTCTGTCTACGATAGATTCTTCTTTGCCAGTTGCATCTTTGCGACGAAGAGTAAAGGGACAAAAAGAAAAGACTATAGAGTTGTAGCGGATAGGAGCGTTATGTTCAAGTTTAATTGGTGCAGTTCATACTCAGAAGGTTAACCACTAACTTGATTCTATTTACAGCATATTTATTCACTTATTCAAATAGAAATAAAAACAAAATAAAAATTAAAACAAATAATTACAATAATAGAGACAATTTAGTATAGCACTACCATGACCGAAGTTAACTTATCTAACCGATATCTGCCGGAGAGCAACTCATTATATTACAATTTATGACTGAGCCATATCGCTGTATACAAGTGGGCGTATTATCATGTGATCATACGATATGGAACGGCAGGATGTGAATTTCTAATTTGCATAAAAATAGAGCATGTGAAAGTTAAATCCAACGTTTTAAACTAAATTCTATAACTCCGATAATAATTAAAATTGTGTTTCGTGTGAAAATACTTGGGCTGTCCAATTAATTGCTACAAATACCCCCCCAGCGGATAAGAAAATAAAACAATTTCTAAATATAGCAGAAATTCTCGAAAATGCAATTTGCAGCACGACAACACGACGGTGAAAAAGGATATACATGTAAATACAGAAAAAAATGATTATAGCGCGACTTAAAACAGAAAACAATTATATGTCTTCCTTTTTTTTTAGTTCGTTGACTAATTAAGAAACTTTTGCAATATATCCGAATATAATCGCTGCGATGTCTACATGGAACAGTAAACACTTCAGTAATTTCGTTATGCTTCTTTTGTAGAGGAAGTAGTCAACGATCTGTTTTGTCGCGTAATATCGTCATTGTAACGTCAATAGTGCTGCATCTGTTAAAAGGAACTAACAGCAGTACATGTTCGAAAATATTACAGTTCAATATCCACAAACAATATTAAATACGCAAAAGAACAGTTTTTTTAAAAATAACAAATCTGGTTAATAATTATATCTTGATTAAAGATTTAGTAAAACAGAACAAAATAGCACTGATAAGTTGTTTTTTTTTTTTTTGAAAAATCTTTAAATATTCGAAAACGATAATAACAATTTTATAATTCTACACGTTAGTTGTGGGGCTATCAATTAAAAGGATTCGAATTGGGATTAGTTATGGAGGAGGAAAACTCATTAGTATTCTTCTCTTTTTGAAAACGGTTCAGTTTAGATACCACAAGAGGAGTAAGCTTATTTTTGAGATTTTTAATAATGTTTGCAATGGTATAGACAGTAAGGATCAAACCCCAAGCCAACGCTAAAACAGCGTTAAAAAAAAGGGCAAGAAATGCTTAAGAGCAAAAGTAAAAAACTATAGTTCAGCGAATGTATTACGTCAGAGAAATGAATATCGACATACGAAATTGATAGGCAATTTGATTGGTTATCAAGAAA
This sequence comes from Diplosoma virens, assembly GCA_963680785.1. NCBI lineage: Eukaryota > Metazoa > Chordata > Ascidiacea > Aplousobranchia > Didemnidae > Diplosoma > Diplosoma virens. The sequence continues at coordinate 29,907,703 of OY796884.1, forward strand.
TGCTTAAATGCGTTCGGTGCAACGATTTGTTGTCGCCAAAGTTGCAAGTATTGGGCTTAAATTGCCGTCTACTATTGGCTCGTTGCAGATTAAGAAAGAATCAACAATGTAATCTCTCCATGTAATTATTTCATTTATTGGAGAAAGAGTAGGAGAGAGTTTTTTGCTATATCTTGAGCAATACCAGCTAGCGTGTAATTAATAAATAAGTAAAACGATTTGTCAATTTTAAAGCGAAAAACTCGATGAGGACCATACTACTCGAGGAAAAACACTGCATCGGAGAGGTAAAAATCTTTGATTCAATTGAAAGACACGTGGAAACCAGTTAGTGCGGTGATCAGTCTGCACTGGTTCGAACAACAGTCTAGTAGCAGTAAAATTGCCATGAATCAGATTCCTATTTAACCGCACTTTCAGAGGTAAGCAAGGTAATTCGCTTATGACGTCACCTTCTATAGCCGCGGCCCGTAGTGCCCAGTAGTGCATTCAATTTTTTTTTTGAGAATACAATTTAGATTGCATAGTATTTTGCACTGTAAGTAATTATGAGACGCTTCAAGGCGTTTAATCGAGTCTATTAAATTATCCTCGAGGTCCTGTAAGTGAGCAGCGTATAATTTTGCAGAGTGTTGTCGTACTTGTCGCACGTTCAAGTAGTAGCTGCTTTTCTAGCTGGCAGTTGTAAGAGAAAATAAGAATTATGAGAACCGCATATAGCATCCGATTTCAAGCATTTTGACTTTGCAGAATCAATCGCTGGAATTTATAAAGAAAGTGTTCTATTTTAAAGATATTTACGTATATCGCATTGCTTTGTTAAGCGAGGCACATGTGATTTACATTTAAAGGAAATTTGTAAAGTATATTCTACTTTAGCGTAAAAATTGCTACATACAGACAAATTAAATTCTAAACAACAAAAATTTTGAAATACAGAAGCAAATAAAATGAAAGAACTATATGCAAAAACTACATACAACCATAGTCTTGAAATGGTAGTGGTGGCATGATTTGTCTAGTTCTAGTGCAAGTTGTGGTTTGCATTAAAGAAAATTTGTAAAGCTTGTATCAGCTACTGGAACACTTTTAATCTTTAAAGAGTGATTGCTTTCTAAAAAATTAAGTAATTCTTCATCCTTTAATTGGGCCTTAGCTAAACTTTCATAATCAATTGCCATAGTTTTACTTTCAATTACCATTAGGAAAAATACGCCAATTTTTCGGTCTAGCTTCAGGTTGAGACAAAAGCAGTAATAATATAGTGAACTCACCGACGAGAATTTCTTTTGGTTATAAAATTTTCTTTCGTAGGTTTTTTCTACGTTGGCTTTGAAGTTTTCTTCGTCGCCACGACTTTTGCTTCGTCAGGTTTGCTTTCGTCGGGTTTCGCTTTGTCGGGGTCACCAATGTAGAGGTTAATAACTTTAAGTCCAAGTTTAATTGGTGCAGTTCATACTCAGAAGGTTAACCACTAACTTGATTCTATTTACAGCATATTTATTCACTTATTCAAATAGAAATAAAAACAAAATAAAAATTAAAACAAATAATTACAATAATAGAGACAATTTAGTATCGCACTACCATGACAGAAGTTAACTTATCTAAGCGATATCTGCCGGAGAGCAACTCATTATATTACAATTTATAACTGAGCTATTTCGCTGTATACAAGTGGGCGTATTATCACGTGATCATACGATATGGAACGGCAGGATGTGAATTTCTAATTTGCATAAAAATAGAGCATGTGAAAGTTAAAATTTAACGTTTTAAACCAAACTTTATAACTTTGGTAACAAGTAAAGTTGTTGCTATGGATTTGATCGGGGAATTTTCAAGCAAAAAACGAGCAAGAAGTTCTTCAACTGTGGTTTCAAGATTTCCCTCAGACGGTTCCGATATTCATCACGTTATATGAGTTTTTTATTAAATTGTGTACCAAGTCCAAAAACCGGTTGACCTTATTGTCTTTTAATAAGTAAAAAACCTTTTAGCTTTCGTTGATATTTGAGCTTTCGCTCACATTAAGCACGGAAAAAATTTATTGTAAAACAAGAAGTGCGCAGCTGACTGAAGAAGTGAGCTTCTTAGAACAGTGGTGGGTAAACTAGGGCCGCCGGCAAAATGCTGCCCACCGAACCATTTCATCCGCCCTCCAACTATGTAATATTACATGAAAAAATGCGGCTATTTATTTATTCATTTATTTATTGGTCCTCAACTCCCAGAGTTGTGTCACAAATCAAGATAAAGATTTTTTTCTTTTGGTCTTTGATTATGAGGTAAATAACTTAGAATAACATTAATATATTTGCTATTATCGAAAGCCAAAAAAAGTCATCAACGTATCAATAAATTGTGAAAGAAATGTTTGCTTCTTTTTTGACCTCACAAACATTTCTTTCACAATTGCAGTAATTATACATTTTTTTACAACTTTTAAAGCTTACTTTTGTGTCTAACAACTTAACAGTGTTGGGTGCTTTTAGAGACTTTTTTTCTTTTTTAATAAAGTCCGAAATCTTGATATTTTTTTCCCGTCAAACTCCGTAAAATCAATATCGCCATCTTAATTATTTAAATAAGGTTTTGAGTGCAGATAGCATAAAGCAAAATTTATATCTTGTACCGTTTCTTAGGTAATTCATGTTGCAACTTAGAAAATTACTGAAAAATAATGGTTTTTAGACCACATTTTCAAAAAATTACTTTTAATGCAAGTTTGGCTAACCTGTAATGTATATTGTTTCGTTAAATTTGCCAAGTTTTAACATGATACTTGTTATTTTGTCGCCTTTAAGGTAATCAAAACTGGGTGGCAGCGTGGTTAAATGGTTATATCGCCATGCTTGTGATCGACTTAATCTCGGTTCAAAACGTACTCGCGCCATTCTGTTGTGTCCTTGTGAAAGACAACTTAAGAAACTTTTCTTTTTTGATGGTTTTAGCAAGCAGTTCTAAATTTCAATCATATCTTTATAACACTGAAAAACCAAAATAAAAATTTTTAAGCGGACAGTAATATCCTGGCATCTCCGGAAGCAGGTCGGGTAATTACTTGGTCGGGGTAATGTATTTGCTTCTCCGTCGCTTCCCTGCAAGTCAGCAACCACCAAGCAGGGGAAAGTTCCATAAAGTGTCTTTTTCCAGAACACAACAGAATGGTGTGAGTAGGTTTTGAACCCAGGCCATGCCAATCACAATCACAGCGCTCTAACCACTCGACTAAGCTGCCCAGAAAATTATTCGCGTTCAGCTGGATCGAAAATATTCACTCGATAATTACAATTATGTAGCAAGAGTTTACAGACATACTCGTATTCCAACAAAGTGCTTTAGGAGCACACGATAATCAGAGAAGAAAATATGTAAGAATTTCTACTCAACACTTGTTACAACGTGTGATAGCGTTATCACTTCTTCCAACCTGCTGCTTTCCTGGATATAATTAGTTTGCCCGAATTGACCAATGTTTTAATTTCCATGAGCTGCTATGTGAACTCCTCCGGATGGAACAAATTCTGATAAAAAACTCTAAAAAGCAAGCTATAAAGAAGAAACGTCTTATTGAATTATAAGAAGTCCCAATATTTTATTTTTATATCATCGACTATGTATGCCATATGTACAGTAAAAGACATTTGAAAAATCAATGAAATTTTTAATAAATTTTAGAATAGTTTAAATCAACTCAAAATAAGCATAATTTGCTACGGAAATTTGTCAGATCAATATATCAAAGCAAGCTAGAAAAACTCAAGTTTAACTGGTGATCAAAACCACACGGTTTCACTGCTCGGTCAAGTTACAAAATTCCATCTACAGTATATGTTTAGTTATTATCAATGTATTATCGACTCGACGCTCTTCTTTGTATGATCAGATCTTCTCAATTCTGGTCTTTGGAATGAGTCGTACTAATAAACATCTTCTAAATAATTATCATCAAATATGCCAATCCACGCATTATGCACACTATCGATATATTAAAATCGATGATCATTTAGAGAAACGCTGAACTTAGCTTCAACTTCATTTTAAAGACTGCTCACATCGTTGTATTTTATTTTAGCTTGTTATCTTTGATATTAGACAATTATATTAAGTTTCGAAATATTTGCAATTTAAGTTTTATCTCGCTGCACGAACATAGTACGATAATTATTTTGTACATGTTTATTTACGTTCATATTTATCTCAATAAAATGTAGCGGAAATATACATTAGTCTATCGATAGTGAAGTCTTTAATGGGGTGCGAACTGAGCGGCTGCACCAGGACCCCCTAAAAAATATCAAAAAGTGGGCCCCCATCCGTAATTTATTGCTTTTTTTTCACAGTAGCACCAGGACGGTGGCATCTCTAAAATGAAGACTTTTTTAGAGATTATTTTGTTTTCATAAACTAAAAAGTGGCCCTCTTGAAACAATTTTTTAGAGATCTTTTTAGAGATAATGACCTTTTTTAGAGATCATACTGTTTTAGAACTCTAAATAGTGCCCCCTGAGATAAACACTTTATTTTGATACACTAAAAAGTGGCTCTTCTAAAACAATGACCTTTTTTAGAGATCACTTTGCTTCAGAACTCAAAAAAATGGCCCCCCTACTTTTCTTGCACCGGACCCCACTTTTTGTAAGGCCATCACTGTCTATCAATCATTGTTTTCTTGGCAATTACAATGTCTTTTTAATTTAAGTCTATCTTGTTTACAATGGAAATCTATCTGTTACCAACTGAGACAAGTCATTTTTTCAAATGTTATGTGAATAAATTCTTGGTTGTATAGAATTTAAAAATAACCAATGATACGGATGGAACCAAAAACTTTCAGTAAGTCTTTGGTAGTTTTTAAAAAGACTGTTTTTTTCCGAGAATTTTTTTGACCAACTCTCGTCAGAAAAAATTGTTGGTAAATGATAAACTACATAAAAACCGTGGTTTATAACGTTTTTTGGATTGGGGCGATCGTCTTTTCATCTGGTAACACTCAAAGCCACTTTCATAAAATCTCTTAAACCATCTCTTTGTCGCCAGAAAGAGTTCGTCTGTAACTCGTTTGCGGCGCAAGTGAGCGCGCAATCAATCGCGTGCTCTCTTTCTTCAACCAATCAGAAAAGGCATAATTTTCGTCGTTTTGCAATCTTATATAAACCACAGTTTTCATGTAGTTAGTCATTTGCAATGATTTTTTTGGACAAAAGTTGGCTGAAATAATTCTCGAAAAAATAGGAGTCTTTTTAACGACTACCAAAAAACTGAAAGTGTTATGGTTCCGTCCGTACCATTGGTTATTTTTAAGAATGTTATACTACGATGTAGCGAAGATCATACGTGATTTTTCGTTTTGTTCAATAAGTTGGCAGAGTGTTTTGCTTTTAAAATTAGCTATTTCAATCTACCAGATTGCTGGCGTTAAACGTGAACGTTATAATCACTCGATAACTACAATTATGTAGCGAGAGTTTACAGCCGTACTCGAATTCCTATAAAGTGCTTCAGGAGCACACAATGAGCAGAAGGGCAGAACGCACCAAACGTTTTTCAATAAGACCAACATTTCCAAAAACAATAAATCTTAACCAAGTAAAAACGTCCAATTACGGTTGTATTTGAAAATAACTAAGCGCCAAGTTTTTCTTGCTTTTTTGAAAAATACTGAAATTGAAATATTTCAACTTTTTAGCTTGGTTCACACTGTAAGGGGACGCGGAAAGAGCAAGCAGAAACGTCTTTTCCTCCATGCTTCCAAGTAATCCGCTTTTGGCTTGATTTTTTCGCAAACTTTTTCAGTCTTAAACAAGTTTTGATTTTTACAAAAAACGTTTATTGGAGTAACAACTAAAGCTTGTTCCTTTGTAATATTAAAAGTGAAAAATTACACTTGAAAAACCCTCACATTGAAAACGCAAAGATTTGCTTTAATATAAAATAATTTAAAAGTAAAATAAAACACACCCTTAAATTATTGCCTTAAAAATTTTCGATGATAAAAAACTCACTGAATTAAAATGTATAAAAAAAGTTTTTATCTCTTTCTTAAAACTTTTCAAATTATTATTATAATTAAATCTTTTTATTCTACTGACTTGCAGAAAAATGTCGGAGGCGTTATATTTAGGACAATCGTCAAGCGATTAACAAAAATCTTTATTTTGTTTAGCATATATTTAGAGCTATGACTGAAATTTAAAGTTGGTTTCCACGATTGCAAAGCAGAGAAAGTGCTGTAACTTGTCTTTTCCAAACACACTACAAAATATATTAGTTTTTCCCGATGAGGAGTTACTGCAGCTGATTGCCTTCCTCTAACTTGCCCTGTCACTTGCATCTTCCACAGTCACACCCACCATATTCATATCTTCATTTCATCCATAAATTTCTGCTTAGATCGGCCTCTAGAATCAATTTAAATTCTTTTAAAAGTCTTGAGGTTGTTCAGACTAAAACCGGTCGCGGAAAAAGGAAGCAAAAAATGTATTGGCTATTTTATGTGAACGAACCAAAGAAGTCCGACAGAATATTTTTTTTTGACTAAGGTAAACCAAAAGATAAGTTTACTGTTTAAAAAGTCTTAATGTTTGCCAACAGAAACTGGAATTGTAAAAGAGAAGTCTTCAAAGTTGGTTTGCTTTTACTCGTTGTCTATTAAGCTTACTGGCGAGAAAAACTTTTTGTTTTACATGTATTTATGACATTTACAACTTAAAAAGCAAATTGAAAAATTAAGTAGTAATTTAAGCTTATTTAGTATTTTTGAAAACGTCAAGGTAGAAACTTTGGTTATTCTTTACTAATTACTTTTGCACATTATCACAAAAAGTATATTTGTTCTTGCTAAGAGCACGGCCACATTGCTTGAGATAGCAGGAACAGTTGTAGATTAATTAGGGTCAAATTAGGGTTAGGGTTAGGTTAATTGTTGCCCAAACTATTACAAAAATAGATTTTATACAGTACATTTTTTGAAACGCAATACAACTGAATGATATGATAATACTTTTAAATTAAATTTTTCAAAATCAGAATATTTTTTTCAAACGCTCCAAGCTCTTTAATCATCAAAAAGATTTTAAATTCTTGAATACATCAGTAATTCTCGCTTTTTTTGACGTATCTTAAATTTTTCATTCAAAAATTTTACCTTTAATAGAACTGCATAACTTAAAAAAAGCCGAAAAGTATTTCTTGAATACATAAAAGTAAATTTAAGACCTAAAAAATATTTCATTTTAAGTCAAAGGCCGAAAGTGCGTTGAAATACAAAACGAAACATTGATTAGTTTAGCGGAAAATATGGCTTATATTGAAGAACATATCTATAAGGCAACCAATTTTTGTTAGTCACCCGACAGCTACAAGCCAAAGAACGCTTCATGTTGAGAATTACTGTTGTAAAGAAATAAAGGACACGCCGAGCTTTAAACAGACAAAACACAAAATAGAATATGTTTCAACTTACTACAACAAGTTTGATTTGAAATAATTTTATGTCGTTAAATAAAACTGCAGTACAAACATTTATAATATTATTTCTAAACAAGATTTTTAAAATTTGCTCTTCCTCAAAACATCTGACAAAATGCTAAAAATCATAGTCGTGATATTTTTAAAAATCAGTAAAAAATGGCAAAAATTTAATCGAGCAGCATTTTCAGATTTTCTAAGAAAATAATCTCTTGTAGGCTTTTATAGTTTACGGTTTTGGAAAATTATAAAAAAATTGTTTCTAAAGAATGTTATGTTATATTGCATCAAAAAATTAACAAAAAGCTTTTCAAATATTAAAATCTTGGACTACTAAAAAGTAATTTATTAAAAAAAAAAAGTAATAAAATGGCTTTCAGTAAAGCCAAGCCAGAAGGTTTTAGTGACACATTTTTCAATGGCAGTCAAGACAGTGATGAAAATAAAAAACCAGGCGTATTTATAGACAGAGTAAGCATTGCACAATTACTTGCAAAACAAAATGTGTTGTTTTTATCATGTCACATGGGCAATTGCAAAATCTTGCATGCTGCGGCGCATTGTGCAAGTCTGCATCCTACAATCATTTAAATAGTTGCAGAGAGAATACGAACTCTTTTTGCTTGCACAAAAAAGGGTGCCTGATTTTTATATACCTTGCCTCCAAAAGTCGCAGTTGAAACTGTAAACGTGCAATTGTTAAGGCTTGTTTCCACTACGAACGTAAAATGGAGCATTCTTTGTTTTTTTATTAATTTTTTTTCTTCGCTTAGCGTCGCTTAGATTTTAAGCGCCGAGAGATTAATAACAGAAACAAAGAATGCTCCATTCTACGCTCGCATTAGAAACGAGCCTTTAGAATTGAGAACTTAGTGTTCACACAGTTCTTAGCACATTCTCTATTTTTCAACAGATGCTGTCTAATAGCAGAATCGCAGTCTGGCTGTGCAGTTGTGTTCTTATTTGATCTTGAAGGTTATGTTCTTGTTGTATTAATTCTAGATCGGATCCATTTTAGAGCATTCATCTGATCGGATCCATTTTGAAGCCTTTGCAATGTGCGACCACCCTACCGTCTGTCACAGTGGCACTGGAATTTATAAATAACATTACTTTTCTTTGAAAAAGGTACAACATCTTTAAGGGCAATAAGGACTATACTTTTGGAAGTAAAATGTTATGTTTATATTTAAAATTGAAAAAAGTTAAATTTATGGTTTTCACCATTTATAAAAAAAATGCACTGAGGTTAAGTGCTTGTTTTTTTATTAACCAAGTTTTTAAAAACTATTGGCCACTTTTTCAGGCGGAGTAAAACCTGACACCAAAAATATTATTTAGCATAAAATCATTTTTTATTCTGTTTCACCTGAAGAAGTGGACCACAGTTTACAAAAGCTTGTGTTACTAAAAAAAGAAGCAATCAACTTCAATGCATCTTTTTCCCTAATTTTTGATTGGTGTTGGTTTTTTGTTGTTTTCATTGATGATTTTTGACAAAAAATTTTAATTTTGCTTTTGGATACGTGAACTTAATTTATTATCTTAACCTATTTCAACAAATGTCTAATACTTATTCTACAGTACATTGACTTATAAAAGACTGGTTACAGAAAGAGAAATTTCTTGTCGCTACTAATGTATAGGTTACTTGTGATTATTCAAAGGCAATCAAGCGTAACAATCATTTGACTCGCCCTTGCTCTTTTATGTTTAGCCTATTTAGAAACAAGAAATTTGATTGAATTTTTTGATTGAAATTTTACAGTAATTTGATTAAATTTTTACTGCGACATCATAAAGTTTTAGAGTGAAAAAAATAAAATTTCAAAGCTTTTTATTGTCATTCCTACACAAATATATGAGATATAATAGAAGTCCAGAAATTGCATGAACAACATAAAGAAATTCAGAACATTTTCTAATTTTGCTCATTTTATAAAAAAATGTTATAAAATTATCAATTGTTTTATCTCATCCTAAGATCAGAGGCGTTCAAGCCTTTTAAAGCAAGAAATATGTTGACTTATTAATAATTTTCACCCACAAAATTAGTGACCTGAATAGAAAAGCGATTTAACTTATTTACAATAAAAAAACATACTGTCGTCGGCATCGTTTGTAAGGGCACTCACTCCAGGTCAGACACAAACAAGACTGGGGCCAAGGGTTTATTCTTTTACTGACCAGGCTGCTATTTTTCCCGAATCAGATGCTGGCAGTGATGTTGTTAAGCCAGCATCGGGTTTCGTCACTCAAAACCGTCAGACCTTGTGCTCCATGTGGTGCCCGATGTATGAAGCACGCTATTAGAACGTGGTCTGCGGTTTGTTCAGGACACCGCACTCGCAATTCGGTGAAGGAGCAAGACCCCATTTGTGCATGGACGAATGGAATTGTTCAACACCAATCCGCAGGCGGTTGAGCATAACCCAACCCAAACTTAATCTGAGTTAATCTTGAGCTTAACCTTGAGCTTAACTCAACGCACTGCACTAATGCAGAGAGGCTAGTACTTCCAACATACTGTTATGCTTTACAAGTAAAAATCTTCTCTTTCTTATTTCTTTTTCTTCTTTTGCATTAAATGGCTTTTTTTATTTAAACTTGACTCAACATAAAAAAAACTGACTTCATTTTTCCGGTTTTGTCCGTTGACTAAATTCTTTTGTGGTCTGTCTGCTTATTTAGTTTACGTTACGTTGAAAAATATCACGTGGGCTACTCAAATTTTTTTTGGTGAGCACGGGTTGAATACCCCTGTCTAAAACTTTGTTATAAGAGAAACAAGCATAATCTTGATCTTCAGAATCAAAACCGTGTTCTAACTTTGGTCTCAGATCACTTTGACTTCAAGGTACTTCACCATTAAAACAAAGGTTGTTTCAGTTTTATTTCAAACAACTCCATGAGGTGGTGTCTCTTGCAACTGATCATGATCTTGATCTTCAAGATGCTGATCTTGTCCACCTTGCATACAGCTGACAACTTAATCTAATAAAAAATAAAAGTAAAATAACTTTTTCAAATACTTTTGGCCTTTTTCTCAATTGCTTAATCAACTCACTATTTCTTAGTTTTTTATTTGACGTTTAATGATTTGATATCTGAAAGTATCATGCCTATTATTTTTTTTTTAATTTTTAAGATCAACTTTTTCGCTAGTGCAAAGTTATTTTTATCGCAGAGAAAAAATTCTACCGTGATGATTTTTTTTGACATGTTTACGGCCAAAATTATACACAATTTGTTTATTGCTTTTCGCAAAACAAACAGTAAAAATGCGACTTTTCTGCAATTCATTTTCAATTTGGCTAAAATTCTTATCAACCTCGGGCGATGATTCTGCGTACCACGAAAAAAATATCAGACAGTCTCCTAAAACATTCTGTTACAGCATAAATATTGTGCATATGGGAGAAGACTTTTCTATAAAAAAAACAAAATAATGGCAATGCACAAAATGTGCTTTAAAAAGAACCGTCTTTTTTAATAAAAAGTAAGATATAATAGCTATTACCAGAATGTAAAAATAATTGTTTTTGCAAAATGTGTTTTTTGGCCAACGCAATAATTTTTCTCATGTTTCTCTGCGGATATAATTATTCGATTTTTAAAAGAAAAGACCAGGAAGAAACAACCCCATATAAAAATTTGGAAAAGTAAAACAGAAGTATTGACCTCATTATAAAACATGTTTCCCGTTATATTTCCCCATAAGCCAAACTGGTTTTGATATTTACATTTCTTGCACATTACAAATATGCAATTGGTTGGTCTATTCCATATCCAATTTCCATCAGAATGAACTTAAACCTGGGTTATTTTTTATTCCAAGCTTTGCCGAGAAAAGCGAAAATACTTAAAATTGAATTCATAATAAAGCATGTTTCTGGCATATTTCTACATTATTTGGAAAAGCCAGTCTATTAAAAGCAATCCAACTGTGATGTCATAATATGCTCTCAGTTTTTAATTGCATTTAGCAACTCGTTCGAAAGAAACGCGTATCTCTATTTTTCGTCTGTAAGATAGACCGGTGTTTATAAATCGCCAGAAAAGAATGCATCTGTTTATTTAGTTTATCTTTACAAGTTTATAGTTGAATCTGTGGACAAAAAAAATAGCAAATAAAACATTTCCAACAGATAATAGTTACAAAAATCTAGCAACATAGTCAGTGGTGGATATTCAAAATTAGGGGCCTGAGGCAAAATCCAAATTAGGGGCCCCCAAAATGACGTCACAATGACGTCACATTCGAAATGACCATTTTACCAATGCCAGCTAGAAAGATAGGCTACAAAATATTGGAATAAAAATTGATTCTGATACGAAACTTGAAATAACTCAAATCAGTGGCGGACGCAGAAAGTTATAATGAAAGATTTACACGTGACTCAACAATTAATCGAACGACACCTGATCGAAATGGCACTTAATCGAAATGACATTTGATCAAATAATGAAAGAAAAAATTTACAACTTTGAATCTATCCCAATTTTGTCAATTTTTTGTCCCAAAAACATAGTACTTTAAATCTGCCCCGGTTTTGTTGATTTTTTGTCCTAAAATCATATATCTCTAAAAATAAGATCTTTCTGTCTGAATCTGTCTCTGATTTCTGCAAGAGGTCTATAAGGGTGGATCCATGGCATAATGCCCCCCTCTAAATAACTGACTACGTAAAAAAAATGCAAAAAAATGATAGCAATAAGCATCTAATAAAACATAACCATGACAAACGATCTACTTGTTGCCCCCTTAAAACTTGTTGGTGTCCTTTGCCCAGAGACCTTGTTAAAAAACCTTGATCTTGACATTGGCAAAAAATTATAAGATAAAAACAAATTGTCTTTTTACTGTTGGCCTCAGTAGTTTATCAGGAAACTTTTGATCGCAATTGCGGTGGCTAAATCAGCGGTGGCTCGGCGGTGGCTAAATCCTCGGCGGTGGCTGGCAGTGGCTCGGCGGAGGCCAAGTCGGTAGAGGCTAAGTCCAAGTCGACAAAGGCTAAGTCCGATTCGACAAAGGCTAAGTCCAAGTCGACAAAGGCTAAGTCTAGGTCGGTGAAGGTTAAGTCCAAGTCGGTGTAGGCTAAGTTCAAGTCACAAAGATAAAGTCCAAGTCAGCAGAGGTTAAGTCTAAGTTGGAAAAGGCTAAGTCCAAGTCGGCAAAGGCTAAGTCCAAGTTGGTAAAGGCTAAGTCTAAGTTAGTAAAGGCTAAGTCCAAGTTGGTAAAGGCTAAGTCCAAGTTGGTAAAGGCTAAGTCCAAGTTGGTAAAGGCTAAGTCCAAGTCGGTAAAGGCTAAGTCCAAGTCGAAAGCAAAGACCAAGTTGGAGGCTAAATCCAAGACGTAGGCTAAATTCAAGCAAGTGAAATACAAGAAGGTCCATTCCAAAGAGGTGAAAAGTGGAAGACTATAATCAATATACTCGATAAAGATCAAAGTTATTAATTGAATAACTCCTTAGCATCAGCTAGCGGTGGTTAAACATCTAGATGAAATTAGGTAATCAAGTTTGATTACCTAATTTCATCTAGAAACAGGTTCCATCTCTGAATGCAATGAATCAAATATTGTTCAATGAAACCTAAAATCTAACTAATTAATTTTCGAAGGAAGTATGTTAGATAATAAAGTTGAAAAGCAATCAAAGAAATAGAGAACGTACAAATATGACCATTAACCTTATACTAAACCTGGCAAGGGGTTATTTATCTTTATATTATAACTACAGTAAAATACAACTTTCTAAGCTTTTTTTTTTTCAAAAATCTTATAAAAGACGTAATATTGTTTAAAGACATATTGTTAAAGAACAATAAACTTTCTAACAAATTTGTAACTAATCTACAGTCTTGTAAAAAAGAAAGAGTGAACTTGAAAAATACGTTAGGTTTGTTACAAAGACAAAGTCTTGTAAAAATAAAAGCATGAATTTTTAAACCAGGATTAGCTTTCTAACCAATAGTTTTTTAACAAGTTTATAAGCAATTATCATGAAAGTTCTATCTCTAAAAAATAATTTTAACAAGTGATTTTTTCAAACAAATATAAACAAGGATTAGAGGTCACTAAAAATCATTTAACCTTCTAACGAATGTGTTCGAAAGTCAAAGTCTTGTAAAAGTATAATCTGTTATTTTAAAACACTTTCTAATGATTTTATCAAGTTCACAAGTATAAACAAGGTTTCGGAAAGACACGTCAGTTAACTTTCTAACAAAGATGTTACTTATCGAAAGTCAAACGAGTTCAAAACCTTGTTGAAACGTAATCTGTTATTTTAAAACGACTTTCTAATGATTTTTATCAAGTTCACAAGTATAAACAAGGATCTGGAAAGACAGGTCAGTAGCAGTTAACCTTCTAACGAAGGTGTTCGAAAGTCAAAGCCTTTTAAAAGTATAATCTGTTATTTTAAAACACTTTTTAATGATTTTATCAAGTTCACAAGTATAAACAAGGTTTCGGAAAGACACGTCTGTTAACTTTCTAACGAAGATGTTACTTATCGAAAGTCAAAGGAGTTGAAAACCTTGTTATAACGTAATCTTTATTTTAAAACGACTTTGTAATGATTTTTGTCAAGTTCACAAGTATAAACAAGGATCTGGAAAGACAGGTCAGTAACAGTTAATCTTCTAACAAAGGTGTTCGAAAGTCAAAACCTTTTAAAAGTATATTCCGTTATTTTAAAACGACTTTCTAATCAAGTTCACAAGTATAAACAAGGTCTGGAAAGAGGTTAAAAACAACAAGTAGCTTTCTAATAAGTTATTTTAATTATTATAAAAAACTCGAACCAAGTTCAAAATCATCGTTATAAACACATTAGATCGTTTGCGAAATAGTATTAGAGAGCTAGTCATCCGAAAAATTGTTAATTGGTTACCCACGAAACTTGACAAGATCTACCCTCCGGTCAAATTATTGATGTTAAATAAAGGTTTTGCTTAAGCAGTTATCTTTCATTTGCGAGAAATGACGTCATAGGAAGAGAGTATATAAGCGCGGTTGCTGGAGCTTTTAATCATTCTCAATGTCGTTCACATGCGATATATGCTTGAAAGTGTTTACCCTTAAAAGTAGCTTGATGAGAAATATTGCATCAATGCATAAAAACGAAAATTTTGATTGTACATTATGCAGAAAAACGTTCAAACGGAGAGATTGTTTTCGAAGACACCAATTGTCTATTCATCACAGGAAGACTGAAGTAACATGTTCAAAGTGTGATAAAAAATTTGCAAGAAAGGATAACTGGAAGAAGCACATAAAATTGTGCTGTGTCTGCAGACAATGTTATAAAAATTTCGAAACTGTTAAAGAATTAAAAGAACATAATTGTACTAACCTGTCGGGTAAAGAAGCAGCATCCGCAAACAAACCAGTTTCCAGTTTGGAAGAAGGCTCCAAGGCAAGTTGTAGTTCGGAAGAAAAGAAATCTTTAAAAATAAAACGAAGTAGTAATATTGAAGCAGCAACATGCCCTGCAACCAAAAAATCGAAACATGATGTTGTTGAGGACGAGCAAATGGACGAAACAGATGATGATGTAAAAGAATTTATGAAGAAATACTGGTCAAGTATTCGCACTTTCAGCAGGAAAAACAAAGTGCAAAATATTTTTAATTTTTATTACAACAAAGATATGAAAGAAATGGTTCAAAATATTTCAGAAGCGATCATGAAGGAACAGGAAAATCGCTTTAAAATCAATTATAGTTTGGCTTGTGTTTTAAAAAATATTGAAACCAATGAACTTCGCTATTTTCACTCTTCCTATAATAATCATTTAATGCTGGAAACTGCTTTGTTAATAAGTAACATACAGGAATTGCTGGATTTCTTAAATTCTATTGCAGAAGAAAGTTTTATGGAGAATATAACCAGACCAGACACGAAATGGAAAGTAATTCAAATTTCAAACCTTACCTTTTATATCAACCATTTGCAAGACGCGCCATTAGGAGCTCCCATCGATTTACCGGATTTCATCATGAACAACCACGGACTGGCAAACGTATCAGCAGAAGACAACCTTTGTTTTTTCCGATGCCTGGCCATATTCCGCGGTGCTGACCGCCATCGATGCAATCGAGCTGCAAAGCAATTGTTTTATGAATACTGTACCGCTCTCCGCTCAGCTTTCCGCTTTGTTATGACATCGCAATACTAGCGGACATTTCGATAGTTGTGCTACAGCAAACAAGGGCTACACCCAGCGCAAAGTTTTGGCTGCAGAAAGCAAAGAAATTGATATGATGGGGAAACTGCACATTGACTTGACCTTTCAAAATCGTTACTTGTTGAACGGAGTGGAAGTACGCTTGCGTCTGATTCGATCCAAGGATCTTTTTTGCTTGCACGGAAACGCAAACCAAGCACAAAACAAAGTGTCTTTGAAAGAAGTGACTTTGTTTGTTCGCAAGGTAAAGCCGAACACGGCCGTACAACTTGCTCATGTCAAAGCCTTGCAACACGCCACTGCAAAATATCCGCTCCGACGTGTGGAAGTCAAGAGTTTTACCGTGCCGACAGGGAATCGAAGCATCACCAAAGAAAACCTGTTCTTAGGTCAGCTGCCTATTCGATTGGTAGTCGGTGTGGTGGACAACGACGCATACAACGGTGTCATAACCAAATCTCCTTTTCATTTCAAGCACAACAACATCAATTTCATGACGATTTACCGGGACGGAGTTCAAATCCCTTCCAAACCGCTGCAACCGATTTTACCAACGATCGTTTTATTCGAAGTTATCTTCGTTTGTTTACGCAAACGGGTCAATATTATCGCGACACGGGGAACGCTATTTCGCGAGAACAGTACAAGGACGGTTGTGCCTTGTTCGCTTTCGATCTCACGCCTCAGATGGATTCGAGCGAGGTCGGTTTCGAATTGATAAAGCACGGCAACATACGGATCGAAATTCATTTTGCTACTGCTACTGCACGCACTCTTACTGTGATTGTGTTTGCCGAAAACGACAACCTACTGGAAATCGATCAAGACAGAAACGTTGCTTTTGACTACACAGCATGAACACGCTGCAAATCGGACGTTTGCTCCGAAACGAAAAAATCTTTAAAAAAGTCTGTGCTTTTGATCAGCTGGAAAAACCTGTTTTTCCTTCTGCCTACGTCATCAATTCCGATCCGAGCAACGAACCCGGAGAACATTGGATTGCTGTTTATTTTGACAAACGCGGTCGAGGAGAATATTTCGATAGCTACGGACTAGCACCTGCTTTGGTCGGTCTCGATTCTTACATGAACACTTATTCCTTAGCCGGTTGGATTTACAATCGCAAAACCTTACAAGCCTTATTTTCGAACGTTTGCGGTCACTATTGTGTGTATTATATTTTATTTCGTTGTCGCGGTGTACCTATGCATGCTATTGTATCTGATTTTACGTCTAACCTAACTGAAAACGATCGTTCTATCTCTCGTTTTATTCGCGAATTATCACAACGTTGATTGTATTTTATTAATATTATTGTATCTGATTTTACGTCTAACCTAACTGAAAACGATCTATTCGTGAATTATCACAACGTTGATTGTATTGTATTTTATTAATAAAATAAAACACATCAAGGCGTGCTTGCAAGTTTTCGTTTCGGTCCAGGATTCTTGAGGAGTTGGAGAAAGTTGTTCAGTTGTTCCTTGTTGTCCGGCGGTAGGTGATAGACTTCGTCGCTTTGCGCTTTCAAACACACGTAGTTGTTTAACAAGTATAGAAATTGACGTCTCGGAGACGGTACGTTTTCTACAACGCAGCGAAGTTGAAAGTGATCGACAGCGATTTCTTGCTTGATAATTTCGAATTTTTTCTGAATTTCACATTCGGAATCGTTCATGTTGGTAGACCAGAACAAGAGGATGACATACTCTTTGGTGTCGGATTTAGGTCAAAATAAAATGTGCGGTAGGTTGCCCATTAACAAGTTAACGACTTTGGAAAGCTGATCGATGCAAAACATCACTTTTCCGTTCTTCACACTGATAATCGCTTTTCTCAGCAAGGTCGAGGACGGAATTGTCAGCCCGGATGCGGCGATTTCTTTCATTTGAGTTCGGATATCTCTAGCCGCACTTTCCATTTCCCTTGCTTGTGAAAGGAGTTGTTGTTGTTCCATCATTGTCTCGTAGCAGCTTGTATATGGCGGATAGTCGATAGGGTGCTTGATTTCGTTTGCTTGACGGTGAAGTTTGTCTGCTTGGTTGGTGTAGCTTTCCATGTTGTGTGCTTTGGAGACTGTGTACGTTTTTATAAACACAAAAAGAAAAAAAGTTTTAGGATTTGTACACACGGATTTTTTCTGTCAATCTTTGTGAACATAACCAGCAAAAGGGCGTGTCTTGCAAACAGCTCCAACAGTAAATTATATGCCCGCAAGGCATGCCAACTGCGTTCTTTTCATTGCTCTTGCATTTCATGCACTTGTCCTCTTGGTTTAAGTCCATAACAGCGTTCAGGAGCTCTTGACGGTTTTCGAAATTACGGTTGTGCTTTTCCAATTGTTGCATGAGAGCATGACGAATTTTGGTGTCTTTGACTCCTATACTCTTTGCAAATTTTACGTGAGGGTCAAACATCATCATTTCGTCTAGGTTTTGTTTTGCTTCTACAAAGAGCATGGAACGTATTTGATTTGCTGCTGTAGACAGAGTCGGGTTTTTTATCTGGGGTCTTTTTAAATCCAGGTGTTTGCTACATACATTTCTCACGTATTCCACACCTCGGTTTTTCAGTACGTACTCACACAAAGGAAACTATTTTGCATGCTCGTACCAAGGGTTGTCGTAGGCTTTCCATTGAAACAGTCGGCCTCCACAATAAAAGCAGCAAACACGATCACCGTATTTTTTATAGTAAAAACCTGCATTGACCATTTCCTGAGCTGTCGGTCGTTTCTGATCACGCCACGAATTGCGAAAGGTTTCCATCCGATCTTCTTCCCTGCACATGTGGCGCTTTCGGGGGAAATAGCAAGGAAATTCCTCGGGGTTACCAACAACAGCAGAGTCAACGCAATCTTGTGACATTTTTAAGTAATGATAAGGAAATCAAAACGTTCTGCTTTATATACCCTCGCAATAAACTTTTTATCTGAACCAATGAAAGGTTTTGAAAACAGCATTTGTTTTAAAAAAGTTTTACAAGACTTTCAACTCGGTAAGTGACACCTTCGTTAGAAGGTTACTGTTGTTAGTGATCCTTGTTTATACTTGTGAACTTGATAAAAATCATTAGAAAGTCGTTTTAAAATAACAGATTACGTTTCAACAAGGTTTTGAACTCGTTTGACTTTCGATAAGTAACATCTTTGTTAGAAAGTTAACTGACGTGTCTTTCCGAAACCTTGTTTATACTTGTGAACTTGATAAAATCATTAGAAAGTGTTTTAAAATAACAGATTATACTTTTACAAGACTTTGACTTTCGAACACATTCGTTAGAAGGTTAAATGATTTTTAGTGACCTCTAATCCTTGTTTATATTTGTTTGAAAAAATCACTTGTTAAAATTATTTTTTAGAGATAGAACTTTCATGATAATTGCTTATAAACTTGTTAAAAAACTATTGGTTAGAAAGCTAATCCTGGTTTAAAAATTCATGCTTTTATTTTTACAAGACTTTGTCTTTGTAACAAACCTAACGTATTTTTCAAGTTCACTCTTTCTTTTTTACAAGACTGTAGATTAGTTACAAATTTGTTAGAAAGTTTATTGTTCTTTAACAATATGTCTTTAAACAATATTACGTCTTTTATAAGATTTTTGAAAAAAAAAAAGCTTAGAAAGTTGTATTTTACTGTAGTTATAATATAAAGATAAATAACCCCTTGCCAGGTTTAGTATAAGGTTAATGGTCATATTTGTACGTTCTCTATTTCTTTGATTGCTTTTCAACTTTATTATCTAACATACTTCCTTCGAAAATTAATTAGTTAGATTTTAGGTTTCATTGAACAATATTTGATTCATTGCATTCAGAGATGGAACCTGTTTCTAGATGAAATTAGGTAATCAAACTTGATTACCTAATTTCATCTAGATGTTTAACCACCGCTAGCTGATGCTAAGGAGTTATTCAATTAATAACTTTGATCTTTATCGAGTATATTGATTATAGTCTTCCACTTTTCACCTCTTTGGAATGGACCTTCTTGTATTTCACTTGCTTGAATTTAGCCTACGTCTTGGATTTAGCCTCCAACTTGGTCTTTGCTTTCGACTTGGACTTAGCCTTTACCGACTTGGACTTAGCCTTTACCAACTTGGACTTAGCCTTTACCAACTTGGACTTAGCCTTTACCAACTTGGACTTAGCCTTTACTAACTTAGACTTAGCCTTTACCAACTTGGACTTAGCCTTTGCCGACTTGGACTTAGCCTTTTCCAACTTAGACTTAACCTCTGCTGACTTGGACTTTATCTTTGTGACTTGAACTTAGCCTACACCGACTTGGACTTAGCCTTCACCGACCTAGACTTAGCCTTTGTCGACTTGGACTTAGCCTTTGTCGACTTGGACTTAGCCTTCACCGACTTGGACTTAGCCTCTACCAACTTGGCCTCCGCCGAGCCACCGTCAGCCACCGCCGAGCCACCGCTGGTTTAGTCACCGCAATTGCGATCAAAAGTTTCCTGATAAACTACTGGCCTCTGCTTTTTATAAATCTAATTTACAGTAACAAAGAGATTGTTTAATCGCAGAAACATACAAAAATAAATCTTTTGTTTTATCAACTGTCATTTCGATCAAGTGCCGTTTCGATCAAATGTCGTTTCGATAAAGTGTCGTTTCGATCAAATGTCGGTTTTGATCAAGTATCGTTTCGATCAACTGTCGTTCGATCAATTGTTGTAGCACCGGGTTTACAAACTAAAAACAAAATTAGTATAAAAGTTGAAATAACGTCAAAACCTTTTTTTCTCTACACTTTTTTACTGTTCTATTGTCTTTTAATTGGTCTGCATATCCTTCATTTTTCAAAGCGGGAGGAAGGAGTTTAAAAGTTTAAAAGAACTTTTAAACTCCTTTCTCACATGCATATGCTTATGACTAAAATTCTTTTTTTTACTTGAAAACATCTTGGACAGACTTGAATTCAGTGATGGAATTCAGGAAGTTTGCATCGGTTTGCGCGAACACGTTGTTATGAATGCCATAACGTTCAGCGAGCGCGTTCTTAATTTAACGTAATCTCTGTATTTTTATACCTCTGATGATGAAAGAACCTATTATTGACAACTTCTATACTATAGAGGAAAGAACCTGTTTATTTTTTTTAATTTTTGAATTTCATCATTGCTTAAACTCGATTTGACCCTTTTTACAAAAACAAGGACTCAACCCAAGTTCTCAAATCAATAATTGTTGACTTGGAATTGGTTTTGTGTGGTTAGTAAGCTATGTTATATGGAATGCATAAAAACAAATTGGGAAAATGGTTTTGAAAATTCGAATTTCGTACACTCAGATTCATGCTTTCATGGACTTATATTAAAATACATCATTTCTGGTAGTCTTGGATTTGAAATCGGTTCGAGCTTTTTGAAAATGACTCGATCTTGGTTCGAATTTGAAAGTTATAAGTTGTTGGACTACTATTAGCATGCACACAATCTATTTGAGGTATATTTTTGAAACTTTCTCACCACTACATATTAAACATTTGTACCATAGTCTTGATAGTCTCAAAAAATAATAAATTTGTCAAAATACATTTTAACAGAATTAAAATTGAACTGACTAAATAGGTAGGCTACTATCACAGACAAAAATCTGACCCTTTTTTAGCAGTAAAAACAAATTTGCACTGATTACATAGCAACAACAAGAAAAACAATTTTTTTATTGAATATATATATATATATATATCAATTAATCCAGTCAAACAAAATAATGTTAAATCTCAACAATTATGCCGATTCCACAATGTACGACAAGTTTTATCATAAGAATCAAAAAATCTACAGCCTAAAACATTATTAGAAAGAGAAGCTTTAGTTATGTTTTTTTAACACAAAAAAGATTAAGAAATGCTGGTAATACGAACTTTTGTAAAATATGAATACCTTAATTTTTACAAAAAAAGTTTAAATTACATTCGAAAGCTAACAAAGTTTGTTAAAAAATATAATTATGCTTGCTTTTAGGCAAATGAGTGAAAAAATACTAACCCAAAATAAAAATTTGTTAATGATTAATATATTATAAATCAGCCAATTATTTATTTAATATTTTCAGCTTATGCTGCTGTAATTAAATCTTTTGAAGATTTTTGTCTGGCAGGAATAGAAATATGCAATGCAAACTTGCAATAAAGCTAGCTTTAAACTAAAATTGTAAAAATAATAAAAGTGCTGTGAAATATTGTCAAAACCATTCAATGTTACGTATGATTGTTTGTGCAAGATAAACCAACTGATAATCACAATCAAATTTAATGTAAGAAGCCATTTAGCTTATTCTATGTTAGGTTAAAACTGTCATTTAAAATCAAAATACTTTACCTAAATAATTTTTAATTCAATTTTTTTCAGAATTTTAACTTTAATCAAGCAGTTGTTTTTACCAGATCACCTTACAAACCAGTTGTCAAAATGTCAATTTTAAAAAACGCTAAATTCCTTAAAAAAGCTGCAATCAAGTCTTGAAATTCAAGTGAATGAATAAATTGCATATGCATCAATTTAGAACTTTGAAAAAAAGTGAAAATCTCCATATAAACTTGGTTAATGGTAAAACATTTGCAGACTGGATTTAGTGTTCTATTGGTTTCTATTGTACATGAAGCATTTGCTAAAGAAGAAAAAAAATGTATTTTTTATTACTGGTGTTTGTAAATTTTTTAGTTATGTTGTTGTTTTTAGTCATTATTTTGTTGCAATTATGGAAAGTAATTAATATTGTATGCATAAATACAACTAATTTTAAGTAGTGTTTTTATCAATAGAAAAATTTAAATTTAAAACAAGATTTCTCTTTTTCTTAGACATATTTTTAGTTGTAGAGTTGTTACTGCTAAATTTCAATCACTTTTGGATAACTTTTATGGCAATCTGACTATTAAGAATAGTTTACATTATGTAGTTGTTCTGCAATATATAGAAACTGAAGAGATTTTATGGGTTGTTTTAAATTTTAAGTGTTCTGCCAACATTATCCTATATGCCATATTATGTGACATAAATTTAATCTATTTGCTGAAAACTTTTGAGAGTTTTTGAGGTTCATGAAACCATGTAAAATACCACAAAATAAAACTACATGCGGCATTTTCAAAAAGGGGGGCCCCTCGATAACTGTAAAAAAGGGGGGGCCCGAGGCGATCGCCTCATTCGCCTCACCCAATATCCACCACTGAACATAGTCTACTACATATGTAACACTCTGTAACGCTATATTTTCATTTGTCTTGGTGTTTTTTTCAATACTTGTCCTTTTTTTATGAAAAGTTTTAGCTGTGAGTATTTTATTGAAGTAAAAAGCCAAGCGGGTCAACGAGCGACACGGGACAAACAGGAAATATTTATATCTTGAATAAAAATATTTATTTCAGTTCTTGTAGTAATGCATGGCAGCTTTAAAAATTTTGTCTTTTTAAGAGTAGTTTTTGTTTATGAGTGATAAAAATAACTGATTGAATAAATTAATGCTCTATATATACCAAATAGTGATTTTTCTTTTTATTATTTTGTTTTTTAATTGACTACAGAGAAATTGTGAATAATTCTAGCCTACAATGTTCAAATGCAAGGCTAATAATTTTGCTTCATGCTTTACTTTGGGCAAAGTCAATATTTAAATTTTACGCGTTTTATATGTCTAACAAATCACAATAATAATCATAGTTATGATTTATGCATAATTACTATCTATCTGTGCAGTGTTAGTGGCCTATTGAATTTTGCGACGTTGGAATAAACCTCATTTTCTGGTTTTAGATGCGCCGCTTTGGTTTCACACATTTTGTGTCTTATTTGTTGTCCGATCATTGCTTTACGAAATTGAGTTTGACCTCATTTTGTTAATTTTAGTTTTCCAACTTTCATTCTTGCATATTTCTTCGACGTCCTATCCATTGTACATTTAATAAAATTGTCATAAACTCGATTCATTGTTGCAAAACAATAACCGCCATTTTCATAATTGTTCCAAGGATCTCGTAATAAGGTTAATTGTACGCGATTTGATTATACTAACAATCGTTTTTTCCATTTGGTGAATTGCTTTGTGTCTTAATGGTTTTCGAGATATCAAAGTTTTATTTTGCTTTGTTCGTCCGCCAATGTTTGCCAGCCAGGAACGTATTTATATTCAACTTTATATATTTTGCTTCACTTCGCGGCAGAAAGAGGTGCTGAGAGAGACCGGACATAAGGCTGCAGATAAAGACTGCGAGACACGCAGAAAAAATTTGGAGAGCGTGGCGACGGTGGCTGAGGCAAATGGGAATGTCGAAGTTGAAAATTGCGTAACGTGGAATTGCTTAACACATCTGAATTTTTTTATATAGGTTAGCCCACTTAAAAGTAGCCCAGAAAATGTAGTAAAGAAGAGGAACATTCTTTCATTGTTTAACCCATTATGTCCCAAGTTTTCTATTTTTTAAATATTTTGGTAAAACTTATACAGGTGCTTCAAAAAAGGTTGGAAAACATATTTTTTAGCTTACATATCTTTTATTTGTAACAAAAACGAAAATACAGGCGTCCTATAAATAGGACACCGGGATTATGCATTATCTGCTAGCGAATTATAAGGTGTTCTATGATACTGGGATTTCATAATAACATTCAATTCCTCTCAAAATACAATTAATAACTCTTTCAAAATACAAAACTAAGTTCCTATAATATACAATTAAGTTATTTTTGGTGAAATGGAGCGAAACACTTCAAACATAATGTTATGTTACACTTTTGACAATATGTAGTTGATTTAGTAGTGCATGGTTTGTTCTGGCATCGGCGTTGCTGTTCACGTTTTACAATAATATGGCCTTTCATATTAAATCTGATATCGTCTTTGATGTTGCATGGTGGACCAGATGCTTTACGCTTTCTTCCCATTGATGGCTTGGCACTTGATCCCTTCAAATATGCTACACATATACTTCTTTTGAAATCTAGCAAACTCAAAATACCTTTTTTCCCTTCATTCACAAATTTGTAAATGACCCATGCATTTACAACAGCCATATCTATCATTCTAATGAATAGAGGCCAGTACCATTTTTTCCCTCTTATTGAAATAGATATTTGGAAACTAACCAATCGTGTTTGTCTACACCACCCATATTTTCACTATATGTATTCAGTGTATGCGGTTGTGGAACATATCCCTTTTCCTTTATATTTTTCTTCCATCGCAAAACTCGCCCCACTGGTTGCACTGTATCGTAATTGGTACCGACTATGACACATTTATTGTCTAACCATTTAACAATGAGAATTTCATTTTTTGTATCAAATCTATAGTCGTACGACCCTCTTTCTTCTTTTTTCATCAATGATGTTGTTTTCAAAGGGCAATTCTTAATCCTGTTTTCTCTTATGGTACCAGTGGCTCTGTACCCAATATTTACAAGGTGCACTAATAAATCATAACCTGTAAATAAATTGTCAAAAAACAGGCAGTGTGACTGAGGTGTTTTTACAACATCAACCATTTTCAAAACCACCATACTCCCCAGTACAAGATCTTCTTGAGGACCCTCTTGAACACTCTTTCCAACTATGTGACACACATTGACCCACTGTCATATGTATAGAACATCAGTTTTCAAACTTTACCTAAACAAAATAGAATGCGTATTTTTAAATAGACTAATGTTATTGTTGAAAAATGTATCTTTCCCAATCAACTGGTAATATTAGCTGTAGTACAGGTAGTTGCAATTTTACTCAGTAGATCATAAAGTAGTGAGGATTATGATGTCAAATTTTATGCCAGATTGTCGATCGATTGTGACAGATTTATAACTATTTTTTCATTTGTTTTTTTCTATTTGTCACAAGAATAGAACCTGAAATTCATGTATATACAGTAATTTCAAAATTTAAAAAAACAACATAGTTTTAAAGAATTTAGATTTTTTTTAATCGTCCTATATATAGGACAGTGGGATATAATCGGTTAAATTACCTGTTGTGTTATGAAAGATTGTTTTATTTACCTGTAATGTTGCAAAATATGCTGGAAGTGCTCCCCGTTGACATGTATGCATTTCTGGGCACGTTTAACAACGTTTTGCAGATACTGCCTGTAGCTCTTCTCTGGTGATTCTCCTGATAGCGTTGGTAATGTTCTCCTCTAGTTGTTCTAGATTGTGAAGATTATTTGCATAAACTTTTTGTTTTAAAGTCCCCCAAAGATAAAAATCACATGATGACAAGACCGGGCAACGTGGTGACCATAACCCTTCGCTTATTGTTCTCTCTTCCGTAAATATGTCATGAACTCGTGTCACTCATCTGTGAGACGTGTGGTATGTAGCGTTATCTTGTTGGAAAAAGAATTGCATTTTGTCTTGTGGTGTCAGTTGGTCGTGTCAGAGGCCATCAACTACATCAACCTATCACCTATACAACCTATTGAGAGATCAGGCTACTTTTAAGTGAGTCACAACCTATGGGGAGATCGGTCTACTTTTAAGTGGGCTATTTTTAAGTGGGCTACTTTTAAGTGTTAGCATCGGGACTGACAACTAATTATAATAAATTGAACATTTTGAAAGAATTTCGAGCAATCGTAAACAAAGTTGCGTCCTTCTCAATTTTTTTAGTCAAGCGACCATTTAGCGTCTAAATCAGTGTTCGGCTTTGCCTTACAGATTACACTATTTTCTTTTATTGATTAGCGTTTGAAAAGCGGTTTAAAAAAAAAAGGTTTGCGTTATTTATTTGTATTATTTGAATATTATTTATATATTGCATTATTTGAAAAAAAGGCTTATTTAGACTGCTTAAAAAGTGCTCCCACTTTTATTGTATTTAAAAAAATACATTGTAATAAAATTTCAAGTACAAAAAACCAAATAAAACTTAGACATTTTTGCAATGCACAATAGAGCTGCCTAACGAAGCTCTCTGCTCGTGGCCCTCAGGAGAATGCTCCGTGCCTCCCTAGAGATTTAATAATAAAAAAATCGTGATAAAAATTAGTGTTTTTTATTTGAAATTCAAGTTCTATATACACTGCAACTATTGATATTCTAAGATTAATTTTCGTAGAGAAAAGTTGTGTATTACCTTATTGTAACGAAAGGCTATATACAAAGGTCAGTTTATAAAATTCAACATTCTTGGTATCGAGTTCAAAAACTCTGTTGAATATCAACATATAAAATCATCACATTAATCCTTTCATTATAGCTTTAGTTTTAAAAATTATGCAATCAAAACCTAAAATACCCACTCAAATAAGTAAAGCGTATTTATTTACAGCGAAAAAGCAAATAATTCAAATCAAATTGTGTTAAAAGAACTATTTATAAACGATTGTTTTTATAGTTTTATTGTAGCATACATTTCTGCCAAAACAAATTTACATTTTCATTTTTGCTTTTTTGTTGAGGATAGAAGTAGAGAAGCTTTTTCAAATTATTTATATAGGTACATGTTTGTACATATTTTTCGTTGTATTCCTTTTCAGCTTTTTTTTCCCTCACTTGCACTTCTTGATTTGCCTAAAAAAAAGCTGAGGCTAATATTTTATAAATATTTCTTGAAGCAATAATAAAATAATGGGTTACATAAAATTACAGTTCATTTTATTCTAAGCAGAAAGTTTTAGGTTTTAATTTTTGCCAGTTAAATAAAAACTAGCTTTAAGATTGAAATTTTAAATTTCTATTACTTTAAGATCATTGTTTCACTACCCGCGCACTTTTTTTTAAACATTTCGGGACATGTAAATAATAGGGGAGACCGATCTGGTTGTCCTCTGTCCTGGTTGTCACATTTAATTTTTTGAGTATTTCGCAACCTTGTACAATAATCACTTCAATGTTAAATCACGTGTCTTTACCTCTTTGTTTGCCTCTTTGTTTGCCAGCAATATCCCACTGTCCTATATATAGTTTGACTTTGATTGAGTAAGCACAGTTTGAATAAAGTTTAAAATATTAATTTTTACTAAAAATTCAAAATTTTTTTGTTTTTGTTTAAGAAAGGATAGAAGCAATTAGGGTAGAGTTATTATCAACATCGATATGTCATTGGAGGCGTAAAAACATTGGCACTTTTGAAAAACAAGTCTTTATTTAGCTGGTAGTACAGTTTTTGAATTAGGTTTAGTCGAATTCAAGATGGCAGGTCCGTACATGTTGTCACAAAAAAATTAGTGAAGATTGTCACACTGTGACAACCAACCCCATGCTAAACAAACTGTTTAATTATATAGTTTTGGTGTGTTTTTAAAAATGTAGCTCATCACGGTATGTCGAAATGTTAAATTTATATAAGCTCAATATGCCTAACAGCTATTTTATTTATGTAAAGATTAAAAGCAGAAATTAGAGACCGATCTATTAAAATAAGTGTAAGCCTACTTTGAAATCTCAACTTTTTAACGTTGGCAGCCAAAAAATTGTTAAATTCTAGCAGTCCGTCTTTGCTATTAAAATACTAGTGTTTGCTTCAATGAAAAACGTTGAAGCGTATTTACAGCTTGGGAGATTTGAGATATCAAATGAAGCGTTTTCCAAAAATAAATAATTGTTCTTGCTGGTTTGCTTTTGAGATATAGGCCAACCAAGAGTAACTCCAAAATTTAACACGCACAAAACCGATAATTGTAAAAATATTTTAAATTTCCAGTGAGAATATCATGTTTTCATTTTACTGTTTAGGAAAGTTATATATATATACATATTCCAATACCAGGAAATCAGCACTACCTCAAATGTCTGCTGGACAAACTCAACAGCTTTATTAGAGGCCTAAGATTTTAAAATATAGCATACTTGCTCTAACCGTGTGTTATTGAGCACTGTACCGGCAAACTGAAACATTACTGGATTATATACATATATATATATATATATATATACAGGGTGTCCATAAAGTCCTGCAAACATTTAAAATTTTCATTTTTTTATCTCTATTTTTATCCTCCTGACTTGTAGGAAAGCGATGGAGGCGCTATAGTTAGGGTAAGCAATTACTCCGACCTGCTTCCGGAGATGCCAAGATATTGCTGTCCGCTTGTAATTTAATAGAGATATTACTGTAATTTAGAAGTGCTTGCCAAGACCACCAAGCAGGGAAATTGCTGTAAAGTGTCTTTCCCAAAAACACAACAGAATGGCTCAAGTGGGTTTTGAACCGAGACCATGTTGATTATCAGCACGGTACTTTAACCACTCAACTACGCTGCCAAAAAATATCTCAAAAGCCGCATAAGGTACAAACTTTAAATTTTCGATAATGAATTATACCACCATAAAGTTTTTTTGTTGTTTTTTACAGGTTATTTTATTGTTAAGATAAGCAAGAATAAGTCATTTTTAATAAAAGCGTAAGTTTGCAACAAAGTATGAAACATGTTGACCATTCAACAAAAAGCACAATGTGTTCTTTGGTACCATAAATTGAAATCACCAACTGCACTACAACGTAAATTTAAAAATGAGTTTGGACAAGACCCTCCTCACACTAAAAGCATTAAGAGATGGTTTAAAAATTTTATGGAAACCGGCAGCATTTTGGATCGCAAAAGATCGGGTAGGCCAAGCATTGATGAAAAGACTGTTGATGCTGTGCGTGTAGCATTTCATCGCAGCCCAAGGAAATCAATTCGTGTTGCATCAAATGAACTTGCTATTCCTCGAAGCACAGTTCACAAAGTTTTACATAAACAACTTCGGCTCCATACTTACAAGTTACAAATTGTTCAAGCTCTTAAGCCGGATGATCACTCTCGCCGAGCAGCTTTTGCTGAAGAAGTTTTTCAGCGCATTGATGATGACAATGTCTACCTTAACAGTGTGATTTTTTCCGACGAAGCAACTTTTTATGCATCTGGGAAAATCAATAAACATAACATTCGAATATGGGGATCAGAAAATCCTTGTGAGGTTGTAGAAAAGAGGCAGTACCAAAATTTATGTTGAATGGTCAACATGTTTCATACTTCGTTGCAAACTTACGCCTTTATTAAAAGTGACTTATTCTTGCTTATTTTAACAATAAAATAACCTGTAAAAAATAACAAAAAACTTTATGGTGGTATAATTTACTATCGAAAATTTAAAGTTTCTACCTTATGCGGTTTTTAAGATATTAAAGTTTTAAATGTGAGCAGGACTTTATGGACACCCTGTACAGTTAATATTAATGAAAACAGTAAAATAAAATAAAAATTTAAAATTTAACATTCACAACAGCCTGTTTTGCTAAAGACTTTGTTACTTGTATGTATAACTCGAGGTCATTCTTTCAACTAACAAAACCATTTTTTTAATTTACGTCCCAGCAAACTCACCAAAACGTCATTTTAAAACAAAACAACTTTAGTTTCAATTATTTATTTAAAAAAACTTGCCTCGTGGAAGAGATCAATTAAATGATTTTTCCGAGCGTTTTTGATAAACGCCACACAGATGGACAGAACAAACCACGACCCTGACTTTTCTCGATAAGCTTTACATTCTAAAACAAAAAAAATATATCAAGTTAATCAGGTATACTATAAGCGTATACACGGGTAGTCGGGGGTCAACCCCAATAAAGAATGTACGGAAACTACACGAAAGAACATTAGAGCATGAATAACAAAAGATTTTCAGAATTTAGAGAAGGACCAAGGTGGTTGGCCTGTTAAAATCAAGGAATGATTTTTTCGAACCGAAAAGTTACAGGCTAATATTTCTGATCAGCCACATCTACAAACTCTTAGGGCGACTTCTTCTCAACTGACTTGTTCCTATCATAGAAATCCACCTTATTGTAAAGAAAGCTGATTTTCTCCCGCTTGAATCAACCATCGGCTAATTGCTCAAATTGACTCAACACATTAAAGACAGCTACTAAAACAAGAAGATCACAGGAGCTGTGTGCGTAGATCTCACTGCTACCTATGACACAGTGAACCATTAAGCTCTTTTTCAAAAAGAAGTAACAATGATTGACAATCTACATTTTTTGCAGTTTCTAGGAAAATGCTAAAAAATAAAAGTTTTTTTTTGTACTGCTAAATAACAAACAAAGTAGAGTCCTAGAATCCAAAAATCCGACCTTTTTTAAGGCAGCGTGCTGGCCCCTCCTTTACAACATATACACAAACAACTAGCCATTGGGTTTGGAAACCAAGCGTTTTATCTAGTATGCTGATGATCTTTGTGTTATTAGCCAGCATTCGACATTCAATACAGTTGAAAATTTGCTGAGCAATACTCTAAACGGTCTATAGCATTACTATGCAGATTAAAGTGTGCAGCAAAACAACATCTTGCACAAACTTATCTGGGAAACCAGTTTTCATGATTTAGAAAATCAGCACTTACTCTATGCTACTCGGCAGCTGAGTATACTTGCCTAGTATGGTCACGGTCGGCACATGCTAATTGGCCGTATCCTGATCTCAATGACAGTTGTCACATAATTGCAGAATGCCATAAACCCATCAATCCCAACTGTCTGCACATCCTCATTGGAATAGCTCCAGTAGACATTCGACGAAAAGAGGCCAGCAGAAGAGAAAAACAAAAAGTGAGACATGATCTAAGGCAGCAAGCCAACGCATGAAATCAAGGAAAAGTTTTTGCGTACCACCCTCTTCTTAACGTGCCCCCAAGGAGATGAGGATTGAGTTATGGAAGAGCCAACTTAAAGAATCAACATAGAACCAGCCGAGGCGTTTTCCCCTGGACACCAAGCTTCTTCGAAACACTGGAGATGCCTTAAATAACTTTGTACTGGAATAGTCAGAACCCGAGCACACTTGCAAAGTGGGAACTTCATAATGGCCAGATTTTGTTTAAGTGAGGCATCGCAGATGACATTGCAGAGAACCTGCTCGGATGCCTTTCACTTCCGCAAAAGTGCAATCAAGATAACCTTTCAGCCTTCAACATCCTCGCTGAAAAAACCGTGAAGTTTTGTAAAGACTATGTCTAGAGACACAAAATACACTATACTATATATATATATATACGTATACGTACTGTAGAAGGGATAAAAAAAAGTGAAGATAAAAAAGTCTTAACTTTATTTTAAATTTTAGTAATCTTGTTTTCGGCTTTCAAAATCCCTGCGACAAATTTTTTATACGCCTATGGATAACACACCGTAAAAAAACCTTTTAAATAACATTCCAACAGGTGTATATATCGATTTCTTAGTTATCATCCTCAATATACGATTTAGTCGAGTTACAGTTGATCACTTGAGCAGTATTTAGTTTTTTCTTCAAACAAGTTTGTTGAAAATAAACAAACTCAGCTTTAACCCTTTGCGGTCCAAGGTCATCTCAGAGATGATTTACAAAATTATGTAATTCAGTCCAACGTCATCTCAGAGATGATCTTTTGTTTTTCTTGCTGTAGACGATCCAAGGTTCGCTCTGGAGTGATTTTTTCACGTCATTGCGTATTTTTTTTTTCCATTGCGCATCTCGGCAGTCAGACGCTACGCTTGGATGGTTTTTTAGCACAAATTTTGCTGATAACAACGTGGTGATTGAAAACGAAGCAGTTAGGTTTTTTATTGCTGGGAGGTTAGTGTGGCAGCAGGATACGGAATCAACGTGGTTTTGTACCAAAGCTAGTGTTGTTCGTTGTGAAGTTGTAGCTTTCTGTGGTACGGCAAACTGGCGGTGCTTTAGCTAGGAGAATTCTTTGATCTTAGTTAGTGCTACGCTAATGGCTGGGCTAATTGGCTAGGCTAGAGGGAGCAGTTAGACTAGTGGGAGCAGTAGTATATGTTTAGAGATTTTGATCTTAGTTAGTGCTACGTTAATGGCTGGGCTAATTGGCTAGGCTAGAGGGAGCAGTTAGACTAGTGGGAGCAGTAGTATATGTTTAGAGATTTGAGTTATTATTGATTTTTGGAACAGTTGCATGGGTATTTTTGCGTAAACCATCAAAATGAACTTATTTATCTTATGACAAATATTAATATTTTCAGTTCAGAAATTAGGGTATTTTAGGATGGCTAGAAGATTCTTATCTACTGATGAAGTGCTGATGCAAGTTGATGACGAGGGAGAATCATCAGAATCAGACTTTCCGATTTCAGATGATGAAGAAGTGGACTGGGATAGTGATGAAGATGAAACACTGCCTGAAACCGATTTGGAAAGTAGTGACGAGTCTGATGACGAGGGAGATGATGATGGTGACAATGATACTTGGAGATCCTGGAGGACTGACCTGAAGTTGTAAATAAATTTCGTGTTCACTACAAAAGCATCTGAAAACAAACAACCTGCTAATTACATACTTGCCTGACCCCCTGAAAAGTGAAAAACCCCTAATATTTCAAATCAGAATTTTTCGCTAATTTTGGCAACAACTTCCCAAAAACTAGTAGAAATCCAACTTTTGGGCTAATTGCTAGGGATTTATGCAATAAAATAAATTTGGACCTGGTGGGCCGGATACGGTAAAAAAAATTGGACCGCAAAGGGTTAAAAAATATCTAACAATATCTATTTTATAATTAATTTACATAGGCAATTAGGCGAGAGAATTTGCATAAGCGATTAGCCGATTAGTTGAAAGTTGTTAGGACATAATAGGGATATACCGTAGTTATACTGCTAACTTTATTGCATCAAGGTCGGTTAGATATCGAAAGCAAACTTGGGTAACATCGGCGACGTGTCTAGTTACATCAGCGTGTCGAAGAAAAACATTGTTGGATATTTGAAGAACCGGTTGCATTTCAGCAAACTGCCGATAGCAGTGGTCTTTGGCTTTTTCTCGGCTGACAGTGTAGGAAACTCTATCAACATTTTGTTTCTACGACAACAACAATACATTGGACAGAGATAAAATTTTCTGGTTGGGTAGTATTACACCAGCTAGTGAAATTTTTGAAGTTTAGAAACTGCAATTGTTTTTCAGCAGACTTAACTTTTTAATTTTCACAATCAGATTTATCTTAATTAGTTTGGTCATATTTGTTAAATGTATATTTTGTTTCTTCAACTATAAAAGGTTTTTTTTATCTACAAAACTTTATAAAATTGCCACATTTTATTATTTCCTAATCGGTAGAAGGCCTATTGGTTATTTATACATTATTCTTGCATGTTCTTGCCAACTTTTACACGGCAAGATCTCAAACTGATAAACACTTTGCCTCTTTGAAATGAAATAATAAGTAAGTAAAAATGAACAAACAGACTTTTTAAAAATTATTTACCATCTTTATAGTTTATTTTATAGAAGTTTTGTTCTGGGGAGCAACAAGCTTCAACAAACAAAAGGCTTAAACTTTTATCAATAATTTCAACTAAAAACTGCTCAAATTCATTTTGATGTTTTTTCCTTATAGCCTATTGTTAAATGTTAGACTAGGATAAAGGATCAATAAAGAATGTTATACTTAAACTGGGGACCGACGTACCGATACGTTGGAACCTTAGTTAAATGATGAATGCCAAAACAAATAGATTATTCATGCCCAAAAAAGCTTTAAAACATGAAGTTTTTTTTAAATACAAACCAAATTTAATTTTAAAAATAATATATAGAACCAAAATTGCTTTGCTATTTCGCAATATGAATTAATTTAAGTTCGTAAATTTTATTTTAATTCATATACATGTGTAATAACACCGATTACATTCATACTTGGTAAACTTGCATAACCAAGAAACATGTCATCAAATCTACTCGGATTCTCAACGGAATCAGCAGATAGTAGGGCTACTTGAGCGCTGTACCAGCCTAGAATGTAATTAAAACAAAAGATTACCTGTATTTGTTTTAAATTTATTATAAGTTGTTTAGACTTTACAAAAACACGAGTTTGAAAGTTTGTTTCGTTTTAGATTAATTTTCTAACCATAATGTTGCAATACTTAACAGCACAAATAAGTTAAAAAATTTTTATTGTTTCAAATGTTTTCTTCCTCAGCCTTTTTTAAGAAAAACTTAAACTTAAATAAATTATAACTACGGCATCGAACCAAACCCAACCCGGATCCGTAAACCGTTATTAATCGTTATTTTCTGAACCTGAACCAGAGCTGAACCGTAAAAATAAATTTTCTGAACGTGAACCTGAACCTGAACCGGCACTTTATTTTAAACAGTTCCGGTTTGGACGCTCTAATGTTTAGTCTTGGTTTATTTATAACAGTCTATATCAGGGATGTCCAATTTTGTTTCATTATGAGCCACATTTTAAATTCAGCTAAAGTTGGCGGGCCGCAAAAAGGTCTTCATTCTGAAGCAGATCCCGATTTGTTGATTTTCGTCTGTAATATCAGGTGTTCTTTGAGAAAAAAAAGGTCTTCACTCTGAATTGTCGATTTTCGTCTCAAATGTTGTACAAAGCAAACTCGCGAAATACATTTTAGAAAAACGCTTGAATACAAGTTTGAAATTGCATGTGTAAAACTTGAAATAGGCAGTGGGTGGCATCAAAACCTTAAATGGGTCAAAGGTTAGACATCCATGGTCTATATAAACAATAATTTTATATTTGAATTTACCACAATTTGTTTGTTCATTCTTATTGTGCGTTGGCTGGCAAAACAGCGACGTCATAAACAACTTTTTAGTCAATAAGTTAAAGCAAAAAATTGGTCATGTAGCCTAAATAAAGAAAAAGTAGTTTTAAATAGATATAATATGCTAAAGTAATAAAATGAACGTTTATTGAATTGGAGACGCACCAAAAAAAAAAACAAAAAAAAAACAACTCATTCAGAAAAAAATCAAATTTTAAGTATGACGTTATTTTTAACTTTGCTAAATACCTTAGTACAGGGATGCACAACTTATAGGTTATATTAAGTGTATAAAATAGGCCTAATAAATTTCAATGATAATATACTTTATACTTCTACCGATTGTAACAAAAACAAATTTCACAATTTTTAATGATCGAATTTATTTGAACATAATTCGTAAAACATTCATTATTTGTACACATTTCGTAAAGATTTCTTTAATCTTATATGCTTGCAAAAAGACTTGCAAAATCAATCAACCTTATTGTCACACGAGAGCTGCTATTGTCACACGAAAGCTTCTAATAGAATTGTATCGTCAACAATTTCTCTTAAAGGTGAACCAAAGCAGCATAGTTATAATTCCTTTGAAAAAGGGATAAATTAAAGTTAAATTTGCATCGAAATGACGCGAGTAGATTTTAAACCGCGACCGTGTCGATCATGTTCGCCATCAATACGGCGTTTATTAACTGGTCGGCCACGATGCCGGTTTTTTATAACAAACATGCATCTAAAACTCATATTTTTTTTTATTTATTGTAAATGAAAATATTACTTTATTTTACCAAATTTTAAATTAAAAAACATTTTTATTATTTAGATCAAAGATTTTTAAACTAAAAATTACGCACCCCAGGATGGGAAAGGCTAAAAGTTTTTAGGAAAGGTTCGAAGTTAGTGCAATATTGTAAAACATGTAAAACTTATATTGATAATTAAGAAATTATTTAAAAAAGACAAAAATATTGACACCAAAGAGTCGCAACACCAGAAGTTTTAGAATATCTGCTGTAAAACGCGGAAACAAAGTATTAAAACTACTTATAGCTGCATGAAAAATTGCTAAAAATTAGAAAAAAAAGAGTTTTTGCACGTAACATTAACAAGATTTCTAGTTATTAGTTCTAATTCAAATTATTCTTAGTTCTGACATACCAAAGTATGTTAAGTTTGGATAACACAAAATGTAAACTTATAAACGACATTCGAGTTGCATGCAAGTAATAATACCGTGCAAATCCTTGAGAGTAGCTAATGTAATTTATTGAGCTTTTGCATGTTACAACGTTATTTTCGTTTTTGTTGCATGTCTCTTTTTCTGTAGTGTAAATGTGTTAATATAAGTATTTTGTTTGACTAGTTGGCAAAAATAAAAAACAACTGAAATAAACTGAACTGAGTAAAGATCTAAAGGAATTTTAGAATTTAACTTAAAATAATTTGCATTTTAAATGCTCTTATACAGGACAAAATTAGGTTAAAATTCGATTTAAAATTTATGAACAAATGTCAACACCATAAAGGGACAAAGTTCAGACTACCTTCAGAAAAATGCACATTTTGGAGAAAATCTTCTTAATCACGTAATACTAAGTATTCTTGCGTTAGAATGCATATTTAAGTGGGGTAGCGTCACGTGACCGACAAAAATGAATTACCGAAAAACTTCACTTGACCAACAAAAGCGAATTATCCAAAAACGCCACTTGACCGACACAACAGTGTGTTAGAACAGACAGAACAGCTGTTCTGACAACTGACAATGGACTGTTTTCGAAAATTTCCTTCGTTGTCGGTCACCTGCCGGCTTGAGGGACTTACACAAATTTTGTCGGTCAAGTGACGTCGACCCATTTAAATTTTGAAAATAAACCTTACCACACATTAAATTTAAGTTTTACTTTTGTTTAATATTTTAAACGATTAGCTTAAAAATTACAAAATTTTTAACCCCAAAAATCGGCAAAAAAATAGCAGTAAGCGTTGAAAAACGCATTCAATTTATTGGTCTTTGCACGATGAAGGTCTCAGAACGTGAAATATCAAAATAAATGAAGGTTAGCAAGGCTGCTGTACCTTATACCATCAAAATTTTCAAGAAAAAGTGCTTTCAAGGACAGCAAAACACAGGCGTCCGAGAATTTTTAGTAGTGAAAATAAAAGTTTTATCAGGAAGAGAGTGAGTCAATCTCCTAAGAGCTGTGGTGAAAAAATACAGATTAAAACGGCATTAAGAAGATTCAAAATTACTGAAAAAACAATTTTATTAATTTTGATATAGGCATTCTGACGCAAGAATACTTATAGTATTACGTGTAAAAAGCTTTTCTCTAAAATGTGCGTTTTTTTAAAGGTGATCTTAAACTTCTGTACAGGACCGTATTTAAAATTGCAGCCGAAATAATTTAAGTTAAACAAATCTAAAATTCCTTCACAATTTTTGTATACTTTACAAGCTATTCATCACAATACCAAAATCATTCTTGAATAGATTATGTTTTTTTGTTTTAAGCTTTGTTATTTAAGTTTTTCTCAAAAAACTTAAAGAGCCGAAGAGTGTTTGAAAAAAAAATATACAATTTTATGAAATTACTTGTGCTGCTAGCCAATACAACAATATGGTTAAAAGAAATTTATTGTAAAATATTTTCATCAGACTAAAAAAAATTAAAAATTTTTTTATGAAACAACAAATATATATAATAGCTGCTCTATCAATATTATTTGCAGAAGCTGATAGACATTCGATGTAAACATAAATCTATAAGTTTTCTTTAAAAACTTTAACAAAGACTATTTTGTTTTAAATAAATTTATAAATTTTTTTCTTTACTTTGAAGTACAAAAATTGTTTTGAGTTAATCATTTTTTGCAAGTATTTAAAATGTTTAAAAACTAAAATATGTGACCTACCCAGAAAACTTTCGGGGTTGTCTGATTCCACAGAATCTGATTTGTCACCTTCGTCTAAACAATTACAAATAATTTGTTTAACAAAATCAATTTCAAAATGAAAAGTAAAGCCAATATTATTCCGGAATCTCTTTTACGTTTCGCAGTATAGTAGCTTTACTTTTTATTCTAAAAAACTATAGAATTCTTTACCTGGCTGGAAAATGTTTGTACCAAGAGACTGCAACCTGTTTACATAATTGAAAGTCTTGATTTCATAACAAAAAAATTGCTTTTTTGGTTATTTGATGAAACAAGCGTTTTTTATTTTTTTAAAAATTTGTTAAAAAACTAAATCTAAAAAGTTTAATGTCAAACAAAATAAAATATTTCGCCCCTGGCGTTTTTTTACAAAATTGTTTTACGTAATTTTATTAGGTACTGACAATAACGTCGGGATAATGTTGTTCAGGTGCCATGTTGTTCATGGTTGTCTACCACACAAAAATTTATTTTCGTTTTTGCTTATTTCACCTTCATGTTTATCCTCCTGACTCGCAGGAAAGTGTGGGGAGTGCTGTAAATTGTGCGAGCAATTCCCCTTACCTGCTTCCGGAGATGCCAAGATATTTTTGTCCGGTTAAACTTTTTTTCTTATTTTAGTTTTTTAGTGTTACAAGGTTTGACTGAAATTAAAGACCGCTTGCTAAGACCACCAAGCAGGAGAAAGTGCCATAAAATTTTTTTTCCAAAAGCACAACAGAATGGCCCCAGTAATTTTTCAACCAGACCATGTTGTTCACAATTCCGGCTCACTTAACCATTCGATTACGCTGCATAGAGCAAGTGCTGATTTTCTAAAGCATGAGGTCTAGTCAATGGTTAAAGTACAATAATTTTCTTTCCGTAGTTGCTGATCAAAAGCAAAATCTATATCGGCTCATTATTGTCACCAAAAATATAAATGAAACTTTTTCAACCCAGCACATAAACAACATAGGCAAAACCACGCACTAAATTATTTAAGGACTTTCCATTAAGGTTTATAATAATTATTCTTTTTAAAATTTTGACTAGCCATGCCACTTGTTGAGTGAGTTGGGCTTCTTCCTTTTCCTATCCTTTCATCCTTTTTTTCTTATTATTCTTTTTTTCTTACGTATGATTCCATCTTTCTCAGGGAGGCCCCACAGTGTTGATAAAGAGCTGCTTCTCGGCATTGCTTGCTGTGATCACATTTCTGACATCAGTGATAATATTGTTCATGGCGTTGAACCCTCGCTAACATTTGGCGTTGCTTGGTGAGAGGGTATCAACGGCCACCAGAAACTTATTTAGTTGGTCAGGAATTCTTCTTCCCCAAGTTGCCTTAAATTTAATATACGCAAGATAAGTTCCTTGCTTGTTGAGGCAAAGAGTATCACATTAACTTTTCACCTCGTCTTCTCCAAAACGATAATTTTTATGTTAAATTTTATCTAGATCAAACCCATCCATTTGATTAACAAAGATTTTATAATTTTCTTTTCTAGTTGTATTCGCTTGAAGAAGTATCCACTCCAGATCAGACACAAACAGGACTGGGGCCGAGGGTTTATCCTTTTACTATCCCAGGCTGCTGTACTGCCTAAATCAGATGCTGGCTCTGATGTTATTCAGCCAGCATCGGGTTTCGTCATCCAAAACCGTCAGACCTCGTGCTCCATGTGGTGCCCGATGTGTAGGGCACGCTGTTAGAACATGGTCTGCGGTTTGTTCAGAGGCGCCACACTCGCAATTCCGTGAAGTAGCGAGACCCCATTTGTGCATGGACGAATGGAATCGCCCAACACCAGTCCGCAGGCGGTTGAGCTTAACCCAAGCTGCTCGGGGTAAGCCCATTCCAACAGGCCTGGCACCGATCCCGGGCACAAAAACACAGAGCTTGGAAGCACCTTCACAGTACTCCGCGTTCCATTTGTGATTTGTCCATTCAGAAGCGCGGATGCCAAGTCTGGCAAGGTTGTCCAAACGATTCCGCGCACCTGGCACAAACGGGCGTCTGAATCTTAGTCTCACTTGGCAAGTATCTGAGGGCCCACTTAAAATACCATAAAAGATATGATCGGGGTCCAGAGATCCACGGTAAGCTAAGGAGAGTGTCTCTCCCGTTCGGAGAAGCTCAGCTGGCTGGATGCCTGAGAGTATAGATAGGTGGTTCGTTGGAGAGGGACGCAGGCATCCAGTGACTATGCGCAAGGCGTCGTTCAAGACACTGTCGATGAGGCAAGAGTAAGCACTGCGACACCAGACTGGCGCGCAGTATTCAGCTGCTGAGTAGACTAGAGACAAGGTGGCTATGCGTAGTGTTTTAGTACCAGCACCCCATTCCAAGCTCACGAGTCGCCTCAACATTGGGACGCGCGAGGATAGTTTTTTGCGCAATGCCACTAAATGGTGACGAAACGTGAGCAATCTGTCCAGTTTTACCCCAAGATTAGTTGGGGTTGGACAGAACGGTAAAAGTCTATTGCTGTTGTAGAATTTTAGCTCACGTTTGGTCTCTCGGTTATTTGAGTAAAAGGCTGCCGTAACGTTTTAGTGTGGCTGAGCTTCAACCTCCAAGTCTGGAGATATGCTGACAGTGTGGACATGTCTTGGCTTAAGGTCCCCTCCAAGTTCTTCCTGTTTCCAGAAGAGTGCAACAATGCTAAATCATCAGCATAAGCAAACTTTCTGGAAATCATGGAAGAAAATCGTACGTATAGATGTTAGATAGAAGGGGAGCCAAGACCGATCCCTGAGGAACGCCGTTTTTGAGACGGCGTAGCCTGCTTTGCTTACTGTCACCGGTAGTAAGGGTGAAACTTCGATTTCGGACAAGCTCCATAATTATTCTGACCATGTGCTTATCCGGAAGAAGTCTCAGCAGCTTGCAGGTAAGGCCACAGTGCCAGACAGTGTCATAAGCAGCTGTCAGATCGACAAATACGGCACTGGCTTGCTTTTTAGTCTCAAAAGAATCCTCGATGTTCTGGGTTAGCAGAACAGCTTGATTATTGCACTTGAATTATGGCATTTGATATGGCTTCTCAAACTTTTTGTTCTGCAACCTCATTTTAAATAATAAATTTTTGTGTGACCCCAATTTGTGTAGGCTAATTGTACGTCAATTTTTTTCTATGGAAAACCGCGAATGTGCATGAAAAACAATGTATTAACAACGAGATATAGAAATAGTAACCTAAAGTGAATTAACAAACGTACAAAAACTAGGTGTTCTTTTAAAAAAAAAGGAAAGACCTTCACTCGATTCAGATTTTATTTTATCAATTAAATGCCTACTAACCTTAAGTAACAATAATGTAATGACACTTTACTTTTTCCAATTTTTGATTGTCAATAAATATTATTATAAAAAAGCCAACTTCAAAAGCACAAAAAGCTAATTTGTTTTGCGACCCACAGTGTGAGAAGCCCTGATTTTGAGTATTGTTCAGCAAATTTTTGACTGTATTGAATGTCAAATGCTGACTAGTAACACAAATATCATCAGCATAGATAAAATGCTTGATTTCTAAATCCAGTGATTGGTCGTTTGTGTATATGTTGTAAAAGAAGGGGCCAGCAGGCTGCCTCAAAAAAGGTCGTTCTTTTGGAGTCGCACTCTACTTTGTTTCTCATTTAACAATAGAAAAAAAAAACGCTTATTTTTTAGCTTTTTCCTGGAAAGTGCAAAAAATGTAGATTGTTAGTCATTCTTAATTCTTTTTAAAAAAGAGTTTAGTGGTTCACTGTATCGTAGACAGCAGTGAAATCTACCAACACAGCTCCTGTGATCTTCTTGTTTTGGTAGCAGTCTTCAATGTGCTTAGTCAATTTGAGCAATTGGCCGATAGTTGATTTAACTGCGACGAAATCAGCTTGCTCTTTAATGTGTTGAGCTTTCGTTATAGAAGCAAGTCGTTTGAGAAGAAGTCGCTCTAAGAGTTTGTAGATGTGGCTGATCAGGAATATTAGCCTGTAACTTTTCGGTTTGAAAGAACCTTTCCCTGGTTTGAACAGGCTAACCACCTTGGTTCTTCTCTAAATTCAGAAAATACTTTGTTGTTCATGGCCTAATTTTCATTCCAGTGGTTTGCTTAATACTACATTTGGAGTTGACTTCCATTCCCCGTGTATACGCTTATAGTATACTTATAATTAAGTTAAGATATTTTTGTTTTAGATCGTCGTCGTCGTCGTCGTTTGAAGGGCATCCACTCCAGGCCAGACACAAAGAGGACTGGGGCCGAGGGTTTATCCTTTTACTATCCCA
This sequence comes from Diplosoma virens, assembly GCA_963680785.1. Lineage (NCBI taxonomy): Eukaryota > Metazoa > Chordata > Ascidiacea > Aplousobranchia > Didemnidae > Diplosoma > Diplosoma virens. The sequence continues at coordinate 29,950,088 of OY796884.1, forward strand.
GACTGCTGCACTGCCTAGATCAGATGCTGGCAGTGATGTCATTAAGCAAGAAACTCGATTAAGAATGTCATTAAGAAACTCAAATTCGTTATCCAAAACCGTCAGACCTCGTGCTCCATGTGGTGCCCGATGTATAGGGCACGCTGTTAGAACATGGTCTGCGGTTTGCTCAGAGGCGCCACTCTCGCAATTTGGTGAAGGAACGAGACCCCATTGACATGTGCATGGGGTCTCGTTCCTTTGACATGACCCTGTGCATGGACAAATGGAATCGCCCAACACCAGTCCACAGGCGGTTGAGCTTAACCCAAGCTGCTCGGGGTAAATCCATCCCAACAGGCCTGGCACTGGTCTCGGGCACAAAAACACGGAGCCCTGAAGCATTTTCACAGTACTCCGCGTTCCATTTGTGATTTTTCCATTCAGAAGCGCGGATGCCAAGTCTGGCAAGGTTGTCCAAACGATTCCGCGCACCTGGCACAAACGGGCGTCTGGATCTTAGTCTCACTTGGCCAGTATCTGAGGGCCCACTTAAAATACCATAAAAGATATGATCGGGGTCCAGAGATCCACGGTAAGCTAAGGAGAGTGTCGCTCCCAGTCGGCGAAGCTCAGCTGGCTGGATGCCTGAGAGTACATGTAGGTGGTCCGTTGGAGTGGGACGCAGGCATCCAGTAATTATGCGCAAGGCGTCATTCAAGACACTGTCGATGAGGCGAGTGTGAGCACTGCGATACAAGACTGGCGCACAGTACTCAGCTGCTGAGTAGACTAGAGACAAGGTGGCTATGCGTAGTGTTTTAGTACCAGCACCCCATTCCAAGCTCACGAGTCGCTTCAGCAGTGTGACGCGTGAGGATAGTTTTTTGCGCAATACCACTAAATGGTGACGAAACGTGAGCGATCTGTCCAGTTTTACCCAAAGATTAGTTGGGGTTGGACAGAACGGTAAAACTCTACCGTTGTTGTAGACCTTTAGCTCACGTTTGGCCTCTCGGTTATTTAAGTGAAACGCTGTCGTCACCGTCTTAGTGTGACTGAGCTTCAACCTCCAAGTCTGGAGATACGCTGACAGTGTGGACATGTCTTGGCTTAAGGTCCCCTCCAAGTTCTTCCTGTTTCCAGAAGAGTGCAACAATGCTAAATCATCAGCATAAGCAAACTTTCTGGAAATCATGGAAGAAAATCGTACGTATAGATGTTAAATAGAAGGGGAGCCAAGACCGATCCCTGAGGAACGCCGTTTTTGAGACGGCGTAGCCTGCTTTGCTTACTGTCACCGGTAGTAAGGGTGAAACTTCGATTTCGGACAAGCTCCATGATCATTTTGACCATGTTCTTATCCGGAAGTAGTCTCAGCAGCTTGCAGGTAAGGCCATGGTACCAGACAGTGTCATAAGCTGCTGTCAGATAAACGACAAATACGGCACCGGCCTTCTTTTTAGCCTCGAAAGAATCCTTGATGTTCTGGATTAGCAGAACAACTTGATCTACGGTTGACTTCCCGCGTCGGAACCCAGCCTGCTCTTTAGGGAGCAGTGGATCGATTAATGGTTCAACGCGGGCGTAGATAAGCCTCTCGAAGATCTTGTAGGGGACACAAAGCAGAGATATCGGTCGATAACTCTTTGGGTACCACACGGGCTTTCCTGGTTTTGAGATCGCGACCACAAGCGCTCTTCTCCAGATCTTGGGAATTTTGAGTCGGCGCAAACAGGAAGAAAGGGAGTCACGTAACCAGGACTTCAAAGCAGCTTCGGCATGGAGTATAAGCTCGGGGCAGATGGAATCAGGTCCCGGAGCTTTACCTGGTTTTAAGTGTTGAAGGCAGCAGCAAATTCTTTCTGTGAAAACTTGTCAGAGATATTTACTGCGTCTGGTGTTGTGTTCCTCCAAAGATCAGACACTTCTTGAGAGACAAGTCGAGATGACTTGCGATCAGCAGCCTCGTATTTCCCATTTCTAACCAGCTGAGATGCAATAGCATCGGCTGAAACGGGACAGTGACGAGGAGAGTGTCGTGACCTACCAGTAAGGTTGTTCAAAATACTCCACGCTTTTCGACTAGAGTGTGAGAAGTCAATGCTCCGACCATCGATCCCTTCGCTTTCTGTCAAGCTTGGCAAGAAGAGCTGTAGCAGCCAAACTTGAGTCGGCTCCCTGAGGAGACTGCAGAAAGGTTTTATAAAGGGATTCACACTCTGCATCCCAACACGGAATATAGTTATTTCGATACCCGCGTGGGATAGTCTTTTTGGCTGCTTTCTTAATTTGTTTTAGATGGTAAAGCTTATCAAAATAAGTCAGGGTTGTGGTTTGTTCTGTCCATCTGTGTGGCGTTTATCAAAAACGCTGGGAAAAATCATTTAATTGATCTCTACAGCTAGGCAAGTAAATGTTTAAAATAAAATTGTTTTATTTTAAAATGATGTTTTGATGACTTTGTTGGCATGCAAGTTAAAAGATAATTTTGTTTGTTGAAAGAATAAACTCGAGTTAGACGTACAATTAACGACAACCATTTTAATGTACCTCGCTCTAAATGATGCCTTAATCCGACCCACTGGCTCTCAGCGACCGCGAATGTGTGGTCTTCCGAAAATACACAAAAAGGACGTACCCTTACGTCCGATTTTGTCTATGACCGGATCGGCCCAACATCAGTTAGCTAAATGGCTTACTTCTCTTCTTCAACCTGTTCTCCAAAACCTTTCTTCTAATTGTGTGTCTGATTCTTTCACCTTTGTAAAAGAAGTCAGAAAATTTACCTTTTCCCCTTCCTCTGTCTTGTTCTTTTGACATTTCTTGTCTCTTCACCAATATTCCGCTCGCTGAAACTATAGAAATCTGTGCTGACGCTCTTTAGAATAATGACTCAAATGCGCCATCTTTTCCACGCAACATCTTTGTCGAATAATGCAGCTAGCCACCTCCTCTCTGGAATTCAGCTTCAATAATAACATGCATCGACAAATCGACGGGGTCGCTTTGGGCTGACCGCTCGGTCCAGCATTAGCAAACATTTTTGTTGGCTACCAAGAAGCCAAACTTTTCAACATCGTCAAAAGGCCGTTAGCGTACTTTCGGTACGTTGACGACATTTTTCCTGTAATCAATAATGAAGAAGACTGCAACACTTTTCTCACCCACCTCAACTCCCTTTATTCCACATTACGCTTCACCTACAAAAACGAATCTAATCACTCTCTTCCCTTCCTGGACGTGTTGGTAAAAAGGCATGATTCGTAATTTCTAACTTTAGTTTACAAGAAACCCACCTTCACCGGCCATTATCTACGTTGGAACTCCTTTAATCCCCAGAAACGGAAAATCAATCTAATTGGTACTCTTGTTCGCCGAGCTTTTATGATCTGTTCTAAAAGCAAACTGGATCCAGAGCTTGGCAAAATTCGTTCAGTTCTATTAGAAAATTGCTACCCGGAACATGCAATTAATTCGACTTTCAAAGAAAACTTGAACAACTAAATTGTAACCCGCTTCACACAGTGGAAAAGTCCCTGTCTACCTACACATCCTATGGATTGGAAATGTCTCGATGAAGTTCGAAAAGCGGATTACGTCTGCTGTGAAACGCTGCTTTTTCTCCGTCGAACCACGTGTTATTTTTTACACCCGACAGCTCTTACCAGCTACTAAGAAAGACGTGTTACTTTCCCATCATCACAGCAATGTTATTTACCAGTTTGTCTGCCTCTGCGATAGTCGGTACGTTGGTCGCACGCCTCAACGCCTGGAAGAGCGAATTAAACAACACGTTTTTAAATCCGTCGCCAATCCTCCTGCCTCGTACAACCGCCAAAGGCTTTCCCGCTTTTGCAAGGCCAACATACGCCCACAACAATTTCACAAATCGTCATTGGTCAACATCTTATTGACAACGCCCAATGCTCTCTTTACTATAGCATTAAAAAATTTTCTATTCTAGCTGGAGGTCGCTCAATTCTTTTCACCTTTCTGCTCTTGAAGCGACTTTCATTAAATCCCTTAATCCTCTTCTGTGCAAACAAAAAGAATTCGTCTACTCTCTAAAAATTTCTCAATTTTTTCTCTCATTGGCTAACTTTTTTCAGCCAATGAGAACTCTGCTTTCCTCTTTATAATCAAGTTCGGTTTTATTTCTGCTTTATTCTGACGATTTCCCCTGAAAAGTGTCAGATGAAAAGCTTTGGGAAGAAAAATTTTTTACTTCACGCGGAAGCTAATTGTAATTGTTTATAAATTGTTGTAGAAACGTCTACATTCGATGAGGTATGACCGCAAATTTCAATGAAAACAATGTGTAATTAACGTATTTGCGTCAAGCATAACTCAAATTTTCAAAAACTAACTGACAGCTGCTTTGATGTGCTGACAACATTAAGTGTCCTGAAACTGATCACAAAAAAAGCCTAAGCCTGCTGCTCAATGCAAACACTCTGTAATAGCATTTGTAAATAGTCAAAGCAATCAAATTGCAAAGTTGCCCGATGCAATAATGATTGTTGCTAAAACTTTTTGTTTGATGAGGACTCGGGTGAAAAAGTCCAAAACTTAAACAGACTGCCCATCATTTGTTAGTTTTAAACAAACAAAACACGGTTTAATGCAATGATATATATGACTGTTTATGTTTAATCATATGTGTTTTTGAGCTACCCAACATGTGTGAACCTTCAAAGATATATTTACATAAATCAACATTTAATCGGCTGAGATGAAAAAAAATCAAGTAAACGGTAATACTAACATGGCTATCTGCAATTATAAATGGTTGTTTTTATGTATGGCCGGCCCTGATGTAATTGGAGATATTCCGCTAATTAACCATAGATGGCCGTATAAAAATAGAGAAAAGTTTCCGATTGGTAATTTAGTGATTAAATATTTGTTATCAATTAGTTTGCAAAGCTTGCAAGTTAAATATTAAATAGATTAAACAATTTCAAAATGATTTCTCTTTTATAGAAAGAGTAAACGTTTTTAAACTTTGATATTTTAAATTTCAATTTACTTTTATCTAAAGTTTTAACCCAAATAATTTGTGTTAAATAAATCAAAACCTCCTTGAGAACTTTTATATATACTTCACAAGCTATTTAGCACAATACCAAAATCATCTTTGACTAGAATATTTTTTTTTATTTTAAGCTTTGCTGTTATGAGTTTTTCTTAAAAAGCTTAAAAAGCCGAAGGCGTTTGAAAGAAAAACATGCATTTTTATGAAATTACTTTTATGGCTAGCTAACAAAATATCATGGCTCAATAAAATTTATTGTAAATCAGTTTTCATCAGACAAAAAACAATCAAAAATCTTTTTTATGAAACAACAAATATGTATAATTGCTGATGTATCATATTAATTGCATAAGCTATTCGATGTCAACATAGAGTTATACGTTTTCATTCCAAAGATTTTAACTTTTTTTCTTTACTTTGAACTACAAAAATTGTTTTAAGTTATTCATTTTCTAAAAGTATTTAAATTGTATAAAACTGTGACTTACCCGGAAAACTTACGGTCATGTCTGATACTGTTATCTCGCCTAAACAATTACAAATTATTTGTTTAACAAAAACAATAAGTAATGTCAGAATAAAAAGTAAAGCCAATATAATTCCGAAATCTCTTCAATAAACCACGTTTTGAAGTTTAATGGCTTTATTTTTTATTCTAAAAAAAAATAAAATTCTTTATATGGCTGGAAAATGTTTGAACCCAGAGACTGCAACCTGATCATGTAATTAAAAGTCTTGAATTCATAACAAAAAACAAAATTTGCTATTTTTTTGGTTATTTGCTGGGACAAGCTTTTACAATTTTTTAAAAATTTATTAAACAACTAAATCTAAAAATTTTAATGCCGAACAAAAGTAAAATATTAATGTAAACACTGTACCTGGGATATTACTTAGTTTAAAATAATTCGCCAAGGCGTTTTTATACCGAATTATTTAACGTAGTTTTATTGGGCACAGACAAGTTCGCCTGCCGTCATCTATGCTTGTCTACAATACAAAAATTCGTTTTTATTTTTATTAATTTCACCTCGTGTTTATCCTTCTGACTCACAGGAAAGCGTCGGAATGTTGTACATAGGCAAGCAATTTCCCGACCTGCTTCCGGAGATGCCAAGATATTTTATCCGGTTAAATTTTTTAAATATTCTTATTTTTTTGGTTTGAGATATTGACATATGACTGAAATTAAGAACTGCTTGCTTAGACCGCCATGCAAGGGAAGCTGCTGTACATTATCTTTCCCAAAACACAACAAAATGGCGCAATTAAGTTTTGAAGGAGATCATGTCGTTCACAATCACGGCGCTTTTAACTATTTGCCGACGCTGCCGACAATATATAATATCAAGCGTTATTAGTATTTTTTGAATTTATATTCCTGGTAATTTGGTAAAAAGAACCCTTGACTTATCTCTAATATTAAAGTTTATAATTTCATGTTTTTTTTATGTTTAAATAGTCGTCACCTTTTACATGCAGCCTATTCATAACAATGGTCAAAAGAAAATTTATAAACATTCCATTGTTGCTACTTTGTTTGTCTTTAGCAAGAAGATCTCTTTGCTTCTTTAAAATAATGGTGGAACTAGATTAATTTTTAAAGAAAAGAAAATTCAGAAAATGTCGGGAAAAATATAAGCAAATAAAATATGAACAATAAATTGTCACCAAACTCCAAAATATTTCAACTAATCACTTTGGTAAGGCCCCCAGTTTAAAAGCCATTGAAATAGAAAAAACGTTTTGGAATTAAGATCTTGGGTACAGCAAACTAGTTATATTTTAGCCCAACGAAAGACTCAAAACACCTGTCGTGTAATCGAACCCGCACTGTGCGCGCATGTACGGTACTAATCGCACGTCATCTCCCTGCGTAATTCATGGTGTGCTTACAGTTTCCTTGGCAGTTACGCCCATGGTAAAATTCCTGTATTATAGTTATTGTTATCACAGTTGATAGATGCAGCGTCTTTCATGTGAATAAAGCTAATGTTTATTTGCTTGCATTAGTCTACAACAACACCAAAGAACTTGATTTGATTGAGTGGATAGTATCGTCTTTTTGATTTAGCTTATTCAATAATTCATTGTTCTATTCAACGAATGATTGAATTGATGGCGATCGCAATCAACATAATCTCGGTTCAACATTTTCCAGTTGTGTCCCGAGAAAATGCACTCAACATACTTTTCTCTGTTTAGTAATTTTAGACAGCTGCTTCAAATCATAGTCATATTCCTGAATAAGTACTAAAAAAACAAAAAACACATAAAATTCACAAAAATTATTTAATCGAGAGCTGATAAGTTATTAATTCTATTTGTAGAAATTATTTATGTTCTTTTTACTTCCACCAAATTGAAAGAAGAATAACTTTGGCTTTCCTTCAAGTGAGTTATAGTGATCAGTGGTGGCAAATTTATCCACAATTTCACTGACTCGAACCCATTTTTGGTTTGCATCGAAAAAGTAATCGATTCCATTCTCTGTATTTATAAAAATACAAACGTTGGTTCAATTATAGACACTGTGAAATTTGTTTTGCGTTTTACTTTGCATTTATTGGATCAACTAATTCAAATTGTAATAAGATGATTGCTAATTAGCATAGTCTTTATTGGAGGGCAAAGAAGGGCATTTACCTCATCCTAAAAAATTAAAAAATTTAGATTGTAGTTATATCAAATGTATTATTGACATTTTACATATCAAAAAAAATTTAAAAAGAAAGCCTCTAACGCTTTCTAATTTTACATCCAGAAAGAAATCAATTTCATTCTCTGTATTCATAAAAAAAGTTTGTTTTACTATAGGCACTATGAAATTCATTTTACGTTTTACTTAACATGTACTGGCACAACTATTTTAGAATATAATAAAGTGATTGTTCATTTTAGTTTTTATTGGAAGTAAAAGAAAGAAATTTACCTAAAAAATTACAAATTTGAAAATTCAGAAATTCATCAATTTTTAACGTTTTATTGTTTGTATTAACGTTTTATTCAAATATTTAAAAAAATTAATGAGAAAAGCACAATGTGTTGAATGGCAAATATATTATTAACAGTTTAGTCTGTCAAAGAAGACTTTTACATGTGGAACAAAATTTGAATTCGTCAGTTACTTTTTTCAAAATTATCAATGATTTTGTTTATTTGTTTGATGTTGTGGTTATTCACTTTGCCACAGCTTTGCCCCAAAAGTTATGCGACGTAATTACAAATTTTGTATTTTTGTAATACGAGTATTTACTGTTAAATATTTTGCAAAGATTGTAGTTTTTTCCTCAAAAGCTCAGCAGTGTAACTGCAATATTTTGTGCAATATTTGCTGATATACAACATAAGTGTATATGAGGATTTTATAGTCCGAGCGGCAGAAATTTATCGAGATAAAAAAATGCTATTCAATAGTTTAGATTAACTCGAAGACTAGAGTACGCCAATTATCTTTCAATGTCTTTTAATAAAAAACCATTGTAATTGTCGACGCTTTAGTATTTGCTAAGCAACACCCCGATTGTTAAGAGTTTTTTCATCTTTTGAGCTTTACACTTATGTTTTGCATTGTACTGTATATGTTTAGAACAGCTCTTTTTCAGAAATAAAGCTATAATTTGATTCTTTGTGAAATAAATCTAAATGCACTTTTAAAAAATATGAAAATTATTATCGAAAAGCGAATTAATTGATTTATACAATTGTTAGGCTTTTACATTGTGTTGTTATCATTTAATCGTTCACTTAAAACAAGAAAACTTAGCTACCTTGTTTTCCATGAGATCCAATAAAAAGCAAAACCATCGGAGCGTTAGCAACATTTTCCGGTTTCAGAAACTCTTTAATGTCATTCAGTATGAACTTTAAAAAAAAACTTTTTAATTTATCAAAAGTTTTTAAAGGTTTAAAGATTGTTAAATAAACATTAAATAATGTTTTCGGATAAGAAAATGAGAAAGGGTTCATTTTATTCAACCCCCAAAAATGACTAGCTAATTGAGAAGTTTTAAACAAATGTGGTTTAGTTATAAATTTTAAATTATGAAGTGCTGGGCGGTGAGATTCTTTGATTTCATGTATTTGTTATTGATGGCAGTAATTTAAGTTAATTAATTTGCAAAAAAGTTGTAGGTTTATGGTAGTAACGTTTAAGAAACCAAAAAAAAATATTAATCTAAATTGCCATCGTTTGACACATTCGATCAATAAGAAAAATGAATACAGGAATATGACTTCGTTTCATCAAATTCTTAGAACTACAAAATATTAAGTTAAATGTAACTGCAAAACTGTTGATGCAATTAATTGCAAATCATAAATTAAGTTTTTTCGATTTTTGTTTTTTTTCAAATGATTTATAATAAAAAATTTAATTGATAAGTCAAAGTCGATGTTTAACAACGCGAAATTTCACCCAATCTTTTCAATGAAAACAAAAACAACCTTCAAAAAGTTTATTTACTTTTATGGTTTGATTAGTCTCTCGGATCGTAATTTGAAAGCCGAGAAAATCAAGCAATTCCTTGAGATTTTGAGTATCATTTCTTGCACTACCTCTATCGAGTGGAGTTTTTTCAAAAAGTATATTGAAAATAAGAGCTTTGCTTTTTCCCCAATGTCGAATATCGTAAGCCTAAAAAAAATATTGATTGTTATTAACTTTATTTAAGGTATTTATACGTCCGTGTAAAATTAAGGATAATACACATTGAATTGATTGCAATGATTTAGTTCTTTTCTCATCAAACCACTTTGTTTTGAAGCAACTTCACTATAGCAATCCTAACTTAAATTCTGTTTAATTTAAGCAGGGGCATCCAAGTTCTTAAAAGGGCGATACAACTTATCTAAAAATTTTGTGGGCAAAGTAAATAAAACATCGCGACCAAATTCAACAAATAAAGACCGTTTTTGTAATAATTTTGCATTAAAAATGTTTTACCTTCAAGATCATGTGAACAACTTTTTCTTGTCTTGACTTTCCATCAAAAAAATATTGCAAAAATAATTACCAAATTTAGTTTACCTCATTTTGTAAAATAACACCAGGGCCAAATGAGTACCGCATTACATAACAAAGCATGGTCTATTGTGTATATTACAAAACAAGTTTGAAGAAGTTGTAGTAGTTGTACTAGTTTTTTAACAATTTTTTAAGCTTACTTTTGGGCTTCCCAACTCATCAATGATGGTGTTTTTCGGGACTATTTTTGCTTCTCTTGATTTTGTTTCAATAAGAATCTTAATGTTGATTTCTCGCTGTTCATACTCAGGAAAATCGAAATATACATCTAAATTGGTAAAATAATATTTTGAGAGAATATGAAAAAAACAAAATTTATTTACTGTTCTATGTCTTGTATGATTCGGGTTGAAACTGCAAAAATTTGTGAAAAATAGAAATTATTAGATTGCATTCTAAGATAAAATACTTTCAATACCGGTTTGGTTGTAATTAATACCGCGAATGTGTATTATTTTGTCAAATTTTTCAACTTTTGGCAATTGCTGTTGTTTTATCGTCTTCAAGCTAATCAAGCTTAGCAAGTTTCTTAAAACAATCAAACTTGCGATATACATACAATGATAAAGGTTATAAAAAATTTAAAGTAATTTAAACACTTTTAAGTTTTAATTTTCATTTTTAAGTACTTTTTAAATTATATTAGGTGGTATTTTTAACATTTTTAAACTTAAACTCTCTACTTTTTTTAGTTGTTACAAAAACTTAAGTGACTTTACAAAAAATTCTAAAAATATGTTTCGAGTTTTGAAAGAATAGTTTAATTTATTATCAGAAATGTTGGTTGCGGTTTTTTAAAAATATAATCTATGATTAGAATTATGAAATATTGTCAATCAGGTTTTTTAGTTGTCAATCCAGCTTTAATTGTCAGTCAGTTTTTTACTTTTAACACTTCTTTTAAAAGCACACAATAGTATTCAAAGAACTGTAAATATGTTTCAGCATAACGTTTTACTTTTCTAAAAATTTTCTATTGCCTGCTTGCTTTCACAAAACATTAGTGCTTTTGAAATAATTTTGTGACTTTTGCTCTATTTTACTTTAGCTTTCATGCCATTTATGAAAACAAAACTCACTATTTGGAATTAGAATTCGGTTATCCACATTACGAAAACCTATTTGATGAACATTTTCATTTCTACGTGCTTCTATGTTAACTCCTCGTGATAGAACACTTTCTGAAAAATCTATAAAGCAAGTTATGAAGTTGAAATGTTTGATTAAATTTTAAGAAGGGTCGGTGTTTTAATTTAAATTATTATTATTATTATTACACTACGTAACAAAGTTTTGTATAGCTACTTTATTTAGTGCTTCTCCATGGTTTTTGGAGGTGCTAAGCTCAAAAACTCGGTCAGTTTTTTTGCATCATCATAAATTTTGAAATAATCAACTTTTGTTTTATTGGATGTAGCTGTAGCTAATGAATTTTGTTTTAGTTTTGCAACAGATTTTATCTACATATCAAGATTCCTTTCAGTTTAATAATGTTCATAAAGATAATGGTTTGAAGAAAAACATAGCACAGTTTTCTTTTAAATAGTAAGGTCATAGAAAAATCCACTGTTCAGCAAGCTTTTCTTTTATGACCGCTCTATATTGCCTTACTAAAAACCAAATGTAGTCTACCATCATTGCACGATTTAAGTGGTCTTGAAAAATATCTTGATAAAATCTCCAATGATGAATACCTCGAGATATGTCTCAAGACACGTTTTTTAAAGCTTCGGTCTCGTGACTCCAAAGTCTCGTCTCGGTCTCGGTCTCGGTCTCGGACCACTGTGTCTCAACTTCAGGTCGAGACATTGCAGCAATATGAGCAAAACTCACAGGCGTTGTAAATATGTCACGAATTTTGGTAAAAATTGGTTGTTTGTACATTTTTCTAGCCATTCGGACGTCTTGGTCCTCTTCTAAATTTCCCATTAGTCTTAGTAGAATTGAACCATGGCAATCAAGAAGCCTGGAACCACATAAAGTGCTCGAGAAATTATAGACCTGTTTTTATCAACATTTAAACGTCTTGCATTTCATATTTTTATAAAAAATTTTGGTATCTCAAAACGAGGTTACCGGTATATCACGATGTTTTTAATCGTAATCAATATCAATCTACAATATTATAATAGGTTACATATGTGACCATTAAGCAATTGATACAACTGCGGTTCAAAACCTACTTGCTTGTTTCTGTTGTGTCCCTGTGAAAAGATACTTTACAGCAGTATTTTTTGCTTTAAATTTAGTCATTATACATATATATTGGTTGTAGAACAGATGGCACTAAAGAGTACCATTTGTGGCATTGTGCATCACAAAGCCGAACCCAAGACCATGGTTTCAAACTTTAAAAATTTGTCAGGGCAGTCAACTTATCTAGGTTTTGCCCCAGAGCTGGTCATATATATAGAGAAAAATTTAGACTTATGGGTTTTCACCAGATGATTGCTGCACTGATAGAAGCGGTATTGTGAATCAGGCACGCCGAAAACCCGCTAGCCAAATCACGCAAGCCAAACCCGATACTATACTTTCGAGTTTTAAACTCTCGTCAGGAACAGTCTGCTTTTTCAGGTAATGGCGCTTCTATCAGTGCAGCAATGATCTGATAGAAGCCTACAAATCTTAGATTTTTCTCTTTATACATGACCAGCTCTGCGACAATACCTGGGTTTTAGATGGTAAAGAACTTTAGTTAGCAATGTTTAGCTGGCTTGATGCCAAAAAGAATTTGTAAGTGGTCTCTTGGAGTGGGATGCAGACATCCAAATGCTTGAGGCATCATTTAAGACACTATTTACAGTATAAGGTGAGCATGTGCGCTGCAAAGAACTCAGTTGTCAAGTTGACCAAATAGAGAACAACAGCGTGACGCGGAAAGATATTTTTTTCTCAATGCCACAAGATTGTGACAAAACGTGAGCAATTTTTTCAGCTTTGCTCCAAGATATTAGAAATCGAACAGAATGGTAAAAGTTTATTTTGTTGTAAACTTTTAGCTCAGGTTTGTCTTCTCGCTTATTAAAATGAAAAGCTGCCATCACCGCCTGAGTTTTATTCTTCGAATTTGGAGAAAGAGTGAAAGAGTGAATATATCTTGATTTAAAGTCCTTCCGACAATACAAAGATAGTCTGCCTAAACGAGCTTTTGGAAGATTATGCTAGCCAAATAGCATGTATAGAGGTTCAAACGAGAAATGAGCCAAGACCAATCTCCAAAGAACGCTTTTTCTCAGACATCTAAGCTTGCTTTGCTTGTTACCAATAGCAAGGATAAAATTTGATTTTGGGAAAGTTTTATCATTTTAACCGTGTACTTATGTGGAAGAAATCTCAGCAGCTTACAGGTAAGGCCACTATACCAAACTGTCATAAGCATCTGTCAAAGCGAGGATTGCAACACCGTCCTTCTTCTTAGCTTCAAAAGGATCCTCGATGTCTCCGATAAAAAACAATAAAACGAATTGATCTCCGGTTGACTTTCCGCGTCGAAATCCAGCTTGCTCCCTAGAAAGCAAGGGATAAATAGTTGGCTTTGCTCGACGTCGTCCTAGTTAGGTCTCTCAAAAATCATTTAGGGAGAAAGAAAAGATACATACCGGGTGATAGCTTTTGGAGTTCTCTACAGGTTTTATTGGTTTTAAAATCACGACTACAAGCGCTCTTTTTTAAATTTTCGAAATTTTCAATGGGCACGACAAAAAAAGGAAGTTACCTAACTAGGAAAGTAACTCCGGTATTGGTAATAGCACATAGAATTAGAACTCGGATTTTAAGTCTATCTGGTCTTAAGTATTTCAGGACAGGAAAATTCTTGGTATTAAAAATTAATTCTTACAGTTGGTTCTGGTTTTGATGCCTTCTAAAATTCAGACACCTTTTGGAGAAGAAGTCGAGTTGACTTGCAGTCAACAGCCTCATATCTCCTGTTTCTAAACGACAAGGAAAGTGTTGTGACCTACCAATAAGATTAATTCTCAATTTCTCAATGCTTCAGCATATTTAAAAAGCTACTTTGCCTCACCCAAAAACATGCGACTACGACTTCCGACTCTACCTCCACAACCCTGGCTTAAACTAAGCAACTTATATAAAGTCTGGTGTCTCGTCTCGGTCTCGGTACTTCAAAGTCTCGGTCTCGAAGCACCGTGTCTCGACTCCACCTCTGAAAATTTTTACCATGTTCCTCACTAAAGTAACCAAGATTTTTTTAAAAAAGTCCAGATGGAAGCACAAAAATTGAAATTTTCCGACATGAGCTTGATAAGATTTTTATTAATTCTTTGTAATTTCAGTCGCTTTTGTTTCCCAAAATCCATCCATCACACCTCAAAATGCTTGCCACGCTTTCTTTTCTGTTTCCTTCAGTTTTTGTTTTTAAAGCTCTTAAACATTATCATTGTGTTTATTTTGAGACAAACAAATATTCCTTTTTTTATTTTAGCATCGGATAGTCTGAAAAACATTAAACAAAATTCTTTAAAAACAGCTCCTTCAAAATCCAAACTTTAACAAATTGTTTTTATAAACCCAAGTTAATATGAAATGGTGACAGAAAAATCTTTTTTGAGCTTACAAAAGGTTTCGTTATGACATTATACAATATACATTCCTGGTGCTAGTTCTTTCCGTGTCGGCTAGTGACTTTTCTCGTAGTGCTCACCGTCAATTCTATTATTCCACAAGCACAATTAGGGTTCGTTGAAGTAGAGTTTAAAAGTTGGGAGACGACTGATGAAAGTTCGAGGGAAGTGAAAGGTGAACAAAAAATGGATTGAAAAAGATTACTTTGAATTGATCTAATTTCATTCACTTGGTTTTTTTAAGAACTTCGAAAGGATTTCGGGGTTTGGTTAAAGAAGTGGGATTGTGGATGTGCGAAAAGTTGTTTTGCACAGTCTACGGTGTATAACAGTTTGGGAAATTGGAGAGATCAGATAAAGGTGAAAATAAGAGGAACCTAAAATAGAGCAGAATAGAGAGAAGACCACACTGAGACGAGTTTGAGGAGAAAGCCTAGAGCAAGTTATCTGCATGATTCTGCTTTAGCTTTGAAATCATAGTTGAGGTATACCCTGAGATAGAGATATAGTTTTGGTGGTCTTCGTCAGAGTACACTCTTGCAAATGCCTTACAGAGCTTCGCAACAGCTTCTGCAATTTTAGAAGACAAGTTTTAATTTGAACAAAAGATTTGTGCAAGATTTTAAACAGTGATTTAATTTCAGCTGTCAAGTCGATTCCCAAACAAATGTAACAACAATAAAAATTTTATCCTTTTTCTAAAACTCATTTTTAGTTTTTCTACTTTTAAAAAAACTTTTAAAATGCATTTCAATACTTTTTAACTAATTTTTTTTTAAAACTAACTTTTCTTTATACAACTTTTTAATTTAAATTTATATTAGGCCAACGTAAACTTTTCTAAAAAATTAAAAAAAAAACTTATATAGAAACTTATTGTTTATCTTCAAGAAAACTTTGTTTTTTTTGGAAACATTGTAATAAGAATTATACAGACAAGCATCAATACTTTAGGATCACAATCAGTCTTTTTCTAAAGTCAACAATTGTCATTAAAATAAACTGAGTGAAAATCATTAAGTAAAACTTTATATCTTTTGTACTTGCTTGAAGGGTTGTAAAAAGAAAAAATTAAGAGGGGGCAAAATGTTATGCAAGCCTCAAGAATAAACAAAAATTGACAGGTAGCGATCATAATTTGAGCTTAAAAATGTAAACGTTTTTGTCGACGACCAGTACTTTTGTGCATCTTGTGTAATTAAAGTTAAAAGGTAAAAACAGTAACCCTGCAAAATAAAACAACTATGAATATTGAAAGTTGGTTCACAAATATTTATTTGTAGCTTTTTTCACATGGAGGTTTTGTGGTCAGGTTCAGAAAATTACTGTGCAAAAACTTTCCACCTAATTTTTGTTAAAAATTCTCCCCAGAGCTTTACATTTTAAAGCTATTAGTACGCAAAAACTAGACTGCTTAAACAATTCAAAATTGCCAACTTTTTAATCGAAAAGTCTACATTTTTTCCAAGTGTTGCCAAAAGTTTTAAACTATAGCAATTTTTAGAACAAAAAAAGCAATAGAATTGTAAAAATTCTAGATTTTCGCTGTTCTTGAATGTTTTTCAATCCGCAGCAACAACAGGAATTCAATTTCAAAATTTCGCGATATTTTTTCCTACTAAGTATTAATTTGTCAAATATCCAAAGATGGGATGTTTAATGAACAAACTGTGTTGTTATAATTGTTAAATAATGATAACTTTTGCACAGTTATCCTACTCAAGTCTCTTTTCAAAAAGAGTGGTTTTAAAGGTTTAGTATACTATTGTTTAGAGAAGTATCGCTTGAACTCTTTTGAAGTTATCGCTTAACTTTACCCACCAAACAAGAAATACTTTCAAGGACTATTTTTAAGAAATATCGAAAAAACGATTAAGACTTTTTTAAGTTCATTTTATAAAAGCAATTGTTTGGGTCAAAAATTTTCCAAATAAGTCCGACATTGGACAAATGATTTTTTGCCGTGGATCAAAACAAAATTTTCAAGTTTGAATGTTTTTTGCACAAATGAGAGTAAAAATTTTTGCTAAAATCGAAAAAGTGCCGGTGAAAATATTTGGTGAATCTTTACAAGTTTTTTGATTTTACAAAAATTTAATAAAAAAAAATAAACATAAGAGAACTGAAACAATAATTTAAAAAATTTATTGGTTCAACACGTAAGTGATTTCACGTTTTATAACTTTTTTCAAATTGAGACTGCATTGATTAAAAAAAAACAACTTTATCGTTGAAAATTTGTTTGATTTGCAAATATCTGCTTTTAGCAACTTTTATTTCTTCTTCTTCGTCGTTTGAAGAGGTATCCCACTCCAGGTCAAACACAAACAGGACTGGGGCCGAGGGTTTATCCTGTTACTACTCCAGGCTGCTGTACTGCCGGGATCAGATGCTGGCAGTAATGTTATCAAGCCAGCATCGGGTTTTGTTATGCAAAACCGTCAGATCTCGTGCTTCATGTGGTGCCCGATGTATAGGACACGCTGTTAGAGCATGGTCTGCGGTTTGTTCAAAGGCGCCACACTCGAAATTCGGTGAAGTAGCGAGACTCCATTTGTGCATGGACGAATGGAATTGACCAACACCAGTCCGCAGGCGGTTGAGCTTAACCCAAGCTGTTCGGGGTAAGCCCATTCCAACAGGCTGGCACCGGTCCTGGGCACAAAAACACGGAGCCTGGAAGCATTTTTACAGTACTCCGTTTTCCATTTGTGATTTGTCCATTCAGAAGCGCGGATGCCAAGTCTGGCAAGGTTGTCCAAGAGATTCTGCGCAGCTGGCACAAACGGGCGTCTGAATCTTAGTCTCACTTGGTAAGTATATGAGGACCCACTTAAAATACCATAAAAGATATGATCAGGGTCCAGAGATCCACGTTGAGCCAAGGAGAGTGTCTCTCCCATTCGGCGAAGCTCAGCTGGCTGGATACCTGAGAGTACAGGTAGGTGGTCCGTTGGAGTGGGACGCAGGCATCCAGTGACTATACGCAAGGCGTCGTTCAAGACACTGTCGATGAGGCGAGTGTCAGCAATGTAACACCAGACTGGCGCATAGTACTCAGCTGTTGAGTAGATTAGAGATAAGGTGGCCATGCGTAGTGTTTTAGCACCAGTACCCATGCCGAACCCACGAGTCGCCTCAGCAGTGTGACGCGTGAGGATAGTTTTTTGTGCAATACCACTAGATGGTGACAAAACGTGAGCAATCTGTCCAGTTTTTCCCCGAGATAAGTTGGGGTTTGACAGAACGGTAAAAGTCTACCGTTGTTGTAGATCTTTAGCTCACGTTTGGTCTCTCGGTTATTTAAGTGAAACGCTGTCGTCACCGTCTTAGTGTAACTGAGCTTTAACCTCCAAATCTGGAGATACGATGGAAGTCTAGAGATGTCTTGGCTTAAAGTCCCCTCCAAGTTCTTCCAGTTTCCAGAAAAGTGCAGCAATGCTAAATCATCAGCATAAGCTAACTTTCTGGAAATCATGGAAGGAAGTTCGTACGTATAGATTTTAAATAGGAGTGGAGCCAAGACCGATCCCTGAAGAACGCCGTTTTGAAGACGGCGTAGCCTGCTTTGTTTGCTGTCACCGGTAGTAAGGGTGAAACTTCGATTTCGGACAAGCTCCATATTTATTCTGACCATGTTCTTATCCGGAAGAAGTCTCAGCAGCTTGCAGGTAAGACCACGGTGCCAGATAGTGTCATAAGCAGCTGTCAGATTGACAAATACGGCACCGGTCTTCTTTTTAGCCTCAAACGAATTCTCGATGTTCTGGATTAGCAGAACAACTTTATCTACAGTTGATTTTTCGCATCAAAACCTTAGCCTGTTTTTTAGGAAGCAGTGAATTAATTAATGGCTCAACGCGGGCGTAGATAAGCCTCTCGAGGATCTTGTAGGGGACACAGAGCAGAGATATTGGTCGATAACTCTTTGGGTCTCCCACGGGCTTCGTTGGTTTTGGGATCGCGACTTCAAACGCTCTTCTCCAGATCTTGGGAATTTGGAGTCGGCGCAAGCAGGAAGAAAGGAAGTCACGTAACCGGGATTTCAAAGCAGCTCCAGCATGGATTATAAGCTCTAGACAGATGGAATCAGTGCCCGGAGTTTTACCTGGTTTTCAGTTTTGAAGAGCAGCAGTAAATTCTCTTTGTGAAAAAGTGTCAGAGATATTTACTGCGTCTGGTGTTGTGGCCCTCCAAAGATCAAACACTTCTTGAGATACAAGTCAAAAAAACAGCCTCGTATTTCCTATTTCTGATCAGCTGAGATGCAATAGCATCAGGTGAGACGAGACAGTGACGAGGAGAGTGTCATGACCTATCAGTTAGGTTGTTCAAAATACTCCATACTTTTTGACTGGAGTGTGAAAAATCGATGCTTCAAACTGCCTCGGACCATCGATCCCTTCGCTTTCTGTGAAGCTTGGCAAGCAGAGCTGCAGCAGCCAAATTTGAGTCGTCTCCCTGAGGAGACTTCAGAAAGGTTTTATGGAGAGATTTACATTCTGCATCCCAACATGGAATATAATTGCTTTGATAAACGCGTGGGATAGTTTTTTTGGATGCTTTTATAATGATGCTACAGAAATCCTGGTTAGGCGCGTTGACATCAAGTGAATCAGGCGTCAACAAAGTCTTTGAAAATTTATTTGTCAAAGTAATGTAGTGACTCCATTTGGCCTTGTGGAAGTTTCATCGCTTAACAGGCATGCTTGGCACTGACAGAGCAAACCTTGGTAATGTAATAAGCGAAAGTCAGTGTTGTCACCTGGGGAACTTTTCAAGGACACGTCTATCCAGTAAGCGACTGTTTGGACCTACGCTAGCGAAAGTTAGATCTGGATTGGTGCCAGTGTTCTAGCGGTGGCATTATATAGAATGGGAAGACAATAAATATTTTCCCAGCCAGCCAAGCACTCACCGTCCGGACTGTTATCATCATAACCCCCGTCAGCATGACGACAGTTAAAATCGCCAGTATAAAGACATGGGTGAGGAAACAATGGGAGATCCAGAGATCGCAATCGTGTTGGTGGAGGTTTGTAGACGTTGACTATTTTGTAACTATCAACGTCTTTGCACAACCACTTGATCGGCGATGTCGGTGAAGATTGGTCCAAAAGCGTATACCTTAGTCGCTCGTGGATAAACGTGGCAAGACTATGCTTCCTGCTTTAAGAAGACCCAGGTAGTTGGTAGCTTAGAAGCACCAACTTCTCTGCATCATTGCAGTTGGTCTCTGTTGTAGGATGACAAGTGCCTCAAAGGGCAGAGCAAGGAAATGAAGAATATTCATCTTTCTTGCAGTGAGGCCTGCGATGTTCAGTTGGAGAATAGTGGGTCATCGGAAATTGTGGCAATGTACCCTGGAAAGAGCAGTTTTTTCAGGCATTGCCTCGTCCTGAAAAGGACGTTTGGCAATTAGCAGATCCATACTGAACATCGGAATGGGTGGATACCCTTCCATTTTGGTAGGTTTGGTTTCAGTCTGTCATTTATAACTAATGAACAGACTTACTCACAGCCCAGGCTACGAGAAAGCACCTACCATCTGAGCCAACTTTTATTTAATATGTGGCTTAAATGTAAAGTTTTTTTTTTAGTCAAGGTGATTTGAAAAAATACTAGTTAAAAATGGTGATGCTGATTGCTATCACAAAATTGATTTATTAAAAAAACTTTGCATTTAAACTACATATTAAATAATTTTTGTTAATAGCAACCTGCATCACGATTTTTAAGTAGTGTTTTTTCAAATCACCTTGACTAAAAAAATCAATTTTTTGTGTCTTAAAAGAAATTAGAAGCAATACGTTTATTTTTCATCATACAATTTACTTTTGCAATTCCACGAGCAAACTTCTAGATTCGAGTGAAAAAAACATGCATTTGTTCACATTTCAACAGCGAAGTTTGTTTCAAAATTAATACTTGAAAAAGTTTTTTATTTTACAATTTGAAGTTACAACCAGCGTATTGAACCAAATATTTGCTATTTTTGAAACCCAAATTATAAATTAAAGAGCGTATCAATTTTTTTTTGAAGTGTTGTGTTTGTAACTAATCTGCTACATTTTCAAGAATTTCCCTGAATTTACGTATGGTTACCTTTTTAGACTTATAAAAAATTTAGCACAATTTGTTCAAAAATTTCTTTTGGCAAGATTTTTAGGAAAAATTCTGTTGGACGGTAAAATTTAGATAAAAGTTGTAATTTGCAAAAATTTTAAAGAAACGCAAATTACATTTTACATTGATTTTGAAAGCAAAAACTTCTTGAAAATACTCAGATCGTCTTCAATATATTTGTTAAAAACGAACACAGTGTTTGTCTCCAGCATCACGACAACAATAAACCTATTTCTCAAGTCAAAAACATCAAACGTAAGTTTTGATTTTCTTTCTAGTTTCAGTAAAGACAGGATGAAATCTACTGCGCTTCAGTAAGATTGTAGCAAGATTAAAAGAAACGTTACTTGCGTCATGGCGCTCAATATATTTTGAGTTTATTGAACATTTTTAACACTGCGTTTAACTGTCAGTTTTAGTTAAGTAAAAAACGCTAACAGAAAACTTGTGTGTTTGAAAAGAAATAAGTCTGTACAACAAAATTGAATTCTTTTTGAAGTTTATTGCAAGAACAAAAGCAGGTCACCCACAAAAAATAGGCAAATAAAATAATAACTTGTTTAAAAATTGTAATTAGTTTCACAACAAATATTTACCTCCTTCAACAACTTAGTTTTTTTCGGTACGGTCAAAGCAAGTCAGAATCTATCTTTTTACCGTATATTGATTTTTATATTGTAAGTAATTTTTTTTTCTTGACCCGCATTTTAAGATGTGTTGTCGCCGACTTCTTTCTTTCCAACCAATGGTGTAAATGAACATCTATTGTTTCATCCGCGAAAAAATAAAACTGCTGAACTAACCGTGAAATTCTTGAACTTTTTCTCTTTGCGTCATCCCAACCTACTCACAGACCTTCTTTCTGTTATTCTCGTTTTTAGCGCCATCTTTGTCATTTTCAAGATAATAACAATTCATATTAATTTTTTAGCTTAATGTCATCATCACCAGCCCATATTTTACAACTATTTTGATTATTTTTTGACATTCATTCCACTTGTATGGTCTTTTTTCTTTTAAAATTTACTTAAAAATTTTTTAAGTTTCTAATTTTTTAATTTTTGCAAGTTTTGAAAGTGAAGTTTTGATGGTTTTCTATTTGGTTTGTCAATCTAATAATGTTTAAATCGAGTGTAGTTGTTTCGATTAGGGTTCAAAAGTTTTAAAAAAACTAGCAAGAAATCGAACACTTGCGTTTTGCAGAGTGAGACCACGTTGAATGTTAAAATTTAAGATTTCTTTTACGAGTTGCTAACTAAAATCCCTAGTTTAGTGAAAAAATTGTTTAGATTTTGAACAAAATTGTTATAAAAACAAATAGATAGGGATGACAACTTTTCAAATATTTAAAAAATTGTTGTTTTACTTTAAAACGATATTTCTTGTGAAATAAAACAGTTTTGCTATTTAAACAAAGAAAAATTTTTTGTTATCGTTGCAATAAATTTGAAGTAACGAAGCTTTCACAAACGTTACGTTTTATCATGCGAGGTCGCACGTAAGTCGCACAAACCAATAAAACAATTTAGGTGTGGGTAAGTGTATTGTTAAATGGTTACATAGTTTGCGGTGAAAAAGAACAAAAACTGGTAGCAAAACGGACCAAAAATAAATTAATGTCCATAATATTACAATAATGTTTTCAAATAACATAGGAAAGATTAGAAAAATGTTTTTAAGGTGTTTTATCAAAAACATATTGTTCTTTTGTTTAAGGTAATTTAAAAAGTCAACTTTACCATCTATCAACTACGATAGTATAAATTTTGCTACATTTGTCACTTTAAGAAATATTGAACATAAAAAAAATTGAATACAAACTGTAAAAACGTTAAATGTACTGCGAAAGTTTTGTTTTATATGCGAGTTTATATCTTATTAAATATCCACATCTAAATCGTTTTATTAGTTTGTGAGACTCAAGTGCGACCTCGCGTGAACCTGGGAATGCTTGGGAATCGAACTTGTTGAGACAATTTTGCTTTAAGGAGGCAACTGCATTGCTCTGGAATCGATATTTGGACTACTGTACTTCGTAAGATTAGAAGGCTAAGATTGAAAATCAATGCTATTTTAAATAAATTTTAGCATAGTTTTAAGTCGACTCAATATACGCAGAATTTGCTACGGAAATTGGGACATTGATATATCAAAGCAAGTTAATAACAGTTCAAATTTGAACGACTGACTGGAGATAAAAACCGGTTTCATTGCTCGGTTGAAGCTGTTTCGTTTACAAAAACTCATCAATTTATTTAGTCATCACCAATGTATCATCGACTCGACACTTTTCTTTGTATAATCAAATGTTCTTACCTTTGTCTTTCGGAATGAGTCGTACTTGAGTTTGTTCAGTAACATTTTCCAAATCATCGTCATCAAAAATTTCGATCCACTCATTACGCTTCTTATGGTGATATTCCAAACGATGGTCACTGAAAGAAACGCGCGACTTTCTTTCAACTTCACTTTTAAGACTGTTCAAATCATTGCATTTCACATTTAGATTTTGTTTTCGATATTTGAAAAATATATTATATTTTGACATATTTATAATTTAACCTTTATCTTGCTGCACAAATACAATTAGCTTTTTATTTTAAATCATATTCATTGACATTCATATTGATTACGGTAAAGTGTAGCATAAAATCATAGGCTATAATTCATTGTTTTTTCAGGAATTATAACTTGTCGGTAATTAAAATCCATTTTTTCATAGTGGAAAACTACTGTATTTCTTACAAACTAAAAAAAATTATTTAAAAGAATGTGTATATACTACTACAATGTAAACAAGATCATATGGCGTTTTTTGTTGTGACATGGTATAAGTATATATCTCGCTTTTAAATTTAACTTGTTCATTTTACCAGATAATTCCCGTTAAACGTAAACGTTGATGTTCACTTGACAATTACAATTACGTATCAAGAATTTACAGTCGTACTCGAATTTCTACAATAAAATGTTGTAGGAGCACTTGGTGACCACAAGAAAAATAAGCAGGAACTTTCATTCAACAGTAGCTATTATCATCAGGAGCAGAATTTTGTCTCCCTAAAGTTAAACGCAATGTCAATTCTTATTACACCAACAGTAACTATTACAACCAGTCTAAAATATTAATTATTACGACTTTTAAAATATTAAAGTCAAAATATTTCAACTTTTTAACTTAGTAAACACTAAATGCAGTCGCAAAAAAAGCAAATAGAAAGCGAATAACTGTGAAAATTGTCGCGAAAAATATGCTTTTGTCGCTTTTTTGCGACCGCTTACAGTCTGAACCAACTTTAAGAATTCACAAAACAAAATTCAAGTAAGCGTATACAAAAGTGCTTTTAGATTGTAAACACGGGCTTAGTGATAATTTATAATCGTGCAGTTTTGATACTATTATAAACAGTGGCGACTGGCAAGTAAGAAACGAAGAGGTGCTGCAATCAGACGACAAAAAATTTTTGACTGGCGGGGCAAAATTTTACAAAGGGCGCTTTTTTGGTCCAAAAGACATTCTTAACAAACGTAAATTTTTAGCATGGGTACAATGGAGAAAATTTTTATTGAAAAACTATGTAAATATCAAACAATTACTAAATAAAAATCTTCACTTTTGGCCACATTTTCTAACTTTGTTGGATCAGATTTTGGTTGAGATTATATAATTGGTATTATTATATAACAATGCTTTTATCTTGGAAATTTCAAAAGCAATTTCCTCCATTGCCCCACTTTTGCCACCCTAAATTTGCTATCTGTAAAACAAAACCTGTATTAATTTGAAAGATATTAAAGTTTTTACTAACTAAGCATTTTATTTAAAAAGCTTTATGCCAAAGAAAGCGAAGTGTTATACTTGTTAAGCCTATGATATGATTGTGATGGCTCACTCCGCAAACCTAAGATTCCGATTTGAGCCACAAGAAGACCACAATATTTTTGATTGTCTTTGAAGTTTCTAAAAAATTCTATGTTTCTAAAAAATTTCTAAAAAAATTAAAACTATGTAACAAATACAATTGATGCGTCCGAAAGAAGGTAAATGACGCGTGATAATGAATTTGAGTCTATTTGGGGAATAAAATATTATGACGGTTTAACTCTGCTTTCCTGTATTATTCTAATGTTATCAAATAAAATCTTTGGGAGACATTTTTTCCTGTTTGGTGGTCTTTGCATGCTGTTTTAAAATAGACGAAATACCAAGTAAAAATCGAACAAAACCATAAATTCACTTCCAATTTCTTTATCGTTGACCTGCAAGTAAGTAAAATAAATAGAATATTGATGAAAACCTTGGTACAATTTATCAATATTACGTGCAAACTCGAATGATTGAAATTGAAATGAAAACTGCTAATGAGTTAAAATTTGGTCACAGAACCATGTAAACCGTTTATCAGAGTTTGTCCAAATTGTAATAGCATTCTTATAAAGCTCATTATAAAAATTTGTTTCATTGTAAAAAAAATGATAAAGCTCAAAAGTTGGTTCAGAATTAAAGCGGTCGCGGAAAGCGTATTTTCCGCTCAAAAATTAAAAGTTAAAAACCTATTCAGTAACACTTTCGGTGTCAATCAACCTAAATGCTTTTGTAAGTTTTAAAATTGTTCAAACTGAAAGCAATCACGAAAAAAGCAAGCGGAAAAACGGATTTTCTCGGCTTCCTTTTTCCGCCAATACTTTCAGTCTAAATCAAGTTTTGATCTGTACAAAAAACTTAGTACGCCTATATCAAACTAAAGCTTGTTTCTCTGATAACAGTAAAAGTGAAAAACTACTCTTGAAAAATCTTCAACTTTAAAATGCAAAGACATGTTTTGAAACGGCACAAAATAGTTTAATAGTAAAATAAAGTACATCTTCGATTTACTGCCGTACAAATTTTCAGTAACAAAAAGTTTTAATGGAATCTATAAAAATTTTTTTATTCTTTTATGCAACTTTTTCAATTTATAGTTAATGTTATTATTTTTGTTTATTCTCCTAACTGACAAAAAACGTCATAAGCGTTAAATTTAGGGCAACCGTTAAACGATTACTGGAAAGTTTTTTAGTTGCTTTTCTAGTTTTTATTTGCCTAAATGGCTGAAATCTAGAGCTGCTTTTCAAGACTGTCAAGCAGAAGAAATTGCCGCAAATTTAGCATGTCAAATTCGTGAGATTTTGTGGGCCGCATTTGTGACATGAATAAAATTGTTGGCCACAAATTTAGATACGCTAAGCAATTTTTTCACATTTAATTTAAGTTTGTATTGTTTACTTTATTTTTCAATGATTTTGTTTTTATTTTTTCTTTATCCTTTAGCAGGAAAGCTTCGGAGGGGCCATATTTAGGACAATTGTCAAATAATCACCAAAACTTACTTTCGGAGATGCCGTGATATTGCTGTGCCGTTGAAATTTTTTATTTTGTTTTTTTTGTTTTTTTATAGATATGACTAAAATTTGGAAGTGCTTGCCCAAACCTCCAAGCAGGAAAAAAGGTTTTTTTTCCCAAGGACGCAACGGAATAGCGTAAGAACTTGACTACATTGCGAAATTTAGCGTACAACAACCAAGCTTCAGCGTCTAAACTGGATTAATGAAAAGTTACGTTCCTTCCTAGTAAACTTTTTTTAAATCAAATTAAGCCATTTAAAATAATTTTAAAATAAAAATATTTACAAATCAAAATCCAATTAATTACAATATAATTATAAAAGTTTGTTGGTTTTAGGTTTGATAATTGACACTTGATTAGATATACACTTTCTGTGACCATGTTTGACATCATATTTTGCTTACTAGGTTTTCAATACTTTGTCAAAAATTATTTGCAATCACAAATTTAATCAGCAAAGATAAATATATATCAGTTATTCTGGTTCTCTGACTACTTTTAACACTTTTTTTGTTATTGTTTAAAAAAACTTTTTTTTCTATAAAAACGTAATTTGACACAAACAGCGCTGTAATTTGTAATGCTAATTTGCAAAATTTATTGCAATCTTGATTATATGGAGCACGCTACTAGAACGTGCAGTGCGGTTTTTTTACTGGTACTGCATTCACAATTCGGTGAAGAAGCAAGACCCCATTGGTGCATGGACGAATGGAATTGCCATTCCTCAGGTGGTTAAGCTTGATCCAAGCTGCTCGGAGCAAGCCCATCCGACAGGCCTGGGACCAGTCCTGGGCACAAAAACACGGAGCCTGGAAGCATTTTTACAATACTCCGTTTCCATTTGTGATTTTTTCCACTCAGAAGCGCGGATGCCAAGTTCGGCAAGGTTGTTCAAACGATTCCGCACAGTTGACACAAACGGGCTCCTGAATCTTAGTCTCACTTGACGAGCATCTGAGTACCCACTTAAAATACCATACAAGATATGATCGGGGTCCAGAGATCCACGGTGAGCCAAGGAGAGTGTCGCTCTCAGTCGACGAAGATCAGCTGGCTGGATGCCTGAAAGTACAGGTTGGTGGTCCGTTGGAGTGGGACACAGGCATCCAGTGACTATGCGCAAAACGTTGTTTAAGACACTGTCGATGAGGCGAGTGTGAGCACTGCGACACCAGACTGGTGTGCATTACTCAGCTGTTGAGTAGACTAACGATAAGGCGGCTATGCGTAGTGTTTTAGCACCAGCTACCCATCTCGAGCCCACAAGTTGCCTCAGAATCGTGACGCGCGAGGATAGGTTTTTGCGCATCACCACTAGATGGTGACGAAACGAAAGACTTAGAAGGGACTTTAAACCAAGACATGTCTACACTTTCATCGTATCTCCAGATTTGGAGATTGAAGCTCAGTCACACTAAAACGGTGACGGCAGCCTTTCACTTAAATAACCGAGAGACCAAACGTGAGCTAAAGATCTACAACAACGGTAGACTTTTACCGTTCTGTCCAACCCCAATTTATCTCGGGGAAAAACTGGACAGATTGCTCACCTTTCGTCACAATCTAGTGGTATTGCACAAAAAACTATCCTCATGCGTCACACTGCTGAGGCGACTCGTGGGCTCGGGATGGGGTGCTGGTGCTAAAACACTACGTATGGCCGCCTTATCTCTAATCTACTCAACAGCTGAGTACTGTGCGCCAGTCTGATCTCGCAGTGCTCACACTCGCCTCATCGACAGTGTCTTGAACGACGTTTTGCGCATAGTCACTGGATGCCTGCGTCCCACTCCAACGGACCACCTACTGTACTCTCAGGTATCCAGCCAGCTGATCTTCGTCGACTGGGAGCAACACTCTCCTTGGCTCACCGTGGATCTCTGGACCCCGATCATATCTTGTATGGTATTTTAAGTGGGTCCTCATATACTTACCAAGTGAGACAAAGATCCAGACACCCGTTTGTGTCAACTGCAGGGAATCTTTTGAACAACCTTGCCGAACTTGGCATCCGCGCTTCTGAATGGAAAAATCACAAATGGGAAACGGAGTACTGTGAAAATGCTTCTGTGCCCCGGACCAGTGCCAGGCCTGTCGGGTTGGGCTTGCTCCGAGCAACTTGGGTTAAGTTCAACCGCCTGCGGACTGGTGTTGGGCGATTCCATTTGTCCATGGAAAAATGGGGTTTCGTTCTTCACCGAATTGCAAGTGTGGCGCCTCTGAACAAACTGCAGACCATGTTCTAACAGCGTGCCCTATATATCGGACACCACATGGAGCACGAGGACTGACAGTTATGGATGACGAAACCCGATGCTTGGTTCATAACACCACTGCCAGCATCTGATTCAGGCAATACAGCGGCCTGGAGTAGTAAAAGGATAAACCCTCGGCCCCAGTCCAGTTTGTGTTTGACCTGAATTGGATGCCCTTCAAAGGACGACGACGTGACGAAACATGAGCAATCTGTTCAGTTTTACTCCAAAATAAGTGAGGTTGGACAGAACGGTAAAAGTCTACTATTGTTGTAGACCTTTAGCTCACGTTTGGCCTCTCGGTTATTTAAGTGAAACGCTGTCGTCACCGTCTTAGTATAACTGAGCTTCAATCTTCAAGTCTGGAGATACAATGAAAGTGTAGACGTGTCTTTGCTTAAAGTCCCCTCCAGGTTCTTCCAGTTTCCAGAAAAGTGCAGCAATGCTAAATCATCAGCATAAGCTAACTTTCTGGAAATCATGGAAGGAAGTTCGTACGTATAGATGTTAAATAGGAGTGGAGCCAAGACTGATCCCTGAGGAACGCCGTTTTAAGACGGCGTAGCCTGCTTTGTTTGCTGTCATCGGTAGTAAGGGTGAAACTTCGATTTCGGACAAGCTCCATATTTATTCTGACCATGTTCTTATCCGGAAGAAGTCTCAGCAGCTTGCAGGTAAGACCACGGTGCCAGATAGTGTCATAAGCAGCTGTCAGATTGACAAATACGGCACCGGTCTTCTTTTTAGCCTCAAACGAATTCTCGATGTTCTGGATTAGCAGAACAACTTTATCTACAGTTGATTTTTCGCATCAAAACCTTAGCCTGTTTTTTAGGAAGCAGTGAATCGATTAATGGCTCGACGCGGGCGTAGATAAGCCTTTCGAGGATCTTTAATGGGACACAGAGTAGAGATATTGGTCGATAACTCTTTGGGTCTCCCACGGGCTTCGTTGGTTTTGGGATCGCAACTACAAACGCTCTTCTCCAGATCTTGGGAATTTGGAGTCGGCGCAAGCAGGAAGAAAGTCACGTAACCGGGATTTCAAAGCGTCTCCAGCATGGAGTATAAGCTCCGGGAAGATGGAATCAGGTCCCGGAGCTTTACCTGGTTTTCAGTTTTGAAGGGCAGCAGTAAATTCTCTTTGTGAAAAAGTGTCAGAGATATTTACTGGGTTTGGTGCTGTGGCCCTCCAAAGATCAGACACTTCTTGAGAGACAAGTCTAGTGACTTGCGGTCAACAGCCTCGTATTTCCCATTTCTGACCAGCTGAGATGCAATAGCATTAGGTGAGATGGGACAGTGACGAGGAGAGTGTCATGACCTACCAGTTAGGATGTTCAAAATACTCCATGCTTTTGGACTGAAGTGTGAGAAGTCGATGCTCCGAACTGCCTCGGACCATCGATCCCTTCGCTTTCTGTCAAGCTTGGCACGTAGAGCTGTAGCAGCTAAACTTGAGTCGTCTCCCTGAGAATATTGCAGGAAAGTTTTATAGAGGGATTCACATTCTGCATCCCAGCACCGAATATAATTGTTTCGATAACCGCGTAGGGTAGTCTTTTTGACTGCTTTCTTGATAGTGTTACAGAAGTCCTGGTAAGCCGCATCCACATCAAGTGAATCAGGCGGAAACAAAGTCTTTGCGTAAAACAATGTAATGACTCCATTTGGCCTTGTGGAAGTTTCATCGCTTAACAGGCATGCTTGGTACTGACAGAGCAAACCTTGGTGGTGTAATATGCGAAGGTCGATGCTGTGACCTGGGGAACTTTTCAAGAACACGTCTATCCGGTAAGCAACTGTTAGCACCTACGCTAGCGAAAGTTAGATCTGGATTGGTACCAGTGTTCCAGCGGCCGGAGTAAAACTGGCGGCATCCTTGGCATTAATACCTACCCAGCCAGCCAAGCACTCACTGTCCGGACTCTTATATAGGAGGGCAAGATCATTAATACTTGCCCAGCCAGCCAAGCACTCACCGTCCGGACTGTTATCATCATAACCCCCGTCAGCATAACGACAGTTAAAATCTCCAGTATAAAGACATGGGTGAGGAAACAATGGGAGATCCAGGGATCGCAATCGTGTTGGTGGAGGTTTGTAGACGTTGACTATTTTGTAACTATCAACGTCTTTGCACAACCACTTAATCTCCGATTTCGGTGAAGATTGGTTCAAAAGCGTGTATCTTAGTCGCTCGTGGATAAACGTGGCAAGACTATGCGTCCTGCTTTAAGAAGATTCAGGTAGTTGGTAGCTTAGAAGCACCAACTTCTCTGCATCATTGCAGTTGGTCTCTGTTGTAGGATGACAAGTGCCTCAAAGGGCAGAGCAAGGAAATGAAGAATATTCATCTTTCTTGCAGTGAGGCCTGCGATGTTCAGTTGGAGAATAGTGGGTCATCGGAAATTGTTGGCAATGTACCCTGGAAAGAGCAGTTTTTTCTAGGCATTGGCTCGTCCTGAAAAGAAAGTTTGGCAATTAGCAGACCCACACTGAACATCGGAATGGGTGGATACCCTTCCGTTTCGGCAAGTTTGGTTTCGGTCTGTCATGTTTGAGAGCAATAACAGACTTACTCATGTTCCAGGCTACGAGAAAGCACCCACCATCTGGGACTTCAAATTGAAAAATATTTTTGACTTTTATTAAATTGAAGACCAATTTGTCAGGACAAAGCACCAGACACAAATTGGTCTTTAATCAATTAAAATCAAAATATTTTTCAATTCTTCGAGTACTTCTAAAATAATTCAAAAACATGATTAATATATTTCTTAATGTTCGATGAAGGTTCTGAAGTGGTGGATTTACTGTTCTCAAGTTATTTGGCTTGAAGAAAAGGCGTCCAAATTTCATAATTCTGTTGAAATCCTATTACATTGTTTTGCCAATTTTGAGAGATAAAGCTAAAAAATTTCAAAAAAATTAACATATTGCGAGACACAACAATTAACATCGAGGGTCCTGAGTTTGACATTTCTGACGTAAAATGCCTTTCCTAAAGACACATCAAATTTTTTTGGCTATTTTATGAAACCTTTTTGTTGCTAAATTAAAATTTTCAGTTGTATAAAAAAAAATTGCAATTTATGATGCAAAAAATGAAGCTTTCAAAAAGTATTCAATATAACTGGATTTCAATTTTTCTAATAGTTTTGTAACAAAAACTGACATTTATTTTTCCAAAAGCTTAAATTTTGACAATATTTAAGAAAGTACTTTTATAACTTTTATTGCACCAAAATTTTGTTGACACATTTTTTAAGTAGTACATAAGGATTACTTAAACTTTAAATATTTTTAAATATTGAAAAATAAAAAAGTTTAAGAACGAAGCAATAGGATTATGTAAACAAAGTTTGACCGAAAATTATCCTTTTCTAACAAAGCAAACAAAAAGGAATGTGTACTATTTGTATCAATTTTATATAGCTAAACACAAGGATTTATTTGATTACAAATCGAGCTGCTTTGAAAACGCAAAGCACCAGCTTCTCGTTTTCAAAGCAGCTCGATTTGTATTTATATCAAGTTGCAGTTTAAAAATGTTTGATGCTTGCACAACACGAACAGAAATTAAAAAGAAGAATCTTCAAGGTTAGTTTCCTTCCTACTTATTGTATTTAGGAAGCATACTGAAGAGAAAATTTATTTCTTGTATCATTTATGCCGTTCTCACTAACTGGATAGCAGAAAAAGGAATAAACGGATCATGTTAAAACTACAACCCCAGAATTGCGCAACTAAAATATACGCCCATAGGCGCGTATTTTTAACATGATCCGAATAACTAAATTAGGCTTTTTGTTTTTTTGGAAGGATCACAGCACTAACTTTAGTTAGTTTTTACTTTTCTCTTTCGCGTATTACGGGAAAATGTATATTCGTTCTTATTTAAAAGCTTAGTGACATCACTTGAGGTCATAAGCACCTTTGTAATTATTATTTAACTAATCATAAAAAGAGATTTTATATCATTTTTGAAGCGCAATAATACAAATAAATGATATGATAATACAGTAGTATCCACTTAATACATTCACGGTTAATAAATCCAGCCGGTTATTAAATCCAAGTTGCTCGGAACGGAATTTTTCTAACCCTTTCCCATTGAAAAAACTCCGGTTAATAAATCCATCCTCCGCTTAATAAATTCAATTTTTATTACGATCGTAGGTAATTGTTAATAAATAAGTGCAAACAAACGGCAATACAGTATTTTCAATTATTGAACAAACAATATGCAATTGTCATTTTAAAGTAGTCCGAATAACAATCACACAAGCATTCCGTTAAAACCTAAGCAACTAAAGGTCCGTTGCACTGTTGTCTATGAAAGAATGAAGAAAGCAAGGAAAGACAAAACAATAGCTGAAAAGCTGGACTTACTTGATCGGTATAAGACCTTTTCCTTGGTAAGTCAGCGTGAAGCAGCTGAGCGACTTGGAGTCAGTAGAGGATTATTGCAAGGCTTAATAAAAAATGAAGTGACCATACGTGCTGCTGCTGCGGCATCATCTGTTAGTGGGGTAAAACGGAAGAGGTCAGGAAAAGATGAAGAAGTGGAAAAAGCTCTTTTTGATTGGTTCAAGTTCACTCGCCAGAGAAATGCCCCGGTTAACGGTCCCATTCTTATGGAAAAGGCAAATAAAATTGCTAAAGCGGCTGGACATTCAGACTTCAAGGCCACTGAAGGATGGTTTAATCGATGGAAGAAAAGGTTTTCTGTGGAATTTGTCGTTCTAAAAGGTTAGCGAAATAATTTTGTTTTGTTTTTTAATAATTTTATGATAAATTTCCTATCATTGTTTACGTTTAATAGGTGAAGCAGTTGAAGCAGACACCGACGGAGCTGAGCATTTTCGTTCTAAAACAATGAAGCATATTCTTGAAACTTTCACACCACAAAATATTTACAATGCAGATGAAACTGCGGTCTATTTTCGTGCCCTACCAGAAAGCATGTATGTTGAAGCAGAGAAGAAGAAAAGTCATCGGGGTTTCAAAACCGCTAAAGATCGTGTAACTGTGTTAGTCACTTGCAATATGAATGGTGACAAAGAAAAACTGCTGCTGATTGGGAAATTCAAGTCTCCTCGTTGCTTTAAAAGAATTGAAAATCTTCCAATCACATACGATTTCTCTAAAAATGCTTGGATGACGCGCACTATCTTTGATGGCTGGCTTAAATCATGGGATAAACGATTGCAGACAGAGCAAAAGAAAGTGGCTTTATTAGTGGATAACTGTTCAGCTCACAAAACCACCATCTCTTTTTAAAACGTTTCAATATTTCTTCTTCCACCGAATACAACATCAATTTTGCAACCGTGTGACATGGGCGTTATCAAGTCAATGAAGAGTTATTTCAGACATGAAATGCGCCAGAAGCTTATTGACATACTGGATGATGCTCCGGAAGCTGGACTTATGGCTTAAACGGTGGTGAAACGAATTAATTTGTTGGAAGATATGCATATGATCGAAAGAGCCTGGGCCAAGGTTACAACAGCAACTATCCAGAATTGTTGAAAAAAGGAGGATTTACCAATAATGAACCCGAAAATGTAATCATTTCTTTGCCTCCACCACCTGTTGGGCAAAAAGAAGAAGAGTTCAGAAACTGGGTAAGCATTGATGATGATGTTCTGACCGTAAAAGAACGTACTGAAGAGGAATTCACTGAAGAACTTGTTTCAATGATATAGAACAATGATGAGCTTGTGGTTGAGGTATCTGACGATGATGACAATGACGAACCGGAAGAAGAAACACCTTCAGCGGCAGAGATGCGGGAGTGCCTTCGTCGACTGGTTTTAGGGCTACATAGAACTGGATTTCAGAAGATGGACATGTTTAGTGCTGTGAAAAGAGAAGTGGAGGATCATCTCCGAACAACGTTTCCACCAAAACAAACATCGTTGAGCAGCTCTTTCTGTTCTAATAAATGATGGAAATCGTTAAACTGAGTGCATTTTTACCCCCTAGGGGTGGTTTAGATAGCGTTATAGGAAATTCGGTTAATAAATCCGCCGCTTATTAAATCCAAAATCGGCTGGTCCATGGTGGATTTATTAAGCGGATTCTACTGTATTATTAAATCAATTTTACTCAAAATCAAAATGTTTTTTTAGATGCTTTGAGTTCTTTATTAATCCGAATAATAATAATCTACTGGTTCTTGACTTTTTTTGACACATCCTTGATTTTTTATTCAAAAATTTCAATTCTTAATAGTACCACATAACATAATTCAGAGGCCGAAAAGTACTGTATCTGTTGACAACATGAAAGTAAAATAAAAACGTAAAAAATTTTCACTTCAAATCAGTAGTTAGGAATGTACAACAAAATACTGATTAGTTGAACAAAAAATTTGGTTTACATTGAAATAGAAATCTGTACTACGTTAAACTTTGTTATACTTCCGACAGCGACAAGCCACATGCTTCATGCTGAGAACCTCTGTTGTTAAAGGAATAAAGCAAACGCTAAACTTTAATTAAATAAGACACAAAAAAGAATCAGTTATACCTTATAATGTGGTCGGTAATTATAAATGTTTACTTTCTAGTAATTACAACTGTAACCTTGCTATTTTTTCAAAAACTGTTCCTACTATTTTGACCTGTTAAAAGTTACTAGCTACAGGTACTTTTTAAGCTGAAAGATATTTTTTGTCAACACAAGCAAACACCTGTTTTCAAGATTGTATTACGTCACGTATTGTTTAGTAAAAGCGTGCTTGCTTTGAAATGCTTGTAATTTTGAATAAAAACAAATTAACACTGGTGCCACGACTAGTGTCTTTGCACAAAATTTTGTGATCTTGTTTTTTTTCTCGATTTTTACTATTAATAAAATCTTGGCGTTTTTTTTTATCAAAACGATGTTTTAGTACAGAGTTTACTAAACTTTTTTATTCACGGAACTCTTAGTCTTATCATTTTGACTAAAGGAAAACTTAGTCGAAAAAAATTTTGATCACAAATTTGTCAAGAACATAAATAAACTTTTTTTCACGTTTGCACATTAAACAACTTAAACTTACTGTCAGGGCAGAACCTAGCATATAATATAAGAATTTGAAATTTTTAACAAATAGTAAAGATTATGCCAGCTCATTATGACGTATTTGTAAATTGTCATGTTCATTGTTTAGCAATGCACTTCAAGTAAACTGGCGGAGCACAAGTGTTGCGCAAACACACTTTGAGAAACGCTGTTTCAGTCGATAATTCAGAAAAAATTTTTCGATATGTTGTATAAAAATTCAACCCTATGTATAATAAACCAAAGTTCATTGCAAAACAGTTACTTTTTGAATTTAAAAGACACTCTCAGAAAATTCTCAAAAAAATAAAAAAGGTCTTCACGTGTGACAGATAACAAAATCATACATCACAGCAAAGTGAAGACCTTTCTTTTGTTTTTATCATATTTTTAATAAAAATCTTGTGGAGAAAAAGTTTTCAAATTGGCATAAAAGAGAAAAAAGTTTGATTTTTTGGTGCTTTCTCGGCAGCATGGTCGAGTGGTTAAAACGCCGGGCTCGTGACCAACACGGTCTCGATTCAAAACCCACTCGAGCCATTCTGTTGTGTCCTTGGGAAAGACCCTTTACGGCACTTTCCCCTGCTTGGTGGTCTTGGTAAGCGGTCTAAATTACAGTCATATCTCTATTAAATTACAAGTGGACAGCAATATCTTGGTATCTCCGGAAGCAGGTCGGGGTAATTGCCTACCTTATGTATTAGCGCCTCCGTCGCATTCTTGCGAGTCAGGAGGATAAATATAGAGATAAAAATAACAAAAAAATTTTTGTGAAACTGTGTTTTTGTAACCAAATCTTGTATTTTAAAAAAATTTTATTCTTTTTTTAAATTTGCTGTACCAGTCTTGCTAAATATCGAACTCTTTACTTTGTGTACTTTCAATAGCTTTTTGTGTTTTTTATTGGGTTTCGTAACTGACTGAATTAGGGTTGCTTAACCCTCTCGCAATTTGTGCGACATATAAGTCGCATAGTAACAATGTCACGTGGTTGCACAAGCAGCGAAATATGTTTTGTAGATGTTTTCTACATTGAGATTTGCAAAAAATGTGAGCAGCAACATTTCAAACATTCAAAATTTTTGAATGTGAGCAGCAACATTTCAAACATTCAAATCTTTGACCGACTAAAAAATATCCAATCAAAGAAAAAAATCGCAATTGACCTTTTGCTTTGATTATTTATCAAAAAATAAAAGAAAAATGAACTAAACTTGATTATTTGTTTTCTTAATACAAGCTTTTAAGAGCTATTGCCCATTCTTCAGGTGTTGCAAAGTAAAAGCCAACATCAAAAATAGTATTTGCTATCTTATCATTCTTTACGCCGTAATACCTTTGAAAGTCAGACTTTACAAAAGTTTGTGTTAATAAAAAAAGCAATCAACTAACTAGCATTTTTTCCTTTATTTTTTGATAGATGTTAATACACACTATGACAAGGGTTTTTCTGTTTTTCATTGATAATTTTTGCCCAACAATTGTAAAATTTATTTTTCTTGTTATATGAACTAATATTATTATATTAAATTACATTTAAAAAATTTGAATAAATTCTTGGTTGAATAGAATCTAAAAATAACCTAGGCACTGACTAAACCATTAACTCTTTCAATTTTTAGCAGTCTTTAAAAAGACTGTTTCCTTCCATAGAGTTATTTTTGTCAACTTTTGTCAGAAGCAATCGTTGGCAAATGACGAACTGCATGAAAAATGTGGTTTAGACCTATATATAGAATTGGAAGACATCAAAAATGACGGCGTTTCTGATCAGCTAAAGAAAGAAAGCATGGAAATGGTTGCGCGCTCATTTGCGCTGCAAGCAAGAAAGCATTAGTCCACAGACGAACTCTTTCTGGCGACAAAGAGAGAGTTCAAGAGACCCTATAAAAGTGGCTTCGAGCGTTGCCAGATAAAAACATGATTGTCCCACAGCTAAAATTGAAAACCAGTTATTATCGAATTATTCCGCGCAAATTTTGTCATCCAACAAATGTTGACCAATAGCTGAATCCAAAATAGGTGCGTTTTGAATAGATTTTTATTGGCATCTTAAGAAATCTTTTTGATATTTAACTTGATTTCTAATAAAATTTAGAACTTAATTGTTGTCAAATTTGTTCTTCTAATTGCTGGAACAATCTATTTTAACAACTGCAAAGGCATTTGGGATTGCTGCAGCTCTGCAGCTTCTATAAACGGGCTGCCACTGAAAACTGATAACTTTAAAAGTCGACTTTTTTGACGATTTATATGTTTCTACGTTTGCGTAAAACAACAGGAATAGGTTTTTTATTTCCTTTCATGATCAGTTTCAGCAAACTCAATATAGTCAGCACATTAAAGAAACTGTCAGGTAGTTCTTAGAACTTCGTGGTACGCTTAACGCAAATACGATTGTTATACATTGATTTCATTAAAACCTGCAGTCATACCCGGTCGGATGTAGACAAGGTTTTTCTGTAACCTTTAGTAAACAACTACAATTATCTTTGGCTTGCTATAATTTATATCCAACCATCTTTATTTGGATGTAAACATCTTTAAATACGTATATAGACGTTTATTTCCAAAGAGGTATCAAAGACTATCTATATTTTCTATGATGTTCTATGGGTCTTTATCACCAATTATCTATGATTTTATATAACACTCATACAGACAGTGATGGCTTTAGTACGGGGCGCACGAGGCTGCCGCACCGGGCTCCCCTAGAAAACGTCTAAAAGTGCCCCCCTAAAGAAAATATTGCTTTATTTCTCCATAGTAGCATTATAACGGTGGGCGCCCTGTCTGCACCTTAATTTTAGAACAAAAGTAGGAATAATTATGTACTGGACCGAAAATAAAGATTTTGAACATTGTTTAAAAGTGATGACCTTTTTTCTAAATTTTCTTTCGTTTTATTTTGATGACATTTTTTATTTTGAGACGACAAAAAACTTGGCACATTTAAAAATGGCTCTCTCTATTTTTCTTGCACCAGGCCCCGCTTTTGTAAAGCTTTCCGATGAATAAAACAGAGAGTGGTGACAACATTAGGTGTTTTCTTTTGCAGCAGCGTCTGAAATTCGCTTTTTGGTCCAAGTGCTATCTTGGTGCGCCATCAGTTTACACTCCACATAAATTCATCCTGCTTATGTTCTTTTTGTCAAAAAATGCTCGACTTTTGACATAAAGTCTTTTGCATTTGCAATGGTCTTTAATTTGCTGGAAAAGAGCGACTTTTCCTTTACTTTTTCATTCATTACCTTACCAACTAAGACCATAAGTTGAGATACTAGAGAAAGATCTGTGTATTCATCAAGCTAAAGAGCGGAAAACCCAAATAATGACTTATCTTTAACTTCAGTGACCACTTGCTTTTTTATATCATTTTTTTGAGCACTTCTCTAAACTGTGTTGTCTAATAAAAGGATTGGAATAGTACAATCCTGACAATATCCAGAGAACTTGCCTTGTCAAAAGTCTCAACAATGTTATGAGTTTTTTCTGTTTGAAATTCATTAAGCTGACTTCAAAAAATGCCTTTGTCAGTTTCTTATTAGTCTGTCGAAAAACTCTAGTCTTGTTAAGACGTTGACGTTTTAAACATACTTTCAATCTTCTAAAATCGTGTACCGACTTTTCGTCCGACGACTATTCGTCCAACGACACTTCGTCCACGTCTTTTTGTCCGAATGATTTTTTCCAAATGATTTTGCGATTTTGATGGTTTCAGCAATTCATTGTTTAAAACACGATAACAAATGATGCACTGACATTTTTCCTCTCCTCGATCACTGACTGAGATAAACAGTCATACTTTATATCAGTGCTTCCTTTTTGCCACGGTGCCTTTTAAAAACTTGCAAATGCTTACAACGCCTTTGTAAAACCAAAATTTGCAAGCATTTGAAATGATCAAAAATTATATTAAACTGTATTTAACGCGCAAAAATACTGTACGTAATGGGATGTTTTATGGTCACACTAAATTATTAAACGCGAACAGTAAGCTTGCTGCTCCATGCACAATTTATCAAACCACGGCTCAATGTTCGATATCGCAACACGCATTTCGCGCTCAATGTCGATCTTATTGCGGTATTTAGACTTGATTATAGCTACCGATGAAAACCCGGCTTCACATATATAAATACGATGTTGCAAATGGTATAAGAATACGGAGAGTTTTACAGCTTACAAGTGGTAATTTAAATCGAGCCGTAATCCAGAAAGAAGTTATTGAATCAGGACTGTAAATGCTTTTCAGAGTGGGTCAAATGAAAAATCGATAAATTGTTCAGCTTCAAGAGATGTAAACCCTTGAGGTGCAATTCACTATCAAGAAAGAGATTTCTTATCCACTTGTACTTATTCATGTCTTCAGAAAAATATTTATTAAAATGTGAGATTAGAAAATCTAAATGCGAATAGATCATATTCTTTACACCACAATCCAAGGGGGGATTCCCAGATAATGAGCTTATACGTGACTTTAAAAGTGGAAAACTATCACACTGTTTTCCATTTTCCAAAGACCAGTTTTCCATGATCGTAGTTTTCTTTTAAAAGCTGTGATTTTGGCATAAAGTTGTAGGATTTGAGTATCCCTTCCTTAGAGTGAGATGTTTAATTGATTTAATTTTTCAAAAATATCACATAGATACGCCAACTTAGACTGGAAAACCTCATCTTTAAATGTAATAACAAGAGAATGCTTTTCTTCTTTCAAAAATATGATAATTTCACTTCTTAATTCGTACACACGAAAAAAACCTTACCTTTAGAAAACCATCTAAATTAAAGTAAAACAATAAGTTATTGTGTTTGGCTCCGAGTTTATCGCAAAGACGTTGGAAAAGCCGAGCCTTCAGAGGCCTTGTTTTAATGAAACTTGGAATTTTGACTACTATTTCAAGCACTTTAATTAGATCAGAACTGTGCTGTTGCAAAGCTAGCGCCTCTCCGTGTATTAGGAAGTGGTCCATTTAGCGCGCAAAGCAACACCTTGCACTAACGCTCGTAACCCTTTGAAGCAACAGGACATAGCACGGGCACGATTAGTGCATAAACCAACACAATATTTCCAATCAACATTATTTTTCTTGAAAAAATTGTTCAGAGTCGCAAACAAATCATGTGGTTTACAACTTAATAAAATGGTTTTACAAAAGAGCAAATCTTCAACAATGTCGCCATTTTTATCCATTAATTGTACGTGGTAAATTAAGTTAGCATCTTTGTTGCTTGTACTGATTGTTGCCTCATCTAACTGTAAGCTGAACTCATTTCCACGCATATTTGCGTCTTGGCCGACCGGTTAAAAACACTGGCTTTCTGCTTTACTTAATTCTGTTAATCAACATTTTCAATTTTTGTTTCGTTGAAAAAAAGCATGAATTAGGTTAATGGGTTTGAAGCGAGAATTTGCAATGTTAAAATCTGATAATAAACCCAATATTGCGTTGGTTTTTGATAAACAAAAACAGCCTGGTAACGTTGCATAAATTTTTAAGTGTTTTAAATTGTAATGTTCCAATAGTTAAAGTTTTAATCTATGCTACGGTGGAACTGCTGTGATCGGGTTTGAATTAGTTTGACGATTTCAGGTACTGGTGACTTGAAAGTATCACTTAAAACTGAGAACAGGTAACGAAGGAAAAAAGTTAAGATACAACCGCTGATAGAAAGCGACTCAAGTTCTTCCTTTCTTTTTTTCGAAATAAGATTGACCGTTATTATTATGGTTGAATGCAATTTAGCGATTGATTTTGCAACAATATTTTCTGACAATATCCGTAAAATTCTGATTTTGCCTATATATTTTCTGCCGCTGCTTGCGTAATTCTCCTGTCTCATGCTATAGCGTCAAAATTTGTAAACAAAAAAAAAACAATCAAACTTCGTGCCTTCCCCAAATTAAAAATACTGTGGGATTTTTAATGGATTTGGTAGAGAAAAAGTTTAAAAATGAAGAAATCAGCCGATAATTATTAAAAGGAATGGTTCAACTGTATCAAGACAGTCATCGGGAAAAACCGAGCAAGGAGAGACAAGAATTTCATGATGTAACTCTTTTGGAAATTCGGAATTCTAACTAAGAATCATCAACAAATTCCAAGCCTAAATATTAGCATTGAACATCGAAAAAGAACCAATCAGAAAAGAGTTTAAAATGCTGTAATTTCGGACTCCGTCGAACCAAATGCAATAAATTTCGGCAAAAGAAAACCTTAAAGCAACATCAAAAAGAGTTGATAAAATTTGAATTTTGGATTTCATCGAATGAATGTAAAAAAGAACCAATCAGAGAAGAGTTTCAGACCAAGCCAGACTAATGTAAAAATTGAAAAAATTGAAAATAACTTAAGCATTGAAAATAAAGAATTGGTTAAAAATATAAAAATAAAAACTGTGTAGACAAAAATATCTACAAGAGGGTGCTAAATCCTCTGCCAGACAGCTGTTTCGATTATTAAAATCTTGTCAGTAACAGTTGGATTTTCAAACAAAAAACAAGCAAAACGAGATTTGAAAGGTAAGTAAAAAAACTATGAGTTCATTGTAGGGGACCACTCAAATCGGATGAATAAATCAAGAAAGATTGGTAAACAAGTGATAGTCATATTGGAACCCAAGAACCAAATAGCCGATAACATTTTTAAAAGGATCTTATTGGATTTTCTTTGTTCAAATCGTAGAATGACAATTTAAAATATATTTTAATAATCACTGATGTGCTTCGAAACAAGCTTTTACCGATATAGCTCACTTGAAAGCCAAATCAAGCTCAAACATGATCGAGGCTTTTGAGCGTGTGATGCCGAAAATTGGCAAATTTCAAAAAAGGATATGACGGATATGAGACGCGAGTTTGACGTGACTTGAAAAATAGCAAGTTTCACAAACAAAAAAAATGCAAAGAAAATTAACTTCTGAAAAGTTCCTCTTTTAAATAGCAAAACACTAAATGATCATTTTATTTTATTCATAAAATTTTCTTTTAATAGTAAAATTATAACGTAAAATACCCACACAAATGATTAAAACGCATCTACTTATATCAAAAAATCAATTAACTTAAACTAAAATATATTTAAAAGAACTACTAAAATGTTTGTCTTTATAATT
Organism: Diplosoma virens; assembly: GCA_963680785.1. Classification (NCBI taxonomy): domain Eukaryota; kingdom Metazoa; phylum Chordata; class Ascidiacea; order Aplousobranchia; family Didemnidae; genus Diplosoma; species Diplosoma virens. Next base: position 29,992,662 of record OY796884.1, read on the forward strand.
TTATAATTGCATATCTTTTCTACTAAGATAAATTTAAATTTTTATTTTGGTTATTATTGAGGATAGAAATAGTGTAACTTTTTCAAACCATCTCTCAAGGTTCATGTTTGTACATATTTTTTTTGTATTTGTTTTCAGCTTCTTTTCTCATTACTTGCACTTCTTGATTAATCTAAAAAAGTTGAGGCTAATATTTCATGAAATATTCCACAAAACCACGAGCTATACAAAGTTATAATTTGTTATTATTGTAGAACAGAAAGTTTTGAGTTTTCAATTTTGGCCCGTTGAAATAAAAATTAACTCAGACATTAGAATTTTAACATTTTTTTCATTAGCTTTATAATAAATTATAGCCTAAAATAAAACAATAAGAAAAAAAGACCTTAACTTTAAAATTAATTGTGGGTTTGTATCATTGGTGACTTTGTCGCTACTCGAGCTCGTATTTGATACTGATGCAACAAGTTGCAAATATATTACAACTACACAGTTGTAGGCTAAAAATAATGGATAAAGTTTAATAATAAATTAAACTATATGGTGGCAAAAACTATAAACTGTTAATTATTCCTTTGCACTGCTCGGGTTGTGGCCATGTAGCCCGAGTGCCGAAGTCGCTACTGGTTTGTATGTTGTTAATTACATCGAGTTTAACGAAAAGATCTAATATCACAAATCGTTTTAACAAGTGTTTGATCAGTCCCACCTTGATACGACACAAGTATCAACGATTAATCGAATAACAAAAGCATCAATACGAAAACATAAAAAAAAGAAAAAATACGCAGATGCGACCAACAAGAATATTATACGTTATACTACATTGTAACGAAGATCATATGTGATTTTTCGTTTTGTTCAATAAGTCGGTAGAGTGTTTTGCTTTTAAAATTAACTATATACTTCAATTTTCCAGATTATTGGCGTTAAACGTGAACATATAATCACTCGATAATTACAATTATGTAGCGAGAGTTTACAGCCTTACTCAAATTCCTATAAAGTGCTTTAGGAGTACATGATGAGCAGAAGGGTAGAACGCACCAAACTTTTTCAATAACACCAACATTTCAAAAAACAATAAATCTTAAGCAAGTGAAAACGTCCAATTACGATTGTATTGAAAAATAAATAAGCGCCAAGTTTTTCTTGTTTATTTGAAAAATAAAATTGAAATATTTCAACTTTTTAGCTTGGTTCACACCGTAAGCGCACGCGGAAAGAGCAAGCGGGAAGCGTCTTTTCCTCTATGCTTCCAAGTAATCTGCTTTTGGCTTGATTTTTTCGCAAATTTTTTCAGTCTTAGACAAGTTTTGATTTTTACAAAAAACAGTTATTAGAGTAACAACTAAAGCTTGTTTCTATAATAATAATATTCAAAGTGAAAACTACTCTTGAAAAACCATCACCTTGAAAACGCAAAGATTTGCTTTGACACAAAATAAGTTAAAAGTAAAATAAAACACACCCTTAAATTATTGCCGCAAAAATTTTTGATAATAAAAAATTCAGTGAATTAAAATGTATAAAAAAGTTTTTATCGTTTTCTTAAAACTTTTCAACTTATTATTATAATTAAATCTTTTTACTTTCCTGACTTGCAGAAAAATGTCGGAGGCGTTATATTTAGGGCAATCGTCAAGCGATTAATAAAAAGTTTTATTTTTTTGAGTTTATACTGTATTTAGCGCTATGACCGAAATACAAAGTTGCTTTCTACGACTGCAAAGCAAAGAAAGTGCTGTAACTTGTCTTTTCCAAACACACTACAAAATGTATTAGTTTTTCCCGATGAGGAGTTACTGCAGCTGATTGCCTTCCTCTAACTTGCCTTGTCACTTGCATCTTCCACAGTCACACCCACCATCTTCATATCTTCATCCCATCTATAAATTCTTGCTTAGATCGGCCTCTAAAATCAATTTAAATTCTTTTCAACGTCCTAAGGTTGTTCAGACTAAAACCGGTCGCGGAAAAAGGAAGCGAAAAATATATTGGCTATTTTATGTAAACGAACCAAAAAGATGATTTTGAAAATAACACTATTTTAGTTTTGGATAACCAGTAGAAAACCATTCTTTCATTTCATTAATGCAATCAGTAACTTTTTTACCTAACATTGTACACAAATACTCAGTGGCAGCTCGCGCATTAGAGCTGCAGAGCTGCAGCACCGAAAATATTAGTGCAGCAGTAGTAGATATTATTAAATATTATCAGCAAAGCTTAAAAAAATTCATAATTATAATTTTTTAAGCGTTGCGAATAATATTTACAAACCGTTGCACAAATATTTAAGCTGCTGCTGCTCTGCATCTGCGATGCGCGAGCCGGCACTGCAGATATTGATTAACTGGATTAACTCATTAATTTTCTCTTAAAAACATTAAAATTCCAATATGTATTTTTTTTATTTAAAAGCATCACTTTAAACTTGAACAAAGGACTTACATTCAGGTAACCTTTTCGTTGGGTCAATTTCAAGGCACCCATCAGGCCTCCGGAAGCAAGAGGTTCAGCTTCAATAAAGGCGTGTTCTAAAAAATATTTTTCGCTTACAGTAGGTGTGTATCAAGGCCCGTTTCCACTGGAGGGTGAAATAGAGTATTCTTTGTTTGCTATATTGATTTTTTTACTTCTTTCCGTGTTTAAGCGCTAAGCGAAGCAAAAAATCAATAAAAGAAACAAAGAATACTCCATTCCACGCTTGTAGTAGAAACAAGCCTTTAATTCATGTTTATATCAAAACAAGTACGCTTTATTAAAGCGAAGAAGAAAAATGAGGTATATCAATATAACCAGCTGGCTACAATTAGGTTGTCAAGTTAGCATTCTCTCTGAATTTTTCTTAGCAAAACTCACAACATCCGGGATATCGGAGCATGCTACCCGAGTTTTAGTTTAACGATTGGATTTAGTTAGTTTGGTGTTTTAAGCAATTTCATGACAATTACTTGTTTGATGAGCTTCACAAAAATAACTCAAAACAATTGCAATGAAAAACACTTAAAAACACAATAACGTTGACAAGAATTAATGTTTTAGGAATTCAAGAAACCAACCACTCAAATACATCAATAAAAATTAACTTAATAATCACAAACACTAAAATAAGCTTAATCGTTCAAAAACTTCAAAAAGCTTATTTTTTCTAGAAGTCTTTTTAGGTGCACCAGACCGGACTTTCTTTTTGGTACCATCCCTGATGGCAATAATGTTGCCTATCTTTTAATTGATAATTTGCCTTTCTTGCGACCCCACATCTTCGGCTACAGCAATCACAGACTCTCCCTTTTCTAATAAAGTCAAGGCCCAAGCTTTTTCTTCGATTTGCATCTTTTGACCCATTTTAATTTTTGTAACAATTTTTATACAACATCTCAAAACTTTAAAAAAATAAAAAATCTCCAATTTTATTGACGTAATTATTTAACCAGCTGTAAAGCAACATGAGGCTCGCAGAGCAATGGCTATGCGATGAACGATAAACGATAAACAGATAAACAGATAAACAGATAAACAGATAAACAATAAACAAAGACTTTTTTTCAGAGATCACCAGACTTCTGCGACAAAATCGAGAAATCGGAGACAGATTCCAAGTGATAACTTTTGTTTAAGAGATCATCAGATTTTTGCGACAAAAATTAAATTTTGTTTACCGAAGGAAATCTTAAGTTACCTTGGGTTGAAAATTGGGTCGCGGCATGATAAAGGTTAAAAATTACTGATCTAAGGCTTAAATAAAACAATCGACGAATTTATAATTTTTTTTCATAAAACGAATAAAATTAGAAAATGTTATGAATTTGGACTTTTATTAGGTTTTGGTTGTATTCGTTTACGAAGGCCATTTCATAAGCTTTATCAATTTATATTTTGCTCGATAAAACTTAATGATGCTACAGTGGATCGAATTTCTTTTTTAGTTGATTGTAAAAGTTGATCGAATTTCTTTTTTAAACAAAGGAGCAAGGACAAATTAAATAATTGCTGCGCTTGAACGCTTTTGGATAATCACCTTACAATAACGATAAGTTTTTCCTTCCTTAACCAATCTTTTATCAGTCAAAGTAGAACCAGTATGAAACATTTGCTTCAGCGGTTTCATCTATGATAAAAAGTTTTTTAAAAGTAGCTTAACCCTATTAAGACTGGGGGGGGGCTGATTGTGCCCGCGGTGTTAAATTACTGTGTGCTGCTCAAAAACTACTTGCAGAAATTTTTTCAAATTTTATGACTTTTCCTGATTTTTATTCATCTCAAAGTTGGTGCAATTTTTGAAAAAATCGATGAAGTAATTTTGGAGTTATTAATAGTTTGTTGACACCTAGTCACTAGTTTTTTGACTATTTCATAAAATGTGAGAAAAAAGCAGCCAAAAGCGAAAAAAAGGCAAAGTGTAATCTGTTTATCAAAACAATTGAGACTGAGCGGTTCACTAACTATGTTTACTCAAACACTTTACGAGGCAATAAAACGCTTTCAATCTCATTTTCCCAGAGGAGTTGTTTTGGTTGTAAAAGCCGTAACTGTAGATTTAGATTTCTTTTCGTGTAAAATTTTTTAACAAATTCGAAAGAATCCCAAGCCCTTGATTTGGCTTTATCGTAAATGTTTATCTTACGATTAATTATACTCTTCAATACCTTTGGTATACTGTAATGCTTTGTGAAAAGGATAATTACTACTGTCGGAACTACTCAAGCTAAGGGCAAAAAAATAACAAATAAAATAAAGCAAGTGTGTAATAAAGATATTGGTTTCTATGAAGTTTTTTGGAACGAACCTCAATAAAATACCAAACTCAATTCTTTTATTGTATACCCAAAAACCACAGGAAAGCGAAATATTTCAATCTTATCAACAATGCACCCAATTTTTTATAATTCTAAAAATCAAAAAAAGAAACCGGCTTTATACAAGCTATATGATTTCTTTTCGTGTGAAATTTTCTAAAAATTTGGAAAAAATCCTAAGCCTTTGATTTGGTTTTATTAAAAAAGGTTTCAATGTATTTTGTTTATTTATTTTTCTTTGTTAATTTTGTAATATTTAATTTGTTTGAACAAATTTTTTGACAAATTCACCAATATTAAGTCAATGTTTTTAAGCAATCTAGCAATATTATTTGAATATGCTGTAAAAAAATATTTTTTGACATTTTTGGCGGTCAAATGTACCAAAAGAAATCATACTTATTGATGCGCGTCAAATACTGGATTGATTATATAGGCTATTTGCTTTTGATGTACAAGTTATAAAGATCCTAAGATAATCTTGGCTCAATGCAATATCTTTTACACACCAAAGTGCAGGGACAAGTACAGATCCTTTTATTTTTTAATTAAAAATTATAAAAATACGCATAATAACAAATCGGAGCATTTCGGTACGTACATTTTGACAACGAATTCTTTTATTTGGAGCCAGAAGCGCGAATCAAGGTTAATTATTGTTTCTGCCCAGCAATATTTTTCAAAAGAGGGGGAACGGAAGGCAGATAGTATCCTTTAAAATTTGCAAGTCAAAAACATTGCTTTAGACCTGTCTCTAACAATTATATTGTCTTGAATAAAATTAAATTCAACAAAAATTGTAAAATATCGATGTAGACAAGGAGTCAGCAATTTCTGTTTGGATAAGAGCGGCACAGCAAATAACAGTAAGTCAGAAAAGGGGTAAATTTCAAAAACAGAATTTTATTGTTGAAAAACATTTTCAATAAACGTAAATTTTATTGTATTAGAGAAAAATTTTATTAAAAGCACGGTAAAGACCCCCAGAAAAAGGCAATGGTTTAGAAGTGGGGACACTGGAGGCAGATAGCGCCTTTTAAAATTTGAAAGATAGAAACATTATAGTAGACCTGTTGTTATGTGAACTGATAAGGTAATGTGATTGGCTCTCAGAAATTGGTACGACGAAATACGATTGGTTCAATAGATTTGCTATACACCCCTATCACAGGATCGTGCGATGGTCACAGAATCACGCAATAGTCACAGGATCGCGCGATGGTCACAGGATCGCGCGATGGTCACAGGATCGCGCGATGGTCACAGAATCGCGCGATGGTCACAGGATTGCACGAGGCACACTTGATCTGGAATCATGGAAACTCATGTGACTTTTTTGTTATATAGACCACGGTTGAAATCGGCAACTCACATTGGTCTGACCAGTGGGCGACAAGGTCATTTGTTTTTAACCAGGCTAGAAATCTGTTTGACATATGTAGAATAATTTAATTAATGTACGCTCCGTAATGTTGTAAATATCTAACAGCTTTTGGTATATTTAGACAAAGGAATAATTGCATATGATACTTTTAACACCTTATTAACACCTCATTGACGTAATAAAACTAAACTGACTTTATGAATAAAATTCTTTGACTATTTGTAAAAGAAAGTGTTGAAATTTTTTCCTTAGTTTTTTCGAGTAAGGTCACTCATGATTTTATACGCGCTTGAAAAAACAAGATTACACCTGTTTCCAACAACTTATAAGTATTCTTGACAAAATTAAATTCAACAAAGATTGTAAAATATCGATTTAGACAAGGAGTCAGAAAATTTTTTTAGATAAGAACGGCTCAATAAATAACAGTAAGTTAAAAAAGGAATAAAGTTTTAAAAAATAACTTTTTTGTTGAAAAACAGTTTCAATAAACGTAAATTTTATCGTATTAAAAAAAATTTTTATTAAAAGCATAGAAACGAACCCGGGAAAAAGGGTCTTATGTTGAGTTTGAGAATAAAATTTTTATTTAGAACAAAGTGAAGAACAAACAAAAAGAAAAAATGGACTTGCATTCAAACTGTTTAGTCTTTTCAAGATAAAGGGACTTTTGGCTTATCAAATAAATGTAAGGAACAAGGCCAAGCAACTAAAACATTAGTGCCGAATTTTACAACTTTTTTGATCTTCATTAGAATACTTCGTAAAGGTTTTTGTAATACTTTTATTTTGCGTTTATTGCAAATTCCTTTGTAATAAAAAAAGTTGTCTTTGGCTGCTCCCTTCAAGAAAAAATTTTTAGCGGCCTTGCTCAGAGCCACAAGTTGCAATTACAACGGCAAAAAAATTGTGTACTATTTTCTTTTCTTTTAGCTTATCTTAAAATTTCTTAATCAAGCTTTGAAGGTAATGTTTTATTTTCTCATTATTACAATACAGCTTAGTTAATTTTTTTTTTTAATTTTTCTTGATTTGTAAATTGTGTTTGATAATTTATATTATTAATGTAGAAAGCAAAAATATACCTTATAGTAGAAAGAAATATATTCTTTTTAGCCTGGTTTAAGTTTTATTGGATTAGATTTTAATTTTTAAGTTTTTACTGAATTAAAAATCTCGCTAACAACTTATACGCTTGAAGAAGTAACCAAAAAAATTTTTGATGATTCTGATGGCGAAGATGATTTGCTTGATCTTGTGCCCGATTGTGACGTGGACAGCAAACAAAATTCCCAAGCATCTCTATTTACTGTCGCTGCTTTGGAAGATGAGACTCCGGATAATAATGCAAACAACGAAATTGAAGCTCTTCCGCGTAAACGAAGTCGTCTTGATCAGGATGCCAACAAAATAACTAGCATTGATACGGCTCTTTTGGAGGAGTATTACGAACCGATTGATCGTACTTCTGATGTAGAGCAGTATGAGGTCCTCACAAAAAAAGCGACCAAAGACCATCCAAAGGAAAAAATAAAGTGGACTAATATACCACCGAAAAGATTTTGTAGACAGGCTTCAAAGAATATCATACAAAATTCAAGTGGGGTAAAGCACGAATACAGAAACCGCTTAAAAATAAAGTCGTCGTGGGAATTGTTTTTTAGTTTGGACATTTTGACAATTATTGTTTATATGACAAATAAAAAAATTTCTAAAGTTAGAAATGAATTGCCTAAAAATATTTTAGACGAAAACAAATATATTTTTTTACATTTAACTTCCGCGTTTGAAATGCTGGCTGTTATTGGGCTAATTTATTTGCGAGGATTACTTGGTCTTGCAAGTCATAATATTGAAATCTTCAATAATCTTACTGGAAATCCTATATTTGGTGCGACCATGAGTAAAAATCGATTTAAATTTCTTTTTTCTCACATTTCTTTTGATGATGCGGGTGATAGACCAGAAAGGTGGAAATACGATAGATTTGCTGCTTTTCGCAAAATTTTTGAAATATTTAATTATAATTGTGGAAGGGTTGCTGTACCAGATGACTACCTAACATTGGACGAAACACTTTATCCTATGCGAAGTAAGCTATCATTCAAACAATTTAATCCTTCAAAACCGGCTAAATACGGAATGCTTTTTCGATCTATAAATTCATCAAGATTTACGTTCACATACACAACATCTGTTTATGCTGGAAGACCGGTAAACTATCCATCAAATAACTGCAAGTTTTATGTTTACGGCGTTGAAGAAACAGTAAAAAGCCTGGTCAAAAATCTAGAAAAAAATGCGGATCTTACAATCGATTATACACTTCAATACCTTTGGCAAAATGGCTTTTGGAACGAAAAATTACTACCATCGGAACTATTCAAGCTAATCGCAAAGGAATACCAAGTGAAATAAAGCAAGTGCATAATAGAGATAATGGTTCTTATAAAGTATTTTGGAACGAACCTGAAAAAAACATCAATCTTAATTCTTTTATTGTAAACTCTAAAACGACAGGAAAACGAAATATTTTAATTTTATCTACAATGCAACCAATTTTTGGGATTTTAAAAGATCAAAAAAAGAAACCGGCTTTATACAAGTTGTATGATTATACAAAAGGAGGTACAGACATTGTAGACCAAAAAATTAGTTTCTATTCGTGCAAAACCAAGTCTCGAAAATGGACCACAATTGCTTTTTCGTATTTGCTTCACACTTGTTGCATAAATGCAGCAAGTGTGTTAGCAATGAATAAACACACGGAGCCGCGAAAACAGAATTCGTTTGAAGTTGGCTTTAATCTTGTTTTAGAATTAGTAAAACCTTTCATCCAAAGAAGATCCAGGGAAGGTCTTAACAGTGAAATTCAACAAAAAATAAAGTTGGTACTTGGCGAAAACGTCGTCGAACCAAGTATTGATACAGCTTTCCTATCAATATTTCCTCCTCAATCAGAAAGAAAACGTCGTTGTGGAATATGTATAAAAGAAATATCAGGTCCAGAAATGAAAAAAAAAAAGATCAATTGCCCAAACTTATCAGTCAATGCCAAAACTGTGGAAAGGTAGTGTGCCAACGACATCGCTTTCAATTTTGTAATAATTGTCATTAATGTTAAATTTCTAAGCAGAACATTTTTTTACGTAAAGACTGCTTTTATCCAATAAACGCAACGATAAACTTTTTGATTGTTATTTCTATAATCAATGCTGCGTAACGGTTTTTCATTATTTGTTTGTAAGCTTTTTAATTTGCTGAATGCTGTCCAAAAAATACATATAAAAGAGAAATTGAGCGTTTCATTTATTAATAAAACCCACTAACTTTTTCTAAGTTAAAATATTTTGTTGATATTTTAATAATTGACAAATGTAAAGATTTTTTGATAAAGAGCATTAGTTTTTTGTTCTTAAAATTTTAATCCTTTTTGAATAATAAAGTTTAACAATTATTTATATTCCAACATATAATAATTAGTATGGTTTCCATAATATGTCAATTTTATCGGGGCTTCTCGGAGTATAGATAACATCAACCTCCAACAAAAAGCATAGATAAATTCACGGTAAATATTTTTCGCAATTTGTGTAAACGCTACGTAGTGTAAAGATGAATATAAAAGATTATAGTTTAATCTAGAATTGACCTTGTATTAAATTCAAAACTCTAATAGCTACATAACTTTTAGTCAAAAGATACAAACAAATAAACCGAAATTATTTTTTAAATTTGTATTAATTTATGACGCAATTTGCGTCGCGTTTTCGTGATGCTGGTAGTATTTGTGAGGAGCCAACATTGCGTAACCGGTCCAAAAATCCATATAGTTTGCATTACTCTTTTTGAAAAACCTCTAAATATTTTATTTAGAGCTCTATTTCTAATACCTTCACAACGCCGGTCAGAATTCAAAAGGGTTGTTCAGAAAAAAGTAGTAAAAGAAAAGAAAAAACATTCAAAATAATAATGATTTCTGTAAAATCAAAAAAAATTGATGTAATCAAAAACAATAAATTTTAACTAAATTAGTGAATTCGAAATATTCTTTTATAGTGAAAATAATTAAAGTGAGTCTTTTGCGACGTAAAACTAAAAACATAATTTTTTGTGTAATGATTTAACTTTTTTTTATGTTATTAAGCTTATTGCTCTTAATTGTTTACAAAAAAGAATAATTAAAAAAAAATTCTAATAAATAACAAAGATCGAATGTAAACAATAATAAAACCAGCTTTTAGCACAATTTGCTGATCCAAAATTTCCTTCTCTGTAAACTGTAACAACTTCGTCAAGTGGCACTTCTAATTTTACGACTCAATGACCTTCGACAAACAGCCGAAGTTGTTAATTCTCTCAAATCGCTCTCTCGTTTTCATCCAATTTACGAAAATTGACTACCCTTTGAAAACTCGCTTTTTCAATACCAAATAATGTTTAAATGCAACATTTAAGTATCTATATTAAAAGAGTATAAAATTTCCTTTCTATACAAACTTGAATGACAATTCTATCGTTAGAAATTGCTGAGATATAAACAAACAAACAGCGCGGGCACATTCAACCCCCCCCCAGTCGTACAAAATTTCCAAAACGCCCAGTCTGAATAGGGTTAATATAATAATATTACTTCATAATAAATTTTACAGTTGTTGGGAAAAATTTATCAAAGAAAAGTAGAAAAAGCATTGTCATAGAATGTATTGACATCAATCAGAAAAAAGAAAAAAATACAACTTCAGTTGATTGCTTCTTTTATTAACACAAGCTTTTGTAAACTTTGGCCCCTTCTACAAGTGTAACGGAATAAGAAATGATAGGATACCAAATATTATTTTCGATGTTAGTTTTTACTTTGCAGCACCTGAATAAATGGGCAATAGTTGTCAAAAGCTTGTGCTACTGTATTAACAAAATCCGTCAAAAGCTTGTATTAACAAAAACAAATAATCAATTTTAGTTGATGTTTTTTTATTTTTGATTATCAAACAAAAAAGTTAATTATGATTTTTTTGCTTTGATTAAATATATCTTTAGCTGGTAAAAGATTTTAATGTTTGAAAAGAATTTTTTTACTTTTTTATGTGATAATATAAATATTTTTTAGTAACGAGTTTTTTCTTAATTTGCCAAAATCTGTAAAGTGAAAGGATATTTTTTATGAAATCTAGAAATGCTGGTTGGTTAAGGTTTTGCCTTTTTTTGATAAATTTTTTATAATATCACGGCTGTTATTTTAAAAATTTTGGACAGCTTTCTTGAGGAAGAACAAAATGAAATTTTTTCTATTAATCCTCACCGTTCGTACGACATATATGTTGTCTAGCAACAATGTCGCATGATTACCGGAGTGACAAAAGTGTCGTTCGTAATAATGATACCTTCACTATTGTTTTCCTTTAGTATGTTGTTGTTGCTGTAAACATTTTCTCTAAATCTCAATGCCTTAACTCTTTAAGAGAAATTGGTACATATGTGTACCATGAATGTGATTGCAACGTCACAAAACATTTTTGTGAAAGCATATTTATTTATCAAAATATAAAATTTTTTATAATAACTTAAAAAATGCAATAAGTTTTTGTCAATTAAATTAAACCCTAAGAACAGTAGTGGCCTTACAAAAGGAAGGGTCCCGTGCAAAAAAAATAAGTGAGGCCACCTTTTCGCGTGCCAAGGTTTTTGTTCCAAAATAATTGCACTTTTGGTTTGTAATTGGTATTTAACCGATCGAAAAATTGCACGGACAGGGGTAGTTTGACCTTTTACCATCCAGGCAAATGACACATAGTCGACTCCAAACTAATCGATCGTCAACTGCCGGACGCGTCCAATTCAAAAGTACAATGACTCATACAAATTTAACCAATATCACATTCGCATTTCCAGGGATACATTACAAAAGGGGGCACGGTGCAAAAAAAATGGGAGGCTACTTTTTTGTGTTTTAAATTATTTTTGGTTTCAAAAAAGTGATTTTAAAAAAGAAAGATCATCAGTTTAGAGGGGCCTAACCATCATGGTCTTACTATAAAGAAATAGAGCAGTATTTTGCTCAAGGGGCCACTTTTTAGTGTTTCAAAACAAATTGATTTCTCAACAAAAAAAAGGCATCACTTTAAGGGGTCACTATTTTAATTTAGGGGCCACTGTCATAGTACTGCTATGAAGAAATACAGCAGTTCTTACTATAGAAAAAAATGACCTCTAATCCCTTTGATTAGGCGGCCATTTTCTGACGTTTTTTAAGGGGCAATTGCAACTCTGCTTTTTTTTTCAGCCAGCAACCTTTTTTAGTACACTAAATAGTGGCCTTCTCTTAAGTTTCTTACACCTGGCCCCCTTTTTGTAAGGCCATCACTGTATACGTATATATATTACCGGTTGTTTATCGTAAAAATTAATATTCAAAAACACGAAAATAACTGTATTTACTTTACTAAATTGTAATTCTAGCTTTTAGTTGAATTTTTTAATCCCAAGTTTTTTTTGAGCTTTGGTAATCTTTTTTTCTCCATGTTATAGTTAATTTAATAGATTAATTAGTTAGTTTTTTTTCTATCCAATAAAAAACCCTAATATTTTTGATTAATGGACGCACAAAGTTTGATTAATTTTATGTTTTTTAACATTTACAAACTCTCACGTCATGACACCAGTTTCTGAATCTTAGTTCGAGAATACGTCATGGTGACGCCCAATCTTGGTTCGAGAAAAAAAAAACGCTTCATATAAATTCCGTTGCACATCGAATCACCAGCAGAAAAAGTAATGTTAAGCAATTTTAAAGTTGATTGTTTCACCATTTATTTTCATAAAACGGCTGTATAAATTTTATAAGTTTTATTCTCATGAAACGGCACAAATCGTGAATTGGTATTAAGTTGATGTATGTGGATATGAAGCAAAAGGTGCAGAAAGTGGGGTAAAAATTAATTCATTTATATTCTTTATTTCTTGTCCGGATATGCAGAATTTTGAAGCCCTTAAATTTCGGGCAACGGTTAAATGATCACTTTTATAAGATGTTGCTGTCCAGATGAAGTACATTATTTGTAATTAGGTTTTTTTATTTAACAATATAACTGAAATTCAGAGGCGCTTGCAAGACCTAGAGGCAGAGAAAAATGCTGCAAAGTGTTTTTCCCAAAAACAAAACAGAATGACGCGGGTAGGTTTTGAACTTCCACGAAATTGATCGTGTTAAGACACTTTTTCTCGATAAATCGCAATCAATCAAACACAGTGCACGAAGGAAATTCAACATTTTTTAAGTAATTTGTACCTATATCTTGTTCAGGTTTACTACTCATATCTAATTGTATGATGGTGTGACGACATAAAACAGATTACGAGAGAAGAATTCATTATCAAGAATCACTTTCGGAGCATAAAATTTGAAACGCTTGACTACCTTTAGAATAAAAAGTAAAGCCAATATATTTGAAAAGATAGTTTATTTAAAACGTTTAGAAATTATATTTCATTCCATCATCAGCTGCGTTAAATTGATTAATTAATTGCAAATATAAATGCTTAAATTTAGATAATTTATGACGTAACAAATAAAGATATTGCAGAAATATACGTATTAAAAAAAACGGAGTTATCTGGGCATAAATTTAAAATTAAATTAATGCAATAGCAATTTGGGCGTACACAAATATATATATTACCGGTTGTTTATCGTAAAAATTAATATTCAAAAACACGAAAATAACTGTATTAACTTTACTAAATTGTGACTCTAGCTTTTAGTTAAATTTTTTAATCCCAAGTTTTCTTAGAGCTTTGGTAATCTTTTTTTTCCATGTTATAGTAAATTTAATAGATTAATTAGTTAGTTTTTCTTCAATCCAATAAAAAAAACCCCAATACTTATTCTACACATCATAAATTATCTAAATTTAAATATTTATATTTGCAATTAATTAATCAGTTTAACGCAGTTGATGGAAACGTCTAAAATAAACTATGTTTCAAATATATTGGCTTTACTTTTATTCTGAAGAATCACTTTACTTCACGTCTGGTTGCTTTGATTCTATGTTTGTTTATTGTTAATTTATGTAGTTCTCAGTATGGGTTGGTTTTTTGGGGGAAAAAGATCATCCATCTTTTAGATAATTTAAAAGATTCATTGGTTGTTTTTCTTATATCAAACAAAAAACACCACAGTATTTTTAATTAAGGGAGGCACCAAGTTTGATCAATTTTGATTTTTTTCATGTTTACAAACTCTGACGCTATGGCGTGAGACAGGAGAATTACGCAATCAGCAACAGGAAATATTTACGCAAAATCAGAATTTTACGGATAGTAGCAAAAAATACTGTTGCAAAATCCAAAATATTAGGGCAGTGACAAGAAATTGTTGGGGAAAAATTTTTTTGTACAGCAAAAATAAACTAGGCCTACTTTTGCAGGACAAAGATTCCAAAATTATCAAGATTTGAGGTGAAGACTTATTTTTTAGTCTTTACCCTAAATTTGGGACAAAATTTCTTTTTGTATCAGTAATATATAAAAAAAAATTTCTCAATTTTTTGGCCCAAAAAAGTACTGATCTTTAAAAAAGTCTTCATTTTGAATCTGTCTCTAATTTTTTCAGTTTTTGTTACGAAAAAATAGTGATCTCTAAAAAAACAATTTTATGCCTTCCCTGCAGGTGTAACTATGCAATAAATCAATTGTTTCTAAATCTAATTGTTGTATCTTTGCACGAATACACAGGTTTATTAAAAAAACAATAGTAAATATTCACAAAAGTACTTAGCCAATTCGTTTGCTGTAGTAGCTTGATACTTCGAACTGACTGAAGAACCGAAGTAAAGGCGCATATTTAACTGTTAACAATTATGCTTGGAGATGCGCGTGTCCAATAATTGTTCGAGCAGAAGGCGCTGATTAAGATTAGAGCGTTTAAGAAAACACTACGTCATCTATTGCACAATATCACAACACCTCCCCAAATAAACTACGACAAAAAAATATATATATACATTTTAGCAACAATATTTTTTTTGGAGGTCTCTTTGTTCTCGCTGATCGTCGTAGATTGTGTCGCCCGTACTCGTCTCCGGTTGGTAGTCTCGGATTGTTGCGTTGGTTCATCGAAGAAGAACTAGATGCGTGGTCAGTCCCGGCTGGAAGTGTTTCTGTAGACAAAACGCTCGTTGGGATTTCACAGGGATCATCATCTTGATCCGAACCGTATCGAGGTCGAAGTTGATCAAGATGTCTTCTCCAAGTTGGTCCTCGAGGAATGACTCGTACATTGACGCTTCGTGTACCATGGACTTTCGTAACTATCGCAGGCACCCATCGTGGGTCACGATCTCTTCTAGGGCCGAAGTACAGTGCGTAACAAGGGTCTCCTAGTGAGAAATGATGTTCGACTTTCGAAACCACTTCCGAGTCTTCAGTATTTGAATGCTTGCTCGCTTGTCTTGACTGTCTTCCCTGCAGGAGATGCGGAATGGATGGAACCAAAGTGTCAATTTTGGTGCGAATTCTTCTTCCATTCAACAATTCGCTTGGTGACAGTCCCGATGCAAAAGGAATTCTTCTATATTGCATTAGAAATTCTTGCAAAGCTTCCTTTGGAGGTAACGAGGATTTTCTCAATGCCTGTTTGAACGATTGTATCAAACGCTCGGCAGCACCGTTTGTTGCTGGATGATAAGGTGCTCCGGTGAGATGTACAATGCCTCGTTGTTTGCACCAAGCTTGGAACTCACCAACGTGTGGGGATATCCGAAATGAGCAAATTCTTGTTCAAGTATAGCAGTGGTACTTTTCAAAGACGTTGAGGTTGTTGGATGAATGCAAGGATATTTTGAATAAGCGTCTACAAGGACTAACCAGTTTCTTCCCAGAAAGTTGATCGCATGGTCTAAGTGGAGTCTTGACCATGGTTTTTCTGGCATCATCCACGGATGGATTGAAGGTTTATCCGGCTTATTGCGACATATTGCATGCCAAAATGTCCAAGGTGTAATAATTTAAGAATATGATTACGTAGGGTTGAAGGAATTATTACCCGTAAGCCGTAAAAAACGCAACCATTCTCTGTTGACAACGAAATTTCCAACTTTTTTAAGTCTTTAAGCTCTTCCGAAAATGCATGCGGCCATCCTTCCTTCACAAATCGCATTAGTTGGGAAAGAATTGGATCCTTGGCAGTCTCTCTGACCACAAGCAATGGATTGTCAGGATTGATTTGACGACTGATTGTTCGAACTAAACAAACGCTATCGACATCATCTTCCATCTCCTCCCCATCAAAACTTGTGTCAGCTAAGTGATCAGTTAAGTTGGTGAGTTTCAACTTCATCATCGCCAGACGACCTAGTAAATTTAGATTGGGCACCTTAGTGACAATTACAGGAAAGGTCACGTCAGGTGATTTTCCATCAATACTTGCGGTTGATTGGAATTGTCCCACGACGGGTAGCGGGCTACCTTCAGCAACTTGATATTGAACTGATACAGGTTGTAGAATGGGTTTACCCAGCGTTTGCCACGTCGCTTCACAGCAAAATGTGTCACTGGCTCCGCTATCAATTTCAAACTTAATTCTGTGGTCATTAAGTCTAATAGTTTGATAGATGGGTGAAACAGAACATTGGACTTGTCTGTTGTTTCACAAGCTTGCTGTTATCTCTGAGTCGAGACATGCATACAGATTGCAGATGACCTGTTTTCTTGCAGAAGCTGCAAATAGCTTTAATGTGAGGACAAGCTTTGCTAAAATGTCCAGAATTTCCACACCTGAAGCAGGCGGTTTTCTTTTCTTGCGTTTTGGAAGTTTTGGACTTTGCGTGATAAACTTTCTGCACCGACGTAGAAGGTTGACCGTGTACGGTTTCCTTTGCTACTTTGGCTGCTTCTTCCACTTCTTGAGCCACTCTGATGGCGTTGCTAAACTTCAGTTCATCGTCCTTGAGCTTGAAGAGTGTCTTCAAAACTGCTTCGTTGTCGACCGAACAGATAAATTTAGTTCGCAAGGCTTCATCTAAAGGATCTTTAATGGATTGAAAATCACACGTAGCTGCATCTTGTCGTATTCTGCTTGCCAGTTCAGGAATAGTTTCGCCAGGCTTGCGTTTCATGTCAGACCAGAACTTGAAACGTTCTCTGACAACAAACCGTTTTGGGTCAAACTGCTCTGCCATAAACGTCTGAATATCATTCATGGTTAGCTCATGTATGCTTTTGACAGGTTGTTGCTGAGCCGCTAAGTTGCTAAGCATTTTGTAAACCGAGTTAGATTGGTTGGTAAGAAAAATTTGTGCTTGCTTGTTGTCGGGAATGGAGTTAGCAGTGACGAATGTTCGGAACCTTGCCAAATAATCAGTCCATAACTCAGATGTGGAATCGAATGGTTGAAAACTTGCCATCGGTGTTGGAACATTTTCTCGCGGTTTGTTCAAGCTGCTTTGTAAAATTTTTATCTGCTCTTGAAGCATTGTCATTTGCTCTTGGTGTTGCTTGTTCTGCTCGTCGCGTAAAACTGCCATTTGCTCTTGGTGTTGCTTATTTAACAACAAAATCAATTCAGAAATTTCACTCATTGTCGACAATTCAAGCTGTAATGCAAATTCAACAAATTTTCTTTTTTCTTTCTTGACGCAGTTGAGTTCCTGGAATCCTCGTCGCCACTTTTGCCTGTTGTATCTTTGCACGAATACACAGGTTTATTAAAAAAACAATAGTAAATATTCACAAAAGTACTTAGCCAAACAACAACCGTATTGAAAATAGAATGCTTTTTTAGTTCGTTTGCTGTAGTAGCTTGATACTTCGAACTGACTGAAGAACCGAAGTAAAGGCGCATATTTAACTGTTAACAATTATGCTTGGAGATGCGCGTGTCCAATAATTGTTCGAGCAGAAGGCGCTGATTAAGATTAGAGCGTTTAAGAAAACACTACGTCATCTATTGCACAATATCACAACACTAATGAAACTGCAATTGCAAGTCTTTTTATTAAGTATTTCCTTTCTACTTTGTCTGCATGCTATAAGGTTATAACTTTGCGTCCGTTAAAGTCAATAAAGTAATGTTATTTCAGAGCTTTATTACGTCGTGAAACATATAGTTTCGGTTATTCAGAAGTCTTTTTACCGATTTTTATAGAACAAAAAAAGTCACAATTTGTCAAAATTTATCTTATCAAATTTAGTATACAAACACTTACTTTTTGCTTATTTTTGTAAATTTTTGAGTAGCTTTGAACAGTTTTCTTTTTTTTTTCTGCGTTTTATAGCTGGTATTCTAAAACTTTTGAGATTGCAAACCCTTTAGCGTGAATATTTTTGCCATTTTTTTATAATTTCCGAAACAAAAATGTAAGTTTTACCGGCTTTACGATATTCCAACAAGTTCAAACCTTTCTTCAAAAACTTTTAGCACTCCCATTCCGGGTTGCACAATTTTTATTTTAAGAACCTTTGCTTTACAGCATATGGTAAAAATGTTTACCAAGTTAAGTTAAAAAAAAAAATTCCATTATTCCACCCCTGTCACATACCTTCCAACGCTCAATCGGAAACTATAGGGTTTCTCTTTGCCAACGAAGACCACAACTTTAATCTTATTTCAAACCCTAACCTTTTTAGTTGATGGAATATACTGGAGTGGAATTTATAACCGGTCACCATATTTTACATGCAATTTTTGAACTTTCACTATAGTTTGTTATATTCGTTTATAAAAGTCAATTAAAAAGCTTTAAGAATTTTTTTTTTTCGCTATAACTTTATGATAGTAAAATAAAAAGTTATTCAAATATTTCTTTTAAATAGGCTACACCAGTGATGTCCAAATTATTAATTTAAGTACATTCAGCGGGCCGCAAAAGTACATGTATATAAAATTTCTTCCTTTCAGTATTAAAAGCCAAGACTTAATGATGGGAATTAAAGCATAAATTTAAAATTGATTAAACAATTAAAAGCATTATGCAATTAGTATTAAAAACATCCATGCAGCAGCTGCTTTGACGTCCTGTTGATGTGACTTTCTTTCTTCGTTCTTGCGCCGACAAAAATTTTTAAGATTTAAAGAAGAGCTCTTATAGTCGCGATTTTAAACGCCGATGAAGCCCGTTGAGGACCCAAAAAGTATTTGACCAATATCTCTGTTTTGTGACTCCTAAAAGATCTTTGAAAGGCTTATCTATGCTCGTGTCAAACCAATTTATTGATTCATTGCTCTTTAGAGAGCAGGCTGGGTTTCCACGCGAAAAGTCAACAGTGGATCAAGTCGTTTTATTGACAGAAAACATCGAGGATTTTTTGTCGATTTATTAATCTGACGGCGGCATATAACTCAGTGCAGCACTGTAGCCTTACTTTGAAGCTGCTTCAGACTTCTTCCGGATAAGCATGGTCAGAATAATTATGGAGCTTGTTCAAAAGCAAAATTTTACCCTTACTACCGGTGACAACAAGCAAAGCAAGCTTCATCGTCTAAAAAACAGCGCATTTCAGGGATCTGTATGGGCTCCCCTCTTTTTCAACTTCAATATGCAAGATCTGCCCTCCATAATTTCTAGAAAGTTTAACAACGCAAACAATCTAGCATTGTTGCTCTCCTTTCAAAATTGGAAGATTTTTGAGCGAACTTTTCTTTTCGAAATCAGAAATCTTATTTAAAAATTGGAAGTCGAGACATGACTTTGGACTCCTCTGGAAATTAGACGACCTTTGAGAGGACTACTCCTCTGGAAATTGAAAATCGAGACATGATACACTTTTGGTGTATCTCCAAACTTGAAAGATGAAGCTCAGTCACACTAAGACGGTGATGGCAGCTTTTCACTTAAATAACCGAGAGGCCAAACGTGAGCTACATGCTTACAACAGCAATAGAGGTTTACTATTTTGTCCAACTTCAACTTGATTTGTGGTAAAACTCGACAGATTGCTAACGTTCCATCACCAGTGGCATCGCAAAAAAACTATTTTTGCAATGCCACTAGATAGTGACGGAACGTTAATGATTGCTGAAGCAACTTGTAGGCTCAGTATGGGGTGCTAGTGCCAAACACTGCGCACAGGTTCCTTATTCCTGGTCAGCTGAGTACTACGTACCATTCTGGTGTTGCAGCGTTCATACTCGCTTCATAGACAGTGTTTTGAATGATACATTGACCATTGTCACTGGATGCCTGCTTCCCACTCCAACGGACCACATACCCATACTTTCAGGCATCCAACCAGCTGAGCTTCACCAACTAGAAACGATTGGGCCAAGAATCTCTAGAAATGTGTGATTCTCTTTCCACCGTCTTAATAAATTAACAAGTTTCCCATTTTTTTCACTAGCAGCATCGCTGCTACTTCTGTAATCTTATTCCAAATCACTCCACATTGGTTAAATGTTACTATCTTTACTACCACTAAAGTCATTAACTAACTATCACTTGATATTGTAAAAAATATAGCACAATCAATATTAATATACTTGCAAAAAAATGTGAATACTGAAAATGATGCTTGGGGCAAGCGTTTTTATGACGAGCTTCCCCCACATGTTATAAATGTTATAACATTTTATAAATGAGTTCATTGGACGTCACACAAGGCAGCAATCAACTGATGTATTTACATTATCTCCCTTCTTACTATAACAGCAGTAATATTGAATTCTATACAGTTATGAAAATATAACTAAAAAAATTGATTAAGCAGCGGGTCGCAGATTGGACATTATTAGGCTACACTTAAAGGAGCTGAGACAAGTTAAATGTTGTTGCGTTTGAACGCTTTTGAATACATAGCAGCAGCAACTTCCTCTCTCTCTAATCGGTCTTCTATCTGTAATACTCGTATAAGTAGAATTTCAAAAATTGTTAGTTTTATGGCAAACAAAAAAATTATTATTGAAAGATGAGTAGGGTTAGAGTTATGACTGATTCCTTATTTGTCTTTTTATAATGTTTAGACTTAGTCTTAGACATTTATTTCAGCGTATGATCCGAGATAGAAAATTTGTTAAAAGTAGTCCAATATAACAATATTACTTTATATAAAACAAAGATTTAATTGTTTATGTGTCTGGCAAGTGGATGTAATTGTTTGACAATTGTCCTAAGTATGGCGCCTACGAAGTTTTCTTGCGAATCAGTTTAGCGTTCCTAAATTTGCGGCCAACAATTTTCTTCATGTCACAAAAACGGCCCACAAAATCTCACAAATTTGACATGCTTAATTTATGGCACTTTTTTCCGCTTGGCAGTCTCAGGAAAACGCTCTAAATTCAGCCATTTCCGTAAATAAAAGCTAAAAAACAACTAAAAAAATTTCTACAGTAGTAATCGTTTAACAATTGCCCTAAATTTAACGCCTTTCACGTTTTTCGCTAATCAGATGAATAAACAAAGATAATAATATTAATAATAAATGGAGAAGTTATGTAAACAATAAAAAAATTTTATAGATTGCTCTGAAGTTTTTGTTACTAAAAATTTCTACGGCTGTAAATTGAAAAAGTGCTATATTTTACTAATAAACAATTTTGTCTAATTTCAAAGCAAGTCTTTGCGTTTTAAAGTTGATGGATTTTCAAGAATAGTTTTTCTCTTTTAACGTTATCAGAAAAACAAGCTTTAATTTGATAAAGGCCTACTAGGTTTTTTGTTTAAATCAAAACTTGATTTAACTAAAAGTGTTGGCGGAAAAAGCAAGCCGAAAGTGGACTAGGGCTGATTTCCAATACCAGCTTTGGCGAAAGTATTTCTTGTTTGTTTAACTGATGTTTTTTATTTTTTCCGCGCTTAAGTGTTAAGCGAAGAAAAAGAATTAATAAAACAAACAAGCAAAGAATATTTCTGCCAACGCTCGTAATGGAAACGAGCCTTTGCTTCAATGGTTCTCAGCCTTTTTCCGCCTGCGGCACACTTTGTAACTTTTTCAAAATTCGCGGCCCATCTGGACCAGATTTCTTGATTTTTGTCCCTAAAAAATAGTGTTCTCTAAAAAAACAAAAAAAGGTCTTGAATTTGTCTCGAATTTTTTTGATTTTCATCCCTAAGACGTAGTCTTCTTCTTTTTGGTATAGGGTGATGAACGGGAGCTGGATGGTCCACTAAATAGCCGATAAGTTTTTTTTAGGCAGGTTGCCAGGCTCTTGTCGACATCTGAGGGAGCACGGGCTCCATTTGGATGGTGATAAATGGAGCAAGATGTTATTACGTGCTCAGCTGTCTGCTTCTTTGCGCCACTCTCACAGGTCGCCGTAGAAGCTATGCCCCACTTGTGCATTTCTGAGCGGAATACACCACTACCGGTTCAGAGGCGGTTAATCCTGACCCATGCAGGTTTGGGAAAGTTGATTCACGGTGACGTTGGGCTAACATTCGTAATAAATGTATAGAGTTGAGAGATGTTCTCCCGCTACTCCATGCTTTATCTGTATTCCGCCGATCGCGCTACACCGATGCCTGACTGGGCAGGGTCGTTCAGCAGTTCCAGTGCAGCACGAGCAAATGAGTGTCTGACTTAATTTGCCGCAGCTGTCCACTATGTCCACCAAGTGGAGACAGGAGCCTTTTATGTGGAGGTGTTCTGGCTTTTGAGCGCAGCAAGCTAAAACAGTCCGGCTTTTGGCGGCGAAGCTCAGTCGGTTGGATGCCTGCTAAAATGAAAAAGTTATCCGTAGGTGTGGGACGCAGGCATCCGGTTGTTATATGCAAAGCATCGTTAATGGGCTTGTCAATAAGGCGAGTATGAGCACTGTCACAAAAAGTAGGGTTCGTTTAAAGTTTCGCGGCACACTACTGTGCCACGGCACATAGGTTGAGAAACACTGGTTTATACTGGCGGCGGTTCCGATATGCTAACCACATCGAGTTAGCTAACACGGATACAGGTTAAGACAAGCAAAACCCTGCAGTTCCCATTACAAATTGTAATGGGAACTGCAGGGTTTTGCTTACCCTTGCGGTTAGCGGTGTCTTTTGCAGTTGCGCTGGTGGAACATTGTTTTCATTGTACTACCTACTCAGCGTTCAGGTCCACAACTGGATGTTTGAGGTGTAAAAGCCACAAACAGAAAGTTGTGCCAGCTGTTTAAGTTTTCAACTTTTTCAGATGGGGTCAACAACAAGCTGTAGTGTCCTGACGAGTCCTAATAAGGACGAAACAGGTCTGTCGGCACTTGCTTGTTGATTGACTTGACCATTCTTACTACGTATATGTTTGTAAACACTGGTTTCTTTGAAAGCATAGCTGAAAATGCGGGTTTTGACTTGGTTTTTCTACGACCGCTTTAATTTTAAACCAAACTTCATGTTTAAAAAAAGTCAAGAACAAAAAATTATGGAATTGTCACGAAAGCAGCTAGATTGGTTTTAGAATTTCAATTTAGAGTAAGCCTCGCTTAATCCGGATTCGATTTGACAGACAAAATCGACGAAGTCCAGATTATCCGAAGTTTTTGTTAAGAATTACAGTAAACAGGAAATTATCTCTACTTTCAGTTTTATCCGAGTTAAGAGAAATTCCGCATTAACCAAATCCGGATTAACCGAGGTCTACTGTATCGAAATTTACATAAGTTAATAATTACATTATTAAAAACACTCAAACAAGAGAAAACAAAGCAAAACAAATGTTTTCCGTTAGCTTAAGCACCCATCAGCTTTTGATTATAAATTAGTTCTCAAGAACTCTAGTTTAAATGAAGACATAGTACATCAGTACAAATACGTATTATAAAACCTTGAAATTCATATTAAAGTTGTGACAAACAATAATTGATTTTTTTTCAAACGTATTATAATTACACACAAAATGGCGGTAAATCGAATTTCATTAACTATACACGATTAACAAGCAAATGTTTAATAATATGCTTTAGTCAAGACCAGTTCGATTGACACCTAGTTAACAATTTAAATTAGAATTTGATTTTCTTACTAATAAAGCTTCGTGTATTCTTGTTTTAAAATTTGGATTTACATTTACGCAATATCAAGAAAATATTTAAATCAAATTTAAGATTTGAACATGAATTTCATGACAAAATATAAATCTTTTTTGGAACTTTCTTGAATAATTCTGAAAGTTGAAACCTTTCCAGGCTTTGGTGATCAAAGTTCTTCATGGCTTACCAATGTATGTTTTCGTGCTCGTAACATAAAAATCTTTAAATTTAAACTTTCGAAGCTATAAAAAAATAATATCTATAGTTTTTGCTTTGAAATATAATTGAAAGTTTTTCCCAGAAATATTTTGGAACGCAATTTTTAACTTAAAAAATAGATTCATTAATTTAATCCAAAATATAAGGATGCGACTACAATTTGAGATAAACTCTAGTAAACGGTTTCCATGGTTCTGTAAACAAATTTCAACTCATTATTAGTTTTATTTTAATCATTTGAGTTTGCCCATTATATTGGTGAATTGTACAAAGATTTTCACCAAAATTATATTTATGTTACTAACTCAGAGATTAACGAAGGCATTAAATGTAGAGAAACTGGAAGCGAATTGGTGTTAACACCAAGATGATTTTGTTCGGTTTTTGCTACGTATTTTGTCTATTTTGAAACAGCTTGTAAAGCTTGTAAAGAGTAATAAAGAATTTAGTGTCACTGTATTGGCTAGCACAGAGAGGGCTTTGTAAAAAATGCTGTCCACTAGCAGAATAATGGGCAATATTTAAGAGGTGGTGTTTGTCTTGCAGGCACGGGAAAGATTAGAGCGGTCTTGAGAAGAATGATAGTTTCTGATCGGCTTGGAAACGTGTTGTTTAATGCGTTCTTTAACCATTGTGATATACAACATTTATCAATTTGTGTGCCACTGCGACAGTCGGTACGTAGACGTACATCCCAAAGATTCCAAGAAGGCACTAAGCAACACGTTCCCGGGCCAATCAAACATTTGAGCAAAATCAGAAATTTTTGGGCAGCGACAAAGAATTATTTGAACAAAACAATTTTTTTTGTGCACTAAAATCAAACTACCTACCCAAATCTAGAAAAACAATTAATATTTCAGGTGAAGATTTTTTTTTGCTATCACTGGTTTTTTGGGACAAAAATGAAAAAATTAGACACAGTTTTGCTGTGATGGTCTTTTTTTGTTTAATCTAGACCAAAGTTTTTGGACAAAAATATGTGACATGCTGTCGGAACTTTTACAAAGGTAGAAGATCATGATTCGAGCAAACTTCAATAAAATTTGGGCAAAATTATATTGCCTGTCAAACTTTTTTGGCTGGTACGGCTATGTTTCAAATGATATCGTTTAGATGGTAACAAATATTGTTGAAAACAAAATATTTGGTGACAAATATCAAAAAAGATAGATTTTTTTCTACAAAGACATTGTAATTGCTAAGAAACAATAAACAATAGTTTATGATTTTTATGCTGTATTTCGTCTTCATTAATATGAACGTAAATAGATGTGTCTTAAAATAACAATCTTACTATGTTTGTGTAGCAAGATCAAGGTTAAATTGCAATTATGTCAAAATATATTGTATATGTCAAGTATCAAGAAAAGAAAGCTAAAATAAAATGTGACAATTTCAACAGTCTTGAAAGTGGAGTAAATAAAAAGTTGGGAGCTTCTCTCAGTAATCATGACCTGGAATATTACGATAGTGCCCTCAAAGAGTGGATCGTCCTGTCTGCAGATGATGATTTGGAAGAGATTACTGAACAAACTCCAGTACGACTCACTTCGAAAGCTATAGGTGAGAACAACTAATCATACAAAAAAGAGCGTCGAGTCGATAATACATTGATAATGAATAAATAAATAGATAGAGTTTGTGGACAAAAACACTTAGACCGAGCTGTAAAACCGTGTGGTTTTAATCACTAGTCAGTTTTCCAAATTTGAGTTTTTCTAACTTGCTTAATATATGCATGCTTGGTTGAACTCAATGTTGGGCTGAATGAGCTAAAGTTGAGCTCTTGCTCAGTTGAGCTAAATTTCCATCTTTGACTGCTGTGACATAATTATTACGCAAACTATTCATGAACATGGTTCTTTAACCTTTAGTTTGTTTGACTATTTTCTTTGTGATATTTTTTATATTCTTCTTTCTTTTTCCTTTTTTCATTCTCATTTGTTATACTTTACGTGATCAAGGTGTGGCAACCATGCTTTCTACTGTTTTGTACATACACTTTTTAATTATTTTATGCATCTGATGTTGTGCTGCTTCTTCCTTTTTTTGATTTTTTGAGCATTTATGCTTTTTTTTTTTTGTAAACTATTTAATAATGATCGAAAAGAAAAAATAAATGAATGGGATGATTTTTGTAGCAAATAATAATTTATGTCAAGTCGATTTAAAATTTTCCTAAAGTTTATATTTACAATTTCATAAATTTTTCAAGTGTTTTTTATTTTACATGCGGCACACGTAGTTGATAATTAAAAAAAATATTTAAAATATTTGCATTTTTTTCAGCAGAGTTATCTAAAACTCCCTTACTCGGTAAACAAACAAAGTGACTCTTTTGCTGTATTTATAGTTGTAAAATAATGTTTAAGGCGCGGTAATTAAGACAGCACAAATAAACTGAAACTCGCGATTACGTGGTGTTATAAAAGAGTACGCGGTAGCTCACGCGCTTAAGTAGTAAAAGGTTCGCACGAAAAATAAATCCAACACTAAGGAACATAAAAATCTGGACGTCTTCTTGGTCTGCGGGATCGTCATGTGTATACTGTGGATCGGAGGACGAAGTAGTAGAATCGATAGCATGAGTGACAAACGACAGTGAAGTTTCTTCTTTTGTCATCTCTTCCGAAGTGGATAAAGACGGTAATGATTTTTCTTTTAAGGTAAATGACTCGCTTGTAGGTTCCAACCGCATCAGAGGTGGAAGAAATATCTTCGATGTCGTTGTCGCTATCGGAAACGTAACGGGGTTGAAGTTGATTGAGGTGGCGGCGCCAAATTGGTCACTTGGGAACAACTCGCACATGAAACATGGGACAATTAAGGCAGGAACACAACGTGGATCTTGGTTGTGCCGCGATCCAAAGTACAGCGCATAACAAGGATCTTCTATATATTGAAATGGTGACAAGTCTTGTTAACCTTGTCATTTCTGGATTGAGTTTGGATTGAGCGATGTGGGGTGGTGAAGGGAGCAAGGTGTCAATTGCCACGCGTAACTGACGGTTGTGAGGAGTTTGCTGGGCGAATATCCACTGGCAGTTGGAGTTCTTCAGTAATGCATGAAGAATTCCGATAATGTTTTTCTTGGAGCTTTTGAAGTTTTCCTTAAGGCTTGCTTAAAGGTCTGAACAAGCCGCTCTGCCGCTCCGTTTGCTGCAGGATGGTAGGGAGCATTAGTGAGATAAATTATTTTCCGTTCCTTGCAGTAGGTCTGAAATTCGTTAGAGGTGAAACAAGTGGCATTATCCAACACGATGGTATGGGCATATCCAAAGTGCGCAAAATCTTCTTCTAATAAGTCTATAGTAGCTTTGCTGGAAATTGAACGAAGTTGGATAGATACGGGGATACATTGAATAGACATCTATTACAACCAATGAATTTGACCCTGAAGTTGAAGGCCTGATTCACATGTAAGCGGGACCAAGGCTTTCTGGAAGAATCCACGAATGATTTGGAAATTTAGCAAGATTCCTATGTTCGCAGCAAGAGTCACAACTGCGACAAAGTTCCACGATGTCTGTGTCAGTGTTGGGTTAGTAGACCGCTGTTCTTGCTAAATGTTTCATTCGGTGTATGCCCAAATGACTTGTATGCAACAGTTAAAGCACTTGCTTTCGAAGTGTCAAAGGAATGACCAGTCTAATGCTATACAATAGACATCCATGACAGTTACTGAGCGAATTGGTAGTTCGTCAAAATTTCTGAGCAGAATCATTGGAAGAACGGTTAGATGGCCAACCTTCACATGTAAAGCGCATTACTTTTGCCAGTACTCGATCTTTTAAAACTTCTTTCTTCAAGAGTTTTGATGGCACAAACCACATCAGAATCACCTTCCTCTTCTTCTTTGTCAAAGATTGGATTTTCGCCGGAGGGTAGACAACTGAAGACATCAGCGTTAAACCTGGGACAAATTTGTCAGGTGCAAATAATGTAACCAATGATTTGTGATCAGTCAGGATAA
Source organism: Diplosoma virens (assembly GCA_963680785.1). Lineage (NCBI taxonomy): Eukaryota > Metazoa > Chordata > Ascidiacea > Aplousobranchia > Didemnidae > Diplosoma > Diplosoma virens. The sequence goes on from OY796884.1 coordinate 30,020,981, forward strand.
TGAATTTTCTTCCATAAATATATGGATAAAAATTTCTTTAACGCAAAAATGATGGAGAGTGATTCCTTCTGTATCTGACTGTACTTGTGCTGAGATGCAGACAGCAATTTAGATACGTTCGCAATTGTTTTTCATCTCTGTTTGGATAACGATCGAATAATGTACCAAAGAAAGCCGAGGATCAAACTGAATCAATAAGGAATCGGAGGAAAGAAATTCTATTAACTTGTTGATTGCTTTTGCTTCTACTGAATCCCACTTCCAGGAAACACCATTTCATAAAAGTTTGTAAACAGAAGCAGCACCTGTAAAAAAGCAAGAAGGCAAGAACTTCGCATAAAACTTTACATATATCCAAAGAAAAGATCATAATGTGGACACATCTTTGGGTGTTGGCATGTCCAGGACTGCATCAACCTTGGAGCCTTTAGAAATTCCATGCTGAGAAAGAAGGTGACCCAAGTATTCCAACAGGGTTTGGCAAATTCACACTTCTCTTTGCAACAACGCAAGCCATTTTTGGACAACCGCTGTAACAATTGTTCGAGATTATGATCTTCTGCATTCTTGCAATTTACCAGGATATTATCAAGATATAACGCCACACCTGGTAAATCTTTAGTGATGTCATCCATGATCTTTTGGAAATATCCAGGGCGGAAGAAATTCTAAAGGACAAAACATTTTCTAGTGTACTTCACACCAGCCAAATCAATTTTTGTACATCCAAATCTGCCGCCAAATTTTTACATTAATTCTTTACAAGTTGAGGATTTACTGTAGCAGAATAATCCTTAAAGACAAGTAGATGTGCACCGGAAGCATTGTGTTGACCTCTTTTCCGGACTGGGACTATTGGTGTACCCCAATCGTTAAATTAAACTGGTGTCCAGATTCCTTTCTTTATACCAGCATTTTTGGAAGTGTTTCTTAATCTTTCTAAGCCTGCGGACCGGTAATACATCAAAAAAAAAAAAATTTTGGCAGAACGGTAATGTTTCTAATGTCTGAAAAAAATTGTAATAAACGCAATAAAACGATAAAAAAAACTTTTTATTAAAACAAAAGTAAGCATTTAGCATCAGAAGAACTCCATTTAACGTGAAATTTTCTGCCGTCTTCTTGATATAATACGTAGTAAACGTGGCTCTATTGAAGTTTTTGAATGGCAAACTCAGGGGAGCCGGAAGCGGGGGGGGGACACAGTGGAGTAGAAAATCTACAAGAACGTACAAGGTACTTCTTGATATACCAAGTTTTCTTCAAAACCAAGCTTTCGAAATTTTCTTTCTTGATTAGTACTGATTTCTGAATATTTCTTTTTATGACAATGTCGGTACTTTCCATCCTTAATACTCATATTTAAGTTTGAAATTGTAGATATTTGGTTACAATTTCAAATTTCCAAATAAGTTTGCTTTGTGGAATTCTTATCTTTTCCTGCTTAGTCTTTTCGGATGACTGTTTGACTCAGTTGAAGGATACCTCTCAATAACTAGAGACCAATTTCTTAATTCATTTTCATACTTTTCTTCACCACTTCTTTTGAAATCAATAGTTTTGTTGCAAACAGTAAATATATTGATGCAGCAACTTTAAAAAGAACTATTAAGGTCATTCAAGCGGCTGAATACATTCACTAAATATGCAAGTTTACTTATGCACATTTTATCGGATACAAATTCTTTTAAATGAGAATGTTCGTTCACGTGCAGCCATACTCACACCAGTGTCTCAAAACGCCTTAAATGCAATACTCGGTCACGAGTAATTGATAATCTTAATTGGTAGGATCATAATGTAATTTAATTCAGGTGACAGTTTCTGGGAAGCTATATGTTCACAGTAATACATGCAGTGTGTAGAAAGCAGATTTTTGTTTGCAACTTTTTATATTTTTGCGGTTGCACCCGAATGACAACCAGCCATGCTGGCAGCTTGGTCAATAAACAACCATAGACATTTTCCCCAATCTAAGCCTTTATCTTGCATTTAGTTATTAAGGAAAATCTAGGGATAGTATTACTAAACGGGATTGCCAAGTGTTTTTTGAATTGTACAACTGTAGTGCTGTTTTTTGAAGTTGTAAAATTACAGGTTTTCATTAAAACTTTTTTTTAATAAATTAATTAATAAATACATATTGCAAGATGAATTACGTAGTTGGATGATGAAAGTGTTCAGAATAAAATGCAGACTACGTCACAAATCGTCATAGACAAGTCACAATGAGCACAGTGGATTAAATTTCTTTGCTTGAACTTTAAAATTTTTGATTAACTAATCAGCAAATCAAATCGCTTTAAACTAAAAATAATTTATAAATCCTAGCAAAAATTTAAACACCGAGCAGTAACAGAATGGAAAACACGTATTAGTATTCCAATGACAAGAGATCTGAATGACTGCAAAAGACCGCTAATGCAAGGTCTTCGAGTTCAAAACATTTCTGATCAGACTTTGCCAAGCTAAATTCAAACACCAATAAGCAAATAAAAATTTAATTAACTAACATAAATAATAGTAGGATTTTACGGAGGGAGCGAGATGGTGTAGACAAGGCATTGAATGCAAATTATCACAACGCAATAATATCATTGATCGCTTGAACTTTTTCCAGTGAGTTTTTTAATACATCTCATTGCTTTGGATGGTGGATCTGGAAGATTAGGCCAATTGTTTATTCGTTTTAATTGATTTTTTGCACAGCAGTTAAACACACTTTGAAGGATAAGCTGAAAGTTGGTGTGTTTGGCAGAGCACTGGATATGAAATAAACAGTGTAAAATCTCAGACGACTGAACACTTTTGGTTACAGCATTGACAAAAGTATTTCGTTGGTTAGAGCACTTTAAAAGCCTATGTATAATACTATCATCCATAGCAATGATGGTATAGCATTGCACCGCAAAAGCGGTTATAGCAAAGCAGTGCTCAGAAGGAGTGGACAAGCCTCCACAATCAACCAGCTCAAATAATGCTTTGTATTCTGGAGACATCTCAACATCCTGGAGGGTAATTTCATGAGATTGAATAAGAAGCTCTTTACAAGATATACATTTTCGACGGCGAGATATGCTGCGTCCAATGTATTCACTCACTTAATAGCATACGGTAGAATCAGATTCCTCCATATCTTCAATTGATACTGGTTTAAGATAATCTTGTAGCCATGTTTCGTCAACATTATCTTGCAAAACCTCATTTTCTGAAAAGAATAAAGCATCGTCGTCGTCATCGTTTGAAGGGCATCCACTCCAGGCCAGACACAAATAGAACTGGGGCCGAGGGTTTATCCTTTTACTACCCCAGACTGCTGCACTGCCTGGATCAGATGCTGGCAGTGATGTTATTAAGCCAGCATCGAGTTTCGTCATCCAAAACCGTCAGACCGCGTGCTCCATGTGGTGCCCGATGTATAGGGCACGCTGTTAGTACATGGTCTGCGGTTTGCTCTGAGGCGCCACACTCGCAATTCGGTGAAGGAGCGAGACCCCATTTGTGCATGGACGAATGGAATCGCCCAACACCAGTCCGCAGGCGGTTGAGCTTAACCCAAGCTGCTCGGGGTAAGCCCATCCCAACAGGCCTGACACTGGTCCCGGGCACAAAAGCACGGAGCCTGGAAGCATTTTCACAGTACTCCGCGTTCCATTTGTGATTTGTCCATTCAGAGGCGCGGATGCCAAGTCTGGCAAGATTGTCCAAGAGATTCCGCGCACCTGGCACAAACGGGCGTCTGGATCTTAGTCTCACTTGGCCAGTATCTGAGGACCCATTTAACAGACCATGCAAAATATGATCGGGGTCCAGAGATCCACGGTAAGCCAAGGAGAGTGTCGCTCCCAGTCGGCGAAGCTCAGCTGGCTGGATGCCTGAAAGTATAGGTAGGTGGTCCGTTGGAGTGGGACGCAGGCATCCAGTAACTATGCGCAAGGCGTCATTCAAGACACTGTCAATGAGGCGAGTGTGAGTACTGCGACACCAGACTGGCGCACAGTACTCAGCTGTTGAGTAGACTAGAGACAAGGTGGCTATGCGTAGTGTTTTAGCACCAGCACCCCATCCCGAGCCCACGAGTCGCCTCAACAGTGTGACGCGCGATGATAGTTTTTTGCGCAATGCCACTAAATGGTGACGAAACGTGAGCGATCTGTCCAGTTTTACCCCAAGGTATGTAGGGATTGGACAGAACGGTAAAAGTCTACTATTGTTGTAGACCTTTATCTCACGTTTGGCCTCTCGGTTGTTTAAGTGAAAGGCTGTCGTCACCGTCTTAGTGTGACTGAGCTTCAACCTCCAAGTCTGGAGATACGCTGACTGTGTGGACATGTCTTGGCTTAATGTCCCCTCCAAGTCCTTCCAGTTTCCAGAAGAGTGCAACAATGCTAGATCATCAGCATAAGCAAACTTTCTGGAAATCATGGAAGGAAGATCGTACGTATAGATGTTAAATAAGAGGGGAGCCAAGACCGATCTCTGAGGAACGCCGTTTTTAAGACGGCGTAGCCTGCTTTGCTTGCTGTCACCGGTGGTAAGGGTGAAACTTCGATTTCGGACAAGCTCCATGATCATTTTGACCATGTGCTTATCTGGAAGTAGTCTCAGCAGCTTGCAGGTAAGGCCACGGTGCCAGACAGTGTCATAAGCAGCTGTCAGATCTATAAATACAGCACCGGCCTTCTTTTTAGCCTCAAAAGAATCCTCGATGTTCTGGGTTAGCAGAACAACTTGATCTACGGTTGACTTCCCACGTCGGAACCCAGCCTGCTCTTGGGGAGCAGTGGATCGATTAATGGTTCAACGCGGTCGTAGATAAGCCTCTCGAGGATCTTGTAGGGGACACAGAGCAGAGATATCGGTCGATAACTCTTTGGGTCCCCCACGGGCTTTCCTGGTTTTGGGATCGCGACCACAAGCGCTCTTCTCCAGATCTTGGGAATTTTGTGTCGGCGCAAACAGGAAGAAAGGAACTCACGTAACCAGGACTTCAAAGCAGCTCCAGCATGGAGTATAAGCTCAGGGCAGATGGAATCAGGTCCCGGAGCTTTACCTGGTTTTAAATGTTGAAGGGCAGCAGCGAATTCTCTCTGTAAAAAATTGTCAGAGATATTTACTGCGTCTAGTGTTGTGGCCCTCCAAAGGTCAGACACTTCTTGAAAAACAAGTCGAGATGACTTGCGATCAACAGCCTCGTATTTCCCATTTCTAACCAGCTGAGATGCAATAGCATCGGCTGAAACGGGACAATGACGAGGAGAGTGTCGTGACCTACCAGTAAGGTTGTTCAAAATACTCCACGCTTTTTGACTAGAGTGTGAGAAGTCAATGCTCCGAACTGCTTCGGACCATCGATCCCTCCGTTTTCTGTCAAGCTTGGCAAGCAGAGTTGTAGCAGCCAAACTTGAGTCGTCTCCCTGAGGAGACTGCAGAAAGGTTTTATAGAGGGATTCACACTCTGCATCCCAACACGGAATATAGTTGTTTCGATACCCGCGTGGGATAGTCTTTTTGGCTGCTTTCTTAATGATGTTACAGAAGTCCTGGTAAGCCGCATCCACATCAAGTGAATCAGGCGGCAACAAAGTCTTTGCGAATTTATTCGTCAAAGCAATGTAGTGACTCCAATTGGCCTTGCGGAAGTTCCATCGCTTAACAGGCATGCTTGGCACTGCCATAGCAAACCTTGGTGGTGTAATAAGCGAGGGTCGATGTTGTGACCTGGGAAACTTGTCAAGGACACGTCTATCCGGTAAGCGACTGTTTGGACCTACGCTAGCGAAAGCTGGGTCTGGATTGGTGCCAGTGTTCCAGCGGCCGGAATAAAAACTGGCAGCGTCCTTGGCATTATATAGGAGGGCAAGACAATTAATACTTGCCCAGCCAGCCAAGCACTCACCATCCGGACTGTTGTCATCATAACCCCAGTCAGCATGACGACAGTTAAAATCGCCAGCGTACAGACAGGGGTGAGGAAACACTGGGAGATCCAGAGTTCGCAATCGCGTTGGTGGTGGTTTGTAGACGTTGACTATTTTATAGCCATCAACGTCCACACACAGCCACTCGATCTCCGATGTCGGTGGAGATTGGTCCAAAAGCGTGTATCTCAGTCGCTCGTGGACAAACGTGGCAAGGCCATGCTTCCTGCTTAAAGAAGACCCAGCTAGTTGGTAGTGTGGTAGCACCAACTTCTCTGCATCAGTGCAGTGAGTCTCCTGCAGTAGGATGACGAGTGCCTCAGACTGCATAGCGAGGTGATGAAGAACATTCATCTTGCTTGCAGTGAGGCCTTCGATGTTCAGCTGAAGAATAGTGGGTCTTCGGAACTTGTTGGCAATGTGCCCTGAAAAGGGCAGTTTTATCCTGAAATTGCCCCGTCCTGAAAAGGACGTTTGCCGATTAACAGACCCACACTGAACATCGGAATGGGTGGATACCCTTCCGTTTTGGTAGGTTCGCTTTCGGTCTGTCATTTTAAAATCAATGAGCAGACTTACTCACGGCCCAGGCTGCGTGAAAGCACCTACCATCTGGGCCAGAATAAAGCATGATGTTTGAATAAACCAGAAGCAGATTTCAAAACTTGTTCTTGCAGCAAGCTCAAGCAACGAATTTTTTTTCAGCCAAAAACAGTTGTTTGATCGTGAAGAAATTTCCCCCATTAGCTTGCCTGTACCAGCCGAAGCGACCTTTGATTGAATCAGACATCAATTTTCCGGGTAACAAGTAGCTAAATCCATGTTTCTTTTGCAAGTGATCTGCAAGTTTCGGAATACTTTTCATAGTTTCAAGACATGCCAGAAAAGTTTTTGGAGTCAAACCGGCTCTTTTTGATTCCCTCCAATCTTCAAAAATTTCAATCGCTTTTTGTAAGTATGACAATCCAGCGTGATTTGCATATATAATGTCAATCGGGAAACATAGTTCATCTCTTATTCTCTCGCCTACATACATAGTTATTAAACTTAATACCGTATAAACATTGTATTTTCTTTTCAGTGAAAACTCATACCAAAAACAATGTTTAATTGATCAGAAAAATGAAACTGTGTTGCTTAAACTATTTCAAACAAGAAACAATAGGTGCACAGGCTAAGTAAATATTTGAACACATGCCGGTAGTCAATAAAATAGCAACACCGTACTCATGTTACAAAAAAGAAAATGCACAAGCCTTTGAAAAATGTTTTACTGACATAATTTTCCGTACATTTAGTATAATCTGCAAATAGGAGCTGTTTCCAAAAATGGTGCGTTATCTTTGCTGTAGTATTGCAGCCCTCGTATAGTCGATTCGCTAAACACGTCTGCAAAACACAGCAGTACTACAAAATCACTAGTTTAAGCTCAGGCATTTTTATAGTTATATTAGCACTAAACAGCTAGCATCATTAACATAAATTTCATAAATAAAGTTTTTAGCTAGTAATAGCTAATGTAGCAGTCTCTGCTGATGTTACTAGTAACTATTACGCTAGTAAGGAGACTTAATGAAATTATTCCCTTTGTTGAAGCAAAAGTATCTAGTAGATAATCAAGAATTGTTGACACAACAAAGTGTATCAACATTTACAGGGATTTAGTTTAGTTATTGTCATAAAATTAAAACTTACCAAGAGCATGTTGTGGAGAGGTTCGAGCAATACTGCTTGGATTCAACGAAACTTTTTTCAAGTTGTGAGCTATTTTTAGGCTTTTGTGCTCCTTAAGTACATACAAATGAGCTACGTGGGAAAATTTAGCTGTGCAAGTATCCCCGAGAATTTCTTCATGCTGAGAAGTAGGCAAGCTCATTATCTTTCTATTTACAAAATTATTGTAAATGTTTTTGAAGTTATGAGTGAAATCAAAGAGTAAGAAAAGCTTTTCTCCTTGCCGTAGTCGATGCTGAATGCTTTCAGTAAGTTTTCCACCACATAAATCAATGTACAATTTTCAAAAAAATATTTTATGTTAAAAACAACTGTACACATGCAGCATAACCTTACCGTAAAACAAATTCAGATTAACACAAACAATTGAAGTTACTAAAAGTAATGCAGCAAAAAAAACTTTTACTACTTTTTTAATCTTGTAAGAAAAGACTTTTTATAGCTTTTTGATACAAATTTTACCTGTTGCAAACATGATTATCAACAGAAACAGCAACAACTAAAAACAGATCATTTAATGCAGACATGACCAAATCAAACCACTTCCGAAGCAGCGCAGTGCTCAGTTTTTGGATTGAAATCAGACCGACAAAATCTTTATATTTCCCTTTGATAGACTGAAGCATAAATGTTAGAACTGTTTTTGCAGAAGCTCCTTCTTCTGTTACACCAATAAAAGAACCATTGGTATACTCCTCACGTTGTGCTGTGTACACTTCGTCTAACATCAGCACAACAATACGTTCTTGTTCAGGCAGCTCTGCTACTCGACTCCTCAAATAATTGGTGTCTAGTGAGCCACCTTGTACTGTCATACCCATAGAAAGTTTTCGAAGAGAAGAAATTGAAGATAAAACCAGTAAACTTCTCAACTTTTTGTACAATGATGAACTGGTTAGCTGCCACAAAAAAGCAGTGGTAATCAAACTAGAAGAATACTGTCTTCCATGTTTGGGTATATTCACTAAAAATAGCTGCTCAACAATGAATTTTACTAAAGCCAAGGAAGATTCACTTGATGTGTTATGTAACACTAATGCTACGTAATCTTCCAAAAAACTCAGAGCTAAAGAAAGATAAGCAGAGCTTTTATCCGATTCATAAGAATTTGAAAACAATGCTTTGCATATAGCAAGAATATTTAATAATTGCGATATATTTGTCAATTTGTTTGAAGTAATTAAGTGTTGATAAACTGTAAATGATGCTTTTTTAAAACCAAAAAAAAGGTTAAGATCCAAATTTGCAGACACTTTAACTGAAGCTGATAGCTGAGGTGAGCTAAAATCATCTGTTGAAATATTTACAACATAAAGAAGTATAATTTGCGTTTCCTGTACAATACTTATGAATCCACTTGGTAAAGTTTCATGAAGTAGCTTTTCTTTTAATGATGAAAAGTCAGAAATATTTTCTTCTTGAAACATTTGCTTACAGTTTTCTAAAATTGATTTATTTTCTTTGGCAAGTCTAGAAGCAGATGAGCAAGCTGTAGTACGAGGAGCAGAAGTATTTGTTGACAAATACTTAGGTAGATGTTAAAAAATATGTGGCACTGCATTTGGTTCTAAACGAGCTTGTTTCAGAGCTTTTGAATTGCGTTTGTTGTGACGCCATGAGTTTCCATCCATCAAATCTGTTACAAAATCATTTTTTTCAAAGTGAAGAGCACATATTCTAGTAGAATCATTTACGGCCCAGTTTTTTCGAGGTATAGCACTAATCCACTTCTGTTTTAACAATGGATCTTTTGGGAAACGGAAAACCGATATTTTATTTGAAGTTTTTTGTGGTCTGTACCCTGTTTTGCGTCCAGGATCACAACAGCAAAACCCCATATCTTATACAAATCAATTGATGTCAACTATTAATTACAATTTATTTTTATTTATTCAAACATATATTTATACATGTATTTTGTATTATATACTAAATAACAACATAACTGGAAAAAAACGATTTTTAATCTTAACAACACTTGCTTTGAAAAATGTTTAAGACAAGCAAGTAAACTCTGTTATAGAAACAGTAATGTAATCACAAAAGTAATTAATAAAAACATATTAATAAAAACATTAATGATCTTTGAAGCATTGGGGCAATGCGGCCTTCTACTCCCTCAAAATATGTGAGAAAATAAAGCAGTCCTTATGATATAAAGTATTTTTTGAATGACCAAACATCTACCAATGCCAGAAAATGTCATAACAGAAATAGCAAAACCAAAAAATGTGTATTTTACAATAGTATGCAAATATAGTGATAGCTTGTCTAAACAATTGTTTAAAAACATGCATATAATGAAGGTTGACTTTTAATTTACAGCAAACTTTTCAACCCTATTTTCATTAACTCTCACCATAACTTACACAATATTGAAACAAAATCTATAGCTTCAAAAGTTTAAATGGACAGAAAGCCGTATGGGTCTTAGAACTTCAAGAAAACGATATTTGCAGCTGTCGCTCATAAAGCGTGTGTGGGAAGGCATAGAACTTGAAAATAAATTTTGCCACCCCACACACTCTTTATATGTTTTTTTAAGTTGAAAACATGTTTCTAAACAAAAGTCTTTCTTTTTGTAAAATATCTTGTTGACTTATGAATGACTGCAACTAAGTAAAAAAAACATTAAAATTCAAATATCATTCTTAACTTAGTTTTAAAAAATCTTTAATTATAGGCCTAGACTACAATACAAAAGTGTTGAAAAAAAGCTACCTGTAAAGTTTAAATCACAATTTAAACCCAGAAAAAGTATTTGTTAAACATTTTAGCATTAAAGTTTGAAAAAGCTTGTTTAATTTGCCACATAATTTAGGGAAAAAACATTTGGGCTGATGAGTTTTATTCAATGGAAGTGAGCCACCAGTTGCCTACTATACCTTCCTATTACTAACTGGATTGCTTATTAAATTTTCAAACAAAATCTAATTTGCACCTGCAACAACTTTTTATAATAATTTAAAAAATGCAAGTATGATTGTATTTTACTTGAAGTTAAATAAAGTGATTACATTTGGACATTCGAGTCTGTGGTGCTTAATAAGGGGAGAATGCTGGAAGCACTACAGTCGTACACCGGATACGAAAAAAAAACGGACTCAGCGATCCCGTTTAGTTATACCATCCCTAGGAAAATCAATACTTACTATTAATATTCTTCTGACATTATTCTACTTCTGAACTCGTAGGGTCTCCTTAAAGAGTAAAATTGAAATAAATTGTTACGAACCGGCAGAAAAGCTAATGCGGACCGGCGGTTGAGAAATACTTATCTAAGGCCTGCGTCAAATCGGATTGTATGGCAAAAGGTACCGACCTTGGTTTGCAAAATATGGGTTTTGCTTCAGGATTAAATGGTTATCTCTAATTGGAAATTCTACAGACATCCCAAATCAGGTTTGAAAACTTCGGATCAGGTACTATCTATTAATACGATCAGTCAGATCGTAGATCACGTACCTGATAATCGTTTTTTTTTTAATTTTTTTTGGGAAAATTCATAGGTTAAAAAAATTGTTATTTGCTAGTTTTTAAAAAAAATCATAAGATCGTGGATCGTACCTGATCCAAAAGTTCACTATAGTTATCGTATAATGTAGTACATGCTTCTTATACTTGTAAATTTTGCTCATCGGAAGAGGGCGACAAAGATTTTACATTCATGCTTGTTGATGAGCTGCAAAATAAAATCTTGTCAATTGATATGTTAAAAGTAGCAATGGCATCTCTGTCAAGAAAATTCAAGTTAGAAATTTTTGTGACAATATTACACAATTGGTAATTCGTCTCCCTGAACTGCCAGAGTAGTTTGTGCAACAGACGTTCCTAAAAACGGGCAGTAAATGCTTGCTAGCAGACGAAAATTTAAGAAAGAGGACTGTTGAAGACTGGTTTGCCCAACTTGTTCCAGACTTCTTGCGAAAAAAAAATTCCTCCCGTTGCAGTGTCGAAATTCCATACGAACTTATTGAGAATTGATGTAAAATGGGATTTGCAACTTCGGAACTCTACAAAAATTATCTAAAGCATTACAAACAGAAATCGTTTTTTTGTTTTTATTGGCGTTTTGCTTTTCTTTTTCCGGCAAACAGATTTCAAATGACCTTAAAGCTTACAGTTATTGCAAGCTACGTTCTTAAAATGCTACGTTCTTAAAATAACAATCGGGTGCCAAATGACCAACTTTTCCGCAACCACAGCATTTACTTTTATTAACTTTTTGAATGCACTCGGGTATCAAACGAAACACAGTTTCTTTGGCTATTTTCGCAGCATCGGCGTTGATTTTGAAAAGTGCTTTCAAAACTGCCTCATTATTGATTGACCAAATAAAGCGAGTTCGTAGTGCTTCATCCGAAGGATCGGTGATTGAACTAAAATCACATGTAGCAGCCGCTTGGCGTGTGCGAGTAGCTAGCTCTTGAATTGACTCGCCTGGTCTTCTTTTTATTTCATTCCAGAATCTGAATCTCTCCCTCTCTCTCACAACGAAACGTTTGAAATTAAATTGTTTCTTCATTGTTCCATGGTTAGGTTGTGGGCAGCCAGATTTGACAGCATTTTGTAGGTGGTGATTTCTCCTTTGCACAGAATGCGCGTTCACAAACGTGCAAAACCTGGACCAATAATCTGAACACAATTCCGAAGTAAAGTCAAAAGCAGAAAAATTCGGTGTTGCAACTGCAGTGGTAGGTGCCGTTAGAAGTTCTTAATCACCGTCTTGTAGACGCCCACGAATCAAATCTTTTAGAATTTGTAGTTGTTCTTCGTAATGATTGTGATGTTCTTTGTAACGACGCTCTTGAAAAGCAATTTGGTGCTGCAAAACGTCGAGGAACTTCTCCATTGCGAAGTTCTCCTTCCTTTTTTTGCTCGTCGCCAGAAGTTGCTGTTGCATTTTTTTAGCAGAGTTATTTAAAACTCCTTTACTCTATAAACAAACAAAGTGACTCTTTTCTAAAGCGAATACACGAGTAAATCTCTTCTTATTCTGTTTTTCACAAGTCTGAAATGGCAGTATTTATAGTTGTAGAGTAACGTTTAAGGCGCGGTGATTAAGACAACACAAATAAACTGAAACTCGCGATCACGTGGTGTTATAAAAGAATACGCGTTAGAGTTCAATTCGCGCTAAAGTAAAAATACACAACAATATAATAACTCGCTTTACAGATGCTTCAAAAGTAACTCCGTCGAAAGGAATTCGCATAGACGTACGCAAAAATAAAAAGATTGATCAAGTCGGTGTCGATAATCTGAAGATTGCGGGACCATTAGAAACACAAAGTGAGTTTCCTTTTCAAGAATTGTATGAAATCTAAACTAAAAAATGGACAAAACGTAGATAATTGTTTTACAATAATAAGAAAACTAAAAATAATTTATTGGCACTTTTTAAATTTCAATCAATCATTTCTACCTTATAGCTTGCTTTACAGGTCTTCCAAAATCTATTCCACCAGGAAGTGTTGACATGATAGCATATGAAAATGAAAACATTGGTCAATTCGGTATTTATAACCTGGACAACACGAATAGAAGTGCGTTCGTTTTCATAAATTGCATGAATCTAAAGTAGAAAATGAGCAAAATCCAGATTAATTATTTCACAAGCACTAAATGTTTTTGTGAAAGAAAGTACGTATTAGAAAATTTTATTAAACACAAAATGTTCTGCTAAAAAATGTTTGCAGATGTCTATGTACCAACGTCTGCTTTTAAAACAAATATTATAAAATGAATTGACAATTAAAACTTTAGAATTTCCATTATTGATGTTGTTTAGGAAAGAACCAAAACAAATATTTTTGATCAAAAATAGTTTCAAAGTATACTTAAAAACTTTTCTTTCAAAACGCAAAACATATTTTAGGCATTTTCAAGTAAAGAACAAATTTTTGTAACTAAACTAAAATATAAGTAGATTAATTTTAAAAAAATTCCCAAAAGTACCAGCAATTATAATTCAATATTTATAAATTACTGAAAAAAATAAAAAAGTAAAGCTTAAAGCTGCCAAAAATTAGTTCGAAAAATTTTACAGCTGATATGCTAGAATTATTTTTGACCATTCCGTGTCAATTCTCACAAAGGGTGAAATTCACCTTCTCTGATTTTCTTATATTTTGTACAAGCCTTTAGTATCTTATATGATAAACATCTGCAAAATTTTAGTTAAATTGATTTAAAAACCACAAGATTATTAAGGATTTTATTTAGGAGGTGAACTTGAGCAGAGATGCAAATTGCTTATTTTTCACCACGTTTAAAGTGAATAATTTATCTGGTAAATTGAAGTAGTTAATTTAGAAAGCGAGACATAAACTTATACCATGTCGACTTTGTAGTCGCAACAAAAATCGCCATATGATCTTGTTTACATTGTAGTATAACATTCTTTTAAATAATTTCTAAAATTTGTAGTTTCTATCAACTGTTAGAAACAGCATTGTGCATCAGGCACGCCGATGACCAGATGCTAAAAATATATCGAGTTTTGGGACAGATGGCGCTATAGAGTATCATCTGTGGCATTGTGCATCGCGCACGCTAAACCCGAGCTCACTGCCCGACCATGGTTTCGAGTCTGGGTAAGCGGACTGTCCCTGATGAGAGGTTGAAGCTCGAAATCATGGTCGGGCATGCCACAGGATGGTACAGATGGTACACTATAGCGCCACCTGTCCCAAAACTGGATAAATAGTTTCATTTAGTTGGTAAGAAATAGTTTCTTACTTTAAAAAAATATGGATTTCAATTACCGACACGTTGTAATTGCTGAAACAACGATGAACGATAAGCTACGATTTTTGAGCTACACTTTATCGTAATCAATATGGACGTAAATGAATATGATTTAAAATAAAAAGCTAACTATGTTTGTGTAGCAAGATAAAAGTTGAATTATAATCATGTCAAAATATAATATATTTGTCAAAATTGAAGGAAAAACTGTTAATGTGAAATGCAACGATTTCAACAGTCTTAAAAGTGGAATTGAAAATAAGTAGCGAATTTCTCTCAGTGATTATCATTTCGAATATCACAATAAGGAGCGTAAGGAGTGGATCGGCATTTTTGATAATGGTGATTTGGAAAATATTACTGAACAAACTCAAGTACAGCTTATTCCAAAAAATAAAGGTGAGAATATCTAATCATACGAAGAAGAGGGTCGAGTCAATGATACATTGATGATGACTAAACAAATAGATGAAGTTTTGTAGACGAAACATTCAGACCAAGCAATGAAACCGGGAGGATTTGATCACCAGTCAGTCGTTCAAACTTGAGCTTTTTCTAACTTGCTTCGATATATCGATTTCACAATTTTTGTAGCAAATTATGTTATGTTAAGTAGATTTAAAACTATCCTAAAATTTGTTTAAAACATCATTGATTTTTCAAGTGTTTTTTACGGTATATGTCGCATACGTAGTCGATGATGTAATAATAAAATATTGGCACATCTTAAAATTTAATAAGACGTTTCTACTTTATAGCTTGCTTTTCAGCGTTTTTTTCAGCAGGAGCTCCATCAGGAGGAATTCACATATCAGCTCATGGAAGTCAGCACGTTGGTCACGTCGGCTATCATATCCAGGGTAGCAGAACGATGATTGGAAGAAGTGATGACGCTGTCAAATGTTTGTAACGAGTGTTGAGTATCTCTATTCTCTGGTCATTGTGAGTAGAATTAAATGACCCGTTTGATTGGTGTTTTGAGCTCTATTTTGCATGCGCAGGCGCGCAGACAATGGTCGTGAGTTCGGTTCTTACCCAAGACAGTGGTTGACAGCGAAGCTGTGTTCGATTCTTACCCAAGACAGTACTTGACAGCGATAAACAACAGTCAAACACTATTTGTCTAACCCCACAAAAAACAGGGTCGTGAGTTCGGTTCTTTCCCAAAGCGGTGTTCGATACCCATTCAAGGTTGACAGCGAGGTTGTAATCGGTTGCGCAAGACAGTGATTGATAGCGAGGTTGTAATCGCTTGCGCAAGACAGTGATTGACAGCGATAAAGAACAGTCGAAGCCTAGAGGTAAAGCCTAGTATTCGAATCCTAGTCTGCTAATCCTGCCGAAGACAGTGGTTGTGAGTTGGGTTCTGGACCAAGAAAGTGGTTAACAGCGAAACTGTAAGGAGCAGTTGAACCTTATGTGTGAAGCCTAGTATTCGAACTTTAGTTTGCTAACTCTACGGAGCACAGTAGTCTAGAGATCGATTCAAGAGCAACGCAGTTGCCTTTTTACCGCGAAGTTGTCTCTAAGAGTTCAATCCCCAAGCATTCCCAGGTTCACACGAGGTCGCACGTGAGTTGTACAAACCAATAGTACAATTTAGATGTGGATATATGTGGATAACCAATAAAACATATAAAATAAAACTTTCGCTGCACATTTAACTTTTTTACAGTATGTATCAAAATTGCTTTATGTTCAATATTGTTTAAAGTGACATATCAGGTAAAATTTGTGCTATTATATTTGAAAGATGGTAAAATTGACTTTTTAAATTACCTTAAACTTCGATAAAACATTTTAAAAACTTTTTTCTAATATTTCCTATGTTATTTGAAAACATTATTAAATTATTATGGGTTTTAATTCATTTTTTTAATCTGTTTTGCTATCAGTTGTTTTTTTTCACCGCAAACTATGTAACCATTTAACAATACACTTGTCCACATCTAAATTATTTTATTGGTTTGTGCGACTTACGGGGACCTCGCGTGATAAAACGTAAGGGTTGCCAAAGCTTTGTTACTTTAAGTTTATTGAAATATTTTTTTTGTCAAAAAAAAAATTTTTTTTTTAAATAACAAAACTAGTTTTATTTCACAAGAAATATCGTTTTAAAGTAAAACAACATTTTTTAAAATATTTAAACATAATCATAGCAAAAACACGGGAATAAAAACAAAGTTAAAAGCCCTACAGACTGTTTCACCCATAAAAGGGATCATCTGGAGTATCTTATTCAAATAGCTCTAACTTTGTTATTGAGCACTTTAGAAGTACTGATTTTCATACAGTGTTAAACATAATCATATATACATGTATTTATTTGTTTTTACAACAATTTTGTTCAAAATCCAAACAATTTTTTCACTTAATTATGAATTTTAGTTAGCAACTCGTAAAAGAAATATTAAATTTTAACATTTAACGTGATCTCACTCTGTAAAACGCAAGGTTTTTTTTTGGTAGTTTTCTTAAACTTTCGAACCCTAATCAAAATAACTGCACTCGATTTAAACATTATCAGATCGACGAACCAAAAAGAAAACCGTCAAAACTTCACTTTAAAATCTTTCCAAAATTTAAAAGTTAAAAACTTTCTTAATCAAAATCTAAAAATAAGACCATAAAGTGGAATGAATGTCAACAAAAATAATCAAAATAATTGTAAAATATGGATTGATGATAATGACATTAAACGAAAAAGACAAAAAACTAAAGGGTTATATCTTGAAAATGACAAAGATGGCGTTAAAAACGAAAATAACCAAAAGAAGGTTTGTGAGTAGGTTGGGATGACGCAAAGAGGAAAAGTTCAAGAATTTTACGGTTAGTTCAGCACTTTCATTTTTTCGCTGATAAAACAACAGATATTCACTCACATCATTGGTCGGAAAAAAAGAAGTCGACGACATTTTAAAACTTGGCTCAAGAAAAAAAATTATTTTACAATACAAAAATCCATGGACAATTAAAAGATGAAAGCTGATTTGCTTTGACGATACCTGAAAAAAAATAAAGTTTTTAAAGAAGGTAAATAATTGTTTTGAAACTAATTATAATTTTGATTGGCTATTTTTTGTGGGCAACTTGCTTTCGTTGTTGCAATAAACTTCAAAAAGAATTTAATTTTGTTGTACAGATTTATTTCTTTTCAAACTCACAAGTTTTCTGTCCGCGTTTTTTAGTTTACTAATACTGACAGTTAAACGCAGTGTAAAAAAATTAAATAAACTTGAAATACATTGAGTGTGACGACGCAGGTAAGGTTTTCGTTCAATCTAGTTTAATTTTGCCTAAAAAATCTTGACAAAAGAAATTTTTGATCAAATTGTGGTAAATTTTTTATAAGTTTAAAAAGCCAACCGTACGTAAAGTCAAGGAAATTCTTTAAATGTAGCAGATTAGTTGCAAATACATCACTTCAAAAAAAACTGATACGCTTTTTAATTCATAGTTTTGGTTTCAAGAATTGCAAATATTTGGTTCAATACGCTGGTTGTAACTTCAAATTGTAAAATAAAAAACTTTCTCAAGTATCAGCTTTGAAAAAACTTTGTTATTGAAATGTGAACAGATGTATCAATATGTTTTCTTTTTACTTGAATCAAGAAATTTGCTCGTGGAATTGCAAAATTAAATCGCATGATGAAAAATAAACTTATTGCTTCTAATTTTTTTTTTTGAAACACAAAAAATTGATAGTTTTAGTCAAGGTGGTTTGAAAAAGCACTAGTTAAAATTTGTAATGCTGACTGCTGGCACAAAATTGATTTAAAACTTTACAGTAGATTTAAGCCAAATGTTGAATAAAAAGTTGCTAAATAAATAAAAAGCAAATACTTGCAAATCAAACGAGCTTTTTAACAACAAAGTTGTTGTATTTCAATCAAGGTGGTCTTAAATTGAAAAAGTTATAAAATTTGAAAAATCCAAAAGACGTGCTGAACCAATAAATTTTTTTTGTTAGAGATCTATCAAAATTTTAAAATTATTGTTTCAGTTCTCTTATGTTTATTTTTTTATTAAAATTTTTGTAAAATCACAAAGTTGTAAAAAATTACCAAATATTTCTACCTGCCTAATTGTTGCATACTTTTTCGCTTTTAACAAAAGTTTTTACTCTCATTTATCTAAAAGAACATTGAAACTTGAAAAATTGTTTTGATCAACAGCAAAAAGCCGTTTGTCCAATGTCGGACTTATTTGAAAAATTTTGGACACAACAATTGTTTTTATGAAATGAACTTAAAAAAGTCTTAATTTTATTTTTAATACTTTTTAAAAATAGTCCTTAAAAGTTTTTGTTGTTTGGTAGGTAAAGTTAAGCAATATCTTCAAAACAGTTTAAGCGATGTTTCCATAAACTATAGTGCTCTGCACCTTTGAAACCGCTCTTTTTGGAAAGAAATTTGAGCAAAATAACTGTGCAAAAGTTATCATTATTTAAAAATTATAACAACACATTTTATTCATTAAACACCCTATGTTTGGATGCTTGACAAAACTTTTAACGATTAATATTTAGTAGAAAAA
Organism: Diplosoma virens; assembly: GCA_963680785.1. Lineage (NCBI taxonomy): Eukaryota > Metazoa > Chordata > Ascidiacea > Aplousobranchia > Didemnidae > Diplosoma > Diplosoma virens. The sequence goes on from OY796884.1 coordinate 30,039,922, forward strand.
ACAACGCAAAATTTTGAGAGTAAGTTCCTGTTGTTGCTACCCATTAAAAGATATTCAAGAAAAGCGAATATCTAGAATTTTTAGGATTCTAATGATTTTTTGTTCTACAAACGACTATTATTTAAAATTTTCAGCAATACGTGGAAGAAATCAAGACTTAAAAAAAAAAGTTGGCACTTCTGGATTTTTTAAGCAGTCTAGTGTTTCTGTACTAATAACTTTAAAATGTGAAGCTCTTGGGAAAATTTTTAACAAAAATTAGGTGAAAAGTTTTCACACAGTAATTTTCAGAACCTGACCAATAAACTTTCAGGTGAAAAAAATCTACAAATAAATATTTGTGAATCAATTTTCAAAATTTATAGCTGTTTTATTTTATAGGGTTTGTTTAACTTTTAATTACACAATATGTATGTACTGGTCGTTGACAAAAAGTTTGCATTTTAAGCTCAAATTATGATCGCTACCTGTCAATTTTTGTTTATTCTAAAGGTTTGCATATCATTTTGCACCCCCATAATTTTTTTCTGTTTACACCCACTTAACGAGTTTTACTCGGCTTATTTTAATGACGATTGTTAACTTTAGAAAATGATTGATTGTGATCTTAAAATATTGATGATTGTCTGTATAATTCTTGTTACAATGTTTTCAAAAAAGCACAACAAAATTTTCTCAGAGATAAAGGATAAGTTTCTGAATAAAATTTCTTTTTAAAATATTTTTAGAAGAGTTTACGTTGGCCTAATATAAGTTCAAATTAAAAAGTTGTAAAAAAAAGTTAATTTAAAAAAAATTAGTTAAAATGTATGTTACATTTGTTTGGGAATCACATTGTGTATTTGTAAACCTAGAGAAAGCTTACGACAGGGTTCTGTGGGAAGAGCTGTGTTACAATGTATGTATGAGATGGATGTATGAGAAAATCAGGAATAGTGGAAAAGTATGTGCGAGTTATTCAGGATAAGTACGAGGAAAGCCAAACAGTGGTGAGGTGTGCAATAGGAGCTACAGAAAGTTTCAAAGTTAAGGTTGAACTGAACCAGGGATCACCATTAAGTCCGTTCCTGTTTTCAGTGACAATGGAGAGACTAGCAGATGAAGTAAGGAGAGAACCACCGTGGACGATGCTGTTTGCTGATGATATTCTGATTTGCGAAGAGACCAGGGAAGAAGTAGAGCGGAGACTAGAATTCTGGAGGTATGCATTGGAAAGAAGAGGAATGAAAGTAAGTAGGTCAAAGACCGAATATCTGTGCATAAATAGAAAAATGAAGACAAAACAGTAAAGATGGAGGATACAAAAGTGCCAAGAGTAAAGGAATTTAAGTATTTAGGATCAACGGTGCAAAAAAGTGATAGTTGTGAGAGGGAGGTAAAGAAGAGAGTGCAGGCAGGATGGAACGGATGGAGAAAAGTATCGGGAGTAATCTGCGACAGGAGGTTACCAGCTAGAGTAAAAGAAAAAGTGCACAGTTCAGTGGTAAGACCAGCAATGGTGTATGAACTTGAGACGTTGGCGGTCACAAAGAAACAAATGGAAGAGATGGAAGTTGCAGAGATGAAAATGTCAAGGTTTGCTATGGAAGTGACGAGAAAAGACAAGATTAGAAACGAGTACATCAGGGTACAGTTAAGGCAGAATGGTTAGGAATGAAGATGAGGGAGGGCAGTCTGTGGTGGTATGGACGTGTCATGAGGAGATACCAGGAGTATGTAGGAAGAAAGATGATGGAAATGGAGTTACTGGAAAGAGGAAAAGAGGGAGACCAAAGAGAAGATTTTACGATGTAGTGAAAGAAGAAATGGGGGAAGTTGGTACGAGGGAGACGGACGTTGAAGACAGGACGGTTTGGAGAAAAATGAAACGCTGTGACTACCCCTGATTGAAGGGAAAGGCCTAAAGAAGAAGAAGAAGACATTTGTTTGGAAATCGACTTGACAGCTGAAATTAAGTCAGTGTTTAGAAACTTTGCAAAAATTGTTTGTTCAAGTCAAAACTCGTAATGAAATAAAATTTAGTTTTATTTTTAAAGAGAAAAAATATAAAATTTAAGATATTATATTAAAAATCGAACGTAATTTTTTCACATACACTACTTAACACTTGACAGAGAATTAAATTAAAAACGCAAAATTTTTACACTGTAATCCTGAATGTGTCACGGTTTTTTGGAATAGGCAATAAGTGACCTGTGGACAGAATGCGGTCTAAGCTTCTGAATAAAACAAATTTGGACATGTTTATTGAAACATATTGTCACATTTATAGGGCACTCAGTTAAAGACAGAAAATAGTTTGTACTTAGAACAAGAACTTCTAAATCAAGGACATGCAGGCGCTAGTTTCAGATAATCCTAGCGAAGGCGACTGTTTTTTCTATTAATTTGCACAGCCGATAAAAGCTTATTGTTACATCATAGGGTAGACTTTGTGATCTACAATGCTAACTATGGTAGGTTCATTTACGAAAATTTAAATGTATGTTACCGAGGCAGTTTAATCCTAGTAAGGTGTACTCAAGTTTCATTATAATTAAAAAGAATAATAAGAAATACCGTTTAATGATTTTTAAAATTAAATAAGAACAGCATTAAAATTTATAGCAAATTGAGGAAAGTTAGGTGGAGTGTCAAAACTGGTTGGCATAGGGATAGGCGAGTGTTAGGTAATAGGTAGGCCTATTTAGGCCTGTTTAAGATAATAGGCTATTTTAGTGACCCGGCCACACCATTCTCCGGTTGGCCGGCAGATAAACGCATTGTTCTGATTGGTAATTGACTGTTTTTTAAGGGTTGTTACTTGTCAAATCAACGGCGTCGCTGCAAGTGGTCGTAAAATGTAGTCAGGTAGTGTTACTTCAAAGCTATCAAAATTTCAGAAAATTTAGGTGACCTCCTCAATCAATCATTGTTTTATTTTAAGTGTAGAACGCACAGTAAATACGAGCTTACATAAAGAAGATAAAGTTGAGTCGTAGGCCTAGGGCTCTAGGGCCTACTACTACTAGAAAAAGATATTCAACTGTCGAGGGCTCAACTTTTTCCCATCATTCTGAATAAATGACAAGTGAATTTTCCATGCATATTGACCACTTTTTACAATTTTTTCAAACTTACTCACACTAAGAAATCGGGTTCAAATGGAGAGTCGGCCGTGATGAAAATTTTTTTGTAGTTAAAGCTATCTCCTGACTTCCTAACCCTCACCCTAACTTACTGTATACCTTTACACCCACTATACCTTTACCTCCTAACCCTCACCCTTATAGGGGTGAGGGTTAGGAGGTCAAAGAATAGGTTAGATTTAACTACGCTGCGGTACTAAATTTTCATTACGGCCGACATGGTAAATTTTCATCACGGACGACTCTCCATTTCAGAAATCGCGTTGTTAAATAACTTTAGAAACAAAACAATCCATAAAATTGTTTTAAATGATATACTTTGTAATGTCAAAAAACAAAAGGTTTCGACCGGTTTTTTACCGGCCGGTCAGACCGGTCAAGGTTTGTGAGTAATATTGATAATTATTTTTCTCTTTTTTCGAAGAGCATTAATTTACCTAATTATGCCGAATAAATGAGGAATTGTGAATTGTAGAGGAAACTACGACCTTTTATCAAAACGTAGAATATTCAAACTGCCCAGGCTTGATCCTGAGAGGCAGAGGTGACTGGCTGTGATTCCTCCTCGCAAAGACTTTAATGTTGCAAATGCTAAATCTTTTTTTATTTGTGAGAAGCATTGGCCACAAAATCCTCCAATGAAGAAACTGCCAGGTGGAACAACAAGACCAGCTGTTGCACCTAGCATTTTTGATGTACCTGCTTCATGTCTGCCGACCCCCCAAATCCCTCCTTGCCCTGCAAAGCAAGTAGACAAACAACTTGACGTTTTTATGGCCAGAGACAGGATCAAGTCGTTCAGTGAATTTCTACCTGACAAGAAACTTCACAAGGAATATAACAATGTTGTGATTACCCGAAGATCTGACAGGTGTGCTTTCCTTTTTATGTCGTCTGACTTTCGTGAATGCGAAATGACTGTTCTGGTTGAAAACAAGTCAACGCTATGTTCTCCTCTTACGTGTTTTGCATACAAGAGTGGAATTCGCGTACCCCTAGGAACTATATTGAACCCCAATAATGGCCTCAGTTCCTATTCACAGTTTTATGCTGTTGTGCATACTTGCTTTAACTATAAAATTCCTCTGGATAAAGTGTTGAAGAAAGTAGTTACTGTGCTTCAGGCTCAAGAAACTGAAGACAAAAAAAAAGGCAAAAAAATCGATTTTATTATCAATAATTTGAAGCTTCTAGTCAACAAAAATTTTACTGTAAAAGACTACTGCTTTGCTGTGGGATCTTTTCCACACTGCAATTATGAAGTACTCCGTGAGTATCTAGTTTTGCCAAGTAGAAGAAAATTGCAAGCTGTCGTTTCTTCAGTGAATGTGAAGGACATTTTATCAAAGACGTTTGCCAAACTTCAAAAGCCTCAACAGAAAAATGTAATTCTCTTAGTTGACGAGATGAAGATTCGGCCAACAGTAGCCTTCTCCGGAGGAGTCCTCAGTGGCATGGCCAAGAATGACCACAACGCAAAAGCCACTTTAATGCTTTGCGTCATGTCCAAGTGTCTTCATCGAGGCCCCAGCATCATGGTATCTGTTACACCTGTCCATAAATTAACAGCTTCTTTTCAATTTGAGGTGGTGAAGCAGGCTGCCATGGTTGTAGAACAGGGTGGAGGCACTGTTCTTGGGTCCATCACAGACAACCACAAGATCAACCAGCTTTACTGCAAGATGTTCGATCGTCCATCAGAGTCGGATTACCCTGCCACTGCTACTCATCCTTTAGATAACACACGGAGTTGGTACCTACTGTTTGACACAGTGCATCTATTGAAGTGCATAAGAAACAACTGGATATCAGGTGAGTCTACACTATTTTTGATTTGCTGTATGTAACATTTTAATACAAATTTTGAAAAAAAGCTTGAAAGAAAATTATTTTATTTTAAATGAAAATCTTTGATTATAACTGGAACTTAATTGACGAATAAAAAGAAAAACAATTCCGTGATTTTTTTATTTAATTTTTAATTGTGTTGGTATTCATGCATTGGACTGCGTTTTGCTGTATTTCGACATTTCTGTTTGTGAGAGTTTTTTTGCGCAATAAGTAGATTTGTCAATTTTGATTGCTCTTAATAAGAAATTTAAATATTATTATCTATGCAAAGACTTCGTATCTATTATAAAAATATGATTTGCAAAAAAATTTAAGTACCAACAGCGAACAATTATTACTCGTGATTTTACTTAAAATAGCCTAAGAAAAAGCACTTACAAAATAATTATATCTTCATGTAGTTCTTACGTGAAAAAGTTTTGTTTAATCAGTGACAGAAAAAAAAAATGAAATGAATACTGCAGCACCACAACAAAAAATGCCAGCATGAGATGATTTTACTGTTTGTTCCTTTTGTTTCAGAGGCTTGCCAAAAGATGACTTTCGACAACCAAGTCACTGGTTCCTTCAACGACGTCAGAAAGCTATACGATGCTGAGAAGGCAAACCTTTTGAAAACATCTCCCCTGACAGATGCTGCTGTTCGACCTTCAAAACTTCAACTGCAGAATGTCCAGCACGTGTTGAAAGTTTTCAACGACAAAGTTGAAGCTGCCCTCAGGCTCCAGAATTTTTATTTTTTTTATTTTTATCTCTATATTTATCCTCCTGACTCGCAGGAAAGCGACGGAGGCGCTATACATAGGGCGTTATCGATTATACATAGGAAGTGTGGCGACACAGCCGACTTTATTCAATTTGTGCTTAATTGGTGGAATGTTGTGAATGTGTCATCAAAACATCAAGAAGTGAGGCTAAATGATCCCCACCGGCATGTTCAGGACCACACCACTACCAACTTGTCCGATTATCTACAGATTTTCCAGAAAGCCCCTTCTGGGCACGGAAAAGGCAGAAAGCAGTGTGTAACCCATGACACTAAGAAAGCACTTGTGCAGACCATGCAAGGCCTGACTTCCATTTGTGCACACCTCCTGACCCATGCTGGCTTCCAGTATGTACTTCTTCGTGAGCTGCAGAGTGACAGGATAGAGGGTGAATTTTCTGTGTACAGGCAATCGACTGATGCAAATGCTTTTATGACTTCTGGGGATGTCTTGACTGCCTGCAAAAAACGCCTGGCTAGACATGCCGCTTCTTATCTGGAGACCTTGGACGTAAATGGGGAAACCATGGCTCACACGTGTGTTACTAGTGCCATCGATGCTGAGGACGCCACTTTCATTGAGGACTGCACTGAGCCTTCACTCTCTATCCATGAGGAAAGCAGTGCAGCCTATGTGGCAGGGTGGCTGGAGAAAAAGTGTGAGGAACACCTGATCTTCAATGAGGAGGATGAACTAGTCTCAACAGAAGTCAGTGCCTTTATCTCCGAAGTTTCACGAGGCTCCCTGAAAATCCCCCACCAAACCACTTTTGACCTTGTGCGATGTGGACTTGCCTTTATCACCAAAGCCAGACACAGGGCCTGCTGCTGCAGGAGACTCATGATGATTCTGCAAGTGATGGAGGACTACAATAACCTGAACACTAGTGACAAGCTCAGACGACACGTGGCAAATGTACTTTTGAAAGGTCTGCATAACTTGGAAAAGGATCAGCAAAAGAACGCCGTCCTCCTCCAGACATCAATCAAGAAAGCGCGCTTGTCCGATTAAGTTTATTAGCAATTGAAAAGTTTTTTTTATTTCTTATAACTGTAATTTTTATGTGTGAAAGTTTTTATGTCATATTAAATATTTATGTCTATTTAGCGCTGTATATGGCAGGTTTCAGGTATTTCACTCAAGGGTAGTTCTGTGGGCATGGTATCACATATTTGGGTATTTATCCCTCAATATGCGTTTAAACGTTTTAATGCTTTTGTCTGAAGCAATTACGGACCAATCATTAATTGATTTCAGTAATACATTAGCACTTATACAGTAAAGATGATCGCCTTCGCTAGCAAAGTCTGGAAATAGACAATGCATGTCCTTGATTTAGAAGTTCTTGCAAGTAACTTATTGTTTATTTACTTATTTTTACTTATTTTTTTAAATTTTAAGTAAGCAAAATGATATAGTAGCCTAAAATGCCATTCTCTGCCAAAAAAAAAAAAAAAAAAAAGCACTTTCTCTGGAATTTTGATTTGCTTTCTTCTGATTTTTATAATTTTCTGCTTTAATTTTTCATCTCTTATGACCAACAAAAAAGTTAAAAAATGCTTTGTTTGCCTTAAAGTAGTTAAAAAGAACCAAAAAATATTATCATGCTCTACATGTTTGCAGACTATTCATCTTAATTGCATTAAAGATAAATTTTGCATCACCAAAAATATGCTATGGAAGTGCACTTTTTGTTCATTTACATTTCCTTTTAGTTCTTGTTCAAATAAAGAATTTGCTGAATTATTTGATTTTAATATTTCCAACCTTTCTTATTCTGCTAATCATCTAAATAACTTATTCAAAAATTTATCTACATATAATGAACATCCAATAGCTAATGAAGATTCTTGTAATGATAATGAAATTAACTTTTTTCACAATGTAAATGACCAATACTTATCCAGTAAAGATGCTAAATCTCTACTGTTTGACAATTTCAATGAAAACAGTAATTTTTCAGTATTATGTTTAAATATTAGATCATTAAGCAATATTAAAAACTTTTCAAAATTAGAAGGATTATTATCTTCTTTAACTTTAGCACCTAGCCTCATAGCTGTAACTGAAACTTGGTTAAAGCCAAATTATTCAGAGTCAATTATAAATCTTCCTGGTTACTCATTCATTTCTAATCCAAGAATTCAAACTCAGGGAGGTGGTGTTGGATTCTATGTAAAAGAAAATTTAGTTTATTCTACACGACTAGATTTAAATAGAATGGAGGAAAAAATTTTTGAATCTCTATTCATTGATGTTAAATTTAAAAATAAAACTATTACATTTGGATGCATTTACAGGGCTCCATGCAATGATATTATTTCACATTCTTCTTTTTTAGATATTCTAAATAATACTTTAAAATGTATAAAAAAGAGAGATTGTTTTTTATTAGGTGACTTTAATTACAATATACTTGATTGTGAAAAACCTCAGATTACAGATTTTGTAGATCAAATGTTTAGTAATGGATTTGCCCCTCTTATCAATAAACCTACAAGAATTTCAAAAAATAATGCAACTCTTTTGGATCATATATGGAGCAATTCATTGGTAAGCATGAAGATAAACTGTGGTGTTTTAACCCACTGTATATCTGATCACCTTCCTGTCATGATGTGCACTTCCATCAGCAAAATTTCTCATCAAAATGTCCAACAATGTCGCCATTTTACAGATAAAAATGTATATCTATTCTCTAAAGCTCTTTCAGAAAGCGATATTACTCCTATATTATGTGATTCTGACCCAAATTCCAGCTACCAAAAATTACAAAAGCTTTATATGAATAAATTTGAAAATTTCTTTCCTTTAACTAAAATTTCTTGCAAAAAAACAAATAATCAGTGGTTTGATTCTGATTTTCACATACTATTAAACAAAAAAGAAAAACTATATAAAAGGTACATTAATAATAAAAACCCACAAACAAGACAGGCATTTACACAAGCCAGAAATTTGTATTTTTCCACTGTTAAAACAAAAAAACAGGAATATTATAATTTAAAATTTAACAATTGTAAAAAAGACATTAAAAGCACTTGGAAATTGATTAATTCTATTATAGGAAAAAAACATAAATCTAATTGCAGAAGCCTCAACATTGATGGAAAAATTGTTCATGATCCTTTAAAAATAGCAAACTATTTCAATAAACATTTTGCTGATGTTCCCAATGAATTAGTGAAATCTTTACCTCCCAAGAAGAAACATTTCTCAGAATATTTAAAATCTTCTACATGCCAATCAATGTTTACTTGGCCAACATGTCCTCAAGAACTTGCTTGCATTCTGAAAAATTTAAAAAACAAATTAAGTGCAGGACCAGATCATATTCCAACCAAAGTTCTTAAATCCTCTCCTCATAATATACTTCTAGCACTTAGCCATGTCTTCAATCTTTCTATGAGTAAAGGTGAATTCATAGATTGCTTTAAACTTGCAATTGTGTGTCCGGTGTTCAAAAAAGGTGATTCCAACAATATTAATAATTATCGACCAGTTAGTTTATTATCAAATATTTCGAAATTACTTGAAAAAGTTATGTATAATAGATTGTACTCATTTTTAGAAAAGCAAAATTTTTTTTACAACTATCAATTTGGTTTTAGAAAAAATCATTCTACTACACATGCAATTTCAATTTTAGTGGAAAAAATATCTCAGTCATTTGCCTGTAAAAAGGCAACCCTAGGAATTTTTTTGGATTTATCTAAAGCATTTGATACAATTGATCATACAATATTACTTTCCAAACTTAATCATTATGGGATTAGAGGCAATACATTAAAGTGGTTTACTAGTTACTTAACAGGACGTACACAACAAGTAAAATATACAGGAATTCTTTCTACAACTACTCTTGAAGTTACAAGTGGTGTACCTCAGGGCTCTAATCTAGGACCACTTCTCTTCTTGACTCGTATGTCAATGATTTCAAAAATTATCTGAATGATAGTGATTCTTTGATGTTTGCTGATGATACAAGCATTTTTTTACAAAATAAAGACATCAAGGAGCTATTTGATGCTGGTAATAAAGAACTTCAACTAGTTTACCAGTGGTAGATTTCAAATAGATTATCAGTTAATGTTTCTAAAACTAAATACATTTTATTTAAGACTGTTCAATCCAAATTAATAACAAAAAAGCAAACTCTCACATTGCGACAAAATGAAATTGAACAAGTTAAATGTATTAAATTTCTTGGTGTTTATATACAAGAGCACTTATCATGGTCAAGACATATAAATCACCTAATATCTAAACTACGTAGTGTTTTTGGAACTGTTATTAAAGTAAAGTCACTGTTAAATAAAAGATCTCTTCTTCTACTTTATCACTCTCTTATAAATAGTCAGCTTTCTTACTGTATTTTAAATTGGTGTTTTGGCAATAAAACTTTGGTTAAAAGATTACAAGGATTGTGCTATAAATATGTTAAATTATTTTTTAATTTTAACAGTAGCTCAACTGTTTGTGATGTCATGAAAGAAAATAAATTGTTAACAATAGATCAACTTTTGGCCAAAGAACTAATTGTGTTTATGTTTAAGCAAAAAAATGGTAAAAACCCATCTGCATTTAAAGATGTTTTTACTAAAAACGAATCTAAATACAATACCAGAAACAAGTCTATCTTTATTCCAAAGAAATGTTTTAGCACAGTATGTCAGCAAGCTATTTCACACCGTGGTCCCGCTTATTGGAATTGCATTCCCTTTGACTTAAAAAATAAAAAACAAAGTGTTCGATCTTTTACTCTTGAGGTTTATAAATATCTTTTAAGTAATGGGAATAATACTTAATTGTAATGTTTAGATTCCTAAACGCGATACTGCCCTATGTATTTTTGATTACAGGTTTCTGGAAAGAAGGAAATGGTGTAAAAATTTTTTGAATTCAATCTCTGGAAGAAAAGCTTAATCGATCAAGATATCCAGTCTGCACACAAAGCTTTAAAAAACTCTTCTTATATTTTGATTGTCTGCATAATTTCAAACTCTAAACAAATTAATTCTTTTTCACCCTTATCTTCGCTCTTTCATTAAAATTTCTTTTTGGCAATGGTATACTGTTCGTTTTAGCAATTAATTTTTTATTTTTAGAATTGTAAAATAAGTTTCAAAACAATTACTAAATGTTATGGACTTTGTTTAATTTTTTTATGTTGCTATTATGCTGATCTGCAAAAATTTTATCTAATATTTTTTGTAGTGCATGAATTCTGTTGTAAATGTTTTTTTTTTTTTGTTGTTGTTGTTTATAATTGTTATATTATTAATATATGTTTTTCCATCAACTTTGACTAGCATAATAGTTTTTTTTTTTTTTTTTTTCTTTTTATGTTATGTTATCTCTTTTATCGTTAATATTTGTTTATTATTAGCTGTATAATTCCGTAATTTTTTTGTATATACTTTCGGCATTATTTACTATTCTATTATAGTCACCAGTTGCATTTAGAAAAGGTTTCCGGACCTGGTGAGGTTTCTTTTTTGGGTGGTTTTTCTTTACTCACCTTGCTCAGTTGAGCTAAATTCCCATCTTGGCTAGCTGTGCCACCCATCATCATTACGCAGCCTAGTCATGCACTGGTTATTTAATTGTTCAGTTTGTTTCATAATATTATTTTTACGTATTTATTTATTTATTTTGTTTTTTTTCTTTTTTCACTTATGTCTTTATATGATTAAGGTGTTGCAGCCATGCTTTATACTATCTTGTACTTTTACTTTGTTTGTCATATGCATGTTTTAACGTCTGACGTTGTGCTGCTTCTTCCTTTTCTTGATCTTTTTAATGTTTATAATTTTTGTGTTAAACTGTTTAATAATGATCGAGAATAAAAAAAACACTGACTGACACTGACTGACTGATTCAATAGTTTAATTTTTTTATTCTTTTTCTTGTTTTGCTAATATAGAATTTCATCTATTGCATCATTTCATACAATGCAGAAAATATAAATGTACAAGCCTAAAAAATACTTTCCTTTCCAGTAAAACCTAATATTGTAATTGTACGTATGATCTCTAGATCAGTACTTAAATGAATAAGATTATATCAAATAATGCCCAATATATTACTGCAATGTAGAATAGAAGCCTTGAACGAAAAACTGTACTGGCTACAAGCATGCCAATTTTCCCTGACTCAAGCATGGCAAACACAACATTGACATTATAACATACTGAGAACTGATCGTTACTATAGAATAGTGCCACCAGTGGTGTTCGCAGATATACTGTCAAAAAACACGATTACTGTAAGTAGTCATGATCATGGACCGATAACTTTTTCAAAATTACATTAAAAAGTAAAGCAGTCCTAATTACGTTATAGAGCGCCTTGCAGTTGCACGAAATTTTTTGCCTAATTGTAAATGCAACAATTAAATATCAATAAGAGTTTTCTTGATTTAAGCTCACTGATAAATTAAATTAATTCAGCTTAATTCTATTTGAATAAGATACCCCTGGTGATTGCACTTTGATGAAACAGATTGTTGGGATTTTTAATAAATTCTATTGTAATTGCATGATAGTTTGTTTTTAAAATATTTAGCTTTGACTGCCTTATCGAGCACTCTGAGTTGCAACTGAAATCACTATATCTAGCTTAGTCTTCTCAAACTAAACCACTTGGCCCCTAAGCAAGAATTTGTAATCTGTAGGGAGAAATAATCATTGAGGAGGCATTTGAATAAATTGGAACTTAATTCAAAGTTTTTTACTGATAACAAAAATGGCACGTCCTTTATCGAAAATTGCACCTTGACAGCTCATAAAATTGTTTCACTAAAGTGAAGATCAATTTTTTAGTTTTAACATGCATGAAACCTTATTTGTTTTATTCGCCACACCACGTGTAAAACAAACTGCATGGAAAGAAAAGCAAAAAATGAAAAAAAGTTGTCATCGCTAAACTATGGAAGGGTATCTACTCGGGATGCAAAACAAACAGGATTGGGGCCGAAAGTCTATTTTTTAACAAACGAAATCGCCCAACACCAGCCTGCAAGCGATTAACTTAAGTTGTTTGAGGCAATCCCATTCCAACAGGCCTGATGCTGGTCATGAAATGGAAGTACGGATCCTGTTTGTAATCTCACAGTACTCTGTGTTCCATCTGTAATTCTTCCACCGGGTCACGCGGATGACAAGCTCTTCCAATTTGTTTAATAACTTTAACGGGCGTCAAGACGGTTAACGCTAACGCATCTAAGGACCCAAATAAAAGACTATGTAGTTAGTAAGAGTAAAACGTCGGTTCCAAACAAGTTCCTTGATCATCCTAACCATCTGCTTATCCGCAGAAGTCTCAGGACAGTCGCGATTCGAAATATAACATGACAGAGTGACATCAAATTCTATGCCGTTATGAAAATATAACTAAAAAATTTAAGTAAGCGATGGGCCGCAATATGGCCCGAGGACTGCAGGTCGGACCTCCCTGGTTTAGACCAAGCAATGAAACCGGGTGATTTTGATCACTAGTCAGTTGTTTAAACTTGAGTTTTTCATATTTACTTTAATATATCGATGTGACCGTTTTTGTAGCAAATAATTCTTATGCCAAATCTATTTAAAATTATCATGAAATTCATTCAAAATGCCATTGCTTTCAAGTTTTTTTTTATTGTACAAGCAGCATGCCTAGTCGATGACTAACGTAAAACATCGGCATTTTTTAAAATTTAAACTTTTATTTTATACTATAGCTTGCTTTGCAGATACTTCAAAAGCTGGTCCATCAGTTCAAATAGAGTTACGTGAAAATGAAAATAGTGGTCAAGGCGGTGTTATTAATCTGCGGACTACGGAAAATGTGGAACCAAAAAGTGAGTTGCCTTTCCAAACATAGCATGAAATTTAAAGTAAAAAATGAGCAAAATCGCCATAAATATTTTGCAATAACATTGAAAATAAAAAATAAAATGTAATATCGGCATTTCTTAAAATTCAATCAAGCATTTTTACTTAATAGTTTGCTTTACAGAATTATCAGAAGCTATTCCACCAGGAAGAGTTAAGATGATAGCAGAAAAAAATATAAACACTAATCAATTAGGTGTTATTAACGTGGATAACACAACTGGATCTGAAAGTAGTGAGTTTCGTTTTCATAAATTTCATAAAATTTAAAGTAGAAAATGATGAAATGCACATAATTATTTCACTAATTATTTTCTTGAAAGAAAGTATTTAACAGAAAATTTAGATCATTTAAAAAATACGCCACTGGCGGCTACTCTTTAGTTGTGTAAATCTTGGGGCGTATTTTTAACATAATCCAATTTTTAATTTTCACTTAAAATCACACTTTGAAATTATGTTCAAAATATTCTCATGGGGCGTATTATTTAGTTGTGCAATTATGGGAACGTATTTTACCATAATCGAAAAAGTTTTTCAAACATAAAATGTTATGCTGGAAAATGTTTGCAATTTTCTATGTACTAATGTTCGGTTTTAAATTAAGTGTTATAAAAATGGATTGACAAATAAAACTTTGAAATACCAATTATTTACTTTGCTTCGAAAAAAATAAAACAAACATTTTTGATAAAAAATAGTTTTAAATTTTACTTAAAACCTTCTTTATCAAAACTCAAAACGTATTTTTGGGATTTTTAAGTAAAACACTAATTTTTGTAACTAAACTAAAATATGAAAAAATTAACTTCAAAAAATCTCAAAAAGTACCAGCAAACATAATTCAGTATTTCAAAATTACTTAAAATAGATAAAGCTTAATGTTAGTCCAAAAAATTTTTTTTGACTTTTTTTGTTGAGAGTATTTTTGTAAAAGCATTTAATATTTTTGTAAAGGGAATTATGTAACAGAAATATTGGATCGTGTTAAAAATACGCCTCTGGCGGCTACTTTTTAGTTATGTAATTTTGGGGGCGTATCTTTTAATTGTGTAAATCTTGGAACGTGTTTTTAACATGATTCAATTTTTTATTTTCACTTGAAGTCACACTCTGGAATGATTTTCAAATACACCGATCGGGCGTATTATTGAGTTGTGCAATTCTGAGAGCGTATTTTAAGCTTATAAAGCTAAAATGCGTATGAATTTCAACTGTCGGCACATTACAATAATTTTTTCAGCTATTTTAGCTTTCAAATAAAGACTTGAAAATAAGCAAAAGTTTTGAAGTTTAAAGCAAAAATAAAATTCTGACTGTTCGTGGCAACCCAAGCATTTAAAAACGGCTCACTAAAATCCCCGGGCACCCAAGTTGTGACCACTAATAAAATGTGTTGTGGTGTTTGTTCTTCAAGCAAATAAAATTAGATTTTTCTGGAATATTAGAAAAGTGTTAAGTTTAAATTTCAAATCGAAATTCACAAAGATATTTAATTAAATAATTTAATCCCGGTATGATTTAAATGTAGGCAAAAAGTTTTTGTTTTCTACTAAACGTTTTTTAATTCATTTTACTTTTTTTTCCAAATATTTCTACAGAATTTAGACAGCTATTTTGTTCATTTTGTCTCTATGTTTATCCTCCTGGCTCGCAGGAAAGCGTTGAGGCACTACCCGACTTGCATCTGATGATCCCAAGATATTGCTGTATCGTAGAAACTTTTTGTTATGGCTTTTTAGTGTTATAGCTGTATGACAGAAGTTTAAAACTACTTGCTAAGATTGCCAAGCAGGGAAAAGTGCCATAAAGTGTCTTTCTCAAGAACACTACAGAATGGCGCGAGTTGCTTTTGAACCGAGTACAACATTTTTGCTGAAACAGAATGTTTTCGTACAGCTTCCATTTTTTTTCCTTGTAAGCAAAATCATCACACATGGTTAATTAAAATTTTAACCAAATTGACAGTTATAAATTGCAGAAAAGTCGAATTTTTACGCATTGATTTGCAAAAACCAATAAACAAATTGTGTATAATTGTCACCATACACATATGAAAGAATATCATTTTTTCGATTTTTTTCTCTGGGACAAAAATAAACTAAAAGTAGCGAAAAAATTGATCTTAAAAATGTCGATTAAAGTTAGAAAAGAATAAACATTTATTTAAGAATCAAACGTCAGAAAAAAATTGAAAGATACTGTGTAGATAATTTGAGAATAGGAAAGCAAAATCCTGTGCCGAACACATGCTTTAATTACTCAAGTTTTTTCAGTAACAGTTTCATTGTGCAAAATGTCAAAAGATGTCGAAAACACTATTTTAGATTTTTTAAAATTTAAATTAAGTTGTTTACACTAAGTGGGCAAGATCAGCATCTTCAAGATTAAGATCACGATCAGTTGCAAGAGACGCCACATCCGAATGTAGATTGAAACTAAAATAAAACGACCCTTTGATTTAAAAGTGTATAAGTATTCTTTTGGTTTTTACTTGACGAATTGGAGTAAAAAAAAAAACTGGTCTAATGCGAAAGAAGAAAAAAGAAAAGATATTTAGTTGTAAAACTTACCAGTATGTTTCTGTAAATAATCTAAATTGCTTTTCTATTCAAGTCACCAATTTTGGCCACGAAAATTCTTGGGTCTGAATGGGTCTTGTTTCAAAAATGTTGGACGCCTTTGATCTGAGGCAATGGTTTTCAACCCGAGGATACTTTGGCTATTTCTGGGAGTCGTGGGAGCGTTTGAACGACAAACAGGAAACTTTTTTTCGGAGATCACTAGATTTTTGCGACGAAAATAAATTTTGTTTACCGATGAAGATCGTAAGTTACCTTCGGTTGGAAATTGAGTCGCGGTATGACAAAGGTTGAAAATCACTGATCTAACGTTTAAATAAAACAATTGCCGAATTTATAATTTTTCTTCATAAAACGAAAAAAATTAGAAAATGCTATGACTTTGGACTTTTATTATGTTTCAGTTATATTTGTTTATGAAACTCAATTGCGTAAAAAGCTTTACAGATTTATATTTTGCTCGTTAAAATTTTATGATGCTATGGTAAAAAGTTGATCAAATTGTTTTTTTAAATAAACAAAACATAAAGGAGCAAGGAAAAAATAAATGATTGCTGTGCTTGAAGGCTTTTGGATAATCACCTTACAATAACGGCAAGTTTCTTTTTCCATAACCAATCTTTCATTAGTCAATGTAGAACCAGTATTACACATTTGCTTCAGCGGTCTGATCTGTATTAGAAAGTTTTCTAAAAGTAGTTTGATATGATGATATTAGCTCAGATAATAAGAAAAATAAATTTTACAGTTGTTGGTAAAAAATTATCAATGAAATATAGGAAAAGGATTGTCATAAGGTGTATTGACATCAATCGAAAGAAAAAGAAAAAAATAGAACTTATGTTGGCTGCTTCTTTTATCAACACAAGCTTTCGTAAGCTTTGGCCTCTTTTACAGGTGTAACGGAATAAAAAAATGATAGGATACCAAATATTATTTTCGATGTTAGCTTTTACTTGATAACACCTGAAGAAATGGGCAATAGTTCTCAAAAGCTTGTATTAACAAAAACAAACAATCAATTTTAGTTGATTTTTTCTTTTATTTTTGATCATCAACCAAAAGACTAATTGTGACTTTTTTTTGATTAAGTATATCATATGTGTAATAGTGTATAAATAGACCAAATATAGGGCAACAGCGTGAAGCGGGAAGATATTTTTGCGCAATGCCACAAGGTTGTGACGAAACTTGAGCGATTTTTTCAGTTTTACCCCAAGATATGCAGGGATCAAACATAGTGGTAAAAGTTCATTGAGTTGTGAACTTTTATCTCAGTGTTGGCCTCTTGCTTGTTAAAACGAAAAGCTGCCGTCATTGTCTATACAGTTACAAGCAGGTTTGTGAAATCGGAGTCGCCGGAACCGCATGTTTAGAACGGAGCAGAATACTTTCTTTAGATTTGATGAAGTCGGAATCGCGAATAGTAGTCAGTTTTTCAAATTCGGTGGAGTTGGGAATCGTAGCCGTTATTGCATTTGAAGGCTTCGATTTACGCTAAAATATTTTACATTTTACATCTTATCTCTATGTATTTATCCTCCTGTCTCTCTGGAAAGCGACGGAAGAATTATACATAGGGCAAGCAATTACTCCGACCTGCTTCCCGAGATGCCAAAATATTACTGTCCGATAGAAAAGCACATCTAAACAAGCGACTCCGGCTACAGCATATTAAAAGAAACTACTTCGGTTTCGACTTCGACCAAAAACATGTGATTCCCACTTCCGACTCTTACTCTACAATCCTGGCTTAAACCAAAACAACTTATGTAAATTCTTGCCTCGGTCTCGGTACTCCAAAGTCTCGTTTTGTCTCGGTTGATATAATTTTATTCATTTAAGTACTGATCTAGAGATCATACAACTACAATATTAGGTTTTACTGGAAAGGAAAGTGTTTTTTAGGCTTGTACATTTATATATTCTGTATTGTATAAAATGATGCAATAGATGAAATTCTATATTAGCAAAACAAGAAAAAGAATAAAAAAATTAATCTATTAAATCTGAATCATCTGTGTCATAAAATAGCAATTTACTATTTCTATTTTTGCTGAGAGTGGCACAAAATAGGTAAAAAACGTTTCGATCTTCTGGGCATAATGAGGTTTCTTATCGACTTAAAAACCCTTGCAGTGTTCCACAGATAAAAAATTTGGGAAACGCTGGTCTAAGCTGTTTCGTGTACAAAAATTCATCTATTTATTTAGTCATCATTAATGTATCATCGACTCGACGCTCTTGTTTGTATGATCAGATGTTCTTATTATCTTTTGGAATGAGTTCTACTTCAGTTTGTTTAGAAACATCTTCCAAATTATCATCATCTAAAATGACGAACCACTCCTTACTCTCACTATCAAGATATTCCAATCGATGATCAATGAGAGAAACGCACGACTTTTTTTCAACTTCACTTTTAAACTGTTAAAATTGTCGCATCTCACTTTAAAACGAATTGTTTGATGTTTGACAGTTATATTATATTTTGACATATTTATAATTTAACCTTTATCTTGGTACACAAACATAATTAGGTTTTTATTTTAAATTATATTCATTCACAATCATATTGATTACGATAAATGTGGCTCAAAAATCGTAGCCTATCATCGTTCATCGGTTTTTCAGCAATTACAACGTCTCGGTAATTTAAATCCATTTTTTTCATAGTGAAAAACTATTTCTTTCCAACAAAAAGAAATTATTTGAAAGAATGTTATACTACAATGTAAGCAAAATCATATGACGCTTTTTGTAGTACTCGAAACAGCTTAGACCAGCGTTTCCCAAATTTTTTATCTGTGGAACACTGCAAGGGTTTTTAAGTCGATAAGAAACCTCATTATGCCCAGAAGATCGAAACGTTTTTTACCTATTTTGTGCCACTCACAGCAAAAATAGAAATAGTAAATTGCTATTTTTATGACACAGATGATTCAGATTTAATAGTTTAATTTTTTTATTCTTTTTCTTGTTTTGCTAATATAGAATTTCATCTATTGCATCATTTTATACAATACAGAATATACAAATGTACAAGCCTAAAAAATACTTTCCTTTCCAGTAAAACCTAATATTGTAGTTGTATGATCTCTAGATCAGTACTTAAATGAATAAAATTATATCAAATAATACCCAATATATTACTGCAATGTAGAATAGAAGCTTGAACGAAGAACTGTACTGGCTACAAGCATGCCAATTTTCCCTGACTCAAGCATGGCAAACACAACATTGACATTATAACATACTGAGGACTAATCGTTACCATACAATAGTGCCATCAGTGGCGTTCGCAGATATATTGTCAAAAAACACGATTATTGTATGTAGTCATAGTCATGGACCGATAACTTTTTCAAAATTACATTAAAAAGTAAAGCAGTCCTAATTACGTTATAGAGCGCCTTGCAGTTGCACGAAATTTTTTGCCTAATTGTAAACGCAACAATTAAATATCAATAAGAGTTTTCTTGATTTAAGCTCACTGATAAATTAAATTAATTCAGCTTAATTCTATTTGAATAAGATACCCCTGGTGATTGCACTTTGATGAAACAGATTGTTGGGATTTTTAATAAATTCTATTGTAATTGCATGATAGTTTGTTTTTAAAATATTTAGCTTTGACTGCCTTATCGAGCACTCTGAGTTGCAACTGAAATCACTATATCTAGCTTAGTCTTCTCAAACTAAACCACTTGGCCCCTAAGCAAGAATTTGTAATCTGTAGGGAGAAATAATCATTGAGGAGGCATTTGTATAAATTGGAACTTAATTCAAAGTTTTTTACTGATAACAAAAATGGCACGTCCTTTATCGAAAATTGCACCTTGACAGCTCATAAAATTGTTTCACTAAAGTGAAGATCAATTTTTTAGTTTTAACATGCATGAAACCTTATTTGTTTTATTCGCCACACCACGTGTAAAACAAACTGCATGGAAAGAAAAGCAAAAAATGAAAAAAAGTTGTCATCGCTAAACTATGGAAGGGTATCTACTCGGGATGCAAAACAAACAGGATTGGGGCCGAAAGTCTATTTTTTAACAAACGAAATCGCCCAACACCAGCCTGCAAGCGATTAACTTAAGTTGTTTGAGGCAATCCCATTCCAACAGGCCTGATGCTGGTCATGAAATGGAAGTACGGATCCTGTTTGTAATCTCACAGTACTCTGTGTTCCATCTGTAATTCTTCCACCGGGTCACGCGGATGACAAGCTCTTCCAATTTGTTTAATAACTTTAACGGGCGTCAAGACGGTTAACGCTAACGCATCTAAGGACCCAAATAAAAGACTATGTAGTTAGTAAGAGTAAAACGTCGGTTCCAAACAAGTTCCTTGATCATCCTAACCATCTGCTTATCCGCAGAAGTCTCAGGACAGTCGCGATTCGAAATATAACATGACAGAGTGACATCAAATTCTATGCCGTTATGAAAATATAACTAAAAAATTTAAGTAAGCGATGGGCCGCAATATGGCCCGAGGACTGCAGGTCGGACCTCCCTGGTTTAGACCAAGCAATGAAACCGGGTGATTTTGATCACTAGTCAGTTGTTTAAACTTGAGTTTTTCATATTTACTTTAATATATCGATGTGACCGTTTTTGTAGCAAATAATCCTTATGCCAAGTCCATTCAAGACTATTATTTAAAATGCCATTGAGTTTTAAGTTTTTTTATTTTATATGTGGCATACCTAGTCGATGACAAAAATAAAGCATCGGTATTTCTTAAAATTTAAACTTTTATTTTATACTATAGCTCGCTTTACAGATACTTCAAAAGTTACTCCATCAGAAAGAATTCACATAGAGGTACGTAAAAATATAAAGATTGGACAAGTGGGTGTCATTAGTTTTCGGATTACAGGAAATGAGAAAGCAAAAAGTGAGTTTTCTTTCCAAACATAGCATGAAATTTAAAGTAAAAAATGAGAAAATTTGCCATATTTATTTTACAGCAATATCGAAAATCACAATCAAAATAAAATATCGGCATTTCTTAAAATTCAATCAAGCATTTTTACCTTGTAGTTTGCTTTACAGTTTTTTCAGAAGCTACTTCATCAGGAGCAGTTCACATGATGGCAGAAAAGAGTAAAAACATTAATCAATTCCGTATTAATAACCTGGACAACACAATTGGGTTAAGAAGTAAGTTTCGTTTTCATAAATTGCATAAAATCTAAAGTAGAAAAGGAACAAAATGCACGTAGTAATTATTTCACTAAATATTTTTGTGAAAGAAAGTACGCAATAAAAATTTGAATCATGTTAAAAATGCTCCCCTGGGGACTTACTTCTTAGTTATGTAATTTTGGAGACGTATTTTTTACTTGTTTAAATCTTGTGGCGTATTTTTAACATGTTGCAATTTTAAATTTTTTAATTTAAGTTACACTATGAAATCATGTTCAAAATACGCTCTTGGGAGCGTATTATTTAGTTTGATAACGTAGGGCGTATTTTTTAGTTTTGTATTATTGGGGATGTATTTAACATGATCCAAAAATTTTATAAAACACGAAATGTTATTCTGAAAATTGTTTGCAGTTTTTTATGAACCAATGTTTGCTTTTAAAACAAGTGTTATAAAAATAAATTGACAATTAAAATTTGGGATCCTTATTATTCACGTTATTTCGGAAAAAAACAAAACAAACATTTTTAATAAAAAATAGCTTTAATTTTACTTAAAAACTTATCTTTCAAAACTCAAAACATATTTTTCAATTTTTGAGTAAAGCACCAATTTTTATAACTAAATTGAAATATGAATAAATTAATTTCCAAAAAATCTCGAAAAGTACCAGCAACTATAATTCAATATTTAAAAAGTACTTAAAATAAAAAGTAAAGCTTGAAAGCTTTTAAAATTACTTAGAAAAATTTTCTAACTTTTAAGATTTTACTTAAAGCGTAAGTTTAATTCTTTTGATAACCTTTCTGTCTTTGTATTTATTTTATTATTTAGTCCACCTTTATATTAATATTTATTTTCTTTTATGAGAATGAATATAACAATGTTTCTTCTAAGAGCTTGCTTAGTGTGCGCGGAATGAAAGGCTGTGTGAGCAGTGGTGAATATTACCTGAGGCAAGGAAGTCTAGGTTTTCTCTCCCAAAATCAAGGTGTTCACTAAAAAAAAAAGTCCTCACTTCGGTTCCTTGATTTCCTATTTTGTTCCCAAAATCAAACCTTGCCAATGCTTATGCAGCGAAAGCATGCCTTGCCAAAACTTACGCAGTGCGCGGCAAAACGAAAGTACTGCGCGGGGGTTCCCTCGTTACTGCGCGGCCGCGCAGGCGCGCAGCTTAGAGGGAACATAGATATACACTCATATACATAATTGTTTAAAGTAAATATCTTTTTATGTATTCAAAAAACGTGACTATTTTGTGCAACTGTCAACTCGAAAGAATGATTTTTGCTTAGTTAAAGCTAATTTAAGATAAATACTTCGCCCATACCAGGGAGTCGGAGTCGGAGTCGGGAGTCGGAGTCGGAGTCGGAGTCGGGAGTCGGAGTCGGAGTCGGAGTCGGAGTCAAAGTTCAAGTCGGGAGTCGGAGTCGGCATTTTAGAAATTCTAGTAGCCGGAGTCGCAGTCGGAGTCGGTTCTTAATCTTCCAACTCCGCAACATTGGTTATTATGTTAGTAATAAACTTTTGTTTCAAACGTAGAATTTAACTTTCTCATGATCTATTTCTATACATTGTCGAATTTCACACCCTGTCGTTCCACATCGCATGATTACCTGATATTAAGCATACTTTCATACAACAATGTGGCTTTGTCACCGATAGTAACATATAAATTTACTCTCCACCAGACATTAATTAAATCAACAAATAAATGTAAATAGAATCAAGTTAGTGGTTAACCTTCTAAGTTTGAACTGTCACAATAAAACTTGATGATAACGTTCCTGACGACCACAAACCGGCGATGTGCAACCTGCGGCCCCCGAACAGATATTTTGTGGCCCGCGGAAAGCTTTCGTTTTTAGTAGTCTTTTTCAGATGTAAAATAGAGCAGAAAAAATTGGTTGTGGGCAAATGTCACACAAGTTTGTGTAAAGATTTTTTTTAGCCTCCACAAGAAGGAAACCAACGGTATTTACTTCTCTTTCTACTACAAAATCAGATGAAAACATAAAAAAGGCCTTCAGATTAAATTTGTATGACATTTGCACTGGTATGCCTATGTGTACAGCAACTCCGACCCGGTTTCATTTTGCTTTGCTCATTTGGTCCGGCAGCGCTAAAGATTCCACACCCCTGCTGCAAACTACCAATTTTACATTTTTTTTTATTAATTGCAATCGATTGCTTAGCTTTGAAGGTAAGTTATGCATTAGAACAAGTTGTGCTTATCGCTAAATCTGTGACAAAATTTTACGGATTCATGCAAAGCTAGAAAATGTCAAAAAAGTACAGATAAACAAAAAGTTTGGGAACCCCTGCTATACTCGTATAGTCTATAAAAAAGATTGAATAGCCAAAGCTTTGCTCTCTATTTCCGCTTAACATTTGGGTTGCCACAAAAAAGGTTGAGAAGCACTGATTTAAATTATATATTTATGAGCAAAAACGACACTAAGAAATAAATAATATACAAAATTTTATTCAATGCATACATATCTATTAACGAAAAAAATTGCTTTTAATTATTCGATATTTGCCCAGAATAACTTTAAAAAGGAATGCGTAACAAAGATTAAATTGAATCTGTCACTCAGTTTTCCATTTTTCAAATTGTGGTATAGTTTATTTACAGTAGTTTAACGGTAGTTTATTAGTACTTAAATAACTTAATCTTTTTTATAATTTGGGCAAGAAATAAATTTTTGTTAACAATGCAACTTCTTCTTTATATGAAGTAGACGTTTTTTCCGAAAGATGTTTGGGTAGGTATTGTTTAGCCAGGCCACGTCTTTTCATCAACTGATTCTAGACCAAGCCCCCTAATTGGATGATGGATAATGGATAGAAAATTCTACCTACGTACACACTATCGCAGTGGCACGCAGTGGCAAATCATAAACGTAGGTAGAACACCTGAACAATTGGAATAACGAATTCTAGAACACGTTCCAAAATTTTTTAGAAATCAAGTTAAACCTCAAAAAGATCTACATAGACGTCAATGTACATCCACTCAAAATGCACCTATTTCCATTTCGGCTATTGGTCAACATTTGTTAGATAACAAAATTTGCGCGAAAAATTTAATATTGAAAAATACAATTCAGTTTTCAATTTTAGCTTTGAGACAATCGTCTTTTTATCTGACAATACTTGAAGCCACCTTCATAGAGTCTCTTGAACCCTCTCTTTATCGCCAGATACAGTTTGTTTATGAACTGAAGCCTTCTCGCTTGCGGCGCAAGTGAGCCCGCAACTAATCGCGTGCTCTCTTTCTTCTAATTTACAAATGTTAGTAATAACTATGGAATTTATTGACAATGAAAATTTGAAAACAAAAGTTTATAAAAGCAAAACAAAACAAAAAACCATATGTAAAACAATTAAAAATTTAAACCCACAATTATAGACTAAAAGAAAAACAATAAAATGCGATTGATTTTAGAATTTTCCCGAATCACCCACTGCATATAAAAAAAACTCGAGAGAAAAATGTTGACATTTCCACACCAATAATAAGCTCATCCTTATTTCTCTCAAATATACTTCAGCCATTACTTTGATGGCATAGAATCCATCTTCTTCACAGTAATTCATGGTTATATATTGATAGTAAGAATATATATGTGAATTTTGTCGGATTTTGTAAGCAAAATAAAAGGGGGTCTGTAGTTTCTATCTCATGAATATTTTATTTATTGTACTTTTGTACGAGACTGAACATGCAGGCTCCCTGCCGTTTATTGACATTCATATTAGGAGATTATTAAAAAATTCACCTTGATTCTAAACTTTTGGTTGATGTTTTTTTGAAAGAATAGAGCAAAAAGAGTAAGTTTTAATTTTCAAAAATTTTAATTTAATAAAAATAATTTACTCATAAAAACAAAATTACTTCTGTGAGTTTCTTCTTTATTGCAGCCCTTTGGTCTGTTCTGTCTATCTTAGTGACGATGAAAACAAACGTTCAACACTTGCTTGTGTTGGAGGAAGTACTTATAAATGGGGGGCATTATAATGGCTGAAACAGATTAATGGCATTTACATTAATTTCAATGGAAAATTTCACTTTGCATCACGAGCAAACTGAGGTAGAGCTCGGTCACGAAACGAACTAAACTCGTATGTCAAGGTACCACTGTACTATAAAAAGAGGCTGCTTAGATTAGTAATTGATTATGGACCTGGCATTTGCTTCTTGTCATTAGATTAAAGAAAGGGAAGCAACTAAATCGGCTGCCCGAGCATAGCATTACCCAAAATACTATTTGCTTACAAATTAAAATGTAAACTTTTTATGAGTCGCACGCTGTGTCGCGCGATACGCAGCAAGGATCTCTTAAAAAATTACTGCATTGCACTCCACTGCCGCGCGCGGCCGTGTAAGTTGCGCGGTTAAACATTACTAATATATAAAGAAATCGGACATGAAGAGTCGGAGTCGGATAAAATATTCCGACTCCGACTCCTAGTCCTCTTAACAGTCCGACTCCGACTCCGACTCAGCAACCCTGATAATAACTACAGTTGGATTTCGTATGAAAATTAACCGATATTAGTTAATAAAATTTAATTTAATATGAAAAATCTGATTATTATTAATTTAATTAAATTTTAAATGAACAAAATGACAAAAAGTACACAAATCATTCATAGCTATGTAATAAAAGTTTTAACAAACAGTACAATCAAGCTAACAGTTTAATATAAATAAGCCAACAATAGACCGACTAGGTTTATGAATAAGCCTGCTTTTTAGCAACAAGCTCATGGATACGAGGTGAAAAATTAGCAACAACACAACAAAGATCATGTTCTGATGTTTTGAGTTAATTTTGATTTAATTTATACTAGCATTAAAAATGTCGATTTACATAACTACGAAGATGGAAACAGCAATGTTGAGTAGCAGCTGTAGGAATCTTTTTGTATGAGTTGCACATCATAAACCAAAAACTCACATAAATTTTTCTCAGAATACACATCGCGTGCGAAACCATTATGTTGAAGTTTAACCAGTTCTTCTTGCGTACCTTTCCTAGCCTGCAGAATAGAAAATTTATATAGAGCGAGAATAGAAAATTTATTCTCGCTCGAGGTCGCTCTTCCTTTCACCTTTCTGCTCTTGAAGCGACTTTCATTAAATCTCTCAATCCCCTTCTGTGTAAGCAAAAAGAATTCGTATACTCTTTGAAAATTTCTTAATCTTTTCTCTCATTGGTTGACTCTTTCAGCCAATGAGAACTCTACTTTCTTCCTTTATAAATTAGTTCGGTTTCAATTCTGCTTCATTCTGACGATTTCCCCTGAAGAGTGTCAGATGAAAAGCTTTGGGAAGAAAAATTTTTTACTTCAAGCAATCTTCAAAAAATATACTTAATAAACAGCATGAAACCCACACAAAACCTGTACAGTTATTCTACTCGGATGACCTACTAGAAACCAGCATAACTCCTGCATAGCAAGTCTGCATAAGACCCGCACAGTTCGGGCACATGATTTCTACTTGCAAACTTCAAAAAATATATTACAACTTTATCTGATAAACTGTAAAGGACCTGCACAGTTCTGGCGTGGGCTTTGCACTCGCATTGGTGTTTTCAAAAACTTTATTCAGACAACACGACAAGCTGCATGGGACCCGAACAGGATTTGAACAGGTTTCCTACTTTAATTGCCCACTTGAAAGCCGCATTACTCCTGTATAGAAAAATGCACAAGAACCGTACAGATCCTGCACATGATATCTACATGCAAACTTCAAATAATGTTTAAAAGTTTTATGTGATAAACTGTAAAAGACCTGCACAGTTCGGGCACGGAATTTGCACTCGCAAAAAACTTAAACTTGCACAAGAACCTGCGCATGACCAATAAAAATTTTTGTTATTTTTTTGAATTCATGAAAATATCAAAAAATATATTTAATAAAGTGCATGGGACCCACACAAGACCTGTACAATTATCCTACACGGATTTCCCACCTGAGACCCGCATAACTTCTACATAGAAAACTGCACAGGACCCGCACAGTTTCTGCACATAATTTCTACTTGCAAACTTCAAATATTGTTTTAAAATTTTATGTGTGACAAACTGTGAAGGATCAGCACAGCGCCAACAAGTCTTTGTTACTTGTTTTGCATTTTTGAAAATATTAAAAAGTATGTTTAATAATCTGCTTCGGACCAACACAGGACCTGTGCAGTTGTCCTTCTCGAATTTCCCAGTTGAGACCCGCATAACTCCTGCATAAAAAACTACACAGGACCCGCACAGGTCCTGCACATGATTTCTACTTGCAAACTTCAAATAATGTTTTAAAACTTTATGTGATAAACTGTGATAGACCTGCACAGTTGGGGCACTGGCTTTGCACACGCGTTGCGTTTCAAAAACCTTATTCGGACAATACAACAAACTAAACGGGACCCTCACAAGACTTGCACTGGTTTTCCGTTTTAATTGCCCACTCGAAACCCGCATAACGCCTGCATAGCGAACTGCAGAGAACCCGCACAGGTCCTGCACATAATTACTACATCAAAATTCACTAGAAAATTTTCGCACTTTCTATTTACCAAACTGTATCGGAACCGCAAGGTTCCTGCACATGTTTGCTATTGACGATAGCCCACTTGAAAACTGCACTTTACCCTCGTGAAAACTGCACCGGGCTTGCATCGGGCCCTTACGGTTTTGGCTTAATAACACCCGCAATGTGTCTCCCACGTCTATCCTGTTTCGCGGTTTTGTCTTTGTTGCTGCCATCACAGAAAACCCAAACTCGCATAAGTAGGATGTCGGAAATGACAGCAAAGTTTTTAATGCTTTTCTGGAAAGATCTTCATTCAAAACCTTGGTAGAGTTGTTGTATCAAAAATACATCTCAGGCTACTATCATTTGCAATGTCCAGCAACTGATCTTCTTGTTGTACAGGTAAGGTCGATTCACCTGTTTTAAAATAAATGGATTACGGATCCATTTCGATGCAGTTCAAAGATTTTTAGCACTCGGAAAATAGTACTTGAACTCTTGTAAAAAAACGCGCTAGTGATTGCTCACAAGGTCTTGTTTTTGCCACAATTTAACACTGCTACAACACCAGCACAATGATAGTTTATTTTTTAGTCAATCAGGCATAATTCCAAAAATTATAATATTAATAAAAATGTGACATAGTTAAATTGCAAATAACAAAGAGGCAATGAAAAAAGGTGAGCTGTCTTTTATAACTCTTCAATAAATTCAGTTTTAAAAAATATAACAAATAAACTTGTGTCCTGCGTAGCAACCTACGCTATTACTGACAAAATGCAATAACAAGTGGAGACATACCGTAGACAGTTTCAAAATAAGATAATAGGCGAAACAGTACAATCGGGTGGCCAATGTGTAAATCTGTCTCGGGTTTTATAATTTTCTTCTCTCAAAACTAGTATTTTCTGAAAAAACCAAGAAAAAGAAGCTCTGCACATGGAGTCTGTCTTTGACTCCTGGCAAGACTTTGGCCGAAATGGGCGGGACAAACCCATAAAAAATCTGGACTGTTCCGCCGAAATTGGGACGTATGATAAGCCCAGTTATAAAAGGATAGCAAAGTGACAGGCTTTTGCATGTGTAACCTAAAGACCAGAATTTGTTAGTTTGTTATTGATTAATGCTCTTGTAACATTTTGGGTTGGTTGATTTTCATAATTTTTTTCCTGTTTTTTATGAGCCTTTTTACTTTTTAAAATCAGATATACAATGGCGAGCAAAACAGTAAGACTTTTTTTTTTAATTTTTTTGAAATAACTGTGTTAAAATTGAACTATATTTATCAAGTAATATATCATTAAAAAGAGCATAAAAATTATATTAAATCTAATATTAATTGATTTTATGTTTGAAAAATATAATTTAATTTTAACTAAGATATTTTGAAAAATCTAACAAAAAAAGTCTTACTTTTTTGCTCGCCATTGTAAGCAGCTTTGAGTAAAAATTAGAACAGAATTAAAGTTTTTATTTCCGCATTTTCTTGTTGAGATGAACCCAGATAATTTAGTTAATTTTATTAGCAGGATGCTTTTGTAATAGTAAGTTACATTTATTGTAGCCTGTATGGGTCAGCTAAAATTACGATAAAAAATTTACCAGACGTGTTTTTCCGTTTTATTTTATATAAACAGGCTTAAATTATGCTTTGTCAAAGGTTTGTTTTGTCGGAAAAAGAACTGAGCAAATAAAAAAGATTCTTGATTTTGTCAAATACTATACTGTTTATTAATGTGGACCTTAGACACAAAGCGAATGTTAATACTCAAAAACTTGTTGATAGATTTACGAGTACGGTAGTTATTAGAAAATATTTTAGTTAATGCATATGCTTTGCTTCATTGTTTAATTCTAAACGCATCCCAGAACTGAGGCTGTTGTTGTAATGTTTATTTAACCAATTCAACCGATTACTTTTTCAGTCTGATAAGTAATAACAATGATTTTCTTTTCCTAATATTGTATAAAACAACGACACAAAAGATAGTATAATGGTTCTTTTTTGTGCACAATAAGCTATTGAATGTATAACAAAGAGCTATTTACCATTAAATATATTTTTCGTTGGTCTTTTACTAGCGCATTAGAACAGTAGGCAGGCAGCTGCTTCTAGGATTTCATACATACTTTAAAATCACTGTTGCTGCATAAAACTAAAAAGATAGTGTAGTTGCAAAAAAAGAAAAGTGGAAGAAAAAACATTTTTTAAGAAATGGGAGAAAGTTCTCTGTTTTTTGAGAACAAAAGGAAATCACTGTGTTTAGTATGCCAAAAAACAGTTTCAGCTGCAAAGCCAGCAGAATAAATTTACATTTTTTAATGGCCTGCGATAAAATTAAGTTGGACCACACTGCTTATACAGTCGATTATTAAAAGCACAAATCAAATTCAAATTTTTTGTACAAATCAAAAAGCCATATGTTTTTAAACTAAAAGTCAGCTGCTCTGCAGCAAGTTTCCGAAAAGCTGTAAATATCCCCCTAAGTCCCTTTTTAAACTTGACCCTCTACAATTTTGGTTACTAAATCGCGGAATCAGCAAAGCAAAAACAACTTAATAATAAAACAAACGCTTAAGGCTCGTTTTCACCTCCAGCGTGGAATGGAGTACTCTTTGTCTTTTTATTTAATTTTTTTGCTTCGCTTAGGGCTTAAGCGCGAAAACAAGTAAAAAATCAATAAAAAAAAACAAACAAAGAATGCTCCATTCCACGCTCGTAGTGAAAACGAACCTTAAAACTGAAAAAAAAAGCAGAAAACATAATAAAGTTAAAACTTAAAAGGTTAAATAACTTAAGTATGACGCGGTCGGGACAAAATTTCACCGTAAAAATTTCTTCTCTTTATGACGTATTAAGTACTGTATATTATGAATGTACTGTTTTTGTTACAATTTAACACTGCTACAACATCAGTGTCACGCTACGATTTCAATTTTATCAAATGAAGACATTGAACAGTTGAGATCGGACTTTGTGCATCTTTCTTTGAAGTCTTTGCAGAAAACCACAATTGTAAACTGCTGTAACACTTTTTCCGCATAAAACTTTATCAGCCATGATTATCCTTCAAAGATCATAAGCAAAAATTATCATTTGTTTGATCTTTGATTTAGCTTGTCTAAATTTTTTGAGTCACGGGGAATCTGGACATTTGCATTTATTGAACTGTGATTTCAACTCTGGCTCAAAGTCTCTTACCCAAGTTTTATCATTAGCAACAATTCAATGCAAAAATGCTAGACCTTCAATGCCAAATCGTTGTTTCAACACGGTTGCAATATCCAGTTGCAACATCCGATATAGTAATCGAGGCCTCTAAAAGTTTCTTTAAAAGTTTATAAAATTAAGTAACAAAACATGCTACAGATAAAATAATTTACACATTTTGATCTTCAGCCTTAAACTACCTCTGGCGCAATTTTCGCACTTGTAACGTCAGACATTATGTAGTATTGCCAAACGGTGCATTATTTACTGATTGACCCTCGTATTATTAAAATCGATTTCAATTCAATCTGAATTAATCTAATTATATCAGTGAGCTAAACTAGTGAAAAATTTTATTGATATTTAATAGTTGTATTTATGGTTAATTAAAAAAAAACTTATGCAATACCAAGGCGCTTTAAAAAGCGAAAGAGGCTTACTCTATTTTGGAATGTAAGTTTGAAAAAGTTTTCGGTTCATGGCCAGGACAACTTTTAATAAATCAGATTTTCGACTCGCAACTCCCCTCCTTCTTGACAAATTTCTGGGTACGCTACTGATTGCATATTACACGTATTGTCCAGACATTAGTATCGCTTCTTACAGCACAAACAGTTTTATAAAAACTTATCCTGCATGGAATCGATAAAGTTAGAATACAAAATAAGAAAAGATCAAGCAAAATTTGTATTAATTTCATATGCCTCAAACTGTTATGAACTTAAGTTGTTGCTTGGTAATGTTATGAATAAAGGCTCCAATTGCATTATAAATTGTAAATTTGCTGCTTTTTGTCTATCATCTGTATCAGGTCTCCCAAGTCCTGTTTTTTCACCCAGATCTGGGTTTTTCATGTCGCATCTGCTTTTTTTAAAAATCCCCTTAAAATCGTTCTTTTTTAAGAAAATAAATAATTAATCTTAACCGTATCTCAAAAGATTCGGCAAAATCAGGAAATATAGGGCAGCAACAAGAAATAATATGGACAAAACAAATTTTTTTGTATTTGAAAAAAAGGATTTGAGGTGAAGACTTTTTTTTTAGAGATCATTATGTATTTGGGATGAAATTTGAGAAATTAAAGCAAATTTAATACATTTTTATGAGAAAAATATAAAATTTGGATTTTTCAAAAGGCATCTGAAGAAATCTTTTTTTTTTATGCACTCTGGGTTTTTATGAAATCTATTGCTAGGAGCCCTGATGTAAAGAAACATATTTGTCGTCGTCGTTTGGGAAGGGCATCCACTCCAGGTCAGACACAAACTTTTTACTACCCCAGGCTGGTGTACTGCTTGGATCAGATGCTGGCAGTGATTTTGTTGAGCCAGCAATGAGCTTCGTCATTTAAAACTGCCAGACCTCGTGCTTCATGTGGTGTCCGATGTATAGAACACGCTGTTAGAACGTGGTCTGCGGTTTGTTCAGAGGTGCAACACTCGCAATTCGGTAAAAGGAGCGAGACCCCATCTGTGCATGGACGAATGGAATCGCCCAACACCAGTCCGCAGGCGTTTCAGCTTAACCCAAGCTGCTTGGGACAAGCTTATCCCAACAGGCCCGGCACCGGTCCCGGGCACAAAAGCACGGAGCCTGTAAGCATTTTCACAGTACTCCGTCTTCCATTTGTGATTTATCCATTCAGAAGCGCGGATGCCAAGTCAGGCAAGGTTGTCCAAAAGATTCCGCGCAGATGACACAAACGGGCGTCTGAATCTTAGTCTCACTTGGCGAGTATCTGAGGACCCACTTAAAATACCATACAAGATATGATCAGGGTCCAGAGATCCACGGTGAACCAAGGAGAGTGTCGCTCCCAGTCGGCAAAGCTTAGCTAGCTGGATGCCTGAGAGTATGGGTAAGTGGTCCGTTGGAGTGGGACGCAGGCATCTAGTGACTATGCGCAAGGCTTTGTTCAAGACACTGTCGATGAGGCAAGTGTGAGGCAAGTGTGAGGCAACAAGAAAAGCGACACCAGACTGGTGCGCAGTGCTCGCAGTAGCTAAATGCTGCGTAAAGGTCTGGTGGGCATGAATATTACAAGGTACAGCATCTTCAAAATTTGATTTCCAAACTGCAATTATTATCACATAATAATTTTTCTGGTGCTGCTGTTTTTTAGCATTCTTTTGCAAACTAATCAGATAAAATCTTTTTAGTAACTATTTTGTTTATTTATCCAAACTTGTATATTAAACAACTTGAAAACCGATAATAGTCAAAAACCGTTACAAATTAAAAGTGCTTGAAGTAGAAAGGTAAAAAAAGAAATTTATTTACGTGATAGCATTTATTGTCATAGTCGATATTGTAATCACCACATAGCAATATGACATAAATTTTGCAATATTATTTACAAAATCATTTATCTTTACTTACTTATAATATTTAAGGCCAAATTTTTGGTATTTCATTTTTTGTAATATTAAAGTCAAGTAGTTTTCTCATTTTAACCGTCCGAAACAGAACAAAATAAAAAACAAACATTATAAGCTAGTTATATTTTAATTTTTAAAGTTATTCTAGTATTTTATATTGCCTTATAGCAATTTTTCAAGCAAATATAATTTTTATTAAAAGTATTAATTTAAAGACAAATTGAAATTGTCTTTATATATCAAAGCCATTTGTGCTTACAACTCCAATAACACTACATAATCGCACATAAAAATTACCACAAATTTGTAATGCATTCTCCTTGTGGATTAATGGGGTTACAATACAAAATAAAATAATTGCTGTTTTTCTTTTTTGCGATCATGTGATTAAAATCAGGGTTGTGGAGTCGGAGGGTATTTTTCAATCTCAGAATACTACTCTACTGATTTAAAGTTTTTCAAATCCAGAACATCAAAAAAACTACTCCGACTCCAGCATCTCTAAAAAAACGACTCCAAATGCAATCTAAAATGTGTGATTCAGCAACCTCAAAACCGTGGAGGCATAATTTAACGTAAAACCCAATCTCTAAAAAAAAAACAACTCCAACTCCAGCACACCATAAAAAATGATTCCAACTCCTCAAGTCTTAAAAAGCAACTCCGACTCCACCAAATCTAAAAACGAAATTCACTCCAACTCCACCAAATCTAAAAACAAAATCCGACTCCGATTCCACAACCCCAGTTTAAATATTGAACTATATCTAAAATAATTGAAATCAATCAATTGATTTTACCAATGATCTATTTATGACGCTTTGTATTTCTAAAAAAAGTCTTTAAACCATTCGCATTTCAGTAAGAATCCAAATACATGCTTAAATATGCTACCAAGACAGTTTATCGTACGACAGTTTATCGAACAATAGTTGATTTAATATTAAAAATTTTTGTAACAAAACCATCTTTTTCTTAATTTTAATTATATTTTTTAAAATTAGAGGACAGCAGTGAAAGGCTATCATGCCATATGTCCCCCTTACACAGTTTGAATAAGCTGTCCTTCGATAAACTGTTGCGTCACGCTTAAATTTACGCTCGTTCGAAATTTGTTCAACAAGTGATGATGCTAATTCTTTTCGTTTCCAGTAGTTTGAAGTAATAAAATGTAAATTTTAAGCAGAACTTTGCATTGTTTTAATCAAAAAATAGAACAGCGATTATTGGAATCTACTGTATAATTGTTGCTGGAAATAAAACATGAACTTGAAACTAAAGCATTGCGTGAATGAATACGATTTCGATCCATTGTATGTCATAGACTAGAGTCAGAAATCCTTTTGAATATTTGACTAAAAGTTGACTAAAAGAATCTTTTTCGTTGCCGAACCACGAATTGAAGTTAGATTGTTCTGTTTTTTTAATTTAATGCAATGCGTGGAATATCAATAGTGTTGAAAGAAAAAACAAAAAAAGCGACAAAATTTATTTGTATTTTTTTTTTGTTAACCTTTCGTTGCCGTATAAAATACTACATGCATATTAGGCTTAATATTTTTTCTGTAATATTAGATTCTCTACCAAAGCCTGTTCAAGAAGCTTATGATGACACTAAATCATCTTCTAGCGATTTTGAAATGAAAGGTGCTGTTGTTCATAGTGTACTAGTTTAACTATAGTATCGAAGAACTATAATTTTTCTAAACATTTCAGCTACGAGTGTCACTTACTTGGTTTTGAGATTTTGAGATTATGTATCGTTTTTTTCTTGAATTATAGTTTAAATTGTTGACTTAAAAAGATTTTCAATCCTTTATAATACAAAATAATTGTATTTTATAATACAAAATATTTTACTATACAAAATAGTTGTATTTTTTTTTGATTAATTTTTTATTGCCGTATAGAATACTGTATAAACTTTTGCTGTAACATTAGATTCTCAACCAAAGCCTGTTCAAGAAGCTTATGATGAAAATAAATCATCTTCTAGAGATTTTGAGATAAAAGGTGTTGTTTTTCATAGTGTACTAGTTTAACTATAGTATTAACCCATATCACGCCTGCGTCAGTTTAAACTGACGCTAGAAAAAATTGATTTTCAATAGGTTGACAATATCAAATTGAGTAATGTTTAATTTTTTCATGTCATGACATCCTAGACTTTTAATTCCAAACATTTTTTTGTTTAATTTTTGCGTAAAAAGAAAATTATAATAAACATAACAAGAAAATGCATAATTGTTGTTTTTTGCTGCACGTCATTTATTGATGACGTCACTGCAACTTACTATGAGAGAGCAAAATTTTCTAACCTTGAAAAACAAGGAATAAATTTATACCTAAAGATGACAATAGCTGAAAATTTGCGAAAAACGTTTTTGACTTGCTTTATTTGGGAATTTTCCTGCGTCAGTTTAAACTGACGCTGGTGGTGAATGAGTACGTGTGAAATTTTTTTTCGCTAATTAGATTTTGAGATTAAGCAAGCTGTAATGGTTTGTTTTATTGCACCTAATCGTTTTGATGAAAGATAATCCGCATTTTGTAACATTAAATTAGAACTTTTGTGATTATTTTATTGCACGGAAATCTTTTTGTAAAAGGTAATCCTCATTTTGTAAAAGTAATTGGAATTTTGTGGTTGTTCTATTGCACCTTAATCCTTTTCTGGAACAATGACTTGTTAATCCGTAATTTTGTTTTAGCTTCAACTTTTCTCTAATTTTCACCACAGATAATTAATGAAGTGATCTAATTTCTAGTACAGAACAATCTTTGTCAAATAACAGTTGTGGGTCTTGCATTCTTCGAGAAAATTTTGTTACGAGTAAAATGAGTTTAGCCACTTACCGAGTGTGAGAAATTGCAATTGCAGTCGAAGTTGCTTTGTGAATCAAAAGTTAAGATAAAAATAAATTTAATTGGTTTCATTGTTGAAGTTGAGATATTTTGATTAAATTTTGTGCAAGTTTCTCTTCAGGTAATTATACAGTTACTGTGGTAATATTTACTTGATTATGAATGTTTATGAAGCCTTAGAAGCATTGCAGAGGAGAATTTGAAGAATTTGAAGAATGCAAAAGATATCTGCATTTATGTGATAACGATCATCTGGATAAAAATGATAAATTTGCCAAAGTCAGACCTTTGTTCGATTCTCTTAACAAACAATGTTTGGAAAACTACATACCAGAGCAACACGTCAGCATCGATGAGTCCATGGTTCCATATTTTGGAAAACATGGAGCTAAGCAGTATATTCATGGCAAGCCCATCAAATTTGGCTATAAAATGTGGGTTATGGCCAAGCCTTGGGGTACTGCATCCAATTTCGTCCATATGCTGGAAAAGATGCGGTTTTTACGGAGTATGGAGATATTGGTCTTGGGCTGGGTGCCGCAGTTGTGGCTCACTTGCTAAAGATGTTACCACCTCACCCTGGATCCAATTATCACGCCGTGATGGATAATTTTTTTACTAGCACAAAGCTAATTCGGTACCTTCAACTGAAATCGATTGCTGCTACAGGAACTGTACGGTTGTGTGGGATGGAAAATCCACCACTAAAAGACGTCAAAATGATGGAAAAAGAAGCTCGAGGTGCTAGCGATGTTGCAGTTGATGCAAATATCAACATGGCAGCTGTTCGTTGGAAGGACAATAAAATTGTTAACGTTCTGTCTACATTTGCAGGCAAGGAACCTGTGCAAAAGGTCAAGCGATACAGCCAGGAAGCGAAAAAAAGAATTGATATTCCCCAACCAAAAGTTGTGCATGTATATAACCGCTACATAGCTGGTGTAGATCGACTGGATCAAAATCTTGAGGCGTACATGATCAACTTGCGAAGCAAAAAATGGTGGTGGCCTTTATTTCGCTTTTGCATAGATGTGGCTATTAACAACGCTTATCAGCTTTACCGCATAAGACAATTGAATGAAGGCGAAAGCAGAATGGATGCTTTGGAGTTTCGCCGGGAAATTGTGGAAACTTATTACAAAAACTATAAAACAAAAAATGATTCTGTTGCATTATACCCAAAATCGGCAACCAAGAATCATGTGCGAATATGGCCGAAGAAAATTACCATTGGATTAGGAAAGGAACGCAAAGACGCTGCGCTAAAAATGGATGTAGAGGCACTTCCAAATTTTTCTGCATTAAATGTAATGTTGGATTGTATCCTGAGTGTTTTGAAAGTTTTCATTTTGAATAAACGACTGGATTTTCTTCAAATCCATGGTGTTGTATACTAATATCTACGTCAATATATTGCAGTAATAATTTGCATAAATGCATAATATCGGCGACAATTAATATAATTTAACATATTTTACTTACACTAGTCATTAAAAAGAGCGCAAGTCGTCGTCGTCGTCATCGTTTGAAGGGCATCCACTCCAGGCCAGACACAAATAGAACTGGGGCCGAGGGTTTATCCTTTTACTACCCCAGACTGCTGCACTGCCTGGATCAGATGCTGGCAGTGATGTTATTAAGCCAGCATCGAGTTTCGTCATCCAAAACCGTCAGACCGCGTGCTCCATGTGGTGCCCGATGTATGGGGCACGCTGTTAGTACATGGTCTGCGGTTTGCTCTGAGGCGCCACACTCGCAATTCGGTGAAGGAGCGAGACCCCATTTGTGCATGGACGAATGGAATCGCCCAACACCAGTCCGCAGGCGGTTGAGCTTAACCCAAGCTGCTCGGGGTAAGCCCATCCCAACAGGCCTGACACTGGTCCCGGGCACAAAAGCACGGAGCCTGGAAGCATTTTCACAGTACTCCGCGTTCCATTTGTGATTCGTCCATTCAGAGGCGCGGATGCCAAGTCTGGCAAGATTGTCCAAGAGATTCCGCGCACCTGGCACAAACGGGCGTCTGGATCTTAGTCTCACTTGGCCAGTATCTGAGGACCCATTTAACAGACCATGCAAAATATGATCGGGGTCCAGAGATCCACGGTAAGCCAAGGAGAGTGTCGCTCCCAGTCGGCGAAGCTCAGCTGGCTGGATGCCTGAAAGTACAGGTAGGTGGTCCGTTGGAGTGGGACGCAGGCATCCAGTAACTATGCGCAAGGCGTCATTCAAGACACTGTCAATGAGGCGAGTGTGAGTACTGCGACACCAGACTGGCGCACAGTACTCAGCTGTTGAGTAGACTAGAGACAAGGTGGCTATGCGTAGTGTTTTAGCACCAGCACCCCATCCCGAGCCCACGAGTCGCCTCAACAGTGTGACGCGCGATGATAGTTTTTTGCGCAATGCCACTAAATGGTGACGAAACGTGAGCGATCTGTCCAGTTTTACCCCAAGGTATGTAGGGATTGGACAGAACGGTAAAAGTCTACTATTGTTGTAGACCTTTAGCTCACGTTTGGCCTCTCGGTTGTTTAAGTGAAAGGCTGTCGTCACCGTCTTAGGGTGACTGAGCTTCAACCTCCAAGTCTGGAGATACGCTGACTGTGTGGACATGTCTTGGCTTAATGTCCCCTCCAAGTCCTTCCAGTTTCCAGAAGAGTGCAACAATGCTAAATCATCAGCATAAGCAAACTTTCTGGAAATCATGGAAGGAAGATCGTACGTATAGATGTTAAATAAGAGGGGAGCCAAGACCGATCCCTGAGGAAAGCCGTTTTTAAGACGGCGTAGCCTGCTTTGCTTGCTGTCACCGGTGGTAAGGGTGAAACTTCGATTTCGGACAAGCTCCATGATCATTTTGACCATGTGCTTATCCGGAAGTAATCTCAGCAGCTTGCAGGTAAGGCCACGGTGCCAGACAGTGTCATAGGCAGCTGTCAGATCGATAAATACGGCACCGGCCTTCTTTTTAGCCTCAAAAGAATCCTCGATGTTCTGGGTTAGCAGAACAACTTGATCTACGGTTGACTTCCCGCGTCGGAACCCAACCTGCTCTTTAGGGAGCAGTGGATCAATTAACGGTTCAATGCGGGCGTAGATAAGCCTCTCGAGGATCTTGTAGGGGACACAGAGCAGAGATATCGGTCGATAACTCTTTGGGTCCCCCACGGGCTTTCCTGGTTTTGGGATCGCGACCACAAGCGCTCTTCTCCAGATCTTGGGAATTTTGAGTCGGCGCAAACAGGAAGAAATGAAGTCACGTAACCAGGACTTCAAAGCAGCTCCAGCATGGAGTATAAGCTCAGGGCAGATGGAATCAGGTCCCGGAGCTTTACCTGGTTTTAAATGTTGAAGGGCAGCAGCAAATTCTCTCTGTGAAAAATTGTCAGAGATATTTACTGCGTCTGGTGTTGTGGCCCTCCAAAGGTCAGACACTTCTTGAAAAACAAGTCGAGATGACTTGCGATCACAGCCTCGTATTTCCCATTTCTAACCAGCTGAGATGCAATAGCATCGGCTGAAACGGGACAATGACGAGGAGAGTGTCGTGACCTACCAGTAAGGTTGTTCAAAATACTCCACGCTTTTCGACTAGAGTGTGAGAAGTCAATGCTCCGAACTGCTTCGGACCATCGATCCCTCCGTTTTCTGTCAAGCTTGGCAAGCAGAGTTGTAGCAGCCAAACTTGAGTCGTCTCCCTGAGGAGACTGCAGAAAGGTTTTATAGAGGGATTCACACTCTGCATCCCAACACGGAATATAGTTGTTTCGATACCCGCGTGGGATAGTCTTTTTGGCTGCTTTCTTAATGATGTTACAGAAGTCCTGGTAAGCCGCATCCACATCAAGTGAATCAGGCGGCAACAAAGTCTTTGCGAATTTATTCGTCAAAGCAATGTAGTGACTCCAATTGGCCTTGCGGAAGTTCCATCGCTTAACAGGCATGCTTGGCACTGCCATAGCAAACCTTGGTGGTGTAATAAGCGAAGGTCGATGTTGTGACCTGGGAAACTTGTCAAGGACACGTCTATCCGGTAAGCGACTGTTTGGATCTACGCTAGCGAAAGCTAGGTCTGGATTGGTGCCAGTGTTCCAGCGGCCGGAATAAAAAGTGGCAGCGTCCTTGGCATTATATAGGAGGGCAAGACAATTAATACTTGCCCAGCCAGCCAAGCACTCACCATCCGGACTGTTGTCGCGAGCGCAGTAAGAGAGAGCGCAAGTAATCAGAATCGTACGCGCAAATTAAACCGGACGCATCATGTGCACGTAGTTGAACGCTATAACATTCTACACGTACCCGCCTACCGCCAGCGTCAGTTTACACTGACAAAAATTGTTTTCTTTATAAAATCTTTAAAAAACTTTTTTTCAAAAAATTTTTTCAGTTATGATCTGTTTGTGACCTATAGAAAATGTAACATCAAAATCATCAATTTTTTCGGGGTTGGGGTAATATGGGTTAAAGAAACGGTTATTGCTTTACCAAAGTAAACAACTTCAGCAAACAATTAATTTTAGGGCAAATAAGCTATCTTTGATCAGAGTTTAAATCCCGAAACCATGTCGAAAATCTCATTCTTTGGTGCTGTGTATAACTGGGAAAAAACATTTCGATGAGATAGTTTTTACATACATCTTGAATCAATGTACAATGATTAAATAGATAACTACTGTCTTTCGTGGTGTTAGAGAAAATACAAAAGATATAGTCACTGATATTAACAAAAAACTATTTGCGGACAATAGAAACAAAAGTAAGAGCTTTTAATATGTATTTTAAAAAAGATTAACCAATCTTAAAACAAAATTAAGCATGACTTTAGGAAAATGTTACCAAAGTTAACATAAAAGAATATTGTTGAGTTGAATTAAAAAAAGTTTTTGAGGTGAAGTTTTAATTTCATTTACAAAGCACGTTCTAGTGCCTTCTTTATCTTGTGGTTTTATACAACAATTTACGAGTATAATAAAGTAAACTAAACTTTGTTAGTTTTATACTTTATACATACAATATGTGGTAAAGTAATACAATAAATCTCGGTTAATCCGATTTGAGGCACGAATTGATCTGTATTATGCAAAGATCCGGATCATCCAAAAACTATTGTTTCAAGCCAGACGTTATCCAGAATAGTAAGATGTAGATAAAAATCACCTTATTTGAATATATAAAAAACTGAATCCTAAGTTGATAACACACTTCCTAAGTTGAACCGATATAAATTTTAACTAACAAGCAACATCGCCAACGCTTATAAATCATAACGTTAAATAATGTTTATGACGTTGGCAAAAGACATCCTGCTACAGTTGTGAAGCAGAAAAATCCGGATTATGAATACAAAAAAACAATTTTTATCCGGAATACACAAAGATTAAAGTTAAATAATCCGGATTATCCGAAGATTTTTTATTAAGAAAAACATTAGAAATCGTCCGTGGCTTCAGCTTTATCTGGATTAGGCAAATATTCGGATTAAACGAAGTTTATTTAGTGTATGTGGTTGTGTTTTGATGTTGTTATTATATTTGTTTTTTTTTAACAGTTAATGAATTAAAGAAATTTTTGTTGGAAGAAGCCTCAAAAAAAAAAAAAGATTTTCCTCCGAAGTACATCGAAAACAAAATCAAAACTTGTAGTATTCTACTGAATGGCAATACTCCTGATACATGGAACAATTGCAAAGTGCTTGAATTGTCAAGAGACAACATTTCATTAAACCATTTGTTTGGGGCAAGCCAAATACAAAATCCTACTTTTTCAGCAATTGTCGGATCTAGTGGATCAGGAAAAACAACTTTAATAAAGCGATTTTTAAAGGAATATTCTGAAAAAAAAATTTTGTTCGGTGCTGAATATGTTTTTTACATTCAATTTACTAATATTGACCTTAATTACGAAAGCAATCTTTTGGAGTTTTTGGCAAGCACTCTACCATGCCACTGGTTGCAAAATGCTACCGTGAGCACAAATGTTTTAAATCAAGCATTTAAAGATGGAAAAATATGTATTATTATTGATAATTTTAATGTAGAAAACATAAACTTTCCCCAAACAACTTTGGATTTGGATACATTAAACACAGTATCGAATGGTAAAACTCATCTTATAAACATATTATCCGGAAACGCTTTTTCTAGAGCAACTGTACTTGTAACGTTTCAACCAAGTCAATTTCTTAAGCTCCCTATCGCATTTAAACCTGATTCTTTTGCAAATATTTCAGGTATAACACAAAATGATCAAGAAAAATTGACTGAACAAATATCAAAAGAATACTCGAAAGAAATTTTCTTTTGTATTAACACTTATTCTACCCTTAACAAATTTTGCCTATTACCTGCAAATTGCTTTGCTGTTATTCATATAATTAAGGTATTTTTCTCTTTGAAAAATAATACTCTTCCATTGCTTTCTTTTCCAATGACACAGATTTTTGTAGCTTCTCTTGTTTTGGTTTTTTTAGATAAGGGTTTAACATACTCTCAATGCAATTTATCTTATGTTGTAGAATGGTGTTGGAAAAACTTTACCGAAAAAGACTTAAATTTTAATAAATTTCATATTAAGGAGAAACATACTAAACAAGTTTTTGAAACTTTTGTACAATTAATTCCTTCCGAGTCCTTTTTATCTGAGTTTAATGGTTGCTTTAATGACGTAGGTTTAAATTTTTTTGTTGCTGTGTTTTTGCTATACTTTGATGATGACTGTGCAAATTTCAATGAGTACTTGGAAAACAACTTAAGACCACAAGTTTTAAGTGCAAATATAGAATTTAGAGAAATTAGCAAATTTTTGTTTGGTTTATGTAATGATGCGACTTTTGATTACATTGAAGAGTTACTTCCCTCGAGCACCTTATCCTACGACAAATCAAAAAGATTGATTGAGTTTCTTTTTGACATGTTTTGTAAAGTTAAAGCCAAGCA
Source organism: Diplosoma virens (assembly GCA_963680785.1). NCBI lineage: Eukaryota > Metazoa > Chordata > Ascidiacea > Aplousobranchia > Didemnidae > Diplosoma > Diplosoma virens. The sequence continues at coordinate 30,083,217 of OY796884.1, forward strand.
GCTTAATTTATTTTCAACATTAATTTTTATTAGTAGTCTTGCATTTGAAATGCAAAATGACTATTTTAGAGAAAAGTTGGCGAATACTTATTTTTCTGATGAAATTTACGTGAGTGATGATTGTTGTGTCAGTGATCTAGCTGCATTTGTTTATATACTTCAAGCACGAAAAAGGGAATTAAGACTTTGTGGTGTCTCGTGCTTTACTGGAGAGAACAAATTTTTTTTCTCAGAAGCCCAAAAATTGCTCACTAATATAAATTATCTTCAATAAATGTTCTGCTTAACGTTAAAAAAAATGTGGGAAGCTAAAAAGTTTAATTGTCAACTAACTTCGTTTAAGTCTGTTACACTTCATTCATAATTTTAATCGTAACGATATAATTTATCCCCACTAAAAGCAATTCATAGTTTTATTATAAGAGAATAAATGCGGCTCTTTGAGCGCTGTTTGCGATATACGTCCAATTTGTTCTATTGCTCGATACATGTATCTTTTTTCTCTTTCGCTCGACAGTATGACGTAATATGTTTTGTTCAAGCTTTGCTATCTCGAACGTAGTAGAATATTCGCGTAACGATCTCTCCAGAGAGTCTGGCTAAATCTCGAATTTACGAGAAAGTTTACGTCACGTGATTTTGGTTTCTATATAAAGCCGATGCATAGCGAATTATTATGAGAAATAATGAGATGTGATTTTGAGACGACTCGAGTGGAAGTATTTGGTTGGGCGCGGGAGGCCCGTTAGTTTTTGTATTGGTCGTCGAGTGTTGAATTTATTTGCGCCAGTGGTTGGCAGTTGTATTCTACAAAATTAGAATTATTTGTGTTGATTGAATCAAGTTATAGTGTTGATTTCGCTTTGCAGTTGGCAAAGCGTGAAATAGAAGTTTGGTCGGACGTGATTTTTTGTAATATATTCGTTCTTATTAGAGACTGTGGTCTCTGTTTGTTGTGAAGAAAAGTCTTCAACGAAACCAATCCGAGCTTTCGTTAAATCAACTGTATAAACCGTCAGGCTCATAACAAGACTACTTCTTGAGCCGGAATAAAATAAAATTTAGACACAGCTTTGTTTCAGCGCAGATATTCGGGTTACCTAGCTCAACTGGTCCTTTGGGATTCCCGAACAAAGTTTGTGACAAAGTCAAATTTTTAGATTTTTAAGATTTAAAAAAAGTCAAGTTTTATGGATAATTTGAACTCATATTATTTCAAAAACAATGTTTCAAATCACTGAGAGTCAGCTGCTATAACTTAATCAACACAATTAATAGGAAAATACATTTAAAAGAGATTCAGGCCGAAGCGCATGCAACATGTGAAAAATCAATTTTCAACAGTACAATTTATTCTTTAAAGTGATCGCAATGTAACCGATTACATGTAATTTCAATGAGTAAAATAGGAACAGTAAAAAAGCGACTAAAACAAATTAACAGGGAAGACAATTATTATGCGACAGGCCTGTTTCGGTCTTTTGAACTCATCAGGCATTACTTATATATATACAATTCATACAATACAATAATACAATACATTATACAATACAATACATATACAATACAGAAATGCAAGAATGCATGTACTGTTGAGAATTGATTTTTTACATGTTGCATCCGCTTCGGCCTGGATCCCTTTTAAATGTATTTTCACATTAATTGTGTGGATTAAGTTATAGCAGCGTTTTTTGATTCTCAGTGATTTGGAAATTATTTTACGTTCTATTGCATCCGGTTCGCTTTGAATCCTTTATCATCACCCTTAATGTTTTGAGTTCTTTAGTTATGTAATTTTACATTTTATATACTGTACATTGTTTTTTCGGTTCCTCTATTTTACAATGAATATTGAGTTTATAGAGTAATCTAGAAGAAATTGTAAATTCACGGTGTACCAATTTTAAAGTGATGAATTCTATGTATTTTAAGTTTTTCAAATTTGTTTTTTAGTCCGAAATTGATTTTTTATCAGCTCTTCTTCTTTTTTCGATGTGCTTTTTAATGTTAGCTACTGTAAATTTTTCCGATCTATCTTGTTCCATTTAATTCGACGAAGTCTAAAATTCCAATTTCATAAACCTTTTCAATGCTGCTTCAACGTCCTTTTTGATGAAATTTATTGCCAATGGTTCGATGCCGTCCGAAATTCAAATTTTTAATTCTCTTTCTGATTGGTGGTTGTTCGATGTTGACTGTTAATATTTAACCTTGTAATTGTAGATTATTAATTAGAATTTCCATTTTCAAAAGAGTCACTCCATGGAATTCTCACTTTAACTTTTCGCGCTGTCTTTTCGCCTTAGAGTTTATGATAACTTATGCCTAATGAGTTCATAAGACCGAAACAGGCCTGTCGCATAATAATTGTCTTCCCTGTTAATTTGTTTTAGTCGCTTTTTTACTGTTCCTATTTTACTCATTGAAAGTACATTTGATCGGATATATTATGATCTCTTTAGACTAAAGAATACATTGTAATGTTTTTAAACTATAGTTGTTTTATGAAGTATTGTAAATATTTTTTGATATGTTTGTACAACTTTTATTGCACTCTGTCATTTCTAATTTTACCAAAATCGTACGTTAATATGCTGGAATTATGTCGAAACCTACTTTATTTTTAATTGGAAAATAACAAGCGATGGTAAATAAAAATTGTACAGAAAAATGCTGAAAAAATTTATGGAAATTACATTCTAACTAATAAATGCATATTTTTCTGCCGAAAGTCTCAACAAACAAAACCTTAATAAGTATTTGGGATCTTATTCTAATCTTTTATTCACTTTGTTATATCGTTTAAAAATGCTCTTTGTCTTTAGTTTTTTTGTTGAAAGTAATGATTGCTTCATTTGAATTACGTGTAATCGTGAAATGTGAAGAGCTCTCTAAAAACAAAATTAATAACGTTTGTTTAAATACTTTCACTAAAATTTTTTCTTGAACCAAATACTTCACCACAAATCTACGCATTTTTTAATTATTAGTGTGCGGAGCTTGATCAACCCTATTGACTGGTATTAAAAAAAATGTTCAAAATTATAAATAAGAATTTTTAAAATGTCAACAGTACTAAAAAAACAATTGCCGTATCATTAGTTGTTGTTATGAATGTAAGAAAACGCTTTTGATTTTTAGAGTTTTGGTTTTCATCGAATTAAGCGATGTTGACTTGCTCGGTGTTTTTGTTTTGCACTGTTCATATTATTTTATTGCATGTTCTACAAGCAGCTACAGCTTTTTTAAAGTTTAGCTACATGGTTGTTACATCATAAGCAATTTGCAATGAAGGCTGTGTTATTGCATGTTCTAAATTATATGTCGTTTGTGGTTTCCTTGTAGCTTTCATTAAGCTTCACTTTGTGTCCTTAGAGTCAGGACCTGATTAGAATGAAGAATGATTTTTAATTATTTAATTTTTGATTTTTTATAAAAACTGATAATAATCGTTATAGGTTGAAATCGATTTTTCATTATGAGTTAGTTGGTTTTAGTTTCTATTTCTTCATTAAACATTTGGTCTATTGAACTTTGACTGATTTTTATTAATCAATTTATTGATTGCAATTGGACCAGTTAAATGAAATCGTCAATTTGACTTTGCTGAAAAGTGTAATAGTTTTCTGTTAAAAAACTTTTAGCATGTTATTAACTTGTTTTCATTTAATTACGTAGTTCTATATTTTGAATTATTTATATATATTTTGAAATGTCTGATACCGGATGCCCAAAAAATGTACCCCCTTTTCAATGTTATTGCTTTTTAATCATTAAAGTTAAAAGAATGAAATAAGCCCTATTGCAAAGCGCAGGTTTGAAAGATTCATTTTGTATTTTAGATACGATTATAATGTGTATAAGCACGCATCTGTCAAGATTTTAATGTAAATGTAGACTTACTCCGAGAAAATGGGTCAGCTGACTATTGAGCAGTGCAAATTCATCGTGAAATTGATAATTCAACACGGTTTTGGTATTAAAGCAATTAGAAAATTTCACAAGAAATATTGCGTAAAACTGCAAAAGAACACAGTCAGAACAATTGAAGAAAAATGGAAAGAACATGGAACAGTACATAATCCAAATAAGGGACGTTCAGGTCGTCAGAAAAATGTTACAACAGAACAAAACCGTGATTTGCGCAAAGCCTTAATGTTCTTTTCATTGTTCTTTGATTCCTTTGAAATACAAAATAAATATTTAAAACTTGCGCTTTGCAATAAGATTTATTTCATCCTTGTAACTTTAATGGTTAAAAAGTTATAGCATTTTAAAAGAGGGTACATTTTTTGGGTCACCCGGTACAATTTGTTTTTTTATTTTTTAACGATTTTAAAAATTTAACTGAAAACATTTTTGTTGCTCTTTAAGGTTTAAAGATATTTTACAATAGATACTGTAAATGCACTAAATTTTTGTTGTTAGTTTTCTTGTAAATGAAAGGAATTTGCATAAACATCCTTTCTATTTTTAGTACTTTAAAAAAATTAATTTTATGGTTTACTTTTTATTTTAATTTTCCAAAATTAAAAATCAATTGCTATTCACTCTCGAAATTAGTGGTAAGTTTTGTTTCAGTTGTTTCGATAGCGATGTAGCATTTATGATTAAAATTGTTTAAAATCAATAAAAAGCCTGACAATATAATTAAAATTATTTTTGTAATTTTTTAATTTTTTTTTACCCGATCAACTTCTATTAGAGGTCCAAATTACATTGATCGTTGAGATATAGAGTCTGTTCATACAAGAACAAACTGCTAACTTGAAAATGCTTTAGATGTACGTAAGTAACTTCGAACCAAAAAATGCTGAGCTCATGATTGTAATCAAAAGTATTTTGCGTTTTGTTTTTCTTTTTTTAGGAAAAAATTAAATCTAATTTAAAAAAGCAATCTTAACCTCAAATCAAAACCTAACTTTTTTTCTAAAGAAACATGACGTATGCAAATATAGAAACCAATTTAGAAAACTCAGATATTGCAGCAGACGTAATTCACTTTGGATCTGGTAACCTTTTTATTTGCGAAAGTAATATAGGTAAGTTTCAAAAATTTAGAAATTTTTTTTACAATAATATGCAGTAATTGCTCCCATCAAATGTATTTTGTGGTTGGCGTAACTACAAATACATGTATAAAGCTATATTTTTTTACTACACAAAATATGCTACTTTGTTGAGACTTTAAACTTTTGAGAAATCTTAAAGCTTTCAAAGAATGTGTTTGAATTTGTAGCTGTCACACTTTATTCGCAATATAGTCTTAACTGCATAAATCTATAGTTAATTTTCTTTTTGAGTAGTTTTAATTTTAATATGTCTAAACCAGTGGTTCCTAACCTTTTTTTCTTCATTACCCACTTTTGGTGTGATTGACCCCCTATTACCCACAACGTGAATGATTTAAACTAAACTAAATTGAAATGAACCATTTTAACTTTAATGTTTTTTTGTGAAAATGGAAAAAACGAACATTAGAACATGAAACACAATCAAAAATTTAATACAACACTGTCATTCTGTCAATGTGATTTTTGCTTTTGTTTTTTGTCAACAATCGATGCGATGTCAGGTTTGATTTTTAAAATTGCACATCGAAGATCTGACTCCACATCCAACAACTTGTTCCGAGCTTTTGTTTTGATGGTAACAATGCTTGAAAAAGCTGACTTGCAAAGTTAAGTTAAAGGGAACGCAGTCAGCAATGTCAGTGGTTTCGCAGCAACTTTAGAATACGTATTCTGCATCATTGTCCAAAATTTAAGCCTTAGCAGATGAGTCATGAATCAAGCCCAAAAACTCCTCTTGGATAGCTTGTTCATCTTCTAGCAAATCTTTAACAGAATATTTGAACGGATTTCGTGTGAACACCATTACAGGAGTGTTGTGTTCAAAACCGGGAAAATAGTGGTGAAATTCCTTAATCAGCTTGCTATTGTGGTCGACAACCTCACTTTGAACAACGTCGCTAATGCCGTTTGTCTCACTCATTTTTTGTAACGTTGATAATGCCACTCCTCTCCGATCAGTTTGTACTTTCTTTTTCCAGAGTTCAAGCTTTGCGATAAAAGCAGCAATCTTGTCTCGTTGTCCCCGCAGGTTCGAGTCTACATCTTGCAACTTGCGGTTCAGCTCGTTTAAATGACGAAACATGTCTGCTAGGAATACCAATCTGTTCTGAAACTTCAAATCTGAAATAACCCCCTTGAGTTCTTTCTTATGTTGGATTTCAATAAATTTAATGACCTCTGGAAGTAAACGCACAAGCCGAATCAACATGTCTCCTTTTGAGAGCCAGCGCACAGATGTGGGAAACGACAGAGATTCATACTCGGTTCCCATATCTTGGCACAGTTTTTGAAAAGTCGAATATTCAGAGCACCAGCTTTTATGTAGTTGACGACTTTAATTGAAGAATCCAGTGTTTGCTTGAGTGGCAGGGACATCGTTCTCGAGACCAGTGCTTCTCTATGAATGATACCGTGCGTGCCAATAACGTTAGTTCGTGCACCTAGCATAGGTGGTTCCCCTCGGTGCAAACACTGCCACGTTTATCCCAGTCCAGTTCTTCTTCCTCAAAAAAGTCTTCTATCAGCTTTAGCACATTGGCAGCCTTGGTAGTTGTTTCTAATGGGCAGCAAAAAGTAAATCTTCCTCTATAACTTGACTGTGGATGTACCGCACAAACACCATTAATTGAGAGAGGTTTGCAATATTAACGACTCATCCAGCTGTATTCCAAACACAGGTGAAGCTTAAATCTTTGCAATGAGTTGAGATTTGATATTACTGGCCATATCATCAATGCGGTTCTTGACGGTGTTATTGGACAATGAGATCTGTTTTATCTTTGCTACCGCTGACTCACCCAGCAAAATATTAGCGCATGCAACCAGACATGGCTTTATCAGTGTCTCATCAATGTTGTGTGGCTTTTTGACCTTAGCCACTTGCTGGGAAACGTCGTAAGATCCAGTCACTATCGCCTTTGAATCGGTTTCAAATTGTCCTGTGCTGTCCAATCTCATTTTCTTTAATCGATTTGCTTTGAGCTCGAAGAAGCCCCTGTCCTTTCCAGCAAGGTGCGAGTAAACGTTTAAAAAATGTTGCTTCAGTTGATGGGGCTTTATAGAAGCATTGGAGACTGTTTTATGACAATAAACACGTTGCGGCAACTGCTCATCACGTCTCTAAACAAACGTAAATCCGTAATCGAAATAGGAATCGCTATATTTTCTCTTAGCCATTATTGTATATCTCTAAAACAAACTCCATTTATACACAACAACTCCTATACCTCTCAAACAAAATTGCATTAATGACCTGAAACTTCATGAGTAATAGGTTTTACTGAATTTTAAAACAGATGAAATCAAAAATGTTTGTATTCACAAACGAAACCGTACTGGTAGCCAGTTGTTCGGCATTTAAGAACTTGCCGCGTGATTTGAAACTTAAGCGACTTGCTTGAGTATGAATTTTTGATAATAATTTCGTACTTCTCACCTGCTAATCTTAACTAACTTGCTTGCCTAACAGAACTAGACTTCTTGCTTGCAATAATCAACGAAGTACAGCAATTATGTTTTGATATCTTGTTACAAATAACACACCAAACAAGTAAAAACCTTATTCAAATACAATAAAAAAGAAAAGTAAAGAATTTCCGAAATTTTTAGCTTCTTACCTCAAACGCGTCTATTTCCGAAAGACTTTTAAACTGAGAAGGTTGCCACAACCCACCAAGGGTTTATATAGGCACAGCACGAAAAGATAACAGCTAATTATGACTAAGAAAGGCAATTAAGCTAATCAATTAAGTAATAAAGAAAACAGTTAACTAATAAAGAAAAACAGTCAATGCAACAGTTACTAGTCAAACTAAATTAAGACTTAATTGTTTTAAACACAAAAAAATAATTAAACCTGACCATACAAATTATCAAATATTTAAATGCACAAAGAAATGAACTACAATTTGACTACTCAATTTACCAATATTGATTAACATTAAATTTACAATGCCTTAATTCAATAATATGCAATATCCTAATTATTGTAATTAATTATGATCATATGTTAGAAAGACTTACCAATGACTAACCAATAACTACTGTCTTAACAAAAAAACGATATATTTTGTTAAAATAATATTTGATATTTATATCTTCAGGTGGTGGTTAATTCCCCACCTGAAAACCTTAAATTCCCCACTAGTGGGTAATTCCCCACCGGTTGGGAACCCATGGTCTAAACCTTTTTCATATTAATAGTGATTGCATAGTCGGTAAAGCTCCGCTTAATTTAATTTATTTAATTTATTTGCAAGTTGTTTCAGAAGTGTATCAGTTTGTTTTAATTCTAAGGGCATTTACGCCTTTTTCTTTTTTGTCTCTTTTATCTTGAACGCTTTTTTGTTTTTGGAATGTTCCGTAGTTAATTCGACGTTACGTAATTATTTTTGTCTTTGCTCCTGATTGCTTCTCGTAAACCGTGACCTTAATTTAATAGCTATTCAGAAAAAGATTGAAGTTATTTCAGAAAATTTGCTTATACTCTGTTGCCACGTGGCGTGATAAGCGCACGTTTCGTTTTCATTCCAGATTCCACCTGTGCTTCCAGTTTGTGAATTGAATTGTTGCATTGCAGTTGAGTCGTTCGTGTTTTTGTGGTTGTGTGACCGCAGTTAATTCTATAGAGAGATAGGATTGTTAAGTTTGTGTAGCTGACAAAACCTTGAGATAAATTAGCCTCGGGTCGCTAATCTATTCTTATAGCTTGCTAGCACAAAGTTGTTGAAGCAATTATTCGCAGTTTTTGCGCTGGAATTGTTTTAAAATTTGATGAAGTTGGAAGCTAAGTTTTGTGAATTTTGTAAATATATTCTTTATAGTTAGAGACAGTTGTGTCTGTCTGTTGCTGTCTGCGTAAAGAGGTTTTCTGAGGAATCAATTTGAACTAAGCCGGAACTAACTGTATTAAAAACTTCAGTCTTCTAAACTAACTTCAGTCTAACTAACTGTATTAAAAACTTCAAACTATTTCTTGAGCCAGAATAGACACAGCTTTTCTTCAGCGGTGGTATTTGGGTTACCAAGTTCAACTGGTCCTTTTGGATTCCCGAGTAAAGTTTGTATAGCCAACTGTTTAAATTTTTTTCGTCATTTTTCTTCAGATCATGTGCTCAATGAAAATAAAAACTAAGCCAAAAACATTATAATTAGAAAACCATCTTTTGACTTGTTAATAAATAATTCAGCAAACAATCCCTACATTTAGTGGCTTTCCGAGGATTTCTGAAAGGGGGGCATACAACCACAATGATATATGCTTATTGGAAAAATATTTTCATGTAGTAGCTAAAAAAAAAGTTTTTACGGTGAATCCGTCTCAATTTTGTTGATTTTTAGTCACAAAAAAAAGGTTTTACTTTAAAGCTGTGTCTGATTTCTCGTATTTGTGATCTTCAAGGGGGACCATGGCACAATGGCCCCTTCAATACGCTAATGCCTACATTACTTGCTTTTTATCAAATTAAGCATCTTAATAAAGTTGTTTTTTTAAAAACTAGCTTTTCAAAAGGTAATCTATTCAACAAAACTTTATCTGATGAAAAAAGCGAGACATACTTTTTAACAAGTACAATGTCTTTTCAAAAGAGATCACAATGTATCCGATCAAATGTAATTTCAACAAAATGAATAGGAACAGTAAAAAGCAACTAAAACAAATTAACAAGGAGGACCAGTATTATGGGACAGGCCTGTTTTGGTCTTATGCATTTCATCAGGCATAACTTATCGTAGCCTCTAAGGCGAAAGAGCAGCGCGAAAAGTTAAAGTGAGAATTCCATGAAGTGACTCTTGTGGAAATAGGAATTCTTATCAATAATCTGCAATTCCGAGGTTAAATATCAACAATCAACATCAAACAACCACCAATCAGAAAGAGTGTTAAAAATTGAATTTCGGACGGCATCGAATTATTGGGAATAGATTTCATCGAAAAGAACCTTGAAGCAGCATTGATAAGGTTTAATGAAATCTGAAATTTGGACTTCGTCGAATTAAATAGAATAAGATACATCGGAAAAATTTACAGTAGCCAACATCGAAAACAACCAATCGGCGAAGAGCTGATAAAAAATAAATTTCGGACCAGAAAAGACAAATTTGAAAAACTTTAAAATTTATAAAAATCATTACTTTAAAATTTGTACTCCATGAATTTACCATTTTTTTTTTATTACTCTCTAAACTCAAAATTCATTGTGAAAAAGAGAGACCGAAAAAGCAATATATATTAAAATATAAAATTACAGAACTAAAGAGCACAAAACATTAAGGGTGATGATAAAGGATCCAAAGCGAACCGGATGCAATAGAACGTAAAATAATTTCCAAATCACTGAGAGTCAAAAAAGCAACGAAAACTAAATGAACACAATTAAGGTGAAAATACATTTGAAATAGACCAGGCCGAAGCGGATGCAACATGTGAAAAATCAATTCTTAACAAATACAATGCATTCTCAAAAGAAATCACAATGTAACCGATCAAATGTAATTTCAACAAGTATATTCATGGTGTACAAATTTTAAAGTAATGATTTTTATAAATTTTAAAGTTTTTCAAATTTGTCTTTTCTGGTCCGAAATTTATTTTTTATCAGCTCTTCGCCGATTGGTTGTTTTCGATGTTGGCTACTGTAAATTTTTCCGATGTATCTTATTCTATTTAATTCGACGAAGTCCAAATTTCAGATTTCATTAAACCTTATCAATGCTGCTTCAAGGTTCTTTTCGATGAAATCTATTCCCAATAATTCGATGCCGTCCGAAATCCAATTTTTAACACTCTTTCTGATTGGTGGTTGTTTGATGTTGATTGTTGATATTTAACCTCGGAATTGCAGATTATTGATAAGAATTCCTATTTCCACAAGAGTCACTTCATGGGATTCTCACTTTAACTTTTCGCGCTGCTCTTTCGCCTTAGAGGCTACGATAAGTTATGCCTGATGAGGTGCATAAGACCGAAACAGGCCTGTCGCATAATAACACTTTTCTGTTGCTTATTTCAAAGACTAATTATTTCATTAAAAAATAAAGCAAGTCTTGCTTCTGAGTTTAGGTTTTTGAAAATTTTTCACTCGGCCAAAAACTTTTTGAAATTTTAATATCCATGAGATAAAATAGCCGCTATTCTTTCTTATTGCATTTACTTTCGCCACAGGCATACTTCTATTTAAAATGCTAAAAATTACTATCAGGCTACAAACTCGAAGTATTTTTATTAAGTTCAATTTCAACAAAAATTTTCAAGTTTGATTTCGGTTTTGACTTTGGTAATTTTGTCAAGCTAATTTTAATCAAGCTGATTCCAAGAAAATCAGTGAAAGCCAAAATAATGGAAAGAAAACAAAGTGAAAACGATACAGACACAATATATAAATGTTCTTTCACTCTGTATTAACTGATAATATTATTTTACTTTTTTAGATTTAGATTTCGGTTTTCCTGGGTTTGACGGGAAAAAAATCAACATTAAGGATCTTATTAAAAACGCGAAAAAAGTTCGTAAAGGCGCCAACGCTGCTAGTTTGAAAGATGCAAAGGTAAGTTAAAAAATTGTAAATAAATATGCAATTACTACAACTTATTTAAAATTGATTTGCAATATATATAATAGATCATGCTTTGTTATGTAATACCGGCCATATTTGGCCAGCGCGGTATTTTGCTAAATGACGTAAACTAAATAGGGTGATGGTATTTCTAATATTTCTTTTGATGCAAAGTGAAAACCAAAAAAAGTCTTTATTGTTAAATCCCGCCGCGATGTTTCATTTACTTTGGCCGCCAACATTTTTAATAAGACAATATAGGCCTTGGCTTAAAAGTTGGCACGTTCCTAGTTTGAATAGACATTAAGTTAAGATTGTCATTGTGTAATTGCTTCAGAACAAAGTGCTTTGAAAAAAAGAACCAAATTATTGCAAAGAGTATTGTTCTTAATTTTACTCGAATATTTGTAAATTATGAATACCTTGACTAAAGTTAATAATGATCAATATTTTTTTAATAGGTTTATGATATTCCTGATTGGGGAACAAGCAAAGCTTTTATTTTCAATATACTTGAATATGAAAAAAACATTAATAAAAAAAGAGAGAGTGCAAAGCATGATACTCCAAATCTCAAGGATTTACTTGAGTTTCTCGGCTTTCAGGTTACGATTCGAGAAAATAATCAAACGAAAAAAGTAAATAAACTTTACGAAGATTGTTTTCGTTTTCATTTAAAAAATTGTCAAAAATTTAGTTTTGTTAAACATCAACTTTTGTTTATCAATTTAATTTTTCTTAGTATAAATCATTTATAAAAAATTATAAATAGCAAACAAGTAATTTTATTATCGTGATTAGCAATAAATTTGCATTGACAGTTTTGCAGTTATATTTAAATTAATATTTTGTAGTTTTAAGAATTTGACAAAACAAAGTCCTATTGCATATTCTTTTTTTTTATTGACCGATAAGCATTATACAATAGGGATTTAGATTAATATCTTTAGGAACTTCTCAAACGTTGCTACCATAAGGCTATAACTTTTTTCCCAATTTATTAACTTAAATTACTGGTATCAATAGATCAATACATCAATACATGAAATCATAGATTGAAACTCACCGCCTAACACTTTATAATTTTAAATTTATAAATAAACAACATTAAAACTTGTCAATTAACTCGTCATTTTTGGGGGTTAAACGTTAACCCTTATTTACATAGGATGTTTTTTTTCTGTTGACTACCTAAGGGGGGTCCTCGGAAGACCCTAAATTTACATGTCCAATACTCTTAACAGACAGTATCTGAGCGGTTGAAATTTCAAAATGTTGGAAAAAATTTATTCTAGTTTAGTCAAATATCTTTACTTTTAATATATTTGTATTAGTTTCTTTTTTTTTTGCATAAAATTGATGGTCCTCAAATTTTTGTTGATTGCTTTGTTTTGCGACATAATTGGATTAGTCACAGTCTGGTGCAAAATCAGATAACTACTATGTGACGCAGTAATCTTGACAAAAACAAAAAGACGTTCAAAACGTTTTTTGACTTACTTCATGATTTTTATAGTATTACACACAAAAATCATGAAATAAGTAAAAAAAATAGCCTGCTCCACTAAAACTATCCATCGGATTTGCTCGAGTAAAATACCAAAATATTCAGGAATAAATTTTAGAAAAATTCATACAATTTTAGGTTTTTATCATCCGAACTTTATGAGTTATAACGTTTTTATATAAGGGGAGTCCTTTGAGGACCCTTCCTTAGGTAAATTAGGGTTAATGTAACGAACCTTTTCTCATTTTGTTATCCAAAAACATTCTTTAATGTTCTTTAATATTCTCTATACCAGTCATACTCTATATTTTATACTTAATATTTTATACCAGTTATACTCTATATTATTTATATTTTATACTTTAAACTTTTCCTAACATTTGATAAATTAAAAATCAAAATTAAAAAAGTTTTTTATCAAAGGTCATAATGAATGATATTGACGAGTTTTTGAAACCGGAAAATGTTGCAGACGCTCCGATGGTTTTGCTTTTTATTGGATCTCATGGGTTACAAAGTAGCTAAGTTTTTGCTTTCAGTAAACAATTAAATAATAAGAAAAAAACGTAAAAACCTAACAATTCTACTGTATAAATTAAATAATTCGCTTTTTGATAATAATTTTTATATCTTTTGAGAGTGCATTTAGATTTATTGCATAAAGAACCAAATTATAGCTTTATGTACGAAAAGAAACTATTTTAAATAAAAACAATACAAACACAAGTATAACTCACGTAGGTTAAAGAAGACTTCACAATTGGGGTGTTGCTTAGCAAATACTACAGGTTATGACACGCCATCTATTGTCTTTCACTATCTTTCAATACAAAACCCTTGTAATTATCGGGCGCTTTACAGTCATGAATAAAAGTTTAAGACAAAGCTCAAATTTTCACAAAAAGGCCAATATCATCGTATTTAGATCAGAACGAGGTGTTGACAGCAGCTAATAAACTTTTCAAAAGAACAAACAAAATGAAAACAGTTGATGTGATGCAATCAGGACAACCGGCTGATGCAATCTAATGCAATACTCAAATTACGGCTGTTTTTGGTGTTTGGTCTTAGCTTTTGTTTATGACTGTAAAGCGTTTGATAACTACAAAAGTTTATATCAAAAGACAGTAAATCGCGTGTCCTAACCTTTGAGTAAATCGTAAATACTAAATAGCATTTTTTAATCTGGAATAAATTTTTTTCGTTCTGAATACATGATTCCTATGTACACTTACGTCATTTTGCCAACGTATATCAGCAAATATCGCGCAAACTACTGAAGTTATACTACAGGGCTTTAGACTAAGTCATAAAAATTGTGGATAAATCTAAAAAATATCCCAGTAAAGTTTCCTCGATTTTAGCTTAACTGATTGTTAAAGCCTATGATTCGCTCATGATTTTTTCTCGATTTATGTCTCGAAATGTTACAGGCCATGGATAAATACAAGGATAAAACCATGGTTTTTAAAGGTTAAAACGCAGATATATTTTTGTACAATAAACTTGGCCATCAATAAACCCTTGCTTATATAAAGAATAAAACATGGATATATTCTTGCAGGATTGAGTTGGCCGTTGATAAAATCATATTAAAATCAATGATAAAACAAGGATATATTCTCGTCCCCTAAATTGGCCTTCAGTAAATCGATGTATATGCAAGGAATAAAACATGGAGATATTCTTACAGGATTGAGTTGGCCGTTGATGAAATCATTTTTAAATCAATGATAAAACAAGGATGTATTCTCATCACCTAAATAAGCCTTCAATAAATCCTTGCTTATGCAAGGAATAAAACATGATTATATTCTTGCAAAATTAAGTCGGCCGTTGGTAATGTCATTCTTAAAGCAAAGATAGAACAGGGATATATTCTTGAACCGTAAAGTGGGCCATTTAATAAATCCTTGTTTATACAAATAAAGGATAAAGTCCAGTATGAATAAATTCTTGTGCAATAGATTTACGGATAACTAAATATAGTAGTTTAAAGCACTTATACAGTATGTTTTTGTGCCAAACAGAAATAACTTTTATGTTTAAGTTCAAAATATTTCCATAGTTTGTTTATTTAAGTACATTTAAAAAATAAATCTATATTTTACTTCAGAGTCTACGATTGATTAAAAGGTAAAAGATCTGACCCTATAAAAAAATTAAATTTAGAAATATTAAAATTTTTTAAGATGATTAATATTTATTTAAAGTGGTTAATTTTTTAAAATTTTTGTTTTTCAACTTTATTTTTTCTTAACAGTGCATCTGACAAATACAACAGAATGATTTACATACACCTGAATTGCAACCTATGGTTTGATATTAAGAGTGGCTGACAGTTGAAATAAATAAAAATTTTTCAGTGAACTGGGAAGTAAATTTAACACATTCAGTAAATGTTAACGATTTTTATTAAAAGCGAAGCGAACAATGAAGCAGCAAAAAAAATTAGCAAAAAGAAAAAGTTAGGACAAATACGCTCAAGTTTCTGATACTGGTTCAGTATCAGAATTTCTTTTCAATGACAAATTCTTCCTTCTATTGCACCGCCCTCCTTCCCAATCCCCGGTTTGGCATAGAACTGTGCCAACAGCTGTCCCTATTTCATTATACGGTGTATCCTTATGCACAGTGTGCGCTAAAGTTTCAAAAAAAGGAAAATAAATTTAAACAGCATTCTTTAAAAAAAACGCATAAAACGAAAATATTAGAACAATGGTTTCATTATAGTTATTGTATAAAAAAATAAGAATTACTTAAAGTACAATTGAAAATTGGACCATCTACTCCATTATACACATGGAGCTTTATTCTTATTAAAAACTTTCCACATTAGGTGTTTAATTTTGCTGTTGTTGATACCAGGCATGTTATTAAAATCTTTATTCATGATCTTTTGGTAAAACTTGAGTCTAACTGCTATTAAATCTTTATTCAAAAACAAAAGCAATAATTAAAACTCGACGTTGAATATTTTTTACAAGTCAAAATGGCCCTTGACTCAAAAAGGTTGGACGGCCCTAAAGTAGACGATATAAATGCACGAATAAAAAAATGAAAAAACAATAACACTATTTGTTGCAATTAAATAGCAAATCAATATAAAGATTTTCTTTTTGGATCATACCCGATAACAAACGATTCAACAACGGGTCCCGAAATGACTTTTTTTATTCTTTTTCGTCCAGCACCCATACCCGTCCACGAATATTGCGAAGCCAACTTTTTCTTCATAAACAGTCTGATAACGATCTGACGCTGCACCGCAGATCTTTGCCATCAATTCTTTTGGCAATAGACGGAACATCCTATACATAAACAATTCTTTGTGTTAATTTTCAGCAGGGCCGGCCTTAGAAGTTGCGGGGCCCAATTAGTTGGATGCTTGCGGGGCCCCTCTATACTATTTATTATTGTGCATAAAGAAGAAAAGAATTGCAAGTGCAAAGTGGCCATTCTCAACCTTTCTAATATTTTTTTATATATTCTTCAGAAATTTTCTATATCCTAAAAATTTCTCAGGGCGGAAAATTTTATAAAAATTGAAAAACGAAAAAGACTCTATACACCCTTTTATTAAATAGTTGTCTTTTTAACCAATTTTATTTTTATATATTTTCTATTCTGGAAAAAACGGAGCGATTTTTTTGAATCCAACTGTACATCAAAATGTCTGACATTGCTCCACATTCATGAAAAATCTAAAGCCTATTTTGTCTTACGCGGGTGTGAAAGGTCTCCAAACTTGAGCAAAAGTTTAGCCCTTTAGTCATGATTTTAGATTTTCCTGTTTCCATGGATAATGGTTTGAGATTCATTGCATTTTCAACATAAAAGAAATTGGTAATAGTTTTCTTGGAGCTAATGGGCAAGTTTAGAAATACAAAATAGAGAAATAGAGATATTTTGCAAAACACCAAGTTGCAATTCTTTTCTTTGTGTGTCATAGTAGGGTTCTTTAGATGGTAACTATTAATGAAATCATTAAGTCAAAATTTATGCTACAGCATGAATGAAAGATAGCTCAAAACATAACTTTACACGTGGTATGTTTATCCCTGTGCAACAATAGAAAAACTAAATGGTATCGAAATGAATTATTTTATAATCACTTACCACCAACTCATAGTGGCAGAGCTACACAAAGACATTTAGAAGCAGACTTTTCTCGCTTTCTTCTCAGCAAAGTTTTTAAGAATTTTGTCAAAGTTGATGTCTCTACTGACCGGAGATTCTATAGACAGACGTGCCAAATTGTTCAAACGTTCTTGGTGGATTACTGACCTAAGGTACGTTTTAATTAACTTGAGCTTAGAAAAGCTTCTTTCCCCGGAAGCAACAGTCACTGGAATTGTCAGCAATATTCTGATGGCAGTGAACAAATTGGGAAATGCAGTAGACCTCTCGTTACAAGCAAGATACTGTAACAGTTCTCTGGGCTTTTGCTGTTGGGTAGGGAGTACTGACTTTATTATCTCCATTTCTTCAGAAAGCATGTAACCATCAATGTCTTTTGACTGTTTTGAGATATCTGTTAGAGCAATTTCCAGATCGGCTGAACATTTTCTGATATCATCTTTTGTCATATTTAGAAAAGTGTACAGAAATCCAAAGAGATTGTGATGTTCCTTCAGCTGCATAAACCGTGGTTGAAGAGATTGCAATGCCTTGTCAACAACTTCGTTGAAGAAGTTTACTCTAAATTCTGTTTTTGGGTCTGAAATGGGTTCATGAAACGATTCATATGTAAACATTCTCTTTTTTGTGCGTGAGTGCTTATGTGGAAAAACAGGTTCAACTTCTAACTCAGTTGCTAGTTCATTAGCATTAATCAAAGCATCCTCAAAACCTGTCTCTCGGTATGTTTTCAACCAATCACACAATCTTTCACATGATGTCAGCCCTGTGACAATATCCATAGTGTCACTTTGAAGTTCCTTGCTGACAAAATTTACTTGAAACAGTAAAGAGTGCCAGAAAACCAGTGCAACCAAAAATTTATAGCTCCTCATTTGGCTTACTAAGGATTCAGCCTCACTTTTTCCTTGAGCATCATCGGTGCATTCTGCTAGTTCTTCTAAAGCATCACACACTCCTGTAGCTTGATATCTTACAGCTTTGACACTATCCATTCTACATTCCCATCGTGTTTCTGATAATGGTTTTACAGACAGACCTTTCACATGCTTTTTAAAAACAGTCCATCTTTTCGTCGATGAAGCAAAGATAGTGTATATACGCTGCAGTGTTCCAAAAAATGTCATAGCATCAGGGCATGTTTTAGCCGTATCTCCAAGAACAAGATTAAAGTTGTGGCACACACATGGAGTAAAAAAAGCTCGTGAATTTCTTTCCAAGAGTCGTGCCTGTACGCCAGATTTGTGCCCTTTCATATTTGCTCCATTGTCATACCCTTGTCCTCTAATATTTTCAACGTCCAGTCCCAACATTTCCAGTTCTTGTATCAGAGTGTTGAATAAATGCTCACCTGTGCTGCTTTCAACAACGATAAACTTTATGAAATGTTCATATACTCCTGCTGGTACATCCGAGTGTGAGCCATCAGCAACATATCTTAGCACCATTGACATCTGCTCTTGATGGCTGATATCAGGAGTGCAGTCAAGAATAACTGCAAAATACTTTGCTGACTTGATTCTAGCAACAATTTCCTGTAGAACAGCTTGACCCATGGTTTCAATAATTTCATTTTGAATGTTCTTGCCTAAATAATGGTTGTGAATGTCTTTGTTAATAACTTTCTGTATATGATCTTGCATAACTGGATCAAATTTTCCCAATAATTCGATAACACCAAGAAAATTGCCATTGTGTGAATTTCCAATTTCCTCCTCAGACCCGCGGAAAGCCAAGTTCCTTTCTGCCAAAAACTGTACGGAGGCAACAAGTCGCTCAAAAACTTGATTCCAGCGTTTTGTTTCTTGTCTTATTAATTTTTCATTTTCTTTATCAACAGTTAATCCAGTAGATAATCTTTGGTGCAATTCATAGCAATTGAGTGTGCTGTGCAAATGTTTCTTAGACTTTTCATGTTCCTCTAATCTTGTATGAATATTTGACCAGTTGTTAAATCCAGAAGTAGCAAGGGCAGTATCAGAATTGTCAAAAAGTTTGCAGTAGTAACAGTAAACTTTGTCACTTGATTCAGAGTATATCAGCCATGGCCGTTCTATAACTTCTCCATTTTTCAGCTTTCTTTTACAATGGAATTTCGAAAAATGTAACCCTTTTTCATTTTGAGGAAAATTATCAACAATAATTTTAGGTGGTCCTTTATTCACTAAATAATCTCTGACATTTTGATTTATCCTATCTGGCCATGTAGCAGGATCATCTTTTATCGCAAAACTATTGTGTAATGCTGGGTTAGAGTCCTCTTCGCTTGACTCTAAAGTATCATTGTCACCCATGTTTGTCTCAACCGGCGAATTTTGACATAATGTTGTAATTTGTTGATCGTTACTGCTTATTGAAGAAAGATTAGGTTTACCACTGGCTTCTCTACATGTCATTTCCTGAGAGCCATTTCCTTCATTGTTGTCTGACTCTACGTTTACAGATCTAATAAATTTGTCCATCGCACCTTTCTCCTTTTCTTCCTTAGCTTTCTTCGCCTTGGCTATGGCTCGTTTCTTGCTGCCACTAAGATATTTCCTGCCGATATCTCTCGGTCTTTTGCTCATATTTAAGAGAGTTTTCTTTTAAACTTTTGTACTAAGAAAACTAGCAGTGCAAAACATACACGTAAACTGATACCTGGTCCTAACGCTTACTAAGCGGCGCCAGATACCTAACTATGGATATTCTTTTGACTGTTTTATATAAGACAAACAGCCCATCAGTCAGTCACTCCTTTTTAGATTCTATCTTCATTTTAATCAAAAATTTACAGTTAACAATATCACGTATAAAACCAGTTGAAATTTGACTGACTAATTCAAAATACAATTGAGACTGTTCCAAGCGAAAAACACGTGTTGATTCTACGAGCAAGTATTTGAAAAAAAAAATGCTTTCGAATCTAGCGTGATAAGGCAAAATGCGCAAAAGTGACCTAAAGTAACCTCTACTTCACGTTGGAAAGTTAAGAGAAAAATATGTGACTACATCGTTCGTACCAATACCATAGACAGAATACTTAAATGTATGACACTCACTGGCACCCAAAAGCACGGTGTATATACGACGTAATAAATACGTTGCTGGCGAGGACGTACCACGTTTTGCTTTGATGTTTGGCGGGAAAGATACGTCATTAATTAATCTGGTTACTACTGGTTTGACTGCTGGGCGCTGACTGGCTGAGTGCACACATGTGATTGCATCAGCAATACCGCCAGAGGATCGAGATGACCGAGATTGTCGCCTTTTGAAAAAAAAATGCGGGGCCCCTCTCAGCGCGGGGCCCGATTTGGAGCAATCGGTCAAATCGGCCTAAGGCCGGCCCTGATTTTCAGATAAAATTTAAAAATACACTGAGTGCCAGAAACGTAATTAAAAATAGCTAAAAGTGCTGACTTATTGTTTTAAAAATATATTTAATTTACCAAACTGCAGAAGACCAGTAAATTTTATTTATAAGTAAGCATTGCATCGCTAATAATTAGTTTGAGGAAATGAGTTATAAAATTGTTTTTGATCAAATAACTACTACTTTTTAAGACTTGACCAAGAACTAGCCTGAACTGCCCGCTCGAGAAGATAAACAAGATCTTCTTCAGTTTCCGCCGGGTAAAATGCTGAAGATATTTTTTCTCTTCCCGGTTCTGCTCCGGGCAAATTGGGCATCTTTTCAATAATTGCTTTTGAACTTTGAATTTCATTCTGCAAGTTTTGCAGAATTTTTGTTTGCTCTTGAAGCAATGTATATTGCTGCCGTTGACGCTCTTCAATTGCTTTGATATTGCTTCTTAATCCCAAAAGATGGACAGCATTTGTATTGTTCTGCAAGTGGCTATTCTTTTGAAGCTTTTTTTGGTTAAGTGACGAAGAACGAGCACGTCTGAAAAAAAGATAAATTTTTAATGACAACTAAAGGACTAAAAATTTTTCTTTTCTTAAACAATGCATAGATTATCTGTTTGTTTGCGGCAAATAAAAATTAGGCATAGCCGCCGAATTCAAAGCTTTTTCGGGTGTGCAAAATCTGCGAACTCAAAAATATGACATCATTACGGCATATACAGTGTAATAAAAAACCGTGATGTCGCAATCGCGCACTTGTCACTTACAAAAGTGGGACGTCATATTCATCATGTCATTTCATACAGTATTCATCGGCATATCATATATCCGAAGAAGCAAACCGGGACGTTTGTTAATGGAAACAAATTTCGTCCTCAAAAAGTAGTGTCCCCTAAAAAAAACTCTTCACTTGAACCAATCTCAGATTTCTTGATTTTTGCCCCAAAACTGAAGTGTTCTCAAAAAAAGTTTCAAAAAAAAGCGAACAAATGGCTGCAAACTAAATTTTAGTCGAACCTGGCGGCAAAATTTCGAAAATTTGGGCAAAAAAATTGTTACGAAAGTATGGTCGAAGACCTTTTTTGTTTCAGAGAACACTACAATATCAGGAGAAAGTTTGAGAAATACGAGAATGAATCTAAATGAAGACATTTTTTTTTAAAAAACATCATGATTTTTGGGACGGAATTTGTTGGTATCATAGAAAAGGGGAGCGAGTTTTGTTTGCAGGACAAAAAGGAGGCACGGTCTCAAAAAGTTTAAGAACCCCTGTTCTAAACACTCGCTACAAATTGATAAATGTAACTATTACGAAAAACCGGAAAGCTAGATTAATTACCGATGGTTTTTATTGTTTGAGCATAGACTTGTTATCTGACTGGAAGCAGCAGCACAAATCGGCTTATCGCCGACCAAAATGTAAGTGAAGCAAATTAAAAAAGTAGTCGATGCCAGCTGCTTGATATTAAAAGCCAAGGTGTTAAGAAAGTGGAAAGCTACTGTAAAGATTGTTTTATAATATACGAATAATAGCCGAAATTTGTATACGCGTTTTTTTGATTTAATCTTTGTCATTCTTGTTTCGTCAAAGACGGTCATAAGTTAAAGAACTTTAATTTTTCAATTGTAGGTACGGTTTACTTTTAAGGGCAGCTTATAATAATTTTTTATCGCCATTTGGTGCGCTGCACTTTCAAGGGCAGTTTACAATTAGTTAAATATGACATTCAATTTGAAACTGTTGCGGATTTTATGAATTTTGTCCTTAAAATTTAGCGTTATCTAAGAAAAAGGAGGTTTTCACTTCGAATCTGTCTCAGATTTCTGGCAAATCTGCTGGGACTCGGGATTGTCTCGCCAAAATTGGGACGCATGGTAAGCCTATGCCTAATACTACAGGATAACAACGACGTTTAACCAGTAAATCTCAATCTTTCTATGATTGCGACCCGTACAATACAAACGTTTCCTTGTCTTTAATTCCTGCTTACGACCACTGCGTAATAACAGAAAAATTACCCGTAAAATTATGTGTTTAAGAAAAAAAATTTTTATTTACAAACAAAAATTTTTTTACAAATAAAATTTTTTTTTCTTAAACACATAAGTTGTGAAAAAATGCAAAAAAACGTATAGGTAATGATGACTGCTTTAAAATTTGCGTTAAGATTACTTTAATCAAGAAGGTTATACAAAAATTACTTACTTTTTGGGTAGTGTAAATTCAAGTTCAGGCAAAACAAACTCGTCGCCGGTGCTATTTCCATCACCTCCACAACTAGTTTGCCCGCAGATATCGAGGAACAACCATGTTTATAAGCTTTTTTTATGCAGCGCTCATAACTTTATGCAATTTAAAGTTAATACGTAAATCAACAAACAGCTTTTGATATTTTGCTTTTTTTGTATCTTACTCGCTTCGCACAGAATTTCTCAAGAATATTCTTTCCAATTAGCTCCTGCCGGTCGTTGGTCTTTAACAAGAGACTGGACGTCTTCAGTACCTTCAGGAGGCCAAGAACATTTTTTTGAGCCTTTCATCCAATATTTACTAAGGATATCGTTAGTATTACTATCAAGAAATTTAATACATAAAAAATCTTTCATTTTAAGACAAATTAACTGAGAAACAAAGTAATTAAAATTAGTTCATAGAGAAGCACAATCTAAAATAAGCGTAAATAAAATGAATTAAACGGAATGCCACAAACATATTGCAACGAATTTAGTTTTAAAGGGAAATAATACACATTTACAAATGTCTCATGTGTTCCACAATTTCAAATTTTTCTGAAAGATTTTTAACGGCAAATATTCTTACTTTAGAGGAACAAATTGGTCGAGAAAAGAAATTTTTTGTTTTCTTAAAATTTTTTACAACGAAGCACTTTTTCTCATCGCACTTTACGATTTGGAAAACTGTAGCAATATATTCTTCAACAAATACATTTGAATCTGCTTCAGAATTAATATTAATCACAGATTCATTAAAAACTTTGCTTTAAAAAAATAACAAAGTTTAACACCTTCAAATTTAATTAAACTTGCTTGATTTTTTGCGATTTTGAAAAACTGACCAGGAGTAATATCATTTTTTTGTTTTGAAATTTGAACAATACTGGCGTTGCTGTGAAACACGCGAAACGAAATTTGTTGTAGTGGTTTGTAGCCACCCTGAACGTAACTTTTTAAAATGCCAAGATACTGTAGCTTTCGAATTTAAAGCAGCTCACATAATCCAAGGGGCCAAATCTTATGAAATCATCTGTTAAGAGAATGATGCTATGTACATTATATGTTAGAAACCCTTTTCCATACAAATTTTGAGACTCATGGCAGAAATCTATTAGTAACTTATGACAGATTGTCATATCATTGTCGCTAGTACTTTGCGGGAACAAAATTTGCATTGCAATTGAAAATTTTAAGAGCGAACTATATTTTTCTTTGCTTAGAATATCTTTTTTCTTTTAAAAGAACAATACCAGCGTATAATAAAAACAGTCTTAATTCTGTTGCCTTCCAATACGGTAATTTAGCTAATGGTCGCAATTTCCTGTTAAATTCAATAGGCAAATAACTTTGAAAATTTTTTATTCATGCGTTGAGCCTGGAAACAGCGAAAGAAGACAACTTGCCCTGATTTTGCCTGAAAAAATTATAAATAAAATCAGTGATCAATAAAGTTAATCAGTAATCAAAATTCAGTAAAAAGTATTTTTTGACAGTTAGACAAAATGAAATCTTCACCCAAAATTAAAGAGCCAAAAGTACTTTCTCTCACAAAAGTTAATAGATGACGAAAAATCTTTTTTTTAATTTAAGAACCGATTACATTTTGACTTCTAGATTTTGTGTGTGGTAGAATAACTACCCCAAAAATGATCTTCACTAAAAAGGGAAGGACAAATAACAGCTTTAATCTTTCTCTCCTAACAGTTCTTGAATAAGCAAAAAATTATTTACGCAGACTATATCTCACCTTTTCACGCCTTTTCACCACATTAATAATCTCTTCATGACTCCAAGGCAACAGAGATGCATGTAATCTAAGGGAAAGTCTTCTATCATGTTAACATTTGTTGCCGTCAAAATTGAAACACCATTATGGTGTTGTTGATCTGTTTGTAATTGAAAATCTTGGTTGGTTCTTTTCTTAAAATTCCTTCGAGTAAAACATAGATGTCTGGAAAAAGAATCGTACTCTCCAGTAACAGCACATCTTTTGCATGCATTATATTCACAATGCTGTTTAATTCTCTTCAAAGAGCTCCGGGTTGGGGTGTCATAAACATATATTTCATAATTAGCAAGAGTGAAATATGATGCTTTGTAAAGAATGCTTTGTGATTTAGGGACAGAGAGATCATCTTAAAATTTTTGCAAGAAAACGTCTGAAGGGGACATTTCTCGGTTAGTCGATTTTTCCGAACAATAATTTCCGGCACAAATTGGATGCATTTTTGTTTTATATATACTAACAAGAATTGGGTATATTTTATAGTCAGAAAAATGTTCAAATAATGGTAACCCATCAATATTTATAATAAGGTAGTATTCAATTGCAGTATCGGTTATTAAATTTCTTTAAAAATAGCACAAAGCATCCTTTAGACATTTTGTCCAATTTGGAAAATGAACATATAAACCTTCTTGCATTTTTTGATAAAAAAGTTGTGGTCTGTGTAATAAGCTGTAAAACGATTTGGGTAATTCGTTGTGAATTCTATGCAATTGCTTAAGTAAATTCGAGACAGATGACTTCGAAACATTATTTCAGTTAAAGCCCAAGTCTTTAATATGTTTGTGATTGAGTACGAATTTTCAGTTTCCATTATATCTGATAAAGTTCCTTCCTTGGCAAGTTCACTGTTTATATGGTTTGATGCATTAATTGCTGCCCCTTCTTGGTCATTGTCATGCTTGCTTCATTTTCTGGTTCACTGTCAACAGTACTATTTTCGATGATTTTTCTTGTTGCACATTTATTGAATCATAAGCATTTAGCAATGCCAAATCGTTTGAAATGGAAGACATATCGCGTGGTGTTTTATTTTCTATAGTAATGCCATCAGGTACAGAAGCTAAATATTTTATTACGTCATTTCTCAATGCTTTTTGACGACGCCATTGCTGTTGCCGTGAAAGAGCATTATAATCTTTGTAATAAGTTTTCTTAATCTTCGATTTAGGCATACCACGTAATCTACAACAAAAACTTGCAACTGTTCCTAAAATGAAAACTCGAATTAGATCAAAGCTCCACAACGTTTTTCACTCACGGTACACTTGGAAACTTTTAAAATTTTTTGGCATACTTCAACCAAATTTATGAAAAATGTAATCAATTTTAATACAAAATAAACCATGACTTTCTTAAAGAGTTGAACAGCATAGTTAAAATTTTTATAAAAAAAAAACAAAATAAATTTTTTTAAAAACACTTTGATATTGGCTATGTTTTGATGTTTAGCAGTCTTACCGACTTACAGATATTATAAGACCGACAAAACTTTATTTTTTATAAACCATCGTTTACATGCACATCGTATTTCACCGCCACAAAAAGAGCTTTTTAATTATTGAAATGAAAGTACGCGCCATTGCATCATTAAACTGTAAGCCAGTCAAAGGCCTTTTTTCAACGTGCGGTTGAATTAGGGCTGGCGAGAGGTTGGAAGTGTCGTTTTGATAAGAACAAATAAAGATCGCGTATGTTCACTTTTTTCACATTCTATTGTTCTATTAGAAAAACATTTTATGGCACTTTTCCTACTTAAAGGTCTTTAATCAGCAACTCTAAATTACAGTTTATTAAAACTAGAGTGCCCAATAAAAAATTTCTTCCCCAACACAAAAAAAACAGTAAAAAAGCAATATTTTAACACTTGTGAAGATTCAAGATTCACATTTATTTATTGGTCACTAAACATTTACAAATATTTGCATAAAATATAATTTAGATTAAATTTTGGACAACGTGACTGGGAAATAGCCATAAGGTGTCTTAGTCAAGCAGTTACTTTTATTGTATCATTAAAAATAAAAAAATTATATCAATAATAAAATAAACGTTTGAAGAACAAGCAGCGATAAGGCAAAAAAGTAAGTAAGAAATGAACACCGAAAAGCAAAACTAGAAAATAAGCAAATCTCGCTAACAAAGGTAGATAACAATAGCAAAAACACGGGAATAAAAACAAAGTTAAAAGCCCTACAGACTGTTTCACCCATAAAAGGGATCATCAGGGGTATCTAAAAAGTAAAATAAAATAAAATAAATAGAATTAATCAGTTTAGTTTATCTTAATCAGTTTAGTTTAGCAGAGTCCGTGTTGGGATGTTCCGACCTAATAAGCGTTTACCGTGTTTAAAATCTTTAAAAAAAATTTTTTTTATAATTTTTTTCTATAATTTTTTTTTTCTATAATTTTTTAAAATTTTTAAAGTTTTTTCAGTTTTTTTCTATTGTTTTTTTTCTATTGTTTTTTATTCTTTCTGGCAGTTTTATCTTAACTTTATTTTATTTATTTTATTTTATTTTACTTTTTAGATACCCCTGATGATCCCTTTTATGAGTGAAACAGTCTGTAGGGCTTTTAACTTTGTTTTTATTCCCGTGTTTTTGCTATTGTTATTTTAAGCTCTAACTTTGTTATTGAGCACTTTAGAAGTACTGATTCTCATACAGTGTTAACAAAGGTAGACAGATATATTTTTTTATTTTGTGATATGAAAAGTGTCGCATGAAATACGGAATAAAATAACACATTTTGGCTCCAATATACATGTATTTAATTAAAAAGTGTTTTTCTTTATTTTACACTGTGGAAGATTAGATTGCTAATTTTCAGAAGTTATTATTCACCACAAGGCCTCTCCTAGACAACTTTGAGAAAAAGATGTTAAGCTGTAAAGCTTCTTTTCTAATAGTAGGGCAATTCTATGCCAAACTGTTGTAGCATATAAAGTATCCACTTCAAATTAATACATAAATAGGACTGGACTTAATTATTTTACTGCAAATTGCGATTGTATTACGTGGATTAAATGTTGTTAGCACTGTGCCAAGCCACAACCGTTTATTTTTTCATCCAAAACTATCAGACCTTGTACTACCCAATGCATGTGACATTCCGATATAACGTTATCTTCAGTTTGTGCAATAGTGTCGCATTTGCAATGAGAAAAAACAAAGAGACCTCATTTTTCTATGCGCTAACAAAAACGTATTTTAAAATCCCAGAGCTGGAGCTGGAGCTGGAGCTGGAGCTAGTCGTTTTAAAATGCCGGAGCTGGAGCTGGAGCCGGAGCCATAGATTTTATTGCTAGTTCCGCACCCCTGCATTTGATAACCAATATATAAACCATACAGGATCTAGAGCAGTGCTCTGCAACTTGTGCTGCGGAAAAACGGGAAACATAATTTTTAAAATAGAGAAAAAGGTATCAGTATGCTTTTTAAAGTAGCAACCAAAAAACTTAAAAATTAATTTTACAGTGCATCTCATTGTGTAATGTCAAAATCTTTTCTGGCCTTTACTAAATTTTGAATGCTTTTCTTTATATGAAGCTTTATTTGTGCATGAGCATATGCAAGTGAACATAAAACCTCTCGACAAATAAACTGAAATTTTTTTGATCAATTTTCACCCAGGCTCGATTGTGTACGATATGCGCAAATTGGTAACTACAAACGAAAAAAGTTATTGCTTTATTTTTAGAGTTTAGATTTAAATTTTTAGGTTTTTATGACAGCCAAATGAAACTTCAGGTACACCTAGATGTTAAAAAAGTTGCGGTTGATTTGGGAGGAACACTGTTTTTCTGACACTCGGAAGTAATAAAATTTAGACACAGCTTGGGCCGGAATAAAATAAATATTATTAGACTATTTTGCTTACTGTCGCCATTAGAGTGAAATTTTTGCTGCGAACTAGTTTTATAATCATTAGAACCATGCATTTATCTAGCAGAAACCTCAGCAGCTTGCAGTTAAAGTCAAGCTTGTATGAAATAACAGTGTCATATGCAGCTGTCAGATTGATAAATAGCACTGATATTTTTCTTAGTCTTGAGAAAATTGTCGATGATTTGTATTAACAGAACGACTTGATTCACGGTTGACTTTTTGCGTCAAAACCATCAATTGATTTATTACGGATGTAGGTAAGCGTCTCAAATTTTTCCAAAGAAATATAAAATTGATGACTTTGTCAATAACTTTTTGGATCTTCTACAGCCTTCTTTTTCTTTCGAATCGCGACTATTTTCAAAACTGGAGTTGACGTAAGCAGGAAAAGAGAAAGTTATCCCCTTCGTACACACTGTGTACAATTGTACACATGCAACCTAGTTGGGTTTTATCTAACTCAGCAAAGCAATTATTGGCTTAGTAGAGCATGTAAATATTTTTTCATGTTGTTAAGGTTACCAGCACTCTTACTAAATTAAAAATTTGTTAATTTGTTCTTTAAAAGTTTGATTTTTAAGGATCTGTTTGGGGTTACATTTTGTACTAAAATAGGGGTGCATTTTATATCTCTAATACACCCTATAAAAAGTTGAAAAAGTCAGATAGCTTGTTGAAAATATGTCCAAAAGGAGCAATATTTTCATTTGGGAGCTCCCTTTTGGATGAAAAAGTGTTTTACAAGTGGCAATAATTTTTTAAGTTTCAGCGTCATCATTTGTACACATGGTGCATCAACCACTGAAAATGTTGTTAAAAAAGCAAAAAAGTGCATCAAATACATGGGTTTGTACAAATTTGTGTACAATTGTACACATCAATTAATTTGCATATGAATGACGTCACATCCAAAAAAGTAATTGTTTCATGCATCGGTGACCATACCCTTTTCATAAAAACAAAAAAATAGTTTTTTTTTCAATTCCTTCAAGGGGCGTGTACGAAGGGGTTATATAATCAAGACTTTAAAGCAGCTCTAACATGGATTATAAGCTCTGTGCATATAAAACTAGGGCCCGGAGCTTTATCTGGTTTTAGGTGAAAAAACCCTTGCAAACAGCCCAGGTTATCCGCAACTAAGATATCCAAGTTGATTTCATTCAAAGGTTTTTAATGAGTGGGTCATTTCAAAACTACAAAAACGTCGGAATACAATAGGATAAACATGTTAGACCAGAAGTCATACCAAAATTTTTTTAAAAATGACATTTTGAGTTTAAACACACAATTTATTTCAAAAAGCAAATGAAGATCAAAATGGTCTTTACATTTACATGAAAACTTTTTTTCAAATTTTTAAAGTGGAGCTTTTTTTTGTCTTTATTTAACTTTCAAAATAAATTTATCAAACAGTTTTGCAATAAGTAAAGACCGTTTTTTTAGACTTTGGCGAAAAAATTTTTTAGGAGAAAAGAAGTCATTGGCGTAAATCTCAAACTTTAGAACGGTCATAAATTTGTAAGTTCTGAAAAATGAATAGGTAATTAAAAAATGAAAATTTAATTAAAGTTGAAAATTAAAGTTGGAACCCCCTATTCTATTGAAAATTTAATCGTATCAAACGTCTTCTTTTTATTTTATGTTTTCTATTTCCTAAACCCACATATAAAAGCTATAAAAGTTTTTACAAAACTTTTTCAAATAAGTAGACTTATACATAAATAATACATCGGATTTTTCATGGTAAGAAATTTTTTAACATAAAAACGGCCTGTTACTTCAAATGCAACGTGAAATGCAATCCAAAAATGTCTGGTGTTGTACAATTGTCTGAAGGCGTCAGCAAAAGGGCTAACATGTGAACTAGTCAATTTTTATATTTTTTCCCACGAATCGATAGTCATAAGAAAGTTTTGTAAAAATGCTTAGTGTAAAGATTGAATTTTGTCCGCGTGATGGGCATTCAAACAGTCCAACAGCAATTGTTTTATACAACACAAGGTATATGTACAAATGAGGAGAATTTAGGAAAAATTTAGGAAAAAATTTTCACCATGCCTTTTTCAAAAAAATCCTCGAAGCGCGCTTTTCACTGTCGAACAGATACCGACGCGAAAAAGTTAGAGATTAACTATTTGATAAGAAGTAACGTGTCTCTTTTTTCTCTTTAAGCCAAACTGATATAGCAACGGTGGGCAAATTGGGACTCGCGAGCCACATGTGGCTCGCCGACCTTTTATTTGCGACTCTTCTAGCTAACAATAAACTATAGCTAAACAATAATAACGAAATCGAACAATGTACGATTGTTATTCACAGTTGAATTCGGGTCAAACGAAGATTTCTAATTAGGTGCTAAGTCGGGTTATAGCGTGGAAATAAAGCATTTCTTTGTTTGTTGTTTAGGACCATCTACACTACAGCAAAAATTTGAGCAAAGCGAGCGCTATCTTTCTTTCATTATTTCTCGCCCGCCAAGACACGCTGGTAACATTAGAATAAAAGAAACAACGATAGTACCCGCTTCTCTCAGATTCGCTTCTCTGTAATGAAATCTGTAAAATCATAATATCGTGCAAGTCTAACAAATGAAGATTTGAAAAAATTGATTCACACTGCTTTGACTTGACATCGCCAGATTTTCAAAAGCTAGTTGATAAAGTGGAAACCCAGAGTAGATCTAATGGTGGTAAAGTCTCGGAAAAGTTGTAAATCGTGTAAAGTTGTATTTGTTTTTATTGTTTGTTTAAAATTTGCTTTGTTTACTGAATTTGCATTAACACCTCAAACAGAATTTGTGGCTTTGGGCAGTTTTGAATTTTCACATGTGGCTCTTTCATTGAAAACTTTGCCCAGCCCTGTAATATAGCAACTATAAATGCTTATGAAAAATTATTTTAGGCTTTGAGACCACATTGCCGTTTAAAAACTTATATGTTGCACAAAAGCAAATATAAAATTAAAACAATCAAATTTAAGTAAACTTTTTGGGAGCTTCACGCATTAAAGAAGGCATAAAACTTTCTTTTTTTGAAAATATATTCCAGTTTAGTTAGTATTTTCTATCGTCATGTGAATTTAACTACATTTTAATTAATGCTTGTTTGGTACGGTTGACATCTGCAAATTTTTGTAAAGTTCATAATATAAACCTTTAAAAATATTTATACAAAAAATCATGTCAGAATTGTGAGTTCAAAAATATAGCCAAATTATGTACCGTATTTCTTTGATTAAAATGTGCCCTTGATTAGTATGCGTCCTTGTTTAGAATACGAACGAATTCGCGATGAGAAAAAATAGAATGCGTTCTTGAATACAGTGCGTATAAATAAAGTCACCAATGCGTTCTTGAATACAGTGCGTATAAATAAAGTCACCTAGCGAACAGTGCAAAACTAGTGCTGCTTCCCTGCTATATGAGCACTTTTATAACTTGTTCGGCATAAAAGCACCCATTATTTTGGATTTAAGGTGTTTGAAGCTACTTTAAAATAGAGTATGGTCGGGTTAAGGTTGGCCGAAAGTTGTTATCAAAAAATAGAATGCGCTCTTGATTAGAACGCGCACAAACTCGTAATAAAAAAAAATAGAATGCGTGCATTCTATTCGAAGAAATACGGTATATAATAAAACAAGAATGGCATACTTGATCTAGTCATAAATGGCCGAGCCAAGTATATAACTATGATAAATCAATAAACAAATCATCGACATTACCAGTAATGGCCCATGCAAGGATATCTCTTTGATAAAATAAGACTAGTATACTTGGTCTAGCCGTAAATGGCCGAGTCAAGTATATTACTATGATAAATCAATAAACAAATCATCGACATTACCAATAATGGCCCATGCAAGGTGTCACACTTCATTCATAATAATTTTAATCATAACGATGTAGTTTATTCCCGTTAAAAGTAATTCGTAGTTTTATTATAAAATAATAATCGCGTCGCCTTGAAACGCTGCTCTCGTATTATGTGATATAACGTCCGATTCGCTTTCTGTTGTTTGATGCATGTATCCTTTTTCTCTTTTCGCCCGACAGTAATGCCGTAATATGTTTTTGTCCAAGCTTTGCTATCTCGAAGGTAGTAGAATTTTCTGGCGCATTCAAGTGTAGCCCTCTTTCCATGGAATTCTAGTTAAGTCCCACATATATGAGAAAATTTGTTGGCACGTGACTTTTATCTATATATACAGTATACGCTCGTTCTATCGCAATGAAACAGACGAAAAAGAGAAAGCGGACAACGACGACGAAAGAGAGACAAAACGAGAGAGACGCATAAAGCGAAAAGCGTCGCTTTGAGAGAAAGTTGAATTTGGGGCGAGTGTTGAATTTATTTTGCGCCAGTGTTTTGGAGTTGTGTCCTATAGAGGTAGAATAATTTGTGTTGATTGAATCAAGTTATAGCGTTGATTTTGCTTTACAGTTTGGTAAAGCGTGGAATAGAATTTTTGTTGGGCGTGAATTTTGTAATACATTTTTTCTAATTAGAGACGGTGGTCTCTGTTTGTCTGTGAAGAAGAGTCTTCAACGAAACCAATCCGAGCTTTCGTTCAAACCAACTGTATAAAAGCTTCAAGTTCATAGCGGGCTACTTCTTGACCCGGAATAAAATAAAATTTAGACACAGCTTTGTTTTACCGCAGGTATTGGGGTTGCGTAGCTCAACTCGTCCTTTAAGATTCCTGAACAAAGTCTGTGACACAAGGATATCTCTTTGATAAAATAAGTCTAGTATACTTGGTCTAGCCGTAAATGGCCGAGCCAAGTATATTACTATGATGAATCAATGAACACATCATCAACATTACCAATAATGGCCCATGCAAGGATATCTCTTTTCGTCGTCGTCGTTGTCGTTTGAAGAGGTATCCACTCCAGGTCAGACGCAAACAGGACTGGGGCCGAGGGTTTATCCTTTTACTACCCCAGACTGCTGTACTGCCTAAATCAAATGCTGGCAATAGTGTTATTAAGCCAGCATCGAGTTTCGTCATTCAAAACTGTCAGAGCTGGTGCTCCATGTGGTGCCCAATGTATAGGGCACGCTGTTAGAACATGGTCTGCGGTTTGTTCAGAGGAGCCACACTCGCAATTCGGTGAAGGAGCGAGACCCCATTTGTGCATGGACGAATGGAATCGCCCAACACCAGTCCGCAGGTGGTTGAGTTTAACCCAAGCAGCTCGGGGTAAGCCCATCCCAACAGGCCTAGCACCAGTCCCGGGCACAAAAGCACGGAGCCTGGGAGCACCTTCATAGTACTCTGTTTTCCATTTGTGATTTGTCCATTCAGAAGCGCGTATGCCAAGTCTAGCAAGGTTGTCCAAAAGATTCCGCATAGCTGGCACAAATGGGCGTCTGGATCTTAGTCTCACTTGGCGAGTATCTGAGGACTCAGTTAAAAGACCGTATAAGATATAATCAGAGTTCAGACATCCACGGTGAGCCAAGGATAGTGTCGCTCCCATTTGGCGAAGCTCAGCTGGATGGATGCCTGAGAGTACAGGTAGGTGGTCCGTTGGAGTGGGATGCAGGCATCCAGTGACTATGCACAAGACGTCGTTCAAGACACTGTCGATGAGGTTAGTCTGAGCACTGCGACACCAGACTGGCGCGCATTACTCAGCTGTTGAGTAGACTAGAGACAAGGTGGCTATGAGTAGTGTTTTACCACCAGCACTCCATCCCGAGCCCACGAGTCTCCTCAGCAGTGTGACGCGGCATCCAGGCATCGCAATCGCGTTAGCGGTGGCTTGTAGACGTTGACTATTTTATAGCCATCAACGTCCGTACACAACCACTCGATCTCCGATGTCGGTGGAGATTGGTCCAAAAGCGTGTATCTCAGTCGCTCGTGGACAAACGTGGCAAGGCCATGCTTCCTGCTTAAAGAAGACCTAGCTAGTTCACAGTTTAAAAGTACCAACTTCTCTGCATCAATGCAGTGAGTCTCCTGCAGTAGGATGACGAGTGCCTCAAATTGCATAGCAAGCTGATGAAGAACGTTCATTTTGCTTGCAGTGAGGCCTTCAATGTTCAGCTGAAGAATAGTGAGTCTTTGGAACTTGTTGGGAATGTGCCCTGAAAAGGGCAGTTTTATTTTGGCATTGTCCCGTCCTGAAACGGATGTTTGCCGATTAGCAGACCCACACTGAACATCGGAAAGGGTGAATACCGTTTCGTTTTGGTAGGTTCGGTTTCGGTCTGTCATTTTTAAAGTCATGAATGAACAGACTTACTCACGGCCCAGGCTGCGGGAAAGCACCTACCATCTGGGCCTAATTCCTTTGGTCTGGGCTAAATCCCTTAGATATCTCTTTGGTAAAATAGGACAAGTATACTTTGTCTAGCCATAAATGGCCGAGCCAAGTATATAACTATGATAAATCAATAAACAAATCATCGACATTACCAATAATGGCCCATGCAAGGATATCTCTTTGATAAAATAGGACAAGTATACTTGGTCTAGTCGTAAATGGCCGAGCCAAGTATATTACTATGATAAATCAATAAACAAATCATCGACATTACCAATAATGGCCCATGCAAGAATATCTCTTTAATAAAATAAGACTAATATACTTGGTCTAGCCGTAAATGGCCGAGGCAAATATATAACTAAGATAAATCAATAAACAAATCATCGACATTACCAATAATGACCCATGCAAGGATATTACTTTGATAAAATAAAACTAGTATACTTAGTCTAGTCGTAAATGGCCGAGCCAAGTATATTACTATGATAAATCAATGAACAAATCATCGACATTACCAATAATGACCCATGCAAGGATATTACTTTGATAAAACAAGAAAGTATTCTTGAATTTGCTATGTTTGGCTGGTTCAAGAATATTTCTTCCGTGAAACAAGATTAATACCCTTGGCGATTCCAAATACGGGATACCCTGTGGTATCTTTTGGATAAAACGAGAAAAACATACAATGGCCGGGGATAAATCACAAAAAAATTCTGCTTGGGGAGGAAGAAAATTAAATGCACCCTTTTTAAAATATTTAACAGTAAATATTTCAAAAATCCAAAATTTGTAATTACATCGCTTAACCTTTTAGGGGCAAAGCTGTGGCAAAGTGAATAACCAAAGAAGCAAACAAATGAACAAAATCATTGCTAATTTTGCATAAAATTATTGATGAATTTCAATTTCGTTCAACGTGTAAAAATCTTCTTTGATTGAATGAACTGTTAATATTATATTTGCCTTTCAACACATTGTGGCTTACTTATTAATTTTTTTTAATATGTAAAATCTCAATAATGTACATTTAATATAGTACAATCTAATTTTTTTTAATTTTAAGATAAGGTAAATGCCCTTTTTTGCCCTTCAATAAAGACTATACTAATTAACAATCATCTTATCATAATTTAAAATAGAGGTGCCATAAATGCAAAGTCAAACGCAAAACAAATTTTACAGTGCCTATAATTAAGCAAACGTTTTTGTTTTTATAAATACAGAGAAAGGAGTTGATTTCTTTGTGGATGCAAAAAATGAAAGCGTTAAAGTCAGCGATATTGTGGATAAATTTGCAACTGATCGCTGTAATTCACTGGAAGGAAAACCAAAGTTATTCTTTTTTCAATTTTGTCGAGGTATAACAAGAACATAGTTGATTTCTGCAAATGCTAATGATTCACCAACTCTCTATCAAATAATTTTTTGTCGATTCTATATGTTTTTTTTTTAGTATTTATTCAATGATATGACCATGATTTGAAGCAGTTGGCTAAGATCTCCAAACGTAGAAAAGTATGTTGAATGCATTTTCCAGGGACACAACTGGAAAATGTTGAAACGAGATTATGTTGATCGCTGTCGCCATCAATTCCTTCATTTATTAACACATTGACTGCCACGCATATTTTGAAAAATTTACCCCAGGGGCCAAAGTTTTAAAATTGGTAGTTGAGTTCAGTATTAGCTTGAAATCATGTTTTGAGGTACTTGGGGTTTATTTGAAGTGTTTTTGTGGTATTATTTTGTTTTTTCTTTGTCAGTCAAATATAACTGACGTGGCCACCCGCGTAATTTTTCGTCAGTCATTTGTGACTGATATGGCACAGCGTGATTGTTACTATACAGCCAGATACGTACAATCACTCATACGGTTTATCGATTTAGCAACTAAAGTATTAGCAATATGAAGCAAAGCTTTTTGTTTTCATTTTAGTTTGGTAAAAAGCAGGCATGTTTGGTGAATATGATCAGTTGACCATAGTTACGTCATAGTAGCTGATTTTGAATAATTAAATTTATGCGGCCATAGACATTATGAAGTGACCTAGGATTTATTAGTTTATGACAGTTTAGTATCAACAAAGTTGCTTTTCCTATTTTCCAAATGATATGGCTTATGTTCATGTTATGATAATACAGATTTGACTAAAGAATAAAGACAGCGTCAGTGCCAGTGTTAAAACCATCAAACCAGATAGATACTGTAAGCCAAAGTCAATAAGAGTATGTAAGTAGCTGCTGGAAATTTTTTACTATTTAGTGCAAAATAACTAAATTTATTTATGCAAAATTTGAACATATCCCAAACCTGGCAAAACTTTTGCCAGAGCAGACCATGTAAAAAAGAGCATTCGAAGGTGAGAAAAGTAGGGTGCAGCAAGCGTGCAGAGAGGGTGGCCAGGACATTTAAAACTTCCTGTAGTGCAGTTTTCAGATAGCATAATTAGAGACTTAGAGTTTACGTATTGCTGTTGAACAAAAACACGTTTTCAATGATTGATTTTTTTTATAGCTGTTAATTATGGCTAAGCGCAGACTAACCGAGAATGATTATAACTTGCTCTTGGACAATCGTGATGACGACGAAAGCGCAGATGATTGTAGTGATTTAGATGACTCTGTAGTAGATTGCGATTGGAATCCACAATTAACTTCTGATGAGGAATCGAATTATGATGAAGAAAGCGATGAAGAGTCTTTGTCGGATATTCTACGTAATCTTGAAATGGAAGAAAATGAAGAGGATTCTAATGATGATGATAATGTTACAGTGAATAACAGCGGTTGGACTGATTACGTTGGAAGGCACAAATCATTTGCATTTAGTGGCCAAGGCGGTATAAAAACTGTCATTCCTCCAGATTGTTCTCCATTAGATGTTTTTTGCTTATTGGTTGATGACAAAGTGATTGATCACATTGTTTGTGAAACAAATAATTATGCGGCTCAACAGATCGCAATAAAAACACCTAGACCATTTTCTCGTTTGAAGAAGTGGAAACCAACAAACTCTGAAGAGATCAAACAATTTTTAGGCTTGATTCTTTGGATGGGTTTGGTGAGACTTGGGACTATTGAAAGTTACTGGTCAAAAATAAAGATATATCCCAACAAATTCCTGCTTTAGTGATGTCAAGAAATCGATTTCAGTTATTGCTCAGCATGATTCATTTTAGCGACAATGCAGCTGCTCAAGCTGGTGACCGTCTTGCTAAAATCCTTCCTTTGGTAAATATTTTGGAAAGCAATTTTAAAAATTTATTTTGCCCTGAAAAGGATATTGTCATTGACGAGACCTTGGTTCCTTGGAGGGGAAGATTAATTTTTAGACAATACATCCCCAACAAAGCTCACCGCTACGGCATCAAAATGTTCAAAATTTGTTCAGTTGAAGGTTATACTTGGGGAATTCGAATTTACTCAGGCAAATCTGCCACTGGAGAGCGAGAAACTGGGCTTGCCCAAAACGTTTGCTTGGAGCTCACTAAAGACCTCCTAAATGAAGGTAGAACATTATTTGTTGATAATTTTTACACAAGCTATGATCTTGCCAAATGTTTTTTGCAAAAAAACACGCATGTTGTTGGGACTCTACGAGCAAACAAAAAAGATATACCTAAAGAGGTTCTTAATGTTAAACTGAAGCGTGGCGAAATGATTGCTAAAGAAGATGAAAATGGTATTGTTGTTTTGAAATGGAAAGATACCAGAGATGTTCGAATTCTGTCAACCAAACATGCACCCATTATGGCACCAGTACGTTCAACGCAGTCAAATCAATCTACACCCACACCACAACCATCTATGTCTCTGCATAATTCTGCACAGCGATCTCAAACCACCCAGATATCAACATATCAACAACCAACATCAACAACAGTTCGACCGTCAACATCTGCACAACCATCTTCAAGTAGCAGGATGCAAGCAACAGCAGATAATATTTCTAGTGCTAGGAGGCAACGAAGAGCAAAATAGAAACCTTTAGCAATTTTGGCCTACAATAAAGGAAAATCTGGGATTGACAAGTCTGACCAAATGGCTTCCTATGCAACGTCTCTGCGAAAAGGAGTGAAATGGTACCGCAAATTAGGGATTGAACTTATTTTAGGAATCTCTGTAGTGAACGCTTGGATTCTGTATGAAAAAGCATCACAAAAAAAACATAAAATTCGCAATTTCAAAGAAGAATTGGCTGGCGCTATGTTGAAGCTAAGTAACAACAATAGAGAGCAGCAAAGATCTTCTATGAGATTGGATGCAGTACACCACCTCGTGAAACGAGTCAACTCTACTGGAAAACCAATGCGACGATACTGCAATTCTTGCTACAAAAGAGTCAAAGAAGAAAGTGGTCGCGAAATGGCTCGAAAAACTGCCAAACAAACAAACACTTACTGTGACCAATGCATTGGTCAACCACATCTGTGTCTTTCTTGCTTTAATGCTTTGCATTAAAAACGGCTTTTTTTTTGCTTTGTGCTATACTCAACATATTTTGAACAATTGAATATGTAAATATCTTTTCGTTTTATGTATTTACATGCAATCAAAAAAAAAAACGAAAATATTTGTCTAAACAACAAAATAAAACTTCTTTCAAAAAAAGTGCACAAAAGTTTTATTTTTGCATATTTTTTAGAACCAAGCATATCAGAACGTTCGCAAGAGGCCACGCTTTTAGATATCCATTGAAATCGCACGTACCGTCAAGCAGTAGCAACTGACATGGTTAAGAATGAAATGTCTTGCGTCAGGCATAAATGACTGACGTGGCCACAACAGTAACATCAGTGTCAAGCAAATTTAACTGACGTGGCAGTCAATGTGTTAAGTAAAAACGACGAGTTATGGAATAAATCAAAAAGACGATACTATCTACTCAATCAAATCAAGTTTTTAAGTTTTTGAGTTTTACGTTGTACCGAAGGTGTACAGACATTTCATCACCTAACATTTATTTATCCGACTG
Organism: Diplosoma virens; assembly: GCA_963680785.1. NCBI lineage: Eukaryota > Metazoa > Chordata > Ascidiacea > Aplousobranchia > Didemnidae > Diplosoma > Diplosoma virens. The sequence goes on from OY796884.1 coordinate 30,123,008, forward strand.
TTAATCACAAATATTTAATCACCAAACGTTTAATCACTTAAAAATTTAATTACACAGACACTTAATTACGCAAAAAAGAAAAAAAGGTTGGGGTTTAGGGTTAGGGTTAGGGATAATGTTAGGATTAGGGTTAGTGTGTGTCAATAAAATGCCGATTAATGTAGATATTGTGCGATATGTTATTAAAAAATATACTGTGTGGCAATAAAATGTCTAAGTGATGAAATCTTGTAGTGTTAATAGGTTTACGTGAATAAATATCTAGTGGTTTTATATCTGTGATTAACAGTCGCGTGATGAAATGTTGCATGATAAAGTGTGGGAAAGCCATTTTTGAATATTGTGAATAGGTTGCATATAAAAGGCATTGAGTATTTCATCATGAGAATAAACATGAAGTTATAAACTCCAACATCAGACAAAAGTTAGGTGTTTGTTTTACAAAATTACTAGAAACATTAGCCCTAAAGATCGTAATAACGCTTTGTATTATATATTTTCGGCAGCGTGACCCAAAAGTTAAAAGAGTCGTGGTTGTAATGGTCTCGTTCAAAACTTACTCGCGCCATTTTGTTGTGTTTTGGAAAGATACTGTACAGCAGCTTCCCTTGCATGGCGGTCTTAGCAAGCAGTTTTTAATTTCAATAATACCTCTATAAAACTAAAAAATCCAAAATAAGAAAACTAAAAAAATTTAACCGGACAAAAATATCTTGGCATCTCCGGAAGCAGGTCGGGAAATTGCTCGCCCTATGTACGGTGCCTCTGAAACTTTTCTGCGAGTCAGGAGAATAAACATAGAAATGAAACGAACAAAAATGAAAACGAATTTTTGTGTGGTAGACAACCATAAATGATGGCACGCGAACCACATTTTACCTGACCTTATTGTCTGTGCCTAATAAAACTACGTTAAACAATTGGGTAAGAAAACATCTTGGCAAAATATTTACGTTCGGCTTTAAACTTTTTAGATTTAGTTTTTTAATAAATTTTTAAAAAATAATAAAAGCTTGTGTCAGCAAATAACCAAAAAGCAAATTTTGTTTTTGTTATAAAGTCAAGACTTTTAATTACGTGATCAGGTTGCGGTCTCTTTGTACAAATATTTTCCAGTCATATAAAGAATTTTATTGTTTTTTACGATAAAAAGTAAAGCCAATCTACTGAAAAACGTAGTTTATTACAGATATTTCGGAATTATATTGGCTTTACTTTTTATTTTGAAATTATTTATCGTTTTTGTTGAACAATTAATTTGTAATTGTTTAGACGAGAAAATGGAATCAGACAGCACCGAAAGTTTTCTGGGTAAGTCACTATCTTTTGTTTTTAAACATTTTAAATACTTTTAGAAAATGAATGACTTAAAACAATTTTTGTAGTTCAAAGTAAAAAAAAGTTTACAATTTTATTAAAAACAAAAAAGTTTTTCGAATATGTTAAAATCTTTTGAAGGAAAACGTATAAGTCTATATTTACATCAAATGTCTGTTAGCTTCTGCAAATAATATTATACAGCAGCTATTATACATATTTGTTGTTTCATAAAAAAATACTTTTAATTGTTTTTTGTATGATGAAAATTAATTAACAATAAACTCTTTTTAACCATAATATTGTATTAGCAAGCAGCCCAAGTAATTTCAAAAACTGTATTTTCTTTTTTAAACGCCTTTGGCTTTTTAAGCTGTTTTAAGAAAAACTTATAACAACAAAGTTTAAAACAAAGAAAAATAATTATTATCTATGCAAGAATGATTTTGGTATTGTGATGCATAGCTTGTAAAGTACAATAGATCTCGGTTAATTCGAATTTGCTTAATGAGGAATTTCGCTTAATTCGGATAAAATTAAAAGTATAAATAGTTTTCTACATGCATATTTCTTTATAAAAAGCTTCGGATTATCTTGATAAAATCCGGATTAACCGAAGTCTACTGTATTTTGTTTAAATGGATATGTTTGTTGGTTTTAAATAAAAATATATCGTCATGTCAAAACTAAAAAGAATTTGGATTAGAACTAAGAACTAGAAATCTTATTTTTTTTAGTTCAAAAATCTTTGATCTATATAATAAAAATGTTTACTAATTTAAAATTTGGTAAAATAAAGTAATATCTTAATGTAAATGAAAAGATTATGATTCTCTAAACGCGTGTTTGTTATAAAAAGTCCGCACCGTGGCCGACCAGTTAAGAAATGCCATATTGATGACGAACGTGATTGACACGGTCGCGTTTAAAATCTACTCGCGTCATTTCTTTCTAAATTTAACTTAAATTTATCCCTTTTTCTAAGTAATTATAACCATGTTACTTTGGTTCACCTTTATGAGAAATTGTTCACTATACAATTTTATTAGCAGCTTTAGTGTGACAACAGCAGCTTCAATTGATTGATTTTGCAAGTTTTTTCTAAGCATATAAGATTAAAAAAATCTTTTCGAATAGTCTTCAAATATTAAATGTTTTACAAATTGTGTTCAAATAAATTCAATTATAGATATGTTGACATTTTGTTTCATTACTATCGGAAGAACAATGGTGTTGGGCGATTCCATTCGTCCAAGTTCGCTCTTTCACCGAATTGCGAGTGCGACGCCGCTGAACAAACCGCAGACCATATTCTAACGGCGTGTTCTATACATCGGGCACCACATGAAACACGAGGTCCGACGGTTTTGGATGACGAAACTCGATGCTGGCTTAACAACATTACTTCCAGCATCTGATCTGGATAGTACAACAGCCTGCGGCAGTAAAAGGATAAACCCTCGGGCCCCAGTCCTGTTTGTGTCTGACCTGGAGTGAATGCCTTTCCAAACAATGACGACAACGATCGGTAGAAGTATTTTAAAAAGTATATTATCAATAAAATTTTTAGGCTTATTTTATACGCCTAATAGCTTACATAATTTCATCTATTTACCATAACTCACTAGCGACCATTAGTTAAAACTAACTCTGTAATGTGGCCGGCAACAACAAAAAAGTTGTGCATCCCTAAACTAAGATATTGAACAAAGTTAAAAATAATTATCATCATTATTTTAAATCTGATTTTTTTCTGATTGAGTTTGTTTCGTTTTTTTTTGGTGCGTCTCCATTTGAACAAACCGGTTTGGTTTGATGCCCTGGTGATAACTCATTTAAATCCAAGTTTTTCTTAAAAAAGTCTGAGAGCCAAAATATTTTTAAAAAATTACATAATTTTAAATTTACATGTGCTGCTATATATTACAACATTACGGTTAGAAACTTAATTTAAAAACAAAACAAAATATGAAACAAGTATTTTTGTAAAATCTAGAAAACTTACAATAAATGTAAAACACATACAATTAATTTTTTGTTTCTATTCTAGACTGGTACAGGACTCAAGTAGGCCTACGATCTGCTGATTCCGTTGAGAATCCGGGTAGATTTGAGGACATGTTTCTTGGTTTTGCAACTTTACCAAGTATGAATGTACACAGCTTTATACATGTACATGTATATAAATCGAAATGATATTTACAAACTTAAATTAAGTAATATTGCGAAATGGTAAAGTAATATTGGTTCTATATATCATTTTAAAAAATAATTTGATTTTAATTTAAAAATAAAAACTTCACGTTCTATACCTTTTTCGAGTATGAATGATCAATCTATTTGTTTTGGCACTCATCAGTTAACTTAAAATTCGAACGTTTCTGCATGTCGGCCCCAAATTTAAGTATAAAATTTTTTATCGACCCCTTATCCTAGTCTAACATTTATCAATGGGCTATAAGGAAAAAACATCAAAATAAATTTGAACAGTTTTTTTGTTGAAATTATTGATATAAGTTTAAACGTTTGTTTGTTGCAACTTGTTGCTCACCAGAACGAAATTTCTATAAAATAAACTATGAAGCTTTTAAATAATTTTTAAAAAGTCTGTTTAATTGTTTCACTTTTACTTACTTCATGTTTAATTTCAAGAAGGAAAATTGTTTATCAGTATGAGATCTTACCGAGCAAAAGTAGGCGGGAATATACAAGAATGATGTATAAATAACCGATGGACCTACTACCGATTGAGAAATAACAAAATATGGCAATTTCAAGAACTTTGTATATTAAAAACACTTTTCTAGTTGAACAAACAAAACATACATTTACCAAATATGACCAAACTAATGAAGGTAAATCTGATTATAGGATTTTTCGATCTAATTCGTTGTTTTTGCAATCAATTTCGTTTTGGAAAAACTTTTATATATACGACTTATATCTTTGTATAAAGTCTATATACATATATAGATAATATGCAATCTCTGTATTAGGTCCCCATAATTAGGTCTCCATAATCTATAGTCTCTATAATTAGGTTTCTATAATATAGTCTTCATAATGTATATATAGATAGGTATATAGACCTATCGGAGACCCTACGTGGAGACCCAATATTATGGGGACTACATTATAGAGACCATATTATGGAGACCTAATATCTATTATTGAGACTACATTATAGAGACCTAATTTTGGAGACCTAATATGATGGAAACTATATTATAGAAACCTGATTATGGAGACTATATATACTCGTATATCACGGAGGTCTAATTATGTAGACCTAATACTATAGTGATCTAATACAGAGACCCTATATTACCTATACATTTGATAATATAGAGTCTATATATTTGATAATATATGGTCTCTGTATTAGATCACCATAATATTAGGTCTCCATAATAAGATCTCCATGATATATATAGTCTCCATAATTAGGTTTCTATAATATAGTTTCCATAATATTAGGTCTCCAAAATTAAGTCTCCATAATGTAGTCCCAATATATAATTAATAGATATTAGCTCTACATAATATGGTATCTATAATATAGTCCCCATAATATTGGGTCTTCATATACGGTCTCCGATAGGTCTATATACCTATCTATATATTCATTATGAAAACTATATTATAAAAACCTAATTATGGAGATTATAGATTATGGAGACCTAATTATGGAAACCTAATATTATGGAGACCTAATGCAGAGACTCCACATTATCTGTACATGTATAGAACCTATCGGGAGACCCTATACAAAGATATATATATAAAAGTTTTTGCAAAACGAAATTGATTGCAAAAAAACGAATTTGATTGCAAAAACAACCAATTAGATTGAAAAACCCTATATAAAAGCTAAAAAGTTAAGTCTGTTAAAAAACAATTGCAGTTTTCCAACTCCAACTTCCAAAATTTCACTACCTGTAACTGTTGTAATGCTACCCAAACAGAAAATTTTACCTTGGTCCACAATATATTTTTATTATTGTACATGTAGAAACAAAACGTCGATAAAACTTCCTACACTATCAAAAGCCAATGAATTAAGCAGACCTTTACTATCGGGAGTTCGCTGAAATGCAACCAGTTTTTCAAATATCCAACAATGTTCTCCCAAGATACGCTGATGTAACTAGACACGTCGCCGATGTTACCCAAGGTTACTTTCGATATTTAACCGATTTTGATGCAATAAAGTTATAAGTGATGGGCCAATATCCCATTTCCTACTATGTCTGACAACTTTTGGCTAATCGCCTATGCAAATTCTCTCGGCGTTTTGTTGCAAATTCCTCGATGGTGTTTTTTTTTTAATTTAACCATAGTTTTTCTTTTCCGTTTAATGCAAAATTTCTATATTTTTGGTTATTGTTTTTGGTTTCTATGCTAAAATTGGGCTATTTGCAATTAAGATTACTTTTTGGCAGTTTTAGTAAATCCAATTTTAGTTTTAGCTGACATAGTGGTATTAATCTGGATATTTCTGACAAAAAGTTTTTTAAACTATATTTATAATTTTTTAAAAACACCCACGACAAGTAACAAAAACACACAATCAAAGTTGAAAAAAGTAAGAAAAAACAGCGTGACTCGACGACAGTTGATCGAACGACACTTAATCCAGACGACATTTGATCGAAACGACATTTGATTGACACGACACTTGATTGAATAATAAAAGAGAAGATTTACAATTTAAAATCTGTTCCGGTTTTGTCAGTTTTTTGTTCCAAAATTCTTTATAAGGTATTTTGATCAAAAAAGTGTTTTGAATTAATCCCAAAAATGCAATTGTTATACAATCAGTTCATTACATGTGATTAGCAAAAGATGTTTAATACTTCTTATATCTGCTTTAAAATTTGCTCGCTTGGAATGATGAATAAACTGTTTGCTAAAGGTTGACTATTTTAGCATAAAGCAGATTATTGGGAGATTTTCAGGTTCTCAAACACATTTTCACAATCTATTCTTAAATTTCTTAAGGATTCTTTTAATAGTGGTGCACTATAGGTTGTTCAGTTTTGGAAACTGTAATGAGAACACTTTTGAGCTTTTCACCAAACACGGTTTAGAAAAAGTAGATTAAGTCCTAATCCCAATAAAGAACTTGAATTTCCACGGTTATCCCGGTTTTCCACGGTTATTTTCACGGTAACTTGAATTTCCACAGTAGCACGCTTTCGCGCGACCAACGCAGTACACTGATAAATGCGCGCCTCCCGACCGCCGAAATGGTCAGTCGGCGCTTTTTGCATGTATTAGCCCTAGCATTTGCCCAGATGGTAGGTGCTTTCCCGCAGCCTGGGCTGTGAGTAAGTCTGTTCATTGATTTTAAAAATGACAGACCAAATCCGAACCTACCAAAACGAAACGGTATTCGCCATTTCCGATGTTCAGTGTGGGTCTGCTAATTGGCAAACGTCCTCTTCAGGACGGGACAATGCCAGGATAAAACTGCCCTTTTTAGGGCACATTGCCAACAAGTTCCAAAGACTCACTATTCGTCAGCTGAACATTGAAGGCCTCACTGCAAGCAAAATGAACGTTCTTCATCACCTCGCTATGCAGTCTGAGGCACTCGTCATCCTACTGCAGGAGACTCACTGCACTGATGCAGAGAAGTTAGTACTTCCAAACTGTGAACTAGCTAGGTCTTCTTTAAGCAGGAAGCATGGCCTTGCCACGTTTGTCCACGAGCGACTGAGATACATGCTTTTGGACCAATCTCCACCGACATCGGAGATCGAGTGGTTGTGTATGGATGTTCATGGCTATAAAATAGTCAACGTCTACAAACCACCGCCAACGCGATTGCGATGCCTGGATCTCCCAGTGTTTCCTCAACCCTGTCTCTTCCTTGGCGATTTTAACTGTCGTCAAGCTAATTGGGATTACAATGACAACAGTCCGGACGGTGAGTGCTTGGCTGGTTGGGCAAGTATTAATTGCTTGCCCTCCTATATAATGCCAAGGACGCTGCCACTTTTTATTCCGGCCGCTGGAACACTGGCACCAATCCAGATCTAGCTTTCGCTAGTGTAGGTCCAAACAGTCGCTTACCGGATAGACGTGTCCTTGAAAAGTTCCCCAGGTCACAACATCGACCTTCGCTTATTACACCACCAAGGTTTGCTATGGCAGTGCCAAGCATGCATGTTAAGCGATGGAACTTCCGCAAGGCCAAATGGAGTCACTACATTGCTTTGACGAATAAATTTGCAAAGACTTTGTTGCCGCCTGATTCACTTGATGTGGATGCGGCTTACCAGGACTTCTGTAACACCATTAAGAAAGCAGCCAAAAAGACTATCCCACGCGGGTATTAAAATAACTATATTCTGTGTTGGGATGCAGAGTGTGAATCCATCTATAAAACCTTTCTGCAGTCTTCTCAGGGATACAACTCAAGTTTGGCTGCTACAGCTCTGCTTGCCGAGCTTGACAGAAAATTGAGGGATCGATGGTCCGAGGCAGTTCGGAGCATTGACTTCTCACACTCTAGTCGAAAAGCATGAAGTATTTTGAACAACCTTACTGGTAGGTCACGACACTCTCCTCGTCACTGTCCCGTTTCAGCCGATGCTATTGCATCTCAGCTGGTCAGAAATGGGAAATACGAGGTTGTTGACCGCAAGTCATCTTGACTTGTCTCCCAAGAAGTGTCTGACCTTTGGAGGGCCACAACACCAGACGCAGTAAATACCTTTGACAATTTTTCACAGAGAGAATTTACTGCTGCCCTTCAACATTTAAAACCAGGTAAAGCTCCGGGACCTGATTCCATCTGCCCCGAGCTTATAATCCATGCTGGAACTGCTTTGAATTCCTAGTTACGTGACTTCCTTTCTTCCTGTTTGCGCCGACTCAAAATTTCCAAGATCTGGAGAAGAGCGCTTGTGGTCGCGATCGCAAAACCGGCAAAGCCCGTGGAGGACCCAAAGTGTTATCGACCGATATCTCTGCTCTGTGTCCCATACAAGATCTTCGAAAGGCTTATCTACGCCCGCGTTGAATCATTAATCAATCCACTGCTCCCTAAAGAGCAGGCTGGGTTCCGACGCGGGAAGTCAACTGTAGATTAAATTGTTTTGATAACCCAGAACATCGAGGATTCTTTTGAGGCTAAAAAGAAGGCCGGTGCCGTATTTATTGATCTGACAGCTGCTTATAACACTGTCTGGCACCGTGGCCTTACCTGCAAGCTGCTGAGACTACTTCCGGATAAGCACATGGTCCAAATGATCATGGAGCTTGTCCGAAATCGAAGTTTCACCCTTACGACCGGTGACAACAAGCAAAGCAGGCTATGCCGTCTTAAAAACGGCGTTCCTCAGGGATCGGTCTTGGCTCCCTTCCTATTTAACATCTATACGTACGATCTTCTTTCCATGATTTCCACAAAGTTTGCTTATGTTGATGATTTAGAATTGCTGCACTCTTCTGGAAACTAGAAGGACTTGGAGGGGACTTTAAACCAAGACATGTCTACACTTTCATCGTATCTCCAGACTTGGAGGTTGAAACTCAATCACACTAAGACGGTGACGGCAGCCTTTCACTTAACAACCCGAGAGGCTAAACGTGAGCTAAAGGTCTACAACAACGGTAGACTTTTACCGTTCTGTCCAACCCCACTTACCTTGGGGTAAAACTGGACAGATCGCTCACGTTTCGTCACCATCTAGTGGCATTGCGCAAAAAACTATCCTCGCGCGTCACACTGCTGAGGCGACTCGTGGGCTCGGGATGGGGTGCTGGTGCTAAAACACTACGCATAGCCACCTTGTCTCTAGTCTACTCAACAGCTGGTTAATGCGCGCCAGTCTGGTGTTGCAGTGCTCACACTCATCTCATCGACAGTGTCTTGAACGACGTCTTGTGCATAGTCACTGGATGCCTGCGTCACACTCCAACGGACCATCTACCTGTACTTTCAGGCATCCAGCCAGCTGAGCTTCGCCGAATGGGAGCGACACTATTCTTGGCTCACCTTTGATGTCTGAATCCTGATTATATTTTATACGGTCTTTTAAGTGAGTCCTCAGATACTCGCCAAGTGAGACTAAGATCCAGACGCCCGTTTGTACCAGCTGTGCGGAATCTTTTGGACAACCTTGCTAGACTTGGCATACGCGCTTCTGAATGGACAAATCACAAATGGAAAACGCAGTACTGTGAAAATGCTCCCAGGCTCTGTGCTTTTGTGCCCGGGACCGGTGCCAGGCCTGTTGGGATGGGCTTACCTCGAGCAGCTTGGGTTAAGCTCAACCGCCTGCTGACTGGTGTTGGGCGATTCCATTCGTCCATGCACAAATGAGGTCTCGCTCTTTCACCGAATTGCGAGGGTGGCGCCTCTGAACAAACCGCAGACCATGTTCTAACAGCGTGCCATATACATTGGGCACCAAATGGAGCACAAGCTCTGACGGTTTTGGATGACGAAACTCGATGCTGGCTTAATAACACCACTGCCAGCATCTGATTCAGGCACTGCAGCAGTCTGGGGTAGTAAAAGAATAAACCCTCGACCCCAGTCCGGTTTATGTCTTACCTGGAGTGGATGCCCTTACAAAAGACGACGACGACAAACTTGAATGAATCAAATGTTAGATTTATATACCATTAATTAAAAATTGGTGGGGAAAAGTTAATTTGTTAGTAGAGGTTCATGAAAAAGCCAAGTCGCATAATTCAACCCTCTACTGCATGAATTTTTAAATTTAAACCAAAAAAATTTAAATTGAGCTTAAAAACCATTAAATGCATTTAAATTAATAAATTAATGCTAAAAGGAGAGTTTAAAACATATCACAAAACCAATTTTGATGTGCCAAAAATAGATTTGCAGGAAACCTCACAAACAAACTAGACAAAAATAAGCTTCACAAATAAGTCAATCAAATTAATGCAAACATACTAACGTCTAAACAGAGATTTGCAATAGACAAAATTATATAGTGATCCATTTATTGCACTATACGAAGTAAATAATTTGTCAAATCACACTGGAGTTATAATTAAACACAAAGCAAAAAATTAATGTGGCATTATGTTTGATAGTACAGAGATACATGTCTGTTGTTTCCCATATGTAGTAGCCTAAATAGTCTGAAAAGTTACAAGAACAGGAAAGTTGGAAGATTATGTCGATGGCGAACACAAGCAACAAGTTGCAGTTTAATACCTCCTTTCGCCATTCTCTTGTCTCCTCAGGAAAGTAATTAGCAGATCTATAATCATATTTATATATAAACTAAAAAGATTAAATAAATATTTTAATCAAAGAGCAATGTTTTAGGATTTTCGATAGCAGGTCTGGGTAATTGCCTGATGGCTGCCCGAAGTTTATCACCTTCAATATTGTCTTGCAAGTCAGAAGATAAGTAATGATAAATAAGTAAATGAATGAATAAAAGTTACTTCTAATAATATACTTTTAAAATGAAAGAAATCTACTTAAGCTAATGACTATACTTTGCAAAAACAATCTGGAAAGACATGGCAATTGCCCCCCTACCCCCCTGCTTCCGGTACCCCTAGGTATGTATAATTGACAAATAAAGAAATTTCAAAATCATCATCAAATTGGCTACAAAAGTATCTTTACAGGCTGTTTATTTTTAATTTTTAGGGGTACCAAAATGTCTTGCCCCTGATTGGGCTTCTGGGTGTATCAAAGCTATATCAAGTAGTAAATACACTTGCATATAATGTAAAAATCTTTTTAAACTTGTTTTTTTATAAAGACAACTTTAGTAAAGTAAATATTGACAATATTTTGAAAAAAATGGTATTCTAAATTTTGAGGGAGGTATATATGGTTTTTTTTTGCGAGTAAAGTGAAAAGAATAATTTTATTCTTAATCTTTTACTATCATACCATAAAAATTTGAGGACCTTATTTTTAATTTTCAAAATTTTCAAAATTAAGTCCCCCCCTATTTTCATCCTTTCCAATATAAGGAAAACCGTTTATCAACAATTTGCTCTCCTTGTCTACAGCTAACCAATATTTTTTCCCAAACTTGTCGGGTTTTGATGCCATAAACTGCGTGAAAGAACATCTGGCCTTGCTAAGGAAAAGCTGTCGTCGACTGTGATAAAAGTTCCTGGTTTATAAGACGTATAGTAGTTATCAATAAAGCGGTTTCAAACTTCAAAAAATAGAGCAAATTATCGGTCTGCAACATTTGCAAACAATTTGATTTTATGTTAAAACGGAGGAAACGGAAAATTTTACAGAATCGATTTCTAGATATAGCGTTTTAGCACAATAATACGCTACATGGTACTGCGACAGTTTATCGAACGACACTTGATCGAAGCGACACTTGATCGAACGACAGATGATCTAAACAACACTTGATTGAAACGATATTTGATCGAAACGACATTTGATCGAAATGACAGTTGATAAAAAAATTTTACTCTTGTTTGTTTCTGCTATTAAACAATCTCTTTGTTACTGTACATTAGATTCATAAAAAGCATAGGCCATCAGTAAGAAGACAGTTTGTTTTTATTTTTTATATATTTATTTGTCAATGTTAAAGTCAGGTTTTTTTAACAAGGTCCCTCGGCAAAGCACTTTTAGGGGGGCAGCAAGTGGATTTTTAGTCATAGTTATGTTTCGCTAGCTGCCTATTACTGCCATCTTTTTACATTTTTTTTACATTGTAATCAATTATTTAAGGGAGGGCATTGTGCCATGACCCCATCCTTGCAGACTCCTTGCAAAAATCAGAGACAGATTCAAAGAAAAGATCTATATTTTTTTATTATGTTTTTGGGAAAAAAAATTGACAAAATCAGGACAGATTCAAAGGAAAGTTTTTTTTTTTAACCCTTATTTACCTAGGCTGTTTTTTTTCTGTTGACTACCTAATGGGGGGTCCTTAGAGGACCCTAAGTTTACATGTCCAATACTCTTAACAGACAATAGCTGCGCAGTTGATTTTTTGATATGTTGGAGAAAATTTATTCTAGTTTAGTGAAATATCTTTACTTTTAATATATTTGCCATTAATCTTTTTTAATTTTTCATAAAGTTGAAGGTGCTCAAATTTTCGTTGATTGCTTTGTTTTGCAACATAATCGGATTAGTCACGGTCTGCTGCAAAAATAAATAACTACTACGTGAGGCAGTAATCTTGACAAACACAGCAAGACGTTCAAAACGTTTTTTGACTTATCTCATGATTTTTGCACACAGAAAGTATACGAAAATCAAGAGGTAAGTCAAAAAAATAGCTTGCTACACTAAAACTACCCATCGGATTTGCTCAAGTAAAATACCAAAATATTCAGGAATAAATTTTAGGAAAAGTCGTAAAATTTTAGGTTTTTATCATCCAAACTTTACAAGTTATACCGTTTTTATATAAAGGGGGGTCCTTTGAGGATTAGGGTTAAAGATTACGGTTAAATTAGGGTTAAAGATTACCATATTTTTGGGGCAAAAAATTGACAAAATTGGAAAAGATTCGAAGTTGTAAATTTTCTCTTTCACTATTCGGTCAAGTGTTGTTTCGAACAAGTGTCGTTTCGATCTAATATCGTTTCAATCTAATATCGTTTCGATCAAGTGTCGTTTTGATCAACTGACGCTTTGATCAAGTGTCGTTCGATCAAATGTCGTTCGATCAACTGCTGTTTGATCAACTGTCCATCTTTCAGTCCAGATATTATGCAAAAGTAAATCACTTTTTTATGATATTTGGATTGAAAATGGGTCACTCCCTATCCTTCAGTCGAGATATCATGTAAAAGTAAATCACTTTTTCCTGTAACTCTCCGCTCATACATGACAGCTACAAACGCTTCCGATTCTTCCACAATAAAAGCAAACGCCTGATTTTGTGGTTGGCGGTGGCTTCGTTAATTGTGCGTTTTGTAATAAGTTTGAGAATTGAGCTATCAATAAGAAGAAGCCCTGCACTTACAGGACTTCCAGCAAAGAATTTACTGCTTGCATAAGGTGTAGGCCTAAAAGCTTCTCTTAAGATGTTCTGTTGTGAAAGTCTTCTAGTATAATAGTCACCAAAAGTTATGTGATGCCACTCTGTTCCATCTGGAGCAGTCATTATTATATCTCTATTTTCAGCTACGTCATTAACGTCTGAAGAAGGAAGTTCACTTTGTGAACTGTCAGGGGCCAACTCAATATTTCAATAGTTTTCCACTTTACTGTGACTTGCATTTATTGCAGTGTCAGTATCATCCGTTTCGTGAGGAGCTTCGGTTGTATCAAGTTGATTTTGAATCCGAGGTTGTTTTGGAGGGCGATTAGATAAATGAGCGTCAGAATAAACACTTCCTGAAACATACTGTTCCGATTCGTCACTGAAAGAATAATTTGCATCAAGCTCAGGAGCATATAAGTTGTCAAATTCAGATCCACTGTCCTCACACCCCAATTAGTAATCAGGTATATACCGCAAAGTCAAAAGAACTTTTTCTGTTCAAAAACGTTTTCTGCTTGCTATAACTGTATTGTTGTTTCTCAAACGCTGTAAAACTAGACTGTATACTGCAGCTTAAAAAAATAAGGAATGAATAAAAAACAATAACCAGTAGCCTACTTTGGAAAGCTAACAGAAAAAAATGAAAATTTAAATAGAGAAAATTATAACCACGGCAATCACAAGGAAAACTCAACAGGTTTTTAAAATGACTACATTCCGCATTAAAATAAGTCTAAGTCACATGACCTTTCAACGAAGAAATAGTAGTAGTAGTAGTAGTAGTAGTAGTAGTAGTAGTAGTAGTAGTAGAAGTAGTAGTAGTAGTAGTAGTAGTAGTAGTAGTAGTAGTAGTAGTAGTAGTTTTAATAGTGTAGTAAAATTGTTTCGTAGTGAAGTGAAAAGAAATTTTAAAGTGTCAATTTATAATCCGATTAAACTCACTGATTCATTAAAAGTTACAACAGGACATCCGCCTTGAAACAATTGAAAAAAATATGCAAGCTTTAACACCCTCAAGTAGACAAATTGATAATCTCGGGCATTCTAGTGTTAAATAAACAAAAAATCTACAACTAAAAGCAAATAAAAATTAACAAAAAACATGACCAGACCTAAAAAATATCAGATAAAGCAATATTACTAACAATAAGAACAATTTCTAAAGAAAAGGCCAGTTTTAAAACATTTTATTTTGCATCATTATTTTTTTTTATTTATTCTGAGACTGAAGCACAAGCGTAAGCTTGTCCTTTCAATCGGCTCTGAAGGTCGAAGAATTCTACTTGAACGAACCTATGGAGAAATTTCAACACCTTCTTTTTTAAATAGGCACAAATTTTTAGTTAATAAATTAAATTAAATTTTATTAAATATTAAAATTTAACGGTAAAAGCAAGCGTAGAAATAGATAAAATTTAAACGTTAATTAAGCGATAAACAACTGTTAAATAGGCGTTAAATTTGATTTAATTCTTTCTCTAACTCTAAATATACCAAAAGTTATTACAAATTTACTTCCTTAATAGAGCGTGCATTAACCAAAATTATTTCACATTTACCAAGCAGATGTACACTTTATATGTATTTTTATAGCTTGCTTTATCCGAATGACTTTGTCGTCAACTAGCCACGACCCAAGTGAGCTACCAATTTCAACCTTGGGCTATATATCGAAAAATGTCACTTGAGTTCTTAAAATTTCGGTTACTTATGACTTGTGCAATTTTATGATTATCGCGCGGTTTTGTGACAACAACAGCGTGTATCAAATTTGGTTACCAGTTTACATTTGGTTACCAGTTTACGTAACAATAAGCGTTCCATTTTTCTGTCCAATGTGTAAAAAAATATTCTCAATCTAATCAAGGTCTAATTTTGGTATAGCGATCTTTTCTGAAGAAAAAAATCATATTTGGTTCTTCTACTTTTATAACATTTTTCTTAGAATCACATTTTTTAACTTAATTTAAATTACTTACAACGCTGTGTGTTTATCTTTTATTTGAATGAAAATCACGGATTAATTTCAAGCAAACGAGTGGAAATGAAAAGACGTACGTATATAATAACAAACTAAGCGTTAATGGCATGGTCACCTTGTCATTATTTAAAGATATTATTATCATTCATTTTACGTAGCTGAATGAAACTTTATTTATGATTCAAATTTTCAACTAACTGTTTTTTTCTTGCAATAATCTAAAATTGGAATTATGCTTAAGGAAAGGTTGGGTAATTCAATTATTAGTTTTGTGGATAAAATATAAAATATCAACGTAGGTAATTTGTTGTAAATTAAATGTCGGAAAAACTGTTTTTTCCCAACGTTAATCGAAAATTACGATCATACACGAAGAATGGTGGATAATTAAATTATTGTTTTTTTGCGGATCAAGTATAGAATGCTATCGCAAGCAATTTGTTGGTAAATCATATATCAGGCAAACTCTTTTCTTGCTGACAATACTCCGCTAAAACCCTTGGTTAGCCATGGACTTTTAAATACTATTTAATCAAAATTTTTAAATATGCTTAAAGCTATGATACTGAAAATTTTTTTAAGATTAGAAGAGTTTTTACCTGTGTATTACCCAGCGGTGTATAGAGAAATTTGTCACGGGGCGATTTTAAAAGCCGAAAACACAATTACTTACATTTAAAATAAAGTGAAGATCTTTTTTATGCCCGTTAGATATGTGGTATAATGTATTTTGTGCCTCTAGACATGGTCTTTTCAAAACTTCACGGTTTTTTCAGCGATGATGTTGGAAGTGAAACGTCATCTAGCCTGCAATTTTGCGGAAGTAGAGGGCATCCGAGCAGATGCTCTGCAGTGTCATCTGCGCTCCCACACTACACAAAGTGGGTCCATTATGGAGTCCACACTTTGCAAGTGTGTTTCGGGTTCTGACAATTTCAGTACCAAGTCGGTTAAGGTATCTCCAGTGTTTCCAGGAAGCTTGGTGTCCAGGAGTAAGCGCCTTTGCTTTCTCGATGTTAAAGCTCAGCTTTAAGAGGAACTCTCTAAGCTGGCTTTTTTTATAGCTTGATACTCATCTACTTAAAAGGCATGTTAAGAGGAGGGATGGTAAGCAAGAAACTCTTCTTTGATTTTAGGTGTTGATTTGCTGCCTCTGACCTGTATAGAAAATGGCTTAGATTGTTTCTCACTTTTTGCTTTTCTCTTCTGCTGGCCACGTTTCGTCGAATGTCAGGTAGAACTATTCCAATGAGCAGGGGCAGACAGTTAGTGTTGTTGGGTTTTAGGCATCCTGCAATGATGCGGCTACTGTCATTGAGAATAGGGTCTATCCGAAGTGCATTTGCTGACCGTGATCATACTGCGCAAGTATACGCAACTGCAGAGTAGCATAGAGCAAGTGCTGATTTTCTAAAGCATGAGGGCTGGTTCCCCAGTGTGAGGAGATAAGCTTGCGCAAGATGTTGTTTTGCTGCACACTTTACCTTTGCAGTTTTGAATGTGATTTTTAAGCAGTAGAGATCGATCAAGGTTACTTTAAAATAGTCAAGATATGTGGTGTTTTCAAGTTGTTTTTATGTCACAAGATGTTCGGTGCACACTTGAGTCTTTGATGGGTTTGCTTTGAGAAAAATTTCTGCATAGCAATGCTATAGACCAGTGGTTCCCAAACTGTGCGCCGCGAAAGCATGCAAAAGTTGTTGTACTTACTGCTTTTCTCACAATAATTGCACTGTGAAAGTTGCTAGCAGCAACGTTTCCTCTAAGAGCTTCCTTAGTGTGCGCGGAATGAAAGCAGTGTGAGCAGTGGTGGATATTGGATGAGGCAAATGAGGCAGTTCCCCCTCGAAAACAGCACATACAGTTTTGAATCCGTTGCAGATGTTTCTTCAGAGAACGACTCTGATTGAAGAACTTTTTTTTCTCAGAGAACACCCTGATTTTGAGAGAAAAACGGTTCTTTTTTTCATTACGGCGCCGCGAGTATTGTTAAGTTTTCAAAGGGCTTCGTGAAAAAAAAGTTTGGGAACCGCTGCTATAGACCGTTTAGAGTATTGCTCAGCAATTTTTCGACTGTACTGAATGTCGAATGCTGGCTAGTAACACGAAGATCATCAGCATAGATGAAACACTTGATTTCTGAATCCAATGGTTGGTCGTATGTGTATATGTTGTAAAAGAGGGGGCCAGCATGTTTCCTTAAAGAAGGTCGTTCTTTCTTGGAGTGAGAATCTGCTTAATTTGTCATTTAGCAGTACAAAAAACGTCTATTTCTGAGCATTTTCCCAAAAAATGTAGAATACAGTCATTGTTAATACTTTTTGGAAAAGAGGGCGATGGTTCACTGTGTCGTTGGCAGCAGTACGATCTATGTATACACCCCTTGTGATCTTCTTGTTCTGATAGCTATCTTTAATGGGCTGAGTCAATTTAAGCAATTGGTCGATGGTTAATTTAACCAAGAAAAAATCAGCTTGCTCTTCAATGTGGTGAGTTTCTACGACTGGAGCAAGTCCTTTGAGAAGATGTCGCTCTAAGAGTTTGTAGATATGGCTGAGCAGGGATGTTAGCCTGTAACTTTTCAGTTTAAAAGAACCTTTCCCTGGTTTTAATAGGCCAACTACCACGGTTCTTCTCTACATTTTGGAACTCTTTTGTTATTCACGCCCTAATTTTCATTCGAACGGTTTGTGTACATTCTTCATTGGGGTTGACCCCGACTCCCCGTGTATACGCTTTTAATACACCTGATTAAGTTAAGTTAAATTTTTTTTATTTTAGAACTTAAAGCTTATCGAGAAAGATCATCAGGTTCGTGGTTCGTTCTGTCCATCTGCTTGGCGTTTATTCCCAACGCTGATCAAGACGACTTAATTAAACTCTTCGAAAAAGCAAGTTTGTTTTTTTTACTTAAATACTAAAAATAGAATTGTTTTATCTTAAAATAATGTTTTGGTGAGTTTGTAAGCACACAATTAAAAGATGATTTTGTTTATTGCGATAAAGAACTCGAGTTACACATAAAAGTAACGACACCAATTTCAATGTACCTCGCTCTGAATGACACCTGTCACAAACTTTGTTCGGGAATCCCAAAGGACCAGTTGAGCTAGGTAACCCGAATACCTGCGCTGAAACAAAGCTGTGTCTAAATTTTATTTTATTCCGGCTCAAGAAGTAGTTTTTGCTATGAGCCTGACGGTTTATACAGTTGGTTAACAAAAGCTCGGATTGATTTCGTTGAAGATTCTTTTCCACCACAAACAGAGACCCTTGTCTCTAATAAAAACGAATGTATTACAAAATCACGACCGACGAAATTCTATTCCACGCTTTGCCACACTGCAAAGCGAACTAACACTATAACTCGACTCAATCAACACAAAATAATTCTACCTCTGTAGAACAAAACTGCCAATCACTGGCACACGATAAATTCAACAATTGTCCACCGACACAAAATCTAACGGTCCACCACCTGTGGCCAAACAAATCACCCTCGCTCGAGCCGCCACTCGAGTCGCTTCAAATTACCTCACAACGATAATGATCATCATAATAATAATTTCTCGCTACGCAACGGCTTTATATAGAAAACAAAATCACGTGACGTAAACTTTCTCGTAAATTCAAGATTCAGCCAGAAACCCCTGGAGAGTTCGTTACGCGAATCAAGTGGAATATACGCGAATTTTCCAGTACAATGATGTTAGTCAAAAACATATTACGTCAATACAAAGAGAAAAAAAAGAGAAAAAGATACATGTATCGAGCCATATAACAAATTGGACGTATATCGCAGACAGCGCCCAAAGAGCCGCATTTATTCTCTTATGATAAAACTACGAACTGCTTTTAACGGGGATACACTACATCGTTATGATTAAAATTATGAATGAAGTGTGACAACACCTTAGTCCCAGAGTTCTCTTTCTGGTCTCTCAACAATTAAATTTGATTAAGCCCAATATTTCTAGGGACGACTATTATTATTTTTTTTGATGACCATTATCATTTTTTAACCCAAATTGCAGATTTGAAGTAAAACAATTGGCAGCTTTAATATAAATATGCATGCTGCTAAATTAAGTAATAAAGATGCTAAGAAATGCAATTTACGATCAGCCTGCACATAAAGGGAGGAAGGGAGAACGGCGAAAATGGAAATATAATAAATTTAGTTCGGTAAATAACAATTTGCAATAAAAGGTCGGAAAACCAAACTTTGAGGTTGCCTACAAACTAAACATGGGATGTATAAACTAAACAGCGAGCAAAAATTATGCACAAGTTGTTACACAAAGCGATGCCAAAGCAGGAAGCAAATAAACTTTGCATAACATTTTACAAATTTTTTTTTATTTTTTTATTTATCCTCATGACTCGCAGGAAAGCGACGGAGGCGCTAATACATAGGGTAGGCAATTACCCCGACCTGCTTCCGGAGATGCCAGGATATTGTTGTCCGCTTGTAAATTAATAGAGATATCACTGTAATTTAGAACTGCTTGCCAAGACCACCACCAAACAGGGGAATGTGTCGTAAAGTGTCTTTCCTAAGGACACAACAGAATGGCGCGAGTGGGTTTTGAACCAAGACCGTGTTGGTTACGAGCCCGGCGCTCTAACCACTCGACCATGCTGCCGACATTTAACATATTGAATGCAATATTTTGTACAAGCTGTTGTGCGGACGTTTTTTTTAAAACAGCTGAAACAGATACAGAGATTCTGATTATTGTGCAAAGTCAAGTGAAGAATTTCATCTCAATTCAGTTCAGTCATAAACTTCTTAATAACAGTATCTGAACTGAAAGCGAAATATGCGAGACGACAATTGACCAAGATACAATAGACAAATCAAAAATATTCCTTTTTTTTATATTTAAAATATTTACGTTTTTTTACAACTATAATGGGGTTTTAAGAATTTTTTGATTTAGAAAAACTTGATAATCACACAAATTAGTTAATAAAACAGCAAAATATGCGTTAATCAAAAAATCAGAAATATTAAGCTAATCATCCAATCTAAAGTATATAAATTCATTCTAATCAAGTAAATAAAACATCTAATTTGCAGTGAACTTTAATAGTAATATTTGTGAAATAGAGCAATTGTCATTAAAAACTGTCACAGTCGTTTATTTTATCTAATTGATAAATCGTGAATGAAAACTAGCTTATCAATTTTTAAAAAGTGTGACTTATAACCATGGTTGTGGAGTTGGAGTCGCCGGAGTCGTATGTTTTAAGGTGAAATCGATGCCAGAGTTGTACATTTAGATCTCGTGATGTCAGAGTCAGAAAATTGTGTTTAGCTGGAATCGGATTTGAAGTCGAAAAATAATTACAATTTCCACAACTCTACAACCTTGGTAAAAACATTTTTTTAAGGATTTAAGAGCTTCTCTTTTTGCTTCATTTGGTATTTTTGTTCGAATTCTAGTTTTGTGAAGAAACTCTTGAATATGCTCGCTCGGATCCTGGTATATAAAATAAATTATTGAAAATTTACTTAAATGGCTAAAACAAATCAAAAAATCAGAGGACACAAAAAATTGAAGGGTAGGGCCCCTATTGCTCTCTCTTGGGGATGGCTTGATGCCATCACATGGTAAACTATTTTATGTATAATCTATTGTTTTTGATCACAAAAGCCATAAACCATTTGTTTTTTCTTCAACCTCATATCAAGAAAACTTAGCAATTTCAACAAGCTTAGTTTTAAGCCAGTAGATCTAAAACTTTCATGGTTCGCGGTTTCTTTTGAAAACACTCAGTAGCCGTGAACCACCTGCTTAGAGTATTGTCGGAAAAGACTATTAGAGACAAAAGATGAAAAAGGTCATATAATTTAATTATATATACTCTGTATATATTATTAAATTTTAGACCACGAAATTTTTTAATTAAACATTAATTTTATTTTATTGGCTCCAACAGACTGTTTTGCCTGGGTGGGCTGGTCAGGCGGCGGTTATAAATTATTCAAATCGAGGTGATCGAGTCAAATCAGATGTAGTTCCGATGGAGTGGAGATCAAGGTGGAATCTTATTCAAATAGAATAGCATAATCTTATTCTATTTAAATAAAATTCCACCTGATGAACCGTCTTTGGCGAACAGGCTGTTGTGGATTTTAAATTTTTAAATTTTCTTCTATTTTAGCGGTTTCATTAATACATTCTGCTCAAGCTTTTTGGTTATCGAGCTCTGTGTCGGCAAAGTAAGGCAAACAAATATATATTTAAAATAAACTACTTAAAAGACGAGAAGCACCAGACTCGAGTTTCGCTCTTGTTAAAACTAGTGACGAGTGACTAGCACTTCACTGACGAGCTCTAACAAGAGCGAAACTCGAGTCTATGGTGCTTCTCGTCTTTTAAGCGGTTTGTTTAAGTAATTCTAAATCCTCATTATTCTTCAACTATAAGATATATATATATATATATAATGCTCTCCAAATGTCTCCAAATGCCGACACCGGAACAAATTCAAATTAAAGAAAGCCTAGCCTGATTTAATATTTTTCAAATTTTTTCAAATTTTATTTAATTTTAATTTTAATTTTAATTCGATTTTCCGATGTTTAAACTTTTAATTTTGCAATCCTTTACCCCCCCCCGTTTACGCCGTGTTTACTCATTGTTGTCGTGTTCCCACTATATCTATTCCTGCACCCCCTGATCTCCTCTATAGCCATTTCCTCACTGTCCGTTCATGCCTCGCTACTTCCTTCCTTTACAATGTTCTTTCTCTCCCACTATCTGCCGCACATTTGTAATTTGATCGTGAGTCAGTTTTTTGCAGCGTCAGATACGTAAATGTTTAGTTTGCTTCTAAATTCTAAATTTTGAGCCTTACAACTAGCTTGCTTCCTCAAATATTTTTAAATTTTTTAATTTTTAAATTTTTAAACTTTAAATTTTCAATTTTATTTTATTTTATTTTAATTAACTTATATTTACTTTATCCGTAATATTATTACTTTTGGCTCTTAACTATAATAATTAGCTTTTTCGTGCGTTTTTTCTTAACTTTTCGTCTACGTTTAGAATCACCTCCTGATGAGCCGAAAAGCCGAAACAGACTGTTGAGGTTTTAATAAAATCTCTTTTGTGGCTTTTGTAATTTAATATATATATATATATATATATATATATATACATGTATTTAACGCACAATTAATTTTGATAGTCTATTTTGGGAACTACCAAAAACGCTTTATTTTGTAACTAACTACAGTACTTCTAAACCTTTTTAACACCGTGGACAAAAAATTTTTTGGAATACAATTGTTGCTGCCCAGTAGGAATTTTTCTGTTTTTCTTAGAAAAATCACGAAAAATTTAAATGAAAACCAAAAGAAAAAGTCTTGGTTTATTGGCAAATCCAATTTAGGGTGTGAAGACTCTTATATTTTTTCCAACTTTGCGATTCTAACTCCGGGTTATAATAGATTAATTAAAAAAACACTTAGAATTAAAGTGAAGACCAAAAAAACTTTTCACATCCTAAAAGTGTTACGCTAACATGCGAAGACCTTTTTTTGGTCTTTAATTTAATTCAAAATGAAAACCAAAAAAAGTCTTAAAAAAAGTTTTTTAATTATACCTATTCAAGCCGAGTGGAAAACACAAGTTATAAAAAATAAAAATAAGTAAAGATTTTATTTTTAATACTTAAGTTCGTTGTAAATTTATGCAACTTGAGAGCCCTTGGTTTAAACTGTTAATTAAGAAGTAAAAATAAAGATACTATTTGCATCTCCCAAAATGTTTAAAAAGTGCACGGGTTGAAAAACAATGATCTTAAAGTAATAAAAATTTAAAATTTTAATGTTAAAGCTAGTTTTTATGTAACCGGCAAAAATTTAAACTTAAAACTTTCTGTTTAGAATAAAATAAACTATAATTTTATGTAACCCATGGTTTTATTATTGCTTCTTAAAATATATTGATAAAATATTAGATTTAGCTTTTGTTTTAGGCAAATCAAGAAGTGCAAGAGATCAAAAACAAACATAACGGAGAATATATACAAACATGTACCTATATAAATAATTTGAAAAAACTTCTCTACTTCTATCCTCAATAAAAAAGCAAAAAGGAAAATGCAAATTTGTCTTGGCAGAAATGATTTGCCATAATAAAACTATAAAAATAATAGTTTATAAGTAATTTTTAATACAATTTGGTGTTTTATTGTTGTAAATAAATACGTTTTACTTATTTGTGTGGGTATTTTAGGTTTTGGTCGCATAATTTTTAAAAGAAAATTGAATGAAAGGATTAATGTGATAATTTTATGTTTTGATATTCAATAGAGTCTCCATACAAAGATATACGTACAATCTCCAACATATAAAGTTTAATTTATAAGATTTAATAAGATTATTTTATTAATCTTATAAATTAAACTTTATATGCTGCATGGCCACTCGTACCATAAGGTAATACACAACTTTTTTCTAGGTAAATTAATCTTAAAATATCAATAGTTAAAGAATATAGAGCACTTTTGATATTACATAAAAAACACTAAATTTTATCACATTTTTTGTTGTTAAGCTTTTAAGAGACACGGGGCATTTTCCGGGGGCCACGAGCAGAATCGTTAGGAAGCTCTACTGTGCATTGCAAAAAATCTAATTTTTATTTAGTTTTTTCTAGTTGAAATTTTGTTACAATGTTTTTTTAACTACAACAAAAGTGGAAGCAATTTTTAAGCACTCTAAATAAGGTGAGGCCTTTTTTAAACCACTTTTCAAAAGCTAATCGAAAGAAGAAAGTAGTGTAATCTGTAAGGCGAACACTAATTTAGATGCTAAACGGTCCCTTGACTAAAAAAATCGAAAAAGAAGCAACTTTGTTCACAATTGCTTAAAATTTTTCAAAAGATTCAATTTATTATAATTAAAGTAGTTGTCAGCCCCAATGCTAACATGATTTTGCCCCAATGATAACATATAAAGAAATTCAGATGTGTTGAGCAATTCCACGTTACATGATTCTCAACTTCGACACTCCCGTTTGTCTCAGCCACCGTTGCCACGCTCTCCAAATCTTTTCTGCGTCTCTCGCAGTCTCTATCTGCGTCTCTCTCAGCCTTCTGTCCGGTCTCTCTCACTACCTCTGTCCGCCACGAAATACAGCAAAATATATACAGTGCAATATAAATACGTTCCTGATGGACGAATGTTGGCGGACGAACAAAGCAAAATAAAACTTGGATGTCCCGAAAACCATAAAAAGACACAAAGCAATTTACCAAACTAAAAAGAACGATTGTTAGCATAATCAAATTGCGTACAATTAACCTTAATGCTTGAAATAATTATGAAAATGGCGGTTATTGTTTTGCAATAATGAATCGAGTTAATTACAACCTATCATAAGCACAATGGTAAAAACATCAAAGGAAAACGCAAGAATGGAAGTCGGAAAACTTAATTTAACAAAATAAAGTCGGGCTGAATTACGTAAAGCAATAATCAAATAACAATTAAGACACGAAATGTTTATGTGCAGCATAGAATGAGCCGACTTCGGGGTACAGAAGCCCTGGCGCGGTGTTAAACTCAAAGATCTTTTTACAAATTCAATCAAATTGATCAATTTATCAAACCTTACTTTTACTCAACAGTTCAACTTATTCAAATAGAATGAAAAAAATAAAAACATAACACATATTAATTA
Source organism: Diplosoma virens (assembly GCA_963680785.1). Lineage (NCBI taxonomy): Eukaryota > Metazoa > Chordata > Ascidiacea > Aplousobranchia > Didemnidae > Diplosoma > Diplosoma virens. Next base: position 30,147,988 of record OY796884.1, read on the forward strand.
AGGAATTTAAACAAAAGCTTGTCTAACTAAATCCCTAAAAAAATGCTTGCAGGCTAATAATTATAAAAATCTGGCACCTTTAAACAATGTTAGGCTTCTCAAACTATGATTACTGTTAATTTAGCCTGCACGTGAAAAATATGAAAACATCATAGTGACGTAATAGATAATTAGGAGTGGCCTAAGCAAAAACCGAGTAAGGGAGAAAGAGAGTAAACAATGAAAGAAAGCAAAGAAAGTTAGAAAAGTTGAAACAATAAAGAGGGAGTTTAACAACAAATTGTTTGCAATTAATTGTGATAACGAAACGGCAGTTTAATAAGGCGACCGCGCCTGGACAATCGAACAGGTCCGTCTGCCGCTGGAAAACGAAATATGAGAAACCAAAGCGACGCATCTAAACCAGGATGTGAGGTTAATCCCGACGTTGAAAATTCAATAGGCCACTAACAATGCACAGATAGACAACATTAACTATGCACAAATCTTAACTAAGATTATTATTGTAATTTGTTAGGCATATAAAAGGCGTAAATTTTAAATATATATTGACTTTGCCCAAAGCAAACATGATCCAAAAATATTAGCCTTGCCTTTAAACATTGTATTATTGTAATTTGTTGTAATTTGTTATTATTGTAATTTGTTATTTGTTAGAAACTGTAATTTGTTAGGCATATGAAAGGCGTAAATTTTAATTTTAACCTAATTTTAACCTAACAAATTACTAACAATTTTAACAAATTACTAACAAATTTAACTAATTTTAACCTAAATTTTAACCTAACAAATTACAATATATTATTGTAATTTGTTAGGTTAAAATTACAATATATTATTGTAATTTGTTAGGCATATGAAAGGCATAAATTTTAAATATATATTGACTTTGCCCAAAGCAAACATGATCCAAAAATATTAGCCTTGCCTTTAAACATTGTAGGCTACAATTTTGCACAACTTCTCTTTAGTCAACAAAAAAACAAAATAATAAACAGAAGAATCACTATTTGGTGTATATAAAACAATAATTTATTCAATCGGTTATTTTTACTACATATAAACAAAAAACACTCTTTAGCGAGACAAGATTTTTGAAGCTGCTATGTATAACTATAAGAACTAAAACAAAAATTTTTATTTAATACTTGGATTTAAGATAGTAGATATTTCTTCGTTGCTCCGTGTCGCTACACTGTTAAAAAACATCAAAAGAAAAGTTGCAAAATTCTGCAAACATCAAAAACGCCGACTGCAATGATCAAAGAACTCGCAGCAGTTTTTTTAACAGTGTAGTTGACCCGCTTGGCTCTTTACTTCAATAAAATACTCACAGTTAAAACTTTTTTTAATAAAGGACAAGTATTGAAAAAAATACCAAGACAAATGGAAATATAGTTTCATAGAGTGGTACACATGTAGTAGACTATGTTGCTAGATTTTTGTATCTGTTATCTGTTTAAAAAGTTTTATTTGCTGTTTTTTTGTCCATAAGATTCAACTACAAACTTGTAAAAATAAACTAAACAAACAAATGCATCCTTTTAGGGCGACTTATAAACACCGGTCCGCAATTTTTAATTTTGTACCCAAGGAATTGTAATCTACACATTTTCAATCTATCAAAACTCCAAATTTTTTCTCTGCTCAAAAAATTCTCAAACAGCTCTTTAAAGTTCAATCATATTTATTTTTCGGTACATTTGCAAATCAATCATATTTTATTTTGGGGTACTTTTGCAAACGCTATAAATGAAACAGATTGGTTTGTTTATCATCTTAAAAAGTCGCTAAAAAAAAAGCTTTGCCATGACAACTATCATGGAGTGCTCCTTGATCGCTCCAAGAGCTGAGTGATAGAATTTTTATGAGCAAAGAAAAAAATTTTGGATTTTTGATCAGTTGAAAATATGTAGATCACGATTCCTTGGATACAAAATTGAAAATTGCCACCGGTCCATCTCACAGAGGAAAATAGAGATACGCGTTTCTCTTGACCGAGTTGCTAAATGCGATTGAATACCTGAGGGCATCTTATGACGTCACAGATGAATTGATAGACTGGCTTTTCCGGATTATATTAAAGTATGCCAGAAACATGTTTTTTCATGAATTCAATTTCAAGCGTCTTCATTAATTTTCAATCAAATTATCAAAATTTCAAAGCAGCTTTAACATGAACTATAAGCTCTATGCACATAAAATTAGGGCCCGGAGCTTTAGCTGCTTTTACGTACAAAAATCCTTGTAAACAGCCGAGGTCATCCGTAAGTAAGATATCTAAGTTGATTTTATTCAAAGGTTTCCAGTTAGTGGGTCATTTTAAAACTAAAAAAAGTCGGAATATAATATGATAATCATATTGGACCAGAAGTCATATCCAATTTTTTCTAAATCACATTTTGAGTTTAAACATAAAATTTATTACGAAAGGAAAATCAAGACCAAGAATGGTCTTTACGTTTACATGAAAAGTTCTTTTCGAATTTCAAGAATGAAGTTTTTTGGTCTTTATTTAACTTTTGAAATAAATTTATCAAACTGTTTGCAATAAGTAAGGACCGTTTTTTTAAACTTTGGAACGAAAATTCGTAAGAGATTTGTAAGAAAAAGACGTAATTCGCTTCACTACGCAAAAGCTAATTCTTGGTAAAATTCATGTCACTTAATAAAAGCGTGAAACTAAAATTCCACGCTCCACTTGCAAAAACCAACAAAAATTCACAAATTTGCTAAAAAACATCTATTTTAACCGTTGAACCTTGTTCGGGGGCACCCAAAAATAGTACCATCTTATTCAGCATTTCAAATGACGAAGAGTCAAGAAATTCTAGAATTTTATTTACAAAGATGAAGTAACTACAAACGTTTTCGCAAGGGCCGGGCTTCAGAAGCCCGGCCATTGGGGAGAATAGGGTTAAATTTAATTTAAGATAAATACTTTGCCCTTACTAGGAAGTCGGAATCGGAATCGGTAGTCGGAGTCGTAGTTGAAGTTAGAGTCGGGAGTCGGAGTTGGCATTTTAGAAATTTTAGGAGTCGGAATCGGAGTCGGAGTCGGATCTTAATCTTCCGACTCCTCAACCCTGGTCGCAGGTTGCATTACTGAGTTGGTTTTACCGAAGGCCGTTAGTATGCTATGATCAGTGGATAAAATTTTGTATTAGGTATATATTAATAAATATTAATTTTAGTTTTCATTGATATACCCTTTTTACTCCTACCGATTGTAATGGAATAAAGTGTCACCATTTGTGGCGATCGAAGTTATTTAAAATTCGAAAAGCATTATGAGCCTTTTAACAGCGGTGGAGTCGAGACCAAGATGAGACGAGACTTGGGATGTTAAAACCGAGACTAGAGGAGATTTTGGAGAATCGAGACCGAGACCAGACACGAGGCTTTACATAAGTTACTTTTGTTTAAGTTAGGGTTGTGGAGTCAGAGCCGCATGTTTTGTCTATTTGTCGCTATTTGCTAAATCCAAACTTAAAACCAGTGCGGAATTTCAAAACGTATTTATCTCTGAAGATCTGACCCCCTTACGATTCAAGTTATTACAATACGTAAAAAAAGAAAATAATAACAAATTTGTTTTATGTCACATAAACAATGGAAATATAAGAATGAAGAAGTCCCCCATAAAAGCAGGTTTGATTCGAGAAACTGAAAAAGATGAAGGAACTGGTCCGTGGTTAAACGTGAGTTGCCCTGATGATCTTTTTAAATACAACTTTGACATTGACTTTGCAAAGCTAAACTATAAACCGCTCTTTTTTAACTGCGATACTTTAAACAGTCCTTGTTGTTGCAATAATAATGGTTTGTTGTTTCTGATTAATGGGTGTATGTTTGTTGTTTTTTTGTTGAATATAAATTTTGTACCGTTTCTTAAACTGTAATGGCTTCCTCAACGTATGCATGCTCAAAATTACCTCGATGTAAATTTTGTTTTGATGCAAAAAAATTGCAAACTGATGCAATCAACCTTGCAAACTATTGCGCAATTCGCAGAGTTTGCCTAAAGCACACAACGCAATGCAGATGAAGTAAACAAAATGGTCATGTGATTTCCGCGACAGACACCGTAGACTACAGTATCGAATTTGAGAATGATAATGATATAACAGAATTAGAAAATGATGGTTTTAATAATTATTATTTTTGGATTGCAACTACCATGATATAGTAGCATCTATTAATAACCACGCTTTAAATAATTCTAATGACCTTTTATTAATGCACTTTAATACAAGAAGTCTTCAAAAAAACATTGATAAACTAACTCACTACATTCTGCAGTTAAAAAAATGCCTGATATTATAGCCATATTGGAAACTAAATTAGAAAAAGATGAACTACAAACTAACATTGGTATAAATGGTTATAACTTCATACACTCTGATAGCAATTTTCAGGCTGGCGGTATAGGCTTGTATATAAAAAATTCTATTTCGTATAAGATAATTGATGAATTAGATTTAAAACACAATTTTGTTGAAAACATTTGGATAGAAGTCGAAACAAAAACAAAAAAATCGATAGCAGTTGGAGTTGTCTATCGTCATCCAGGAAACATTGTTAACCAAATTGAACTCTTTACGAAAGCAATCAAAAAATTTTTTTTGAATATGAGTAATAAAAAAATGGAATTTTACTTTGTGAGTGACTTTAACATAAACTTGTTACAATCTCATTGCAATCAAATTATAAAGACCTATGTCGACAATTTTCTAGGTTATTCAGTCAAGTGTTGCATCAATAAACCAACAAGAATTTCAGTAAGTACAAATTCGCTTCTCGACCACATATATACAAATGATTTTAATCGCTCGCTATTTAGTGGTATAGCATTGTGTGACATATCGGATCACCTTCCAATTTTTATTTTTATAAAAGATATTAAATATATGAAAAAGAAATCAGAGGAAGTTTACATTCGTGATATGAAAATTTTTTCAGAAGAATTGTTTTGCCAAGATTTGTATAAACAATTAGGTGATTTGCATGTTACAGAATCTCGTTCACTGCATGATCGGTTTGAAGCGTTTGTAAAATTATTTACTGATATTGTAAATTTTTATGCACCACGACGAAGAGCAACCAGAAAAGAAAAAAAATTAAAAAGTAAACCGTGGGTTACCCAAGGATTGCTAAAATCAATTAAACTCAAAAATAAAATGTATAAACAATCTCTTATGCACCCTAGCAATTATCAATTTGACAAATATAAAAAATATCGCAATGTTCTAAACAGAGCAATTGAAAGTGCAAAACAAAACTACTATAATAAAATTGTTACTGAAGAAAAGCATAAATCTGAAATTGTATCAAATAATCAATAAAATATGCAAACTTAAAAATTCAAAACGTATTTTTCAAACAAATCTTTTAAATGATAAAGTAATGTAATAACGAAACCTGATGAAATTGCCTGCGTTTTAAATGAGCACTTTGTAAGTGCTGGATACAAAATGGCACAAGATATTCTTCCACCTCCTTCACATATAAAAATGACCAAACCCAATAGTTGTAATTTCAACTCAATGTTCTTATTTCCATCCACAAACCCCGAAGTATGTTCAATAATTGATCGACTAAAAACTAAGAGAGCTCAAAGGTACACTGTTGTGGAAACTAAATTTATTAAATATGGCAAGTTGATTATTTCTCCGATAATAAGTAACTTATTTAACTTGTGTGTAGAAACAGGTGTACTTCCAAACTGCTTGAAAATAGACAAACAGAAAAATCAACTTATTTTCTTCCACGTGTATCTAAAGCATTGGGACAGCAGCACTTTACTGTTCGTGGAGTCAAACTTTGGTTTTCGATTGACGACACAATAAAAGGCAGGCATTGGATTTCTTTCAAAAAAGCGTATAAACAGCACCTAATTGATCAGTATTAAATTTTACTCTTTTCATTGTCACCTTTTTCTGAGTTTGTCTTTTCTTTCTCGTTATTTTTCAATAATTTGTTTTTTACTGCATTGGTTTTATATCAATAAGATTTGTATCAGTGTACGTATTAAAATACTTAATTAATATACGAGTATATGTATATTTTGTTTTCTGACTATACTGGATGTGGGGGCACTAGACTTGATAACGTATGTTCTTCATTGCCCCCTGCCTTCACATATATTTCGATTTTCTTTTAACATTACCGTGTGTGTGTATTATAAAATTACCGAATAATCTCCACAAAAATTTATGTTTGTGCGTTTGGCAAATAAATATTATTATTATTATTATTATTATTTTGCTTTGACAGTGCTAGGCATGCCAGTTAAACGATAGAGTTTTTTGCAGTGTCAAGTGGAGTGATTACATCGCTTTAACGAACAAATTTAAAAAGACTTTGTTGCTGCTGAATTCACCAGAGGTGGAAGCGACTTACCAGGACTTTTTTAACGCCATCAGAAAGCAGCCAAAAAGACTATTTCACGTAGTTACCAAAACAAACATATGCCGTTGTGGTATGCAGAGTGTGAAACGTTTTATAGAACTTTACTGCAGTGTCTCAAAATGAAACAATCGATTTTGGGTGCTATGGCTTTATTGACTAGACTTAATGGAAATTTGAGAGATTGATGGTTTTGATCAGTGCATCCACTTTCAAATTCTCGTCGAAAAACATAGAGTATGTTAAAATAATCTTATAGGTTGGTCACAACACTTTCCTCGTCGTTTAGAAACTAGAGATCTGAGGCTGTTGACTACAAGTGAACTCGACTTTTTTTCAAAAAAGCGTTTGGCTGTTAGAAGGCATCGACATTAGAATTAGTATCCATCTCGAAAAACTCATGTTTTGTCACAACCTTATGGCATTGCTTAAAAAATGTTTTCCCACGTAACACCGTTGCCTTGTATTCAATCTACTAAACAGCTGAGTAGTTTGCAGCGCAGTTGATTGCCTCATAGGTAGTGTCTTGAATGACTTCTTAAACATTTGGATGCCTGCGTCCCACTCCAACAGACCAGCTATTGATTCTTTCAGGCATCAAGCCAGCTAAACTTTGCCAACTAAAAGTGGAATTCTTCTTGTCCAACAGTGAAACTTTGGATCCTAACCATCTACTGCAAGTAATTTACTCGACTTGCTTCCGGAAATCCCACGATTTTGCTGTCCATTGAAATCTTTTATTATTTTTTTAAATGTCTATGAGCTTCTACCAGGTGCATTACTGCACTGATAGAAGCCGCATTGTGCATCAAGCACGCCGATATTATTTTTTTAATTAAGTTGTTAGCAATACACAGAGGTGGGCAAGATCAGCAACTTAAAGATTAAGACCACAATCAGTGGCAAGGGACACAACCTTATGGAGTTGTTTGAAACAAAACCAAAGCGACCGTTTGATTTAATTTTGATTTAAGTTGAGAATTAAACGGTCTTAATTTGATTTTAAAAATCAAGATTACGCTTGTTGCTGTTGGAAGAAACTTTTAGGCGGGGGTATCTGGAACGTGACCAGCATAAAGATTTTGGTGGCCCACGTGATATTTTTCGAAGTAACGTAAACTGTATAAGTAAACAGACAAACAGGGGTGTTGGGGGCAATTGCCGCTTTGCCCTTTTCAAAAAAGGAAGGATAGATGGTAAAATAATACCCTTTGAAATTTGCAGTACAGAGCATTGGGTTAGATTTGCATCTATAATTTTATAAACTCGACCAAAATATCAAATCTTCACACTGATTAAAAGTAATAAGCTTTTCTTTTTAGTCTTCACCTTAAATGTGGGACAAAAAGAGGAATGTTGGACACTGATTGAAAGTGATGGCCCATATTTTAGACTTCATTAGAATTTTGCGCTGAAAACGGTCGTAGATTTAAAGTGGCAACTCAATAACATATAGTAGAACAAAGTCATGATTCTTGGAACATCAGTAAAATTTGAACAAGATTGCATTGCCCTTTCAAACTTTTTTTCTTTGGTACAGCTATGAACCTTAACTACAAGAAATGGTGTCTTTTTTATAAATTTTGCTCCCCGCTCAAAAATTGTCCGCCACCCCTGCAGACAACTAATAATTTTAATTAACCAGCAATATTCGCTGCATAATAAAAATTGTTTTGCCTTTGCTCGAGTATCAAAGTAAAAAAGCTGGTTTAATGAATGTGAAGACCGAAAAAAGAAAAGAAAAAGGGTTTTCCTTCTGAAATTTAGCAGTATGTTTTGTAAGTTAGATTTTCTGTTCAGGTCACCAATTTTTTCCGTGAAAATTATTAATAAGACAAAATAACTTTTGTCTCAAAAAGGTTGGACACCTCTGACCTAAGGCTGAAATAAAACAATTGCTGAATTCATAACTTTTCCTTATAAAACACAATGACGTGCCATGAAGCTCGTGATTGGTGAGGCACAATTTTTTTAAAGTAATGTTAGTTATAATTTTATTTAATCACAAACAAAAACAGCGCTTTATTTAAATAAAAAAAAAGGAAATTTGAAATATTCTTTCATATTTAGCTTACTCTTTCTGAGTTAAAAAAACATTTTTTCTATTTTATCTCTATATTTATCCCGCTGACTCGCAAGAAAGTGTCGGAGACTCTATACAAATATCGGGCTTGCCATATGTCCCGATTTTAAGGCTTTGTCCGGGCCGGTTTGCCAGAAATCCAAAACAGATTTAAAGTGAAGACCTTCTTTTTTTAGAGAACACTACTTTTAGGGACAAAATCATGAAATCCGAGACAGATTCGCAGTGAAGACCTTTCTTTTTTAGAAAAAAAACTAAAAGAGCCAGAAATTAGAAATTGGAGACTGATTTGAAGTGAAGACCTTTTTTTAGAGAACATTGCTTTTTAGGAACAAAAATCATGAAATCTGAGACTGATTCGAAGTGAAGATATTTTTAGGCACGAATTTTTTTTATTAACGAGTTTACCCCGTTTACCACTTCGGAAATATTGTATGCCTGCTTATAAATAGGGCGAGCAATTACCCCGACCTGTTTCCAGAGATGCCAAGATATTGCTGTCGGGTTAAAATTTTTTATTTTGGTTTTAATTTTATAGAGATATGACTAAATTTTAGAACTGTTTTTCAGGACCACTAAGCGGGTGAAAGTACCCTTAAATGTCTTTCCTAAAGACACAACAGAATGGCTTGAGTAGGTTTTGAACCGAGACCATGTCGATCACAACACGGCGCTCTAACAACTTGACCACGCTGTTTTGTTTATGAAAAAACTTGCAAAATTTTTAGTTTCCTTTTTAACATTAGAATTGCGAAATCTGTTTATTTAGAGACAATCAGTTCTTTAGTTTTTATAAGTCTTAAGAAATTTATTTTGCATAAGAGCCTTCGATTTCACATGCTTGCTAAAGCTTTCATGATCGGATCCAGGTGCAGAAGAGGCTTAACTCCTTAAATTTTTAAGCTGTCGTGATTCGTGTATGCTTAATGCGTGCTTGCCTTATGTTCGATCCTTTACTTCTATTTTATCAATCCTGCTCCGCTTCCCATAATGCTTATCGTGTGAAATTTTGCGACAGTGTTTTTTTTTTATCCCACGGTAAATGATTAGGATTTCGGTGACGCTTGCTATATATACGGACGTGGCTGTATACCATTTTGAAGACAGATAACAAATTATAAAGAACGTTACGCTGCTGATCTGGGACAGAGATGTGTAATTATAATTAATTAATAAATTCTGTTAAAATAAGTTTTGCATGTAATATTGTGTTAGGGTTAGTTTTAAAACAAAAACTCCCAATTCTAACAAAGCAAATAACCTATTTTTTCCCAGAACCATGACCTCCTAAAGATATCTTTAGGAGATCGCCGAAAAAATTTTGATTATTTGTTGATCTATAACCTCCTAAAGATGCAAGGTTTTTTTGGTGTCTCCTAATAAATTTCTTTCGGTGAAGTAAAAAACAACGTCGTAGTATAAAAAATCAAAATCGTGGAGAGAAAAAGAAAAATATTTTCTTGCAATGCCAAGACAAGACTTTAATTTTCATGCACACTTAATTGGAAACAAATAGTATTTTTAAATTTGGCAAAATATGTAATTAAAACTGACCCTCCTGAATTTCTTAAACTCCATTCAAGAGAAGCGTGCCTTGTGTTAAGAATTACTGGCTTAAATTAACTTGAAACTAAAGGCCCGTTTTCACTACGATTATTCTTTGTTTCTTTTATTGATTTTTTTTGCTTTACTTAGCGCTCGCTTCAATTTTAAGCGCGGAAAGATCAATAAAAGAAACAAAGAATGCTCTTTTCCAAGCTCGTAGTGGAAACGGGCCTTTAGTCTCCGACGGTTGTCTAAAGATGCAGCCGGATTTTCTACACTTCACACTAAAAGTTGGAAGGGTTATTATCGTTCACAATGGCAACTATTTCGTAACTTTCAATTGCCTTCACAATGGAAGTAAAAAATTTCCCAATCAATTTTTACCAGTTAAGATAAGGTATAGTTTATGAATTAATGCTTGTTAGAAATATATATTATAAATATAAAAATGTTGCCAAAAATTGAGGTTCATACGGAGTACATTAAATTACAAATATACCAAAATTAGATTGAAAGCTTAATGCTGAAAATTTTCTTTGCTTAGATGCTAAATCATCTTCCATTACTAAAACCTAAAATAAATTTATTGCTTTGCAGTTACACAATGCGTTTCTGTATTCCGACTTACTAAAAACAAACCGATTTATCTTGTTCAGCAAATGTCGCAGTAAGAAAAACTTTTTTTCTCCACGAAGTCACGATTGCGGCATGCCTCAAATCTCTCTCATTTGAACAGATATTTTCACCCAAAGAGAAAAAAGCGCTATATTGTTTCACTTTTGTTTCTTTTTTTTCTCTGAAGAGAGGCAGTCTTGAAGCTGCCTTACTAGCGTATTAGCCATTTTGTTGACAAGAACGCTTGACAAAATGATCACTGCGCTGAAAATACAATGATTAAACCGTCCAAAATTAGGGTTAAAAATCAAAACTAATTAAACTACTACAAGTAGGGTATAATTTTTACTAATTTTTTTTTAACTAATAGCATGTTGCAACTATTTTGCAAAAACTATGATTTCAATAATTTATTTCTGCTTTATTTAATTTTCACAGGTGAGGCACTGCCTCACCTGCCTCTTCTGACGGCAGGTCCCTGATAAAACGAACAAAATTTAAAAAATGTTTTGAATTTCTTAAAATGCTTTTTATTCAATTCTTGGACTTTCAGTGGCGGCTAGTAAATAAAAAAACAAAGAGGTGCTACGATCAGAGGGGCCGGAAAATTTTTTGGGGGCGGAGCAGAATTTTAAAAAGGTCACTTTTTTGGTCTAAAAGACACACTTAACAAACGCAAATTTTAAGCGTAGATATAATAGAAAAAATTTTCATTGAAAAACTTAGTGAAATTAAAAATTAATAAATAAAGGTCTTTATTATTGGGCGCAGCATTTTATTTACTTAACCCGCAAATATTTTTAATTTACTCAATAAGATGAAATGCTTCTGGCACAAACAGAAACCTTTTTCATTTTTTTGCCTTCATTTTGCTCTACAAAGATTTACACCTTTAGTTAAATTTAAATGAAGACCTTGTATTTGGTCTTCACCAATATTCTACAGAAAATTTTTCTTCAATTCGCTAATTATGTTTGTTCAGAGTACCTTGTAAACAAAAAAAAATTTTTTTTCTAAATTTTTTTTCTCTTGCTAAATTACTGTTATATAAGATGGATTTTTTTGAAAAAAGTTAGTTGACCTCTTGTTCAAATCGATATTTTTAAACTTTGTTGAATTAGATTTTGGTCGAGATTATATAATTGTAGAGACAAATCTAACGCAATGCTACTATCTTGTGAACTTCAAATGCAATTTGTTCTCCCACTTTCGCCGCCTCTGATTCTGCCCTCTGTAAAACACAAATTGTGTTAATTTGAAGGATATTGAAGCTTATTACTAACTCAGCATTTTAGCCAAAAAGCTTTATATCAAAGAAAACAAAGGGTTATACTAGTCAGCCAATAATAATTATTGGATCGAGTGACCTGCGTTTCTTACAGCTGAAACGTACATTCAATATTCCAGATAAAGCGTCAATAGAATGTGTTATTTTTGAGTTGAATTTAAAACGGTCAAGTCTAATTCAAAGAAAAACCGATTGGAGTGAGAGTAAAAAGAAACAAAAGTAGTTGTTCTAAGAGATAAAAAGAAAAAAAAACGCCGCACAAATTGTTCATGCGGGCCCAAAGAGGGTTCAAAATTTTTTTTGAAATTTTAAAATTAGTCAAGATGCTCCAGAAGAAATTAGTTTCTTTTGATACAACTACTTTCTCTCAAAAACTAACCCTGTATCTCTCTAAAACTAACTCTCACTCTAATCGGTTTTTTTTTGAATGAGACTCGACCATTAATACAGCTCAAGAAGTTGCCAATTTAAAATTTTAAAAAGTTTATTTAAAAAAATTCAACAAAACTTAAATATAATGAAAGAAAATCGAAAAAAATTATTAAAATTATTGTTTTTTTAAGGATTGCTGATAGTATTTTAAACTGTATACAGATATTTGGGAGTACAGCAGCAGCTCTGCAGCTCCTATGGACGAGCCGCCATTGTGGACTTTTATCATATTTCGGTTATATTCGTTTATGAAGGTCAATTAAAACGATTTGGATACTTCTAGTTTTTCCGATAAAACTTTATGATTCTAAAATAAAAAGTTAATCAATATTTTTTTAAAATAGTCTAAACTTAAAGAAGCTGAGACAAGTTGGATTATTGTTGCGCTTGAACGCTTTTAAACAATCATCTTAAGTTTACATCAGTAGCGACGATTTCCTCTTTCTATAGCCGGTCTTTTATCAGTATTATATTTAGAATTTAGAGATCGTTAGTTTTATGGCAAGCAAAAAATTATTATAAAAAGATGAATAGGGTTCGAGTTCGGAGTGATTCCCTATTCATCTTTCTATTACACGTAGAATTAGTTTTACACATTTGTTTCAGTGGAATGATCTAGGATAGAAAGTTTATTAAACGTTTAAAGTTGCTGATCAAATATGATCGATGAAAAGAAGAAAAAACCGGGTCGTAGAGTAGTTAATGTTTATAAAGCTTTTTGTTACTGTTGTATAAATAGTGTTAGTAAAAAATTCTATATGGCTCGTACGGAAATGCATTGAAAAATATCTTGCTTTCATAGCTCTCAGCTAACGTGAATACTTAAAAATGTTTGTATTTTTGAAAGAAAACTAATAATAACATCTTATTCATGTCACGAATGAGACCTGCATAAGCTCACGAGTTAGACATGTTTGATTTACGCCGCTTTCTTTTGCTTGGCAGTCTTAGAAAGCAGCTCTAAATTTCATTCATAGCGCTAAATAAAACTAAAAAAATAAAAATAAAAGTTTTTAGAAATCGCTTGACGGTTGCCTTAAATTGAACGCCTCCGACATTTTCGTGCGAGTTTGAAGATTGAATAGAGAATAATAAATTGAAAAATTGAAAAAGCGATGAAAACTATTTTATGCATTTTAGTGAACTTTTTAGGTACGGAATATTTTAACGCTAGAAGGACGGGACGCGTCAATTGACGCATTTTTCACCTTTGAGCGTCTATAATTTTTAGAGCGTACGAATTACAACACTCATATTCCCTGACTTTTTCTAATTTGGCCAAGACCATATGCTTTGAAATTTTCATGTTTCTATTTTATTAGTGAATCAAAATGGAGTCGCAACTACCCAGAAGGACGGCGTGCGTCAATTGACGCAGCACTGTTTTATTATTGAAAACGTACGATAAAACGCATCGCCGCTTTTTACTGATTATATCCAACAAAAGATTGGAAAACAAAAGATAAACAGCTGCTGTCTGCATTCAGAAGCGTGAGAAAATTCACAAATTTTTGGTGTGAAAAAGCAGTATGATATACTTTCTGTAACTTCAATGCAACTTACCGTTACAGCAGTACAGAGCAAAAGTTTTGTAACACGCATATTATCAGATAAGTTTAGTAGTTTATCTATAATGTTTTACTTTACTTTTCATAATGTATTTAGCTTTAGGAATTACAGTACTAAACTGCTAAAAATGTCTGGAAAGAGAATTGCAGCAAGTCGTGCTTTAGAAATTTTGCAAAATCTTCCCTCAGACTGCTCTGATAACGATGGCTCTGACAGTGAAATCGACCCAGTTGTAAATGCAGCATTAACCAGTGTACCAGTAAAGCTGATGACCAAGTTTTGTCGTATTATACATTTTGTCGTGCAAGGTGAACCAGGTCTGATTTAAGGTAGGGATGGGTCAAAAAGGCGAAAGATTGCTGTGTCATTTGCTGCTCAGGGCCGCTTGCAGTCTCACAATATCCTGCGATTTCAGCCTGGATCGAGATCATATTTCACAAGTCTTGTTAATATTGACAGCCCGGTTTCATCGTTCCGGATACTATTTGACGAACCAATGTTGAGAAACATAAAAAAATGCACAGTTGAAGAAGGACGAAGGCGAACTGGAGATCAAACTTGGGATGTGTTCTTGAATGAATTAAATAAATCTATTGGATTGGTGTTTGCTCGTGGCGTGATTGGAGGACAAAATTTTTCTCTAAAGAGCTTTTGAGAAAAGTCGTGAGGTTGTCAAATGTTTTCACAAACCTTGCCAAGAGATTGATTTCTTGAAATTATGAGATTTTTTCGCTTTGACCTGAAGACGAAAAGACGTAGAAATCTTTTGCAGGATAAATTTGCTCTCGTTTTACAACTTTGGAACAGCTTCATATCAAACTTCCAAAAAGCATTCATTCAACAATGGAGCATCACTGTGGATGAGCAGCTGTTGCTATGTAAAAAACGATGCAAAATCATCCAGTATATGGCCAATATACTTGACAACTTTGGCCTAAAGTTTTGTCTTGCGGTTGATGTAGAAAACAAATACTTATTCAACGGCTTTCCTTTCGTAGGAAAAGACGATACAAGAAGCAGTGACATGTTTGTTCCCACAGATGTTGTGCTGAAACTCATGGCTCCGCTTTTTCAACAGGGTTATAGTGTCACGTGTGACAATTATTTTACCTCATTTGGTCTTGCTTTGAAACTAATAGAATAAAAGTGCAGTCTTGTTGGGACATTACGCCAGAATAGAAGAGAAGTACCGGAGGAATGCATAAAGAAGAAGGAAATGCATGAAACCGAAAGTGCAAAGCAGCAAAAAACGTGACAGTTTTGAAAAACTTGCACCCGGATATTCTTGTTTCAAGCAACGAAAACCCAAAAAAGAAACCTGATTCAGTATTCTACTACAGTAAAACAAAAGTGGGAGTGGACCTTTACAACCAAATGACAAGGCTTTACTTGGTGAAAGCAGTAAGTAGCCGTCGGCCTGTTCATGTATTCTACAATGTAGTTGACATGGCTTTTATCAACAGTTGGACATATTACAAGCAGGTCTGCCAAAGCAGTATCAGGCGTAGAGAATTCATACAAAGGATAGCAGAAGAGCTGACTGGAAGTGAGCCAACTGTGTCTCGTAAACGGCGTGCTGAAGAAGTTTGTAGTCCCAATGACACAAACGCTAGTTCTATTGTGAAACGCCGCCTTACCTGCTCAACTTAAAAGTGCAGAAATAGAACCATTGACATGTGCCAAAAAAGTAACAAACCAGTGTGTGGGAAATGTGCTACCAGAAAGTGCAAATTGTGTACATAAATACTGTCATGTGTTTGAGCAACAATGACTTAGCCTTCACTGGGTTATCAAAAATGAACACTTATTATTTGAGAGTGATTGCATTAATTCAATAAAATATCAAAACTATCTTCTGATTGAAAAAAAGCTTTGAAGTTAGGGTGCTTTTCTTGTGCAAAATACGTTATTTTTCCAGCTTTTTAAAATTTTGCGTCAATTGACGCACTCCATCCTTCTAGGTAGGTGAAAATTGCGTCCTTCTAGTGTTAACCGCTATAATTTGAAGATGTGCTTTATTTATTATTAAACTATTTTGTATCGTGTTAAAGGAAGTCTTTATGTTTTCAAGTTGATGGTTTTTCAAGATTAGTTTTTCGCTTTTAACATTATTATAGAAACAAGCTTTCGTTTTTTAAACTGATATAAGTTTTTTGTAAAAATTAAAAGTTGTTTTATAGTGAAAACGCTTGCGGAAAAAGCAAGCGGAAAGCACGACTTTTGAAATTTTCGTTTATTTGAAAATGCTTTGAATAGCGAAAATTAGCTTTTCGCTTGTTCTTTTTCCGCGACCGTTTCAAGTCTGAACCAACTTTTGAGCTTTAAAAGAAAGTTAAAAGCAAAAAAGGATAAGATTGGAACAAAAACCAGCTGTAGATTGAAATAAAAACTTTTTAATTTTAATTTATTTATATTATTAAAAATACTCAAATAGGAGAAAACAAGGCGAATAAAAGTTTTCGGCTAGCCTAAGCCCTTGATTAGGTTTCCATTACGGATTAGTTCTCAAGTATTTTTGTTTGAATAGAAATATGATACAAATACGTATTATAAATTCTGAATTCTTTATTAGAGTTATGATAAACAATAATTAATTTTCTTTAAACTTAACATGATTAGTTGACTACACAAATGGTGGTAAATCAAACTTTCTGAACCGTAAATAAAAACGAGCAGATGTTTCAAAATATATTGTACTTAAAATCAGTTTTATCGGCATATAGTTAACGTTTTAAATTAGAATTTGATTTTCTTATAAATAAAACTTTGTGTTTAAAATTTGGATTAACATTTACACAATATCGAAAAAAGTATTTAAACCAAATTAACATTCAAACATGCATCACACGACAAAATATGATTTTTTATGCACTCTCTTGAATTCTTTTAAATTGAAACGTTCCCGGACTTTTGTGATGATCTTTAAATTGATACCAATATGCTTATATTAGGTTGTGTTCGTGTCACACAATCATCTCAATTTACAAATGAGATTTGGACTTTAGAAGCTATTTAAAAACTATTTTTTTAAAATTTTGAATTGGCAACTTCTTGAGCTGTTTTATTTTCAGCTGAAAAATTTCAAGCAAAGGGGCGCAAAATGAGGCAATCATTGACGCTTTATAGTTTATTTGGAACATTCAATGCACGTTTGAGCTGCAGTTAATGCAGATCTTCTTCTTTTTCTCCTTTCGGCCTTTCCCTTTAGTCAGGGATGGCCACAGCGTATCATCATTCTCCACATCTTTCTGTCTTCAATGTTTGTCTCCTTTGCAAAACTTCCTCCATATCTTCTTTTACCACATCTAAAATTCTTCTCTTTGGTCTCCCTCTTTTCCTCTTTCCGTATGCATGTTATTCTTTCCGTACAAATGCGTAATCATTATCAATTAACGCAAATCACAAGATCTAATTATAGGCTTAACAAGTAGAACGCTTCGTTTTCTTTGGCATAAAGCTTTTTGGTTAAAATAATTAGTTAGTAATAAACTTTTATATCTTTCAAATTAGTACAATTTTTGTTTTTCAAATGGGAGATTTAGGAACGGCGAAATTGGGGAGGCCAGGGAGTAATAATAGCTTTTAATATTCTCAAAATATAAGCATTGTATTAAATTTGTCTTTATAATTATTATATATTCTTGACCAAAATCCAATCCAACAAAGCTTGAAAATATCGATTTAAACAAGGGGTCATTAAACGTTTTGGAAAAGAGCCACATGATGTTACAGCAATTTAGCGAGAGGAACAAAAGTTAGAAAAAAAGCAATTTCAACAAATGTAATTAGAGAATTGAAGAAAAAATTTTCTGTAGAAAGTTGGTGAAGACCAAAAAAGCTCTTTGTTTTTTACTTGCCAGCCGCCACTGCCAGTTTTAATAAGTGATTATGATCTTTTTTTCTTCTTTCGTGATTTTCAGGTTATTTGCCAAAACTTTTTGAGTTGTTGTTCATTTGGGTGAGAAACTTCAAAAATTAAACAAATTGCAAAACATTTTATTTTTCGGTTTTTTATTTTACAAAACAAAAAACGGTTTGAAGCGATGATATTCAGACTGTTTATGTTTAATCGTATGTGGTTTTTGAGCTCAATTATGAAACTTCAAAGATAAATATACATATATTAACATTCGATTGGCAAAGGCACATGTTTAATCATAGATATCTATTGAGGTGAAAAAAATCAAGTAAATAAATACGGCAGTACAAACATAGCCATTTACAATTATTCATGTTTTTTTATGTACGGTTGGCACTGACAAAATTGGAGATGATCGACCAAGTAACTAGAAATGGTCGTATATAAACAGAGAAAAATTTTCGTTTGGGTAACTTAGTAACTCACGAAATCCAATAAAGAGCACTTTTTCAAAAATCGTAACTAATTTTTGTATCGAATCGTATCGAATTTTACTATTTTAGACCTGTTAAAAGTAACTTGTTACGATTGATTTTTAAACTGAAAGGTATTTTTTGTCAACCCAACTAATGACCTGTTTTCAAAATCGTATACATGCCATAATGTTTAGTCCAGGGATCAGGAACGTATGGTTCGTGAATCAAGTGGCTCTTTTGAAACGGCATCTGGCTCGCAGCTAAATCTAAACTGAAAATTTTCCTATTAAAACATTTTTTATTAAAAATCGTTTTTCGGTTTCAAAAATCAGAGAATTTTATCAAGCTTTTGAATATATCTGTATAACTAGTTTTTTAATGTAATTCTTTAGTTGTATAATTTCACTTTTAAAAAAACCACGTAAAACTTTTTTTAAACAAAAATAGTTTATTATTTAAAACAATAATGTTAAAAAATACCATCTGTTCTCTCAAAAATACATTCAACCTTTCATGGTTCTTTTAGTCAAAAAGATTCCCGATTCCTGGTTTAGTTGAACGTGAATGCTTTAAAATGCTTGTATTTTTGAAAGAAAAGTAATTGCAACATCTTATTCATGTCACGAATGTAATCTGCATAAGCTCATAAGTTAGACATGTTCGCTTTACGCCGCTTTCTTCTGCTCGACGCTTATAAAAAGCAGCTCTAAATTTGAGTGTCGTGTTAAAGGAAGTCTTTGTGTTTTCAAGTTGATGGTTTTTCAAGAGCAGTTTTTCGCTTTTAACATTATTATAGAAACAAGCTTTCGTTTTTTAAACTAATACAAGTTTTTTGTAAAAATCAAAAGTTGATTTAGAATGAAAAAGTTAGAGGAAAAGTAAGCGGAAAGCGCAATATTAAAAATTTCGTTTATTTGAAAATTCTTTGAATAGCAGAAAATTCGCTTTTCGCTTGCTTTTTCGCAACCATTTTCAGTCTGAACAATTTCAAGAGTTTTAAAAGCATTTAGGTTTGTTTACACTAAAAGCGTTACCGAATATTTTTTTAACTTTTAATTTTTGAGCAGAAAATACACTTTTCGCTTGTTTTTTGCGACCGTTTCAAGTCGGAACCAACCTTTGAGCTTTAAAAGAAAGTTAAAAGCAAAAAAGCATACGATTGGAACAAAAACCAGCTATAAATTGGAATAAAAACTTTTATATTTCAATTTATTTACGCTTCTATAGTTTTTTTTTTCATTTTTCTTTCATTACATTTAAGTTTTGTTGGGTTTTTAAAAAAGATTTTTTTAAATTTTGAATTGGCAACTTCTTGAGTTGTTTTAACTTCAGCTGAAAAATTTCAAGCAAAGGGACGCAAAACGACGCATTCCAAAAGTGACCGAAAGTGACGCTGAACGCAAAACGACGCTTTATATATGTGGAAGATTATATGTACATATGAGCTGCAATAAACGCAGCTCACTCGATCTAATCATAGGTTTAGCCTTAACAAGCAGAACGCTTTCTTTTCTTTGGCATAAAGCTTTTTGGTTAAAATACTTAGTAGTAATAAACTTTAATATCCTTCAAATGAACACAACTTGCAATTTACAAATGGCAGATTCACAGACCAAAAAACTGGGGGGCCAGGAGGTAATTACTTTTGAAGTTCGCAATATAGAAGCATTGTGTTTGATTTGTCTCCACAATCATATAATCTCGACCAAAATCTATATTAACAAAGTTTAGAAATATCGATTTAAACAAGGAGTCACTGAAATTTTTTCGAAAAGAGCCACCTGATATAACAATAATTTAGTGAGAGAGACCAAATTAGAAAAAAGGTACTTTTTTTGTTAAAAAAGTACTCTTAAAAAAGAATACAAAACAATAACATTTCTAAAATAATGAGTGTGAAAAGATCAGACATTTTTCTAACTGTTTACAGTTTGCTTCAACATTGTCATCCCACAAGCGCGTCCGTGGAAAAAAGTTTTTCTATACAGCAAAAATTCTTGGACAAGGACAGAAACTTTTGGAATTAAAAATGTAAAACATTAGTTTTACATTTTAATGCTTGCGTATGGTGAATGATTCTGGAGTCAACTGCTTTATTTAGAAATTTTTTGTGCTTCCTAACCGTTAGGTGTTTGTTTTAATACAGAAGTTCAACAAAACATTAAATATTTAAGCCAAATTTTTATTCGGTCAATAAAGTCATTTTTTGGATTTTTTTAAATCAATTTTTTAATTTTCAGATCATTAAAAACTTGCCCAAGTAATTAGCGAATTAGAGAAAAAATTTTATCTAAAAATTTGTAAAAACAAAAAAAAGGTCTTCATTTGAATTTAAACTGAAATGTAAATCTTTGCAGTGCGAAATGAAGCCCAAAAAATAAAAAAAGATTTTCATTTGCAAAAGAGACCTTTCATCTTTTTGAGTAAACCAAAAAAAAAAAATTTTGCGGTTTCAGTAAATGAATCGCTGCGGGGGAAAAACAAAAACTTTATTTATCTTCATTAAGTTTTTCAAAAAAAATTTTCCATTATACCAACGCTTAAAATTTGCGTTTGTTAAGAATGTCTTTTCGACCAAAAAAGTGACCTTTTTCAAATTTTGCGCCTCCCGCAAAAAGATTTTCCGGCACCTCTGATTGCAGCGCCTCTTCGTTTTTTATATTTGCCAGCAACTGATAATTATTATATTTGCCACTGATTATTATTTTTACAATGTCATTGAGCTTATTTCGAACGCATTAGTCGTATTTGAAGAAATTGCTAAAAACTTGGAAAATTATTAGGAATATTATTGTCTTATTGTAGCTTTTATGGTTCGAATGGCTTTGTACGATTTCATGAATAGAACGTCTGTCTATAATAGCAGCAGAACTTCAAGATTTATTATAAATTATGACGATGCCTTTGTTTACAATTTAAGAACATTTTTATATTCACCTGTTTAAATTTTGTTTTTTGATTTTTAAGTTGGTTCAGACTAAAAGCGGTCGCGGAAAAACCGACAAAGCATATTTTTCGCTACGGTTTGAAAATAATTCGCTTTCTATTTGCTTTTTTCGCAATCGCATTTAATGCGAACCAAGCTGAAAAGTCGAAACTTCGACTTTAATATAAGCACGAAAAATTTTTCACTTTGAAAATTTATTATATATAGGTTTATATTAGACATTCTTATTTGGTTAAGGTTGATTGTTGTTTTTCGATGTCTTGGTGTTAGTGAAGGAAGTTTGGTTTGTCCTACTTGAAACAAAAGTTTGTTTTGTTTTGTTCGTCCTACCCTTCGAGCTAGTTGTAATAGTGTTGGTATAGTAAGAATAAACACTGTGCTTAAACTTGAGCGAACAGTGTTTCGCTACCGATAATGATTACGACTAGTATTGAATGACCTTTTTTGCTTATTTCTGTTGTTGTCCGCGAGTGCTCCGAAAGTACATTATAAGAATTCAAGTAGGACCGTAAACTCTTGCTTCATAATTGTAATTGTTGAGTAAATATCAACGTTCAGGCTTAACACAAATGATTTTATGTCGTAAATTAAAACAGTTAATTTCGAAAACGAGACATGAACTCATATCTTGTTGACTTGTTAAAAAAATTTTTAAAGTTACTGCTTAAATTTTGTTTTAGTCTTTTAAGTACGGCTAATTTAGTAAGTTGCGAAACCCAACAACAAGCACAAAAAGCTAATGAAAGTAGACAAAGTAGAGAGTTTGATATTTAGCCATGCTAACACAGAAAATTTAGAAAACGAACAGGATTTGGTTACAAAAGCATAATTTTACAAAATCATACTTTTTTCAATTTTATGCCAATGTAAAAACTTATTCTAAACAAGATTTTTACTAAAAACGCGGTGAAGATTAAAAAAGTTTTTGCTTTGCTGCGATGTATAATTTATCGCACCTGTCGCAAGTGAAGATCTTTTTATTTTTTTTTGTTTGGTTTTTACTTGTTTTTTTGTGAAAGTTTTCTGAGAATACTTTTTCAACTCAAAAAGTATCCTTTTAGCAATCAACATTGGTTGATTTTATGTTATGAAAAATTTTTTATGCAAAAACTTAAAAAAATTTTTCTTAGTTATTGACTAAGCAGCGTTTTGATAAAAAAACGCAAGGTTTCAACAAAATTCAAGAAAAGCACAAGGCATGGCACCGTCCTATTTAGTTTTGTTTAAAAAATACAAGCATTTTCAAGCATTCATGCTGTACTAAACAGTAACGTAACGTAATACGGTTTTGAAAATAGGTGTTTGGTTGTGCTGACCAAAAATATCTTTCAACATAAAAAGTACCTGTAAACATTTACTTTTAACAGGTCAAAGTGATATATTTTTTTTAGAAATCACCAGATTTTTGCGACGAAAATTAAATTTTGTTCACCAAAGAAAATTTTAAGTTACCCTGGGTTGGAAATTGGATCGCGGTATGATAAAGGATAAAAATTACTTATGTAAGGCTTAAATAAAACAATCGCCAAATTTATAATTTTTCTTCATAAAACAAACAAAATTAGAAAATGTTATGAATTTGGACTTTTATTATGTTTTGGTTATATTCGTTTACGAAGGTCAATTAAAAAGCTTAACAGATTTATATTTTGCTTGCTAAAACTTAATGAAGCTACAGCTGATCAAATTTATTTATTTTTTTTAATAGACTAAACTTAAAGAAGCAAGGACAAAGTAAATAATTGTTGCGCTTGAACGCTTTTGAATAATCACTTTACAATAACGACAAGTTCGTCTTTTCTTAACCAATCTTTCATCAGTTAAAGTAGAACCAATACTACACACTTGCTTGAGCGGTCAGATCTATGATAGAAATTCTTTTAAAAGTAGTTTAATACAACAATATTAGTTCATATAATAAGAAAAATAAATTTTACAGTTGTTGGTCAAAAATTATCAATGAAAAATAGGAAAAGCATTGTTATCAATGAAAAATAGGGTGTATTGACATCAATCGAAAAAGAAAGAAAAAATGCAACTTTAGTTTGCTGCTTTTTTTATTAACACAAGCTTTTGTAAACTTTGGCCCCTTCTGCAGGTGTAATGGAATAAAGAATGATAGGATACCAAATATTATTTTTGTTGTTAGCCTTTACTTTGTACACCTGAAAAAATGAGCAATAGTTCTCAAAAGCTTGCATTAACAAAAACAAATAATCAAGTTTAGTTCATTTTTCTTTTATTTTTGATTATCAAACCAAAAAGTTAATTGTAAATTTTTTCTTTGACTAAATATTTTTTTACTTGGTCAAAGATTTTAATGTTTTAAAAGTTTTTTGTTACTTTTTGATATGATATAACATACAATACTTTAGTAACAGTTTTTTTCTTAATTTGCCAAAAGCTGTAAACTGAAAGATTATTTTTTGGCAAACCTAGACATGATGGTTATTGGTTCGATTTTTGCCTTTTTTTCATAATTTTTTATAATATCACGGCTATTTTATAATATCAGGGCACATTTTTCTCGATCGCAGCAACTTGAGACCAGTAAATCTACCAATTCAGAACCTTCATTGAACATTAAAAAATATACGAATCTTGTTTTTGAATTATTTTAGAACTATTAGAAGAATTGAAAAATATTTTTAATCTTTAATTGATTGAAGACTAATTTATGTAATTTTTATTTCCTTTTTATTATGATGCTTTCTAAGCTAATGAATGTAATCAAAATAAACATTTGGTTGAGTTCTGTGCTATATTAAGTTGGAATGCCAATGTTTTGTTTTTATTTTCAAATAACCAAGATTGCAATAACATTTGCAAATTAGCATTAAAAATCACACTGCTGTTTGGATTAAATTACGTTTTTGAAGAAAGAAAAGTGTTTTGTAAACTACTGTAATTTTGTAAATAAAAAAAAAGTGTTAAAAGTAATCAGAGAACCAGAATGATCGATATACATTTATGTTTGCTGATCAAAGCTGTGATTGCAAATAAATTTTGATCAAGTATTGAAAACCTGGTGAGCAAAAACTAATGTGAAGCAATGTGATAGAAAGTGTGTATCTAATCAAGTGTCATTTACCAAACCATGAAATCAACAAACTTTTGTGATTATATTGTGATCAATTCGATTTTGATTTGTAAATATTTAAATTTTAAAATTATTTTAAATGGCTTAATTTGATTTAAAAAAATTTAACTGGGAACGAACGCAGCTTTTCAGTTATCCAGTTTAGACGCTGAAGCTTGGTTACTGTACGCTAAATTTGGCAATGTGGTCAAGTTCTTGCGCTATTCCGTTGCGTCCTTGGGAAAAAAACCTTTTTCCCTGCTTGGCGGTTCGGGCAAGCAGTTCTAAATTTTAGTCATATCACCAAAAAAAGCAAAAAAACAAAATAAAAAATTTCAGCAGGACAGCAATAACATGGCATTTCCGGAAGCAAGTTTTGGTGATTATTTGACAATTGTCCTAAGTATGGCGCCTTCGAACCTTTCTTTCAAGCCAAAAAGATAAAGATAGAGAAAAAATAAAAACAAAATTATCGAAAAATAAAGTAAACATTGCAAACTTAAATTAATTGTCAAAAAATTGTTTAGCGTTCATAGATTTGCGGCCAACAATTTTATCCATGTCATAAATGCGGCCCACAGCATCTCACATGTTTGACATGCTTAATTTGCGGCACTTTCCTCCGCTTGATAGTCTTAGCAAACAGCTCTAAATTTCAGCCATTTTGGTGAATAAAAACTAAAAAACTTCCCAGTAATCATTTAACGGTTGGCCTAAATTTAACGCCTTTGACGTGTTTTGCCAGTCCGATGAATAAACAAAGATAATAACATTAACAATAAATTGAAAATGTTACATAAAACGATAAAAAAAATTTATAGATTGCACTGAACTTTTTGTTGCTGAAAAATTGTACGACAGTAAATCGAAGGTATACTTTATTTTACTATTAAACTATTTTTTGTCGTTTCAAGAATAGTTTTTCACTTTTAATATTATCAGAGAAACAAGCTTTAGTTTGATAAAAGCGTACTAAGTTTTTTGTACAAATCAAAACTTGATTCAGACTGAACATGTTGGCGGAAAAAGCAAGCCGAGAAAATACGGGTTTCCGCTTGCTTTTTTCGGGATTGTTTTTAATTTGAACAATCTTAAAACTTACAAAAGTATTTAGGTTGATTGACATTGAAAGCGTTACTGATTAGGTTTTTCACTTTTAATTTTTGAGCAAAAAATACGCTTTCCGCGACCGCTTTAATTCTGAACCAACTTTTGAGCTTTATCATTTTTTTTTACAATTAAACAAATTTTTATAATGAGCTTTACAAGAATGCTATTACAATTTGGATATACTCTGATAAACGGTTTCCATGGTTTTGTGAACAAACTCTTTAGCAGTTTTCATTTCAATTTCGATCATTCGAGTTTACTCGTAACATTGATAAATTGTACCAAGGTTTTTATCAAAATTATATTTATGTTACTGACTTACAGGTCAACAATAAAGCATTAAATGTAGAGAAACGAGAAGTGATTTTGTGGTAATATCAAAACGATTTTTTTCGGTTTTTACTTGGTAGTTTGTCTATTTTAAAACAGCATGTAAAGACCACCAAACAGGAAAAAATGTCAAACAAAGATCTTATTTGACAACATTAGAATAATACAGGGGAGCAGAGTTACACTGTCACCATATTTTATTCGCAAGATTGACTCAAATTCATTATTATCAAGTCATTTACGTTCTTTCGGACGCATCAGTTGTATCTGTTACGTCATTTTTTTAGAAATTTTGAAGACAATCAAGAGTATTGTGGTCTTGTTGTGGCTCAAATCGCATTTGATGATTTTATTAAAGAACGTCAATAATCAATGGCGGCTCGTCCATAGGAGCTGCATCAACCATAAATATCTGTGCAGAGGTTATTGGGTTTTTTTAAAAAAAATTTTTTTTAAATTTTGAGTTGGCAACTACTTGAGCTGTTTTGAATTTAGCTCAAAAATTTCTCGTAACTGCAAAATGACGCATGCTATTGATGTTTTATATGGAAGATTCAATGTATGTTTAAGCTCAAGAAACGCAGCTCACTCGATCTAATCATAGGCTTAACAAATAAAACGCTTCGCTTTCTTTGGCATAAAGCTTTTTAATCAAAGTTCTTAGTTAGTAATAAACTTAAATATTCTTCAAATCAACAGAGTTTTTGTTTTACAGATGGCAGATTCAGGGGCAGCAAAAGTGAGGCGAAGGGGGACATTGCTTTTGAAATTTCGAAGATAAAAGCATTGTTGTATAAGACGACCAATTATATAAGTTTTGTGTAATCCAACAACGTTTGAAAATATCTATTTAAACAAGCGGTGATGTAACTTTTTTCAAAAAGAGATAATACAATTATTTAGCGAGAGGGATAAAATTTAGAAAAAAAGTACTGTTTTTGTTAAAAAGACATTTTCAACAAACATAATTAGCGAATTGGAGAAAAAATATTTTTAGAAAATTGGTGAAGACCAGAAAAAGGTCTAACTCTTTGTAGTGCCAAATGAACGTCAATAAAATAGAGAAGGTCTTCATTTGCAAAAAAAAACGTTTCAACTTTTTGAGTAAATCAAAATGTTTGCGGGTTAAGTAAATGAGACGCCGCGGCCAAAAATGAACATTTTTATTTATTAATTTTTGGTTGTTTACAAAGTTTTTCAATAAAAATTTTCTCTATTACACCCATGCTAAAAATTTGCGTTTGTTAAGAGTAACTTTTGGAACCAAAAAACTGCCCTTTCTAAAATTTTGCCCCGCTCGTCAAAAATTTTTTGTCGTCTTTGATTGCAGCACCTCTTGGTTTTTTACTTGCCAGCCGCCATTGTCTAAAATAGTAGCAGAACTTCACGATTATAAATTATGACTAAGCTCTTGTTTACAATCCAAGAACATTTTTGTATACATCTATTTGAGTTTTGTTTTGTGAATTCTCAAAGTTGGTTCAGACCAAAGCGGTTGCGGGAAAAGAAAAAAAAACTTTTTTTTCGCGATAATTTTTAAAATGATTCACTTTCTATTTGTTTTTATTGCGAGTGCATTTTGTTTGAACCAAGCTAAAAAGTTTAAATGGTTTGACTTCAATATTTTTCCGCTAGGCACGAAAAATTTTTGCGCTTTGGCCATTCTTTTACATACAAACGTAATTAGTTGTCCTTATTCGGTTACGTTTATTGCTTTTTTAAAGGGTTGGTGTGTGTTAGTGAAAAAAGTTTTGTTCATCCTAACGCTTAGGCTGATTGTAATTGCTACTGTTGGTGTTGTAATTGACACTGTGTTTAAATTTGAGGAGACAAAATTTTGCTCTTGATGATTATGACTAGTATTGAATGAAAGTTCCTGCTTATTTCTGTTGTGGTCACCGAGTGCTCCACAAGCACTTTATAAAAATTTGAGTACGACTGTAAATTCTATAATTGTACTTATCGAGCCAATATCAACGTTTACGTTTAACGGGAATAATCTATCTGGTAAATTGAAGTAGTTCATTTCAAAAGCGAGACATAAACTTGTATCATGACGACTTTGTAGTCACAAAAAAAAGCGTCATATAATCCTGTTTACATTGTAGTATAACATTCTTTTAAATAATTTCTTTTAATTTGTAAGAAATAGTTTTCCACATGAAAAAATGGATTTTAATTACCGACACGTTGTAATTGCTGAAAAAACGATGAACGATGATAGGCTACGATTTTTGAGCCACACTTTATGGTAATCAATATGATCGTGAATGAATATGATTTAAAATAAAAACCTAACTATGTTGTTGCAGAAAGATAAAGGTTGAATTATAAATATGTCAAAATACACTATATTTTTCAAATATCGAGAAACTCATGTTAAAGTGAAATGCAACGATTTTAACAGTCTTAAAAGTAAAGTTGAAGAAAGGTTGGGCGTTTCTCTCAGTGATCATCCATTGGAATATCTTGATAGTGAGCATGATAAGTGGATCGGCATTTTTGATGATGATGATTTGGAAGAGGTTACTGAACAAACTGAAGTACGACTCATTTTAGAAGACAAAGGTGAGAACATCTGATCATACGAAGAAAAGCGTCGAGTCAATGACACATTGATCATGACTAAACAAATAGATGGATTTTTGTACACGAAACAGCTCAGACCAGCGTTTGCCAAATTTTTTGTCTGTGGAAACTGGAAGGATTTTTAAGTCAATAAGAAACCTCATTATGCCCAGCAGATTAAAACGTTTTTTACCTATTTTGTGCCACTCACAGCAAAAATAGAAATGGTACATTGCTATTTTTATGATAGGGACTATTCAGATTCAATAGTTTAATTTTTTTAAATCTTTTTTCTTGTTTTGCTAATATAGAATTTCATCTATTGCATCATTTCATACAGTGCAGAAAATATAAATGTACAAGCTTAAAAAATACTTTCCTTTCCAAGAAAAACTAATATTGTAGTTGTATGATCTTTCAATCAGTATTTAAATGAATGAGATTATATCAAATAATACCCAATATATTACTGCAATGTAGAATAGAAGCCTTGAATAAAGAACTATACTGGCTACAAATATGCCGATTCCCGCTGACGCAAGCATGGTAAACACAACATTGACATTATAACATACTGAGAACTAATCGTTACCATACAATATTTGCAGAAATTTGTCATGGAGTGGCTTTACGAGTCAAAAAAATACAATTACTGTAAGTGGTCATGGTCATGGACCGATAACTTTTTCAAAATTAGATTAAAAAGTAAAGTAGGCCTAATTACTTTTTAGAGCACCATGCAGTTGCACAAAATTTTTTTGCCTAATCGTAAACGCAACAATTAAATATCAATAAGAGTTTTCTTGATTTAAGCTCACTTATAAATTAAATTAATTCAGCTAAATTCTATTTGAATAAGATACCTGGTGATTGTGCTTAGGTGAAACAGATTGTTGGGGTTTTTAATAAATTCTATTGTAATGGAATAATAGTTTGTTTTTGAAATATTTAGCTTTAACTTCCTTATCGAGCACTCTGAGTTGCAACTGAAATTAATTATATCCAGCTTAGTGTTCTCAATTCAATTCAATTCAATTCAATTCAATTTAATTTATTTCGTCGCAAAAAGCTAAACTTAGCACCAATAAATACCATTAAAATCTCTTAAAGTTGCGACAAGGTGATTGCGAAGGGACCGTAAGGTCTTCAAGTCAAGCAGTCAAGCAAGGCGAACTACTTGGCCCCTAAGCAAAAATTTGTAATCTGTAGGGAGGAATAATTGTTGGGAAGGCATTTGAATAAATTGGAACTTAATTCAAAGTTTTTTACTTATGACAATGGCACGTCCTTTATCGAAAATTGCACCTTGATAGCTCCTAAAATTGTTTCATTAAAGTGAAGATCAATTTTTTAGCTTTCACATGCATGAAACCTTATTTGTTTTATTCGCCACATCCGTGTAAAACAAACTGCATGGAAAGAAAAGAAAAAATGAAAAAAGTTGTAATCGCTAAACTATGGACGGGTATCCACTCCGGATACAAAACAAACAGGATTTGAGCCGAAAGTTTATTTTTTAACGAACGGAATCGCCCAACAATTGACTTCGAGGCCTGCAAGCGATTGACTTCAGTTGTTCGAGGCAATCCCATTCCAACAAGCCTGATACTGGTCATGAAATGGAAGTACGGATCCTGTTTGTACTCTCACAGTACTCTGTATTCCATCTGTAATTCTTCCACCGGGCCATGCGGATGACAAGCTCTACAACATTGTTTAATAACTTTAACGGGCGTCAAGATGCTTAACGCTAACGCATCTAAGGACCCAAATAAAAGACCATGCAGTTAATAAGAGTAAAACTTCGGTTTCAAACAAGTTCCTTGATTATCCTAACCATGTGCTTATTTGCAGAAGTCTTAGGACAGTCGTGGTTCAAAATATGACATGACAGCAGTGACATCAAATTCTGTACAGTTATGAAAATAAAACTAAAAATTTGAGTAAGCAATGGGCCACAATGTGGCCCGCGGACCGCAGGTTGGACCTCCCTGGCTTAGACCAAGCAATGAAACCGGGTGATTTTGATCACTAGTCAGTTGCTTAAACTTGAGTTTTTCAAATTTACTGTAATATATCGATGTGACCGTTTTCGTAGCAAATAATCCTTATGCCAAGTTTATTTAAAATTATCATGAAATTTATTCAAAATGCCATTGATTTTCAATTTCTTTTTTATTGTATATGAAGCATACCTAGTCGATGACAAAAATAAAACATCGGCATTTCTTAAAATTTAGACTTCTGCTTTATACTGTATATCGCTTTGCAGATACTTCAAAAGCTGGTCCATCAGTTCAAATAGATTTACGTAAAAATAAAAATATTGGTCAAGGCGGTTTGATTAATCTGCGGACTACGGAAAATGTGGAACCAAAAAGTGAGTTTCCTTTCCAGACATAGCATGAAATCTAAAGTAAAAAATGAGCAAAATCGCCATAAATATTTTGCAATAACATTAAAACTAAAAAATATAATATAATATTGCCACTTCTTAAAATTCAATCAAGCATTTTTACCTTATAGTTTGCTTTACAGAATTATCAGAAGCTATTTCACAAAAAAAAGTTAAGATGACAGCAGAAAAAAATATAAACAGTGAGCAATTGGGTCTTATTAACGTGGATAACACAACTGGATCTAAAAGTAGTGAGTTTCGTTTTCATAAATTTCATAAAATTTAAAGTAGAAAATGAATGAAATGCACATAATTATTTTACTAATCATTTTCTTGAAAGAAAGTATGTAATAGAAAATTTAGATCATTTAAAAAATACGCCACTGGCGGCTACTTTTTAGTTGTGTAAATCTTGGGGCGTATTTTTAACATAATCCAATTTTTAATTTTCACTTAAAATCACACTCTGGAATTATGTTCAAAATATTTCCATGGGGCGTATTATTTAGTTGTGCAATTCTGGGAACGTATTTTACCATAATCGAAAAAGTTTTTCAAACATAAAATGTTATGCTGGAAAATGTTTGCAATTTTCTATGTACTAATGTTCGCTTTTAAATTAAGTGTCATAAAAATGGATTGACAAATAAAACTTTAAAATACCAATTATTTATTTTGCTTCGAAAAAAACAAAACAAACATTTTTGATAAAAAATAGTTTTAAATTTTACTTAAAACGTTCTTTATCAAAACTCAAAAAATATTTTCGGGATTTTTAAGTGAAACACTAATTTTTGTAACTAAACTAAAATATGAAAAAATTTACTTCAAAAAATTTCAAAAAGTATCAGCAAATATAATTCAGTATTCAAAAATTACTTAAAATAGATAAAGCTTAATATTAGTCCAAAAAATTTTATAACTTATATTCAATCAATTATTTTACGTACTCACAAGTGCGATTATAATAAACTTGCGGGGCTTGATTACGTTGAAGGCAAAAAACGACAAGTAACGTGTCAAAAATTGACAATTTTAAAGAGACAATAGACATTGGCAGTACATTAAGGTATTTCTTCCCAGCGAAAATACTTTTAGTTAAACCAAACCTGCATTAAAATATTTTTACTTGGAAAGCAATCTAATAATTTCTTTTTTTACAAATCTTCCAAGTTGCAACATGAATTACACAAGACACAGAACAGTATATAAATGTTGTTTCATAATACATTCACTCAAATTATTTTACTATAACTATAAATATTATTTTACTGATTTAGATTTGGATTTTGATTTTCCTAAATTTTTCGGAAAAAAAATCGACATTAAGGATTGTATTAAAAACGCAGAAAGAGTCATTAAAGGCAGCCATACTGCTAGCTTGAAAAACAAAAAAGTAAGCTTAAAAAGTTGTGAAAAAGTTTTTTTGAATTTATACACGTTAGATTAATAGGATTGTTATGTAATACTTTAAATTGATTTACCTGCATAAACACCCTTGCTTTAAACCAGTGGTTCTCAACTTTTTTCCACCTGTGACACATTTTGGGACTTTTTCAAAATTCGCGGCACACTTGATTTTCTAATTTTCGTCACTAAAAAATAATGTTTTTGAAAAAAAGTTTTTTACTTTGAATCTGTCTCGAATTTTTTTTATTTTTGTCCCCAAAAAATAGTGTTTCCAAAATTTTCATGCCCCATATATGCGGGCTAAAGACAGTACGGATTTTGGCGGCGAAGCTCAGGTGGTTGTAATGATGAAAAGGTTGTCCATTGGTTTGGGACGCAGGCATCCGGTCACTATGCAAGGTATTGTTAAAGGGCTTGTCAATAAGGCGAGTATGAACACTGCCAAAAAGAGTATTATATTTATTTAAAGCAAAAAAAGCGAAAGAGACTCGATAAGTCCCGAGAAGTAGTGTTCTCTAAAAAATGATCGCGGAACAATGGACTTTAAAAAGTTTGTTTTTTAAAAAATTTCGCTTCACACGGGTTGAGAAACACTGCTTTAAACGGACATTAAGTAAAAATTGTTATTGTGTAGTTGTTGTTTACTACTACGACTTCTTTGCGTTTGAGATCGGCTACCCCTTCAACTTGATTGTTTTGAAGGCTCATTTCCTCAGTTGCACTTCTCGTTTTACAATAGTTTTTTTCGCGCTTTGTTGTGATCGAAAGCACATACATTTATAACAAGGCAAGAAGGTTTTCTACACGTTCAACGACAATAATTTTCACAAACTTTCACCTTTAGATTGCACATCTATAAAACTTAGTAGACTCAACAAATCAATTCTACGCCGAAATCTCAAAGAATTGCAAATACCAAGCACATACGCGAATAGCAAACTTCATCCAATTTTTTCTATTTCTGTTATTTGTTGAATCAGTGCGCTGTAAATTTAACCAGATTTTTTTCCGTTGAGTTTATTTTAGAACTCGGTCACAGCGAAACTAATCATGTCAAATCCTTTCTATTTGATAAATTGCAAATGAATCTCAGGGGCGCCGAGAGATAATAAAATTGAAAGTGTTGAATTGTGTCTATTGTTATGTTTGCTAAAAAAAATACTTTAATTTAAAAATAACCGAATCATTGCAAATGGTAAATTGACCTTGATTTATACAAGACACTTGTAAATTATTAATACCTTAAATAAAGTTACTAACAATTAATATGTTTTTGATAGGTTTACGATGTTCCTGATTGGGGAAAAAGCAAAGCTATTATTTTCAATATACTTTTTGAAAACACCAAACTCGATAGAGGTGGTGCAAGAAACGATACTCCAAATCTCGCTGAGTTGCTCAGTTTTCTTGGCTTTTGTGTTGAAAGACGAGAAAATTCTCGAACTAAAGAAGTAAATAAACTTTATAAAGGTTATTTTGGTTTTCATTAAAAAACAATTGTACAAAATTTGGCTTTGTTATATATTTACTATAGCTTATCAAATAATTTTTCGTAAATATGCAGGGTGTCCCAAAAAGATGTATACACACTTTAAATAATTGTAAACCAGGTGTTTATCATTACTGTATTTGTTTAATTTTTAGTATGTAAAAGAATTAAAAAACAATTATCCTATCGTTTTGTCACTGTCAGTTTTCAAACTGCTGTCCGTTCTGGTCCAGACACCACCGGTAACGCGAAGTTATGCAATAGCACACATCATAAAACAATTTACTTGGATATTTGCATGCATTCACGTTCAATAGTTGCTCTCAATTCATCGATTTTTGTAGGTTTCATTGCGTAGACGTTGTTTTTTTGGTATTCCATAAAAAGAAGTCTAGTGGTGTGAAATCTGTGGAACGCGGAGATATTCAACAAAACCCATTCGTCCAATTCATCTGTTTGGCAAGATTTCATTGAGGCAGGATCTGACATCTTTTTGGTAGTTTGAGGATGCCACATCTTAATTAAAATAAAAATCCTCTTCTTCATAGTGTTTACTAATTTTTGGCATGACAGTCTGTTGCAGCAACTTCAAGTAAACAGAACTAGTCACAGTAATATCAAAAAAGAACAGTCCAATTGATCCTTTTAACGATAAGACGCACCACACTGCAATTCCTAGTAAATAAATATGATATTTGACCACAACATGTGGATTTTCAAGTCTTTAGTAGGTGCAATGCAAAACTGGCAGTGAAAAAACAATTGAATGATGTTTTTAAATTCTTTTGCATGTTGAAACGTAAAAAATAATAATAAACACTTGGTTTACAATTATTTAAAGTGTGTATACATCTTTTTGAGACACTCTGTATATCTAATAAAAAAACCCATAAACCAAAAAAATTAATTTCGTTATCGTGATTTGCAATTAATTTGTACGTTATATTGAAATCAATATTTTGTAGTTTTAAGAATTTGAAAGAACAAAGTCCTATATGGAGATTCTTTTTCTTAATTTTTTTCTTATTAACCGACAAGCAAAAGGTTTTTAACCTTTTTTATCCCATGGACCGTTTTTGCTTAATTTTGCTCAAAAAATTTCGGTGGACCCCTGTACAAAAACAACAAAAACATACCAAAAAGAAGACTCTCTCTCTCTCTCTCTTTTTTTTTTGTATTCACATCTATGAGCAATAGAATTAACAAAAATTGTACCTGAAAATTTATTTCGAAAAAACCGATCACTTACATTTACAACTTACGTGGTTTTTTTACAATTAAAAAACAAGTATGATTTAGGAATTGAAGTAATTTTAAAAATCTACATGTAAATAATAGCAATCAAAAGCCAACATTTTATCATTTATACTAGCAAAGTTTTATTCCAAAAAAAAGCGAACGTTTTTGACTTTCATTATAAGTCCTTGATAGCATCTAAAAATCTCAGCATGATTTAACAATGTACCATAAAACGACAATTACATACAATTAAACTACAATATAGGCCTATACAACAATTTTCTCAAATTTATGCTAACACTGGTATTACTAATTTAATTCAAAAGCAATAACAATTTAGTAATTATTACAACAACAACGCCATATTTTATAGGAAAAAGAGGAAAAGGAAAAAAGGAATAATAATCATAAGAGTACGTTAAAAATTGTTGTACATTTGCAAAAAAAACAAACCATTTTTATACAGTCGATGTTTTTTAATTGTTGACATACCGATGTAAGTCAGACCCGCATTGCACAAGCACGACAAGCGATATACAACATTTGACAACAACAGCGCAGGTGTGTTTGATAATGTCAAAATTGCAGGTGGCTTTTCGTGCCCGTGCGAAGTGGGTCTGACTTACCAGTAAGTCAGCACGTCGTCTGGTAACAAGAGTAAAGAAATACTTAAATTTAGGTTTTTCGGTCAAAAGTAAAATAAAAGAGCATATTATCAAATGCAACCCTTGTAATAAGAAAGGTAAAGATAGTTTAATAAATCATTTTGCTGTTATAAAAAAATGTTGGATCAAGTACCTTTTTTACCCCACGTGGGAAAATTTATAGACTTGTTCATGCAGGTAGACAACCAGAGTGTAAGATCTGTGGCGGAAAAAAGAACTTGAAAATACAATAGGAAGAAAAAGGGACATGATCCAAAATGTTTATCAGACTACAATTGTAAAATTCATTAAGCTTTATTAATTAATAACATCAATCAAAATTAAATAAGCAACTGTATCGAAATGGTTTGTCTTTTTTGCTAGGTACAATTACTTAAATAGTTTCTTTTTTTCCTTTTTCTCGTTTTTTTCTCTAAAATATCGCATTGTTATTGTATAATTACTAAATTGTTATTACTTATGAACCAGTGTGAGCACAAACTTAAGAAAACTGTTGTATATATTGTAGTTTAATTATATGTAATTGTCGTTTTATGATAGGTTGTTAAATTGTACTAAAAATTTTTGATGGTTTGATAAGGGCTTATTGTGATAGCCGAAAACATTCAGCTTTTTTTTCAAATAAAACTTTGCTAGTTTAATATTAAAATATTGGCTTTTAATTGCTATTATTTACTAGTGGATTTAAAAAAAAAACAAGTAAAGACAAAGAACTCTTGACGTAAAATCTTAGCGCAGGGGGTGGCCAACCATTCAAAGACCAAGAGCCACTTTTCTCACTGTGCTAGCGCAAAGAACCTTGTTATTCACATGTGCACAAAAGCCCACAAGAACATCATGCACATATTGCGTACCTTTGCTTGGCTAATTTTATTGCAAATGTCACATACAATACTACACAATGATACACATTTAACAATAAACATTGGTGCACGTGTCACGCGTTAACTCAAAATTAAACCAAATCCACAAGCAAAAATAAAATATAATTATGTAATCGTTTTTTTTTCTACCCTTGTTACTTAATAAGTTTTGTGGTATTGCTTTTCGAGAATTATTTTCTTGAAATCTGGATTTTTTAACGGTTTTTACCAAACTCCTTTTCATTGAATGGTTTTTTGGCCTCTGCAACGTTCCCAGCTATTTGCTACAATGCAAAGGTTACACTTTTTGAGGGGTTCATAAATTTTGGACAAAATTTGATTCGTTTTCTACATAACGTTTCAAAGTGATAAAATTGTTCTCACGAAATTTAGTTTCTTTCAAAAATGTTTGGTCTAAGTTAGAATAGAGTGATCTGAAGTTGTGTTGAAGATTTGAAACTTTGAATGACTAGGGCAAGTTTTTGTTAATAAAGTCAATTTCTGTTTAGTCACTTTAATCAACATGGTTTACGGCAAGAATTCTGGATATAAGAAATACAATTTAAATTTTTAATTTGATAGGTCAATAAAAAATCAGTTTTTTACCGCTAAGTCAATTTTTTTGTTTTTTGGGCAAAAAGTCAACTTTTAATTGTAACACTTTTCATCAAATGATTTTCCTATACTAATGAGAAGAACTAATTTTTTACGACTGTTTCTGCTTTAGTTCACAACCTTAGCCAATTTTTTTGCAGTGGAGATTTCTACCTCATGTTGTCACAGACCTTTTCTGCGTTAAATCATTAGACCGGATTGATACGTTGTACTACAAACACTTCTACATCACAATAAAAACACAAATCTACCCAACAAAGAACGAAAAAACACAATTCCCATAAAGCATCATCTGCACGGTCGACTATGGTTAGGATGATTCAGCTTTCGATTCGTTTAGCCTATCAAAACTTAACTTTTACCTTTGCGTTTTGTTTTAGCATCAATTGTAGTTGTTTGACAGAAAAATTTTGAAATTGTTCGGTATTGCGCTGTTATTGCATGTTCTTTTTTTAAGTTTTCATTTTCATTCTCTTTTTTTCTCTTATACCTGTTCTCTTGCTCTATTTTTATCCCATTTGCTATTATTTTTCTATTCTCTTATCCTCATCACAATTGCTTTGTTTTCCTTGTTCTGCCCGTCAATGGAAAAGGTCTGCTGCCGGTAAGTTGTGCAACAATCAAAGAAAAAACACGTTTCATGCCACTGTGTTGCAATCGAAAAGTTAAAACAAAGGAGGCGCATAACTTGCTTTTGTTAGGTATAAGTGTTTGTGATACAGCGTTAAATATCGGTGATGCTAGCTTAGAATAACCTTTTATTATTAAAAGTAAATCATTTTATGTTTAATGTTTCGGTGGTGGTGGTGGTGGTGGTGGGCTTACTCGACCCGTTCCTAGGGATCAACACTGCGGAGTCCCAATTGTCGGGCAACTCCCCAGGGACGAGACAAGAAGTCTAGGATTGTGAGAGAGTGGCCGAAGATTGCCAGACGTAATCTAGCGCGTGATGAAAGCTCTTCTGTGATTCAAAACCACAGTTGCTGCACGAAGAAGCGTGGTCGAGTGATTAAAGCAACGGACTGATGATCAACATGGTCTCGGTTCAAAACCCACTCACGCCATTCTGTTGTGTTCTTGGGAAAGACACTTTATGGCACTTTCCCCTGCTTGGTGGTCTTGACAAGCAGTTCTAAATTAGAGTAATATCTCTACTAAATTACTAGCGGACAGCAATATCTTGGCATCTCCGGAAGCAGGTCGGGGTAATTGCTTACCCTATGTATAGTGCCTCCGTCTCTTTCTTGCGAGTCAGGAGAATAAATATAGAGATTAAAAAAAAAAAAAAGAAGTCTCGGCTCAACCAATCCTGTGGAGGTATGTAGTAAGAAGAGTTCTACGCCGATTGCAGTGTAAACGAGATAGAGCACATCGAGCGGAGCGAGGGAGAGTAAGCTCCTCAGAAGACACTGGAGGAATTTGATGTTGAAAGAAACCAGATAGGATTTGCGTCTCCAAGTGGTGTAGATGGATAAACATTGGGAGGAAATAAGAGATGAGAGGAAGAGTCGTATGGTGGAGGGTTCATGAGTGGCACCGACTTTCGCAAGAGAATCAGTCGTTTCCAGGAAGGCAAGAATGACCAGGTATCCATTGATGATGGACTAATGTAGAGTCGAATAAAAAGTTGAGAAAACGTTGGGTGTCAGAGAGGGAATTGGGTATTAAATAGAGAAAGGGGTAGAGAGAGTTGTCAGGACAAATTGAGAGTTAGAGAATAAGGTGTCCGATTCCAAGGCGCAAGGTGTATAGTAAGAAATACACCATTCAAGAACGTGACGAATGTCATAAGTTTTTGCGCTATAGTTAGTGGCTCAGTACCCAGCCGAGAAGGAGAGAGAGGCAGCAGTGAGATACTTAGTACATTTAATCCCTGCTCCTCCCTACCCCAGACAAAAAAGTTGGTAAAATAGATAACACTGTGGTTGTTTTTAATAAATATTTACGTGACAATATGTGTACTTTTCAAGGTTTCTGCATGAACTTTTGATTTTTAAATCAATAAAAACACTATGTAATATGTGTTTCTTTCATCAAATTTTTGTAAATTACAACTTTTATTTAACATTTTACTATTAAACAAACCTATAAATCTTGATAAAAAAATTTTTTTTAACAAATCATGCTGTATTTTTTACAACTAAAGACAACAATGTGTAAAGTCAAGAAAATTTTTTAAAATAGAAATAATAACAGACCAGTTAAAAACGTAGAAATTGATATACTCTAGAAGTTACGTGCGTAAAAGGTTAAGAAAGATTAGGTTTATAAATCAAAGTACACAAGTTGTGATTTCAAATTGAAAAATAAACATAGCTATTAAAACATAAACAAAGTAAAATGTAGGTTTGTTTCACCAGAATCGAGAAGTTTGCTCGTGGAATTGCAAAATTAGATCATGCTAAAACGTATTGTTTCTGATTTTTCGAGACACAAGTGGTTTCAACTTGAAAAAAAAACTACTTAAAATTTGTAAAGCTGACTGCTTTTTTATTGCAAAATTAATTTAAAACATTACATTTAGGTCACATGATGAATAAAAGTTGCTGTAAACAGATATTGATTTGCTAATCGAACAACTTTTAACGCCAAATTTGCTATTTTTCAATCAAGACGGTTTCAATTTGAGAAAATCTTGTGAAATTTTGTGATGCTAAACACCTTTTTAATGCAAAGTAGATTCAAAACATTTAGGTTACAAGGTGGAAAAAAAAGGTCTTTAAATCAAAAAATTGATGTCTTTTAATAAAGAGATGTGTTTAATAAGACTTGGCTAGTCACTTTTTGTTAGTTTACTTTCAAAAATAACCTTTAAAATGTTTCTATTGTTGTTTGATGGTAATAATTTAAAAACAGATGAACCAATATTTAGTTAAACTGTGGTATTCTAAACCTTTAATACGACTCTTCACATTGGAAAAAAAAAGTAAAACAAGACTTTTTGAAACGTGCAAAAGTCAAAATATTTGTCTCTGTGAAATAATTATACAAAGACTTTATACTTTAAACTCCCCATGTTTGACAAAATTATAACATTTGCAAAATTAAGACTTTGTAAGAAAATTATTGTGGCAAAAATTTTAAGATTAAATTGTTGCTATGCATTAAAAAAACAGCAAAAATCTAAAATAAAACACAATTTTTTAGAATTTTGCTCTAAAAACCAACATTGTTTAAAAACTTCTGCGACACATAGAGAAAATGTACACTTTTTAGGAGAAAAATTTTTAGATTTTCTAAGTAAGCAAGTGTTTCCGTATTAGAAACTTTAAAATGCAAGACACTTGGAAAAAAGGTAGGCCTTTTAAAAAAAAGTTAAATTTTTTGGATTTTTTTACGTATAAGGAATCTAGCGTTTCCGTATTAAAAGTTTTAAAATCTGAGGCTTTTGAGAAAATTTTTAAATATTGACTTACACAGTAATTTTAAGAACCTGACCACAAAATCTCCATGTGAAAAATTTTTGCAAACATATTTTCATAAACCCATTTTTAATATCCTTAGCTGTTTTACAGGGTTACTGCTTTTATTCTTTAACTTGTAATTACTCACTACGTAGTGGTCGTCGACAAACATTTGCATTTTTAAGGTCAAATTACTATCACTACCTGTCGATCTTTGTTTATTTTTGAGGTATCTTTGCACAACATTTTGACCCCCTCTTAATTTTTTTCTTGTTTACACCCCTGCAAGCAAGTAGCAAAGACAAAAAGTTTTCCTTAGTAATTTTTACTCAGTTTGTTTCAATGATGACCGTTGAATTTAAAAACGACTGTGATCTTAAAAATTCTTTTATAATTCTAATTACAATGTTTTTAAACTTTTTTCTTGGAGATAACCAATAAGCTTTTGCATAGAATTTCTTTTTTTAACAAATCGAATAATGTTACGTGGAATAAATCAAATAAAAAATTTTATTTTAGAAGAATGAATTAAAGATATAGTTTTAGAAACATGTTGAATTTTGCTTTAAAATATAAAATATTACCCCTGACTAAAAATCGAGCTAAAATTAAATCAACCTTTAAGAAGTTTTACGCTTTTTGGGTCTTTTAAATTTTTGGGAAAATCGTTAAAAAGTTTTTCAACAATAATTTAACACTGAACAAAAAACGTTGGTATGGAAAATAAAGTTAAAAAGTCAAATTTTTAATATCCGTAGACGGTTTCTTTTACAAGATCACTGTCAAAATCTTTTTTTTCAAAGTTTATTACTAGCATTCAAGATAATTTATGATTTTATTATTGTATTTATAGTTGTCATTCCGAGCAAAAGCGTGTCTTGAAAGCAAAGTTTTAGCTATTCTTTGAAAAATCATGCTTTTTCAAAAGTTTATTTTTAGATTTCGAGCTAGTCACAAAGGTAGAAAAATTTATTAAGTTATTTTAAAGATTTCAGTTTGGTTTGCTTTCATTTGAATGCAACAACTAACTGTGATAGGACTTGATAGAATAAATTTTTTTACAACATTTTCAAAATACAACCGAATTTTCTTGGAATTTATCCAATTTATACAAAACTTTTAAAACTTATGTTGGCCTTATTTCGACTAATTGTTTTTAGAAAAACTATAAAAATCAAGGTGCATTATAAAACTTTTTTTTCGCTTACTCTTTTTTACACTGAAAATTAAATTAAGATAACCAGATTTTCAAACTCCAATCATAAATATATCACAGTTTTTAACAGGAAACACGATAAGCTATGAACAGGATATGGCCCAAGCTTTTGTATAAGAGAGAGATTTTGACGCAATTATCAAAAGCATATTTGTCACGCTTGCAGCGATTACGGGTGGTTTTCCTATTGTTAAAAGTTTATAAAAATGACCAAAAGATTAAAAATAGTTACGTAGAACTGAATTCATTTTTGAAACAATTAAAATGTTAACACAAGAAAGCGAATTCATACTGCATAAAAATAATATCTATGTTTGAATTTGGTTGGTTTACTAAACGATAACAAAGGAAAAAAGACAAACCTTTTTTATATGAAGCATCTGTTTATTGAATACAAATATCCTATCAATAAAATTTTGTTTAAAACTTTTAACAAATCAAACTCAGGACCGCTGTTTTTCTTAAGGTTAGGGTCCTCCTCCGTCCTCATCTCCTCACTAGTGGACAGTTAAGGTTAGGTTTAGGTTAGGGTTAGGATTAGGGTTAGGATTAGGATTGGGATTAAGATTATGGTTAGGGTTAGGGTTAGAATTAGGTTTAAAATTAGGTTTAGGATAAGGGTTAAAATTAGGGTTAGCATTAGGATTAGAATTAAGATTAGGATTAGGATTAGAGTTGGGGTTAAGATTCGATAACGTCATTGCTCTAGCTATGATGTCGTCACAAACTTTACCAAAAAAATCATTCCTATTAAAAAGCGTTAAGCAGATCAGATAAGCGTTAAACTACAAATCCCCCAAACTTTGCAAACATTTTTGAGGACCAGTACCAGTGATTTTGTGAAAAAGGTAACTAAGGCATTTTTGTCTGCTGACATTTCTTTCTACAAGCTAAACAATAAGGATGTCAAAAATTTATTTTCTGACATCGGTCACAGTTTACCAGCTAAAACTATACTTGCAAAAAACAGTGCTGAAGTTTGCGCAGGTAAGTTACAGCGGAAAAGAAATGCTGTAGATAACAAACAGATTTTTTTGGTGGTTAACGAAAGCTATCTATCTAAAACACAGTATTTAAATATTTAAGTTAAAAGCCTAGACATGTCTCTTGCAGGGTTATTTAAACGATTTTCAATCTTTGCCATGTTTATCAAATAGTGTAGCATTGTTCAAGCAATTGAAAATTCTGTTAGATCTCTTGGCACCAATCGAAAACTCTTTTATTTTTTACTGTCTGATGCTGCAAGATATTTGAAGGCCGCAGGCACAGTACTAAAATCCCTGTATCCCAAACTTTTTATGTTGCTTGTGTAGCCCATTTATTGCACAGTTGTGCGATGAAAGTCAAATCTCACTTTCACAATGTTGATCAAATAATGGTAAAAATCAAAGCTGCAACTGTTAAAAATAAAACAAGACAAACACCAGTTGGTGCTCTTGGTTATTCACCTCAACTTGTCGTTACAAGATAGAAATCTGGTTAAATGTTGTTAAAAGTTGGCAGCGTGGGTGAGGGTTAAAGCGCCGGGCTCGTGACCAACACGGTCTTGGGTCAAAACTTATTTGCGCCATTCTGTTGTGTCCTTGGGAAAGACATTTTACGACACATTCCCCTGCTTGGTGGTCCTGGCAAGCAGTTCTAAATTACAGTCATATCTCTATTAAATTACAAGCGGACAGCAATATCTTGGTATCTCCGGAAGCAGGTTGGGGTAATTGCCTACCCTATTTATTAGCGCCTCCGTCGCTTTCCTGCTAGTCAGGAGGATAAATATAGAGATAAAATAAATAAAATAAAAAAATAATATATATTATGAAAATAATTTACCATAAGTAAAAGCAATTGTAGAAAGTTTTAAAGGGTCTGGTGGGTTAGTTACTGCAGCAAAAGATAGTTTGGAAACACCTGGTTTAGCTACACAATTTCTCAAAATTAAAGATTATTATGAATGCTTGGTTAAGCTCATACAAATGATGGAAAGTGTAAAGTGCACTACAAAAGAAGCAGTGCAGGCGATTTAAGATCTTGATTTTGGAGAAGACACTCGAAGCATTCGCCGTTACATTAAAAAAAGAATACAAAACAGTAACATTTCTAAAATAATGAGTGTGGAAAGATCAGACATTTTTCTAACTGTTTACAGTTTGCTTCAACATTGTCAGCCCACAAGCACTTCTAAGGGAATGAAGTTTTTCTATGCTGCAAAAACTTTTGGCCAAGGACAAAAATTTTCGGATTGAAAATGTAAAATATTACTTGATTTTACATTTTAATGCTTGCATGTGGTAAATGATTGAGGAATAGCTGCTGTATTTTAAAAGTTTTGTACTTTCTATTCTAATACAGAAACGTATGAAAATATCAACCTGTAAAATAAAATTTTTATTAAGGTCAATAAAGTCAATTTTGTGGATTTTTTAAGTCAATTTTTTAGTTTTTAGGTCAATAAAAACTTGCCCTAGTAATAAAGACTGATATTTAAGGCAAAATAGTTTGCCATCTACGTTAAACAAATAAATATAAATTCTACAATTTTGTTAAAAAC
This sequence comes from Diplosoma virens, assembly GCA_963680785.1. Lineage (NCBI taxonomy): Eukaryota > Metazoa > Chordata > Ascidiacea > Aplousobranchia > Didemnidae > Diplosoma > Diplosoma virens. The sequence continues at coordinate 30,192,141 of OY796884.1, forward strand.
GTTCTGTGTTTATCTTCATATTTCTGTTTTGCTGTTCATTTTTCCTGCCTTTGACAACGAACTTGAAAGGAATTATTTGGTCCAATTAATTCATAATAGGCCCACAACTAGGGTGATGCAAAAAGAGGGGGTTTTGAAAATTTTTTGAAATTTTAATGGGGCACCCTCTAATCTGATACTGTTTGCCTCAAAAACACTACATACAAAATTTGAGGTCAATCAATTGATATTTAGAGGTTGCTACCAGCCTTTAAAAATTCTAACATTAAAGTAAATTTTCATTTTTTTGCTACATTTTAGAGACTAATTTCCACACCACCTAATGAGGTATAGTCATGGGCGCGTTGCTTTTTTTTAAGTGGAAACTCCCCAGTAGGCCTATCATAACCACTAGCATGTATAATCATGACGATTTATTTCAGTGACATAATTGTTTTCTTGTTTTTGTCCGGTAGAGAAGATCTGAACTTCTTCACTATTTGCAAAAGGTACTGCTTTTGTTGCTCATCATTTGTGAGGATCTTGTTATATTCTTCCATTAGCTTCACTCCTCTTTCTGCTAAATCATTTGTTACTTTCATATTCATTACAGTTTCACGTGCTTTCAAATATTCATCATTAGAGTCCCAATTTTCTGCGTTTGATTCAAGGAAACTGCACGGGAAGCCAAGGATTTCAAAAAAGACTTTAGTGTGTGAAGTCACAAAATCATTAAGCTGCTTCTGTTCAATTACTGCATGGTCAATAGTGGTTCGTTAGATATTATTCTGCTCAGCAGGGTTCTCCAGAGCTTCCCTCATTTTGTTCTTCATCTCAATGGAGATCTCTTCATCAAAGAAAGCAAGTGCTATAAGCTCTTTAGAAAGATACCAGAGATGGTTTGAGAACTTTTTGAGTGCAATTGTTGCAATTTTTTCTTCGCTTTCTTTGTATTTGACTAAAGTCTTTAATAGTTGCAAGTCAAGCCGAGGAGCATAACGAGGAACAGGTGCTGTATACCAGGATCTAATATAAACTTCAACTGCAAAGCAACAGATGTCTCTCAGACCTTTCTCTTCCGACTTTGTCAAAGTGAACTGCTGTTTGAACATCCAGATCTTCATAGAATAGATTATCTTTGCCATCCATCGGGCTCTATGACAGGCTCCTGGTTTTTTGAAGCGTATTCCTGAAGATGGGATTCCTCCAACAAATATTATACTCAGTTCAAGCAATTCCTTGTAGTCATCGCGGGGTTGGTGCTCTTTCAGCTGGTTATTGGCAAATGTTATTGTATCATCTTTTATTTTGGCAATTTTGGTGGCTATGGTTTGGTCATTCTCAGCTGTCTGGAAGGATTCTTTATTCAGTTTATCCCAATTTACTTTAAAACGTTTAAATATTTGTATATTTGGTCCAGATGAAGCTGGTAATGAGGTGGACACAACTGATTCTAAAACTATCTCCAAAATATGATGACGACAGGCAAGCCAAAGCATATCTTTGTCCATTTTGTGCTCAAGTGAAACACAAGCTCCATTTTTACGGCCAGTGTTCGAAGCTGTTGTGTCAAAACACATGCATTTTACCTGATTTAATAGACCACAGTCAAGAACAAGTTTAAACACAGCAGTTGAAGTGTTTTCTCCAGTGCCACTGCTGAGTTTTGGTACACCAAGGAGCTGATCAACTTCATTTCCTGAAACTAAAACTGGAAGCCTGTCAACAACTTCTTCTCCCGAAATATCTTCCAATAGTTTGCCATCCCAGTGGATAGTTAAGAGAACATCATTTTTTAATTCAGCTTTTAGAGCTTCTGAAATATCTTTGCGAAATTTTTGCCTTGCACGCCTGATGCTTGAATAACTGACATTAAATTCATCCGGATCATGACCTAAATTTTTTACAGTGGGAATCATAATCAATGAAGCACTTCTATCACTGACTTTAGCAACATCAAGAGAAGCTAGTAGCCTGTCATCCATTAATTTGACTTTTTTTCTTGCTGAAGAGATTCTAGATGTTGATGGTTTGCTAGGATCAATTGTGTACTCTTCGTCTTCATCCTGGCTGGAGTTTTCTGCAGAAGTAATTGATGATGAGCCACTATCAGTAAGTTCAACTGTATTTTCAAAATCACTCATTTGTCTTTTTCTTTTAATCTCAAGTTTCTTTTCATTTTCACTTGCTGCTTTTTGAAGTTGTGCATATTTTTTATCCACACCAGCCATTTTTCCTTCACGCTTAGGCTGCCTTTGCAACATCAAAAACTTTTTATCTTCTTCATTGTCCATGAAGTACAGAGCATCAGCATGGGCAATATCAAATAATTTATCCAAGTCATGATCCCATTTCTTTTGTTTATTTAGCAAATTTTGAGTTTGTTTTTTCTTATTTTCTTTATTTTTCTTTAATTTCAACCATTCATTGTAAATAGAATTCAATTTCTCAATTACATGTTTTTTCAGTTTTGTTGGAATTCGCGCTTGTTCCCAGACTTGCATCACATCTTTAGCAGTTGATGTTAGAGCTTCTCTAACAGTTTGCTTACAATTTGTTTTATAATTCATGAATAATGACATTGCTTCTCTTTTAGATGGAAGAACAGAAGTTTTTAATGCTTCTATGGGCTGACCAATTAGCCATATATCTGTAATGCTTCTGGTTGGATGGCGAGACGCCATTGCTTACTGTGTATTAAAATGAAGATTGCTTACTGTTTATTAGAACAAAGAGAAGCACAACCTCCTTCTGTGACAGCTGTGAGGGTACTGAAGCTATGACGCTCTGTCTTACAATTGGCTCAAGTTGTTGTGGGGCTTATAGCAGGGGGTTGAGGTGGGGACAAGTTTGGGAGAGCAGTTCTTCTACTGTATAAACAGAGTGAGACTAGCTTTTAACTCAATGATAGTGTGAAAATTATGCGGCAGTGGTGAAATTGTTATTTTACAGTATCTGATTAGTAAATATAACTAGGTTATGTAACTTATATTTAATAATCTGAAAAATAAAAAAAAGAACAAAATTACAAACTTTGACCTGTGGTAGCATACTCTAAATATTATTAGAATTGAAAAAAACATTACACAGGGTGTTTTTATACAAAAATGAACAAAATTAAGGGGTGCCCCACAAATTTTGAAATGGTCACCATTTTTGCATCACCCTAGCCCACACCCTAAAAAACATAAACATAATATGAACGCAGAAACCGCTAGCTGGTCACATCAGCCTTAGGACATCGCCATGAAATCATGCGAAAACATGATCCGGGAAATTGTGAAAAAAATAAGGATTAAACCGTTTTGCCTCTCAAAATGCTATGGCCTCGCAACGTTATAAAAACTTAAATGTTTTTCAATACAAAGCTGTACAAGCGGGGTTAGAGGACAATTGCCCTCTACGACGCAAAAAATTGGGCAGAATCAAATTTTTTCGGGCACCAACAATAAGCTATTTGAATAGGAGGAAGTTAGTCAATTTAGAGTAATCCAGATCAGTGAATAGAAACAAGTATGATTTAATGTGAAACTTTTTTTTTAGTCTTCAAAAATCTATTTGGAAAAACCAATCGCTTCTGCTTCATTTACGTACAACTGAAAAAGCAAATGAAGAAAAAAAGTTTTTACATTAAATCTGAGTGACATTCGGACATTTCCGTGGAATGATGCGCGATCATGATTCGGGCAATCGTCTAAAAAATTTGGGCAGAAATGTATTGTTGCCATTTCCCGAAAATTTTTCGTTCTAGTACGACTATGCTTCATTTTTAAACCTTTTGAATAATTTAATAAATTAAAAAAATTTTTTATAGGACATAATGAATGATATTGACGAGTTTTTGAAACCGGAAAATGTTGCTGACGCTCCGATGGTTTTGCTTTTCATTGGATCTCATGGAAAACAAGATGGTATATTTTCTTGTTTCAAATAAACAATTAAATGATAACAACACAATGTAAAAACCTAACAATTCCATAAATCAATTGATTCGCTTTGTGATAATAATTTTCATATCTTTTGCATGTGCACAATGGTGGATATTGGGTGAGGCAAGTGAGGCAGTTGCCTCGGGCCCCCCTCTTTTCAGGGGTCCCTCTTTTTTGAAAATGCCGCATATAGTTTTATTTTGTATATTTTTTTAAAGATCACTATAAAACTGTTACGAAAAGTTGGAAATCTCAGAACGAATTCATCTGAGGAACTTTTTTTTTGGAGATCTCCAATTTTTGAGAATCCTGATTAGGATGTTGCCTCGGGCTCCTAATTTTGAATATCCATCGCTGCTTGAGTAATTAAATTCATTCTATATAGAAACAAATTATAGCTTTATTTACTGCAAAGAAACTATTTAAACATAAAAAATACAAAGCATTTGTATAACGGACAAGGTAAAAAAATTAACAATCCGCGTGTTGCTTAGCAAGTACTAATAATTTCAATCATTAGAATAGTTTTTATTGAAAGATAATTAGAATTTTAGTTGCCACGATGATCATTTGAATATTTGAAATGTAGAATAGGTTCAAAACCCATTACAGCCATTGACGGCTTTAGTACGGTGCAAATGGTACGGCCGCACCAGGCCCCCTTAAAAAACGTCAAAAAGTGCCCCTAAGCAAAATATTGCTCTATTTCTTCGTAGTAGCACCATGACGATGGCACCCTAAAAGTGGTGACCTTTTTTTTAGAAATCACTTTGTTTCAGAACACCAAAAAGAGCCCTCTAAAAAGATGACCTGTTTTTTAGAGATCACCTTTTTTTCAAACACTAAAAAGTGGCCCCCTATTTTTCCTGCACCGACCCATTTTTTTTATAAGGCCAAAACTGATTACAGCACTACCAATACTGTGTACGAAAATGATTGTTTTATTTAAGGTAGAAACAATGAGTAACTTTTTGATTATATAAGTTTTTAAAAACATAAAATATAAAAAATATACATTATTAATTGCATTTTACTATATTGAGTAACTTTTTAAAAACGAATTGAAATTCTTTTGCCGAAAAAAATAGTAATTAATGAAAATATGCTTGGGTGCAATTTAATGATTGTCAGGGCATCAATTTTCGATAGATATATATATTCTAAAGGTTAATGATATCAAAAAAACTTTTTGTTAAGTATTAATTATGATTGTTAATCTATAACTCAGTGTAATAGCACTCTTACTTGCAAGAGGAAGTTTGCAAGTTCGACGCTCAGACTATCTAAATAATTTTGTTGTGGCTTTAGGAACAGACAATTTAGGATAAATTCATCGTTTGGGAAACGCTGCTTACTTACTGTATAACGGTGACTCCACTTAAAATCGAAAGTAGGAATCAGGCCAACGGCCATACGAAAAGGAATTGTGATTGTCTTGCATTTTGCCAGAATTATTCAAAATATCATGATGTTGTGATTAACGCAGCCCAATATTCATATATAACAGTAGAATTTTTTGATGGAAAATTATTCAATTAATCTAATTGTCTTTTTTTTACATTCTTCAGAATGACAAGTTTTATCAATTTTTTCAGTTAAAGATTTTGGTTATTTTTTATTATTTTTATTGCGGGTTATTGCAATGTTTAAAAATGAGTGTATAAAATTCACTAAATAAACATACGCCGAGTACAGCCTATAGGTCGGGCGTGGACACTTGTAAAACAGGGACGTGTAATCCATATGTCCGAACTGTGAAGTGGACACTTTGTAATTTTTCTCAGCAAAATGCAAAAACTATTTTCCTAAATTTTTAATCTATTATAATAAGTAATTTTATTAGCACAAATGATCAAATGTATTTTATTTCACTTTTGAAGGAGAAAATTATGTGCAGCAATAAACGTTTTACCCTATTTGAAATTTTGAACCAGGTTTAGTAGTAATGTTTGCAGTATAACAGAAAAAACACGTAAATGTCTAGGTCGCAAAACCTTTAAAGTAGTTTTTTTTTTGGTCTCACCTAAAAGTATTGCAGATTTCTGGTATAAAATAGCATTTCGTAATTCGGGATAGATTTTTTTCGCTCTGTATTTAATGATCCCTATGTACACTTACGTCATTCTCCTAATATTTACCAACATACGCGTATATCGCGCAAACTACTGTAATTACGCTGCTGGGCCTTTTCAAAAACGAAAAAAACAATCTTTGCAAAATATTTAACAATAAAAATTACGAAAAACCAAAATTTGTAGGGTGACCGGAAAATTTCCCCGCGGAAAATTTCCCTGCTGTAAGTTCTACCAATGGTAGTAAATTATCTGATTGAAAAAACCAAGATAATTGAAAGGGTTAGGGTTAGGGTTAGGGTTAGGGTTGGTTATTAATTGCAACATAAGCAGAATATGTAGAACTTACAGCGGGGGAATTTACCTAGAAAAATTTGTAGTTATGTCGCTTAATTTTTGGAGAGAAAAATAGCAGCAAAGTGAATAACCAAAATATCAAGTAAATAAATAAAATTATAGGTAATTTTAAAAGAAATTACCGACAACTTCAAATTTGTTCTAAGAGTAAAAATTTGTTTTAATCTAATGACCTGCAAATAACATATCTGCCATTCAATAAATTGTGGGTTTTTTTATTAAAAAATAATTCTAAATATTTGCATGAATTGTTAACACATTTATAATTTTAATCTGTAAATGTTTTTATTTGTCTTTTAGTTAAGTCTATGCTAATTATCTATTACCCAATTTTATATTTGAATAGTTACGCCAGTAAAAAAAATACAAAACGCAAAACGAATTTAAGGATATTTTTAAATAAACAAACTTTATCCTTTTTTTCATAAATACAGAAAATGGAGTTGATTATTTTTTGGATGAAAACCAAGAATGGGTTCAAGTTAGCGAAATTGTGTATAAGTTTGCGACAACTGATCACCACAACTTACTAAAAAAAAAACCGAAGCTCTTCTTCTTCCAATGTTGTCGAGGTAACAAGAACATGGCTGATTTTTGCAAATAAAATTAATGACTTACGGGCTCTCGATCAAACAATTTTTATCGATTTCTAGTGTTTTTTATTTGGTTTTTTAGTATTTATTCAGAGATATGACTATAATTTCACGCAGCTCGCTACAATGGCTGAACAAAGAAAACTATGTTAGGTGTTTTTCCAGAAACACAACAGGAAAAATGTTGAACAGAGATGATGTTAATTCATTTATTTATTCAAAAGAGATGATGAGTAATTCAATGAAGCAAAACGATAATACTATCCACCGGTACTACGCCTTGTGTTTTTGCTTTCGATTTTGTCTTTTTGCGTTGGATTTTGTGTTCTGTGTTTTATTTTGGATTTTGGGTGAAATTTTGTGCTTTTCTTAATCAAAACAAAAATTACTAAAAACATGCTGCAACCAAAAAATGGTGTATATAGGACAAAAATTGAGAAATCAGAGACTTTCACACTTCATTCACAATGTAATCTTAACTTTGCAAATCTACTGTACAGCAAAATTTCTGTCTTTTTTAGGGATTTTAATTTTTGTTCTGATGTAATCTTTTAATGGCCGGTAATGATTGTATAATAAGCTGGAGTAAAAGTTGCAAAAAAAATAAAAAAAATTTAATTTTAATTAGCTAGATATACCAACAGGTGCCAGTATATCACCAAACCACCATGTAAAAATTTGGGGAATTTTAAACAAGTTTTTGATTTCCCCCAAGAGTATTTAAATTTGGGGGAAATGCAAATAAGATGAAAAAGGTACATTATTATTAAACATTGTTTAATATTAGATTTGCCAAAAATTTAAATTTCAGCCATAAAAATACATAATTTTTTCAAACAGATCTAATGAATAAATAGATATTTTTGAAAAAAAGAAAATTTTGAAACTAAAAGTTTACAAGAAACTTTACTCTTCTTACTTACCGTTAAGAAATTTCCGAATCACAAAGCAAAATGAGAATAGTCACGTTTGATTTCAAATGTTGGCATTAACTGCCGAGAAGTAATTTCGGGACAGATGAAACCGTTTCGTGATTTTTGTCTACAAACAACTTTGGATGTCGGTAACCCACTTTACAACTCTCTCAACAGCTGCATGTGGCATGAAAATTTTGGAAAAAATGCTGTTGGAGTCATTTGCATTGTAATAAATTGCTGGAGATCAACACCTGTCATAGTCTTGATCACTGAAGGCTTCGTAATGACAGCATCAGTCCAGTCAATTATTTCATAGTATTCAGTTGCATCAAAATTAAGTTTAGCAGAAACTTTAAACTTTCGTATTTGTTCCTTATTTTAAGATGCTAGCTTTCATCACTTTCATCACTCTTCGCAAATCAAATAAAGTAGAAATAAAATATTGCAGTCATAGTCTTTGCAAAATAGATGCAACTTTCTATTAGTTGAAAAAATTAATAAAAATTGTACTGTACTTGTAGTAGTGCAATTAGTTTTGCTTTTTAACCCTCATTTTTGACCGTTTAATAGTTTTATTTTCAGTGTTTTAATCATTTAGTCAAACGTTTTTGTCAACAAAATTGCAGTACAGGCTAGTGAGGCAGCTTCAAAATTGCCTACCTTAAGATAAAAAAAAGAAACCAAAATAAAACAATATACCGCTTTTTTCTCTTTTGGTGAAAATATCTGTTGAAATGAGAGAGATTTGAGGCATGCTGCAGTTGTGACATTTTAAAGAAAAAAATTTTTTCTTACTTCCGATATTTGTTAAAACAAGATAAATCGTTTTTTTCTCAGTAAGTCGGAATACACGCATTGGGCAACTGCAAAGCAATAAATTTACTGTAAATATTAGGAATGGAAGATCATTTAGTATTTAAGCTCAAAAATTTTTCAACATTAAGCTTTTAATCTAATTTTGCTATATCTATATATAAGTGTTTGAACCTCAATATTGGCAAGCATTTTTATATTTATAACGTACTGTACATATCTAACTAACACTAATTCATAAACCCCTTACCTTACCTTAACTTGTAAAAACTGATAGTGAAATTTTTTACTTCCAATGTGAAGACAATTGAAACTAATGAAACAATTGTCATTTTGAACGACAATAACCCTTCCAACTTTTAGCTTGAAAATGTAAAATATCCGGCTGTATCTTTAGACGACTGTCATCTTACAAAATACTCTTATGCTTATTATGTCTGTGGGTAGCAGATAGCTTATGCTTATTATTATCGAAGAATGTATAGTCATTTCTGCTGTCTCCATTGCATAAATGCATAAGTGATTTGAATTAAATTGACTAAATTTTGAGTTAATTTAAGTCAGTAATTTTTAACAAAGGCACGCCTCTCTAGAAGCGAGTTAAAAAAAGTTTTGGGGGTCAGTTTTAATTACACATCTTTAAAAATGCATGTATTTTGCCTACTTCAAAAATATGATTTGTTCTCCAATTTAGTGAACGTAAGAATTAAAATCTCATCTTTCATTTCAAAAAAATACTTTTTAGTTTCTTTTTCCACGATTTTGATTTTTTTATACTACGACGTTGTTTTTTATTTTACCTAAAGAAATTTATCAGGAGACACCGAAAAATTTTTTGATCTTTAGGAGGTCATGGGTCATCGCACAATCAACAGTTTTTTGGCCAACCACTAAAGATATCTTTAGGTGCTCATGGTTGTGCCTAAAAAGTAGGTTATCTGCCTAAAAATTTAAGGATTGAAGCGTCCTCCTCTTCGTCCTCCTCTGGATCCGATCATGAAAGCTTTAGCAAGCACATGAAATTGAAGACTCTCATTCATATAATCAAATTTTTAAAGACGTTAAACCTAAAGACCTGATTTGTCTCTATATAAACAGATTTCGCAATTATAATGTTAAAGAAAACTGAAAAATTTTGTAAGTTTTTCATAAACAAAACATTTTTGCGGCGGCAGCGTGGTTAAAACGCTGTGGTTGTGATTAACATGGTATTGGTTAAAAACCTACTCGCGCCATTTTGTTACGTTTTTGGGAAAGACACTTTACGGCACATTCCTCTGCTTGGTGGTCTTGGCAAGCACTAAAATTAATACAAACATAATTCTGACAATTTAGTATCTCACCAACACAAGCTTCGCGGAACGTCACTGGTTATTATTGCTGACATATAATAGAAGAATTTTATTGGCTGTAGTCAGCCATCGGGAATGACTCAACATCCAGGTTTTTGCATTGCCAGATCAGTGATACATTAACCTGTGTTGATACTATTACACATTTCAAAAAAGTATTGCTGATCTTAATTAGTGAGGGATATTCAAAAATAGGGGTCCGACGCAAAATCCTAATCAGAATTTCCAAAAATTTGTGTTTTCTAAAAAAAAGGTCTTTGATCTCGCATTTCCCTATTTTTCTCCCAAAATAGTTGTGATCTCTAAAAAAAAAGTCTTCACTTCGAACCGATCTCGTATTTCCGACTTTTCGTCTCAACTTCAGAGTGATCTTTAAAAAAAAAGTCCTTAGATAAATTAGTTTAGCGATTTCCTACTTTTTGTAACAATTTCATAGTGATTTTTAAAAAAAATATACAGCAAAATAAAACTATATGCGGTATTTTTAAAAAAGGGGGACCGAGGCAACTCCCTCACTCGCCTCACCCAATATCCACCACTGATCTTAATTCCTTTGGATTTTGGTTAGACAGTTGTTCGGTCAGTGTCATTGGTTTGAATAAGATACTGGTTGTTCGCTACATGTCACAAACCGCTTTTCAATAAAACCAGAAAATCCACGTGGGTCTAAAGTTGCACCGTCAACAGTCTCAAACAAATGACGCAAGGGCAGTTCATTGGCATGGAGCAGACACACTAGCCACTGTAAGGGGTGATTAAAAGATTCTTCTAATCGCCAAATAACTCCTGCCCTTTGTCGGGTGTTAAAATTTGTCCCATTGCAAGCCACAACCTACATGTAATTAGTGCTAACAGTCTGTTCTTTTAAACTTGCAAGTATTGCATCAATAATATTTTTGCTGGAACCGGATTTTGCAGTTATGTGACTAAAATAAAAAGTATTTGGCTTGGCTACAATGCTTATGTGCTCTCCCGAAAGTGTTTTTTTACGATACTTGTTATCTTTACCCAAAACTTGTGTTAAAGTTTATCCTTGCGCCCAGCAAAAAATAATCCTTCCCTGCCAATGCAAGTATTATTTTGCTTTACTTTATGGTGAGTTTTCCTTCATTCTCTTTGTATTTTACTTCGATCAACTACTTTACTTAAATTGATTGGTGATACAATGCCAATACCATGCAGGACTGAAGTTGCCAATACAGCAGCTGATCTATCCGAGACTCTTGTCCGATCACAAGTAATAGCCATTTTTTGGCTTGGACGGTCTGGCTTTGGTATGTTTTCAAGTGGAATACATCAGAGGAAGCACTATTTGTGCTTTGTTCATTAGCTTCGTCAAAACAGGCTTGAGTTTGACTTTTGCATTTATTGACCTTTTGCTTCTTCATTTGTTGGAGTCTGGACTCGTTTCTTTCAGCTTTTATTTTTAATTTAGACGTCTCCTTTTTATCAATTCCGCTAATTACCATCTTCTTAACCTTATTTAATCTTCAAGAAACTCGCATTCTTTTACAGAAACTTTATTTTTTTAGGACATTTGCAATTGAACATCAGATCAGGTTTTTTTTACATTCGCTGAGATTAAATAGAAAGTCAAATTTATAGCGAAAGTCTGATAGTCTTTGCTGGTATGAAAGTCAATTCTTTCTCTCTTATAAGCTCTAAGAGTTTTGTTGCATTTGTTGTAAAAGACCTCAGTTTTTCAATTGCTTGCGCATAAGTAACGATTGAAAGTGAAGTTTTTTTCCAAACCTGTTCGATTTTATAACACAGCGCTCATGAGATATGTCAAAAAACGCTGGTTACTTTCTGTTGGGAGTACTCATATCTTGTTTATATTTATAACATTTTTCATAACATCAGTATATTTCGGCAAGACATTCGGAGGAAAGTTTTGTGGAGGCCAAGTGTTGCACAAGATGTTTGCTCTCTTGTAACTGTTATTTCTGAAGTTAATCAGATGATTAAAAACTGAACCTCAAAGGAAATGACTCTCTAGTCCCTATTTCCCACTTCTGGCAACACCAAAGTATATTTACAAGAGACTATTTTTTCTACTGCTCTAGGTGACTTTTAACACCTTCGTATTTATTAAACTAAATTGGAAAATCAATATTTTTTTATTTTACCGTAATGATTTTAGTTTAAACTACAAAGCGTTTACAAAGTGGCAGTTATAAAGAATCAAGCAGAAGGGATGGATGTTGCAGAGATAAGAATGTTAAAGTTTGCTATTAGAGTGACAAAAAAAGATAAGATTAGAAACGAGTACAACAGGGGTACAGTAGGTTTGAACGGTTAGAAATGAAGATGAGGGAGGACAGGCTAAGGTGGTATGAACATGTAATGAGGAGAGGCCAGAAGTATATAAAAAAAGGGTGGTTAAAATGGAGTTACCGGGAAAGAGAAAAGTTTTGTGGATTTAGTGAAGGAAGATATGAAAGAAATTGTTTTAAAAGAGACAGAGTTTAGAAACAGGGCTCTATGGAAGAGCATATCATCTGGTGTTGCAACCCCTGACTAAAGGAAAAAGCCGAAAAAAGAAAAAGAAGCTTAAGTTGGTATTTTGCAATAGCAAATAGTGGTAAAAAACAGCTATAGTAAAGTAAATAAAATCCAACTTTTCATTAATATTTATTTTTATTTTATTTTATCTCTGTATTTATCCTCCAGACTCGCAGGAAAGCGGTGGAGGCGCTAATATATAGGGCAGGCCATTACTCCGATCCGCTTCTGGAAATGCCAACATATTGCTGTCCGCTTGCAATTTAATAGAGATATGACTGAAATTTAGAACTACTTATCAAGGACACCAAGCAGGAGAAAGTGCCGTAAATTGTCTTTCCCAAGGACACAACAGAATGGCGCGAGTAGGTTTTGAACAGAGACTATATCGATCCGAGAACAATGCTCTAACTGCTCGACTACGCTGCTAGCAACGATATCCTGTTATAATAATTACCGGTAAACATAAACTAAAAGCTTTCATTATCAATCAAATATCAATGTAGTACCATTTATTGGCGTTAAAAACTCATCAAATTCAAAAGGAAAGTACTATCAGGTTGAACGCTGAAGATTAAAGATTGCAAAACTGGGTGAAAGCTCCGAGCAAAAGACAAATAAGATGTTTATGCGTACAAGTTTACGACTTTCTGGTCCATTGGTCTATACTACCTTCATAAGCAGCAATACTGTATGATCTTAAAAACGCAAAAACTTTTTACTTCTTCTTTTAAGCAACTATAAAAACCAGCGAAGCAGAAAGAAATTCAGTTACTAACACAAGATCAAAACGCAAGGCAGCATATGAGAAATTACATACTTTCGTCTTTATTTGGCCTTTTCGTGGTAAAATTATCAACTGTTTAAACAGCTTTCTTTGATTAAAATCAAGGAAATTGTTATTACGTCATAATTGTATGATTTTGTCATAATATATGAAATGTTAAAAATATAATTATATATATAATCATTTATATTGCAGGAGCGAATCGATCTTCCCCGCAGAGTGCTCAATGAAAAAATCAGAGCAACTTAATACAAAATTTATTCAATCACTGTTTAAACAGTGATTGAATAAATTTTGTATACATGTATAATCATTTATATCATTGGATCAAACCGTTTCTAATTTGTTCCTGTATAACTTTGGATGAAACGGAGTTTATTTAAAACTTTTAAGATTTTAGGTTTAGTTTGGTTCGAGTTCAATAAAACAAACAGTTAATACAGGTTTTAGCTTCCCATTTATTGTATAAGTAAAATCTGTCATTTTAAAATAATGAATAATTTTTGGTTTAACATCAATTACAAACTTTAAGCAGCATACCAGTTGGGTAGAATAGAAAAAAATATTAAAAATGAAATGAACTTCACTTGACCGCCACATTTTATTTGTCTTATTTTTAATCCTTTCTGTATTGACAAATACCGTTTTTTAGAACATTGTTTTCAAACTTTATAGTTCTTTTCAACATAAACAGTAAGTAAAATTAAATGCTTAAAATAACGAAACGAAGTACGCATTACAAGGCAATTAGTCTGTTATCTAGCGTTAGGGTTAGGCATAAAATTAAAAAAAAACGACTTCGATTTTACAACCCTGTCTGCTACTTTTTTTCGTTATAGAGCCGCAGCTAATCTTTTGTTGTGTAAAAACCACAAATAAAAAGTTGTTCAATCTAATTAAACATTGAACTTGTCGAGCCCGAATCAACATCAAGTTACAAAATTCAAGTAAATAATTGATATAAGTAATTAAAACTGCATGTTGAAAAACCTGTCTAGAGGAGAGTTTGGAGAAATGCACTGGAGAGAAGAGGCCTGAAAGTGAGCCGGAACACGACCGAATATTTGAGGGTTGGGGTGTGGATGATGGAGAAGAGTTGAAGCTGCAAGGAGAAAAGGTAAAGAGAGCAAAAAACTTCAAATACCTGGGTTCAACAGTTGGTAGCGATAGAAGATGTGAAGAAGAAGTAAGGAGAAGGATCCAAACAGGATGGATGAGTTGGAGGAAAGTGTCTGGAGTTCTGTGCGACAGGAAGTTATCAGCAAAGGTTAAGGGTAAAATGTACAAGAGTGTTGTTAGACCAGCCATGCTTTATGGAATGGAAACGGTGGCAGTGACGGAAAGACAGATAGAAAAATAGAAGTTGCAGAGTTGAAAATGGTGAAATGGGCACTGGGAGTGACAAAAAAGGAAAAGATAAGAAACGAATACATGAGAGGGACTGCAAAAATTGCAAAGCTGGAAGACAAACTTCGGAATGCAAATCTACGTTGGTACGGAAACGTAAAAAGGAGAGAAGAAGACTACGTGGGGAAAAGGATGATGGAGATGGCGGTGCCACGCATAAGGAAAAGAGGAAGGCCAAAGAGAAGGTGGATGGGGAGCTAGGAAGGAGACGAAGTAGATCAAGTGAAATGGAGATTACTGTCGCGCTGTGGCGACCCCGAGTAGGGAGATGCCAAAAGAAGAAGAAGTATGTTAAAAAACCTGTCATTGGTTTATGGTGATTGTTGCATACCATGTAAGTGTTAGATTCAGGTAGTGTCTCTGACGCTGGATACAGTTTTTTGGGGAAAGACCGGTAAGACATACTTGTTAACGCTTTTGAGGGCGGAAATATAACAATCTAATGCTACAGTACAAGGGTAGTAGTATGCAGTAATCATAAAATATATCTGTTTAACTACAAAAAGCTATCAACAGCCATCTATGGTTTCCTCTGATTACCTATGATCTGCTCAGGGGATTCATCTCTGATCATCTCTATTCCGATATAAATATCTCTAAATAGGCCTATATCTGTTTATCAACGGCCATCTATGACCTGCTATGGCAGCGGTTCCCAAACTTTTTTTGTTCACGGCGCCCTTCGAAAACTTATCAATACTCGCGGCGCCTTAATGAAGCCAAAATTTGCAAATTTTAAGTTTTACCAAGAAATTGTATTTAAATCATGTTCATTATTCAAAATGCACAAAAATGTCAGCATTATTCGCAAAACACTAAAAAACATTTAATATGAGCAGTGAGCTTGTTACTCTATGCACATTTTATTAAACCGCGGTGCAATGTTTAATATTGCAACACGCAGCGATGCTTCGACTTGATTACTACTGCTGCAGAAAAACCGGCTTTAACCAAGTATGACGTTGCAAAAGGCACAAGAACACGGAGAGCTTTACAGCCTACAAGAGGAAACCCAGATCGAGCCTTAACCCAA